>OY284470.1:9836647-10488522 GCA_958336335.1 Dilophus febrilis | reverse complement strand
TACCCACAAGAGTAGTAGTGCCAGTTGTAGTAGCAGTAGTAGCAGTAGTAGGAGTACCAACAGTGGTCCGAAAAGCAGCATTGGCAGTAGTTGAACCAGTTGAAATACCACCAGCACTACCACCTCCAACAATAGCATCCGTTTTAACATTTGTTTTAGCTTTAGCTATGCCAACGGTGGCAGTAGATTTAGTTTTTTTCATAATTTCTTTGTTTTATTACCAATAAACATAAACTTTAATATATTGATATTATTTTATTAATTATATGAGAATGTATTATTTTACATATTTTAATTAATTAAAAAATCTTAAAATAATAATAATAATAATAATAATATTTATATTATTGCGAATATAAATGATTTTTTTTTTATTTTTTTTAGAAGAATCCTCGCTGAGTAGTGAGTACCGAACAAACACTTTTCCGCACACAAAAATTGATTTTTGTTGTTTCACTTTTTCTGTTTTTCACTTTCTCTTGGTTATTTTTTGTGCGTGTCGCGTGTAGGTGTAGTTTTAAAAACAAGATTTTGCGTGGTGTGAAAAAAAAGAAAAAAAAGTGACATATGTTTTTGAATGAATTATAATTATGTATTGTAGTAGATTTTAGTAGATTTTTGGGGGGTAATGAATTTGAAAAAAAAAACCTTGATATTTAAATATAAATTATTATAATAATATTTAATTTTTTAATTTTTTTTTTAATTAACCGTTAATATTTAATTAATTAATAAATATAATTTGTATTTATTTTTTTTTTTTAAATTAATTAATAATAAAAATCAATTTTATCCAAAAATGAATTGTGGATTTTTTTCAAAATGGGAGAATAATAGGAGAAATGGGATATTTATTATACGATTTTTTTATAACTCCATTTTTTTTATGGCTGACATTTGTAAACAACAAAAAAACACAATAAAAAAAAAAATTGTGTGAAAAATATATTGAATGAAAGTATTGAAAATTATAATTTTTATAATAACACCATTAAATTAATTATTATTTATTATAAAAATTGTGTTAAAAATAAATAGATATTTTTTGGAAATAACATCCAAAAAGATTAGTGTTTTTTTTTATTGTATTTTTAAATCTAGTGAAACGACAATAAAGTGTTTAGGTAACGGAGGTGTGGTATTCTGTTTTGTGAGCCTTCTTTTTGTGCATTATTTTATTGTAGTACAACAACAAAAAACACAACACAGCTGGATATTTTTCATAGGGTTCGTATTTTCTACTATCATACCTACATTTTATAAAGTGTATAAAATAAAAAAAAAACAACCTTTACTGGCCCTGGCATACATACATTTTTATTTAATTGAAATTTTAATTTAATTTGGCTTTATAATAGTTACGTACGGTTTAATTTGGACTATAGATTATTACTTCATCAGTTTTATCATCCCATATCCAACAAAACATTTAAACGAAAGAAATCCGAAAGAATTTTTAAAGCGAAAAAAACCAATTAAAACAAACACACACACACACACACACAACCATCATGAATAATGTAAATCAAGATACCGGACGTATTATTTGGTCAATGGAAAGTAAAATATTACTATTGAATTTGATAAAGGAAAATCTGGTAATTGTTAGTCCAGATGTGACGGCCGAAACAATGCAAAAAAAAGAATTGGCCTGGAAGATAATTGAACAAAAATTCAGTGAAAACGGTGTCAATTGTCAATTGGATAAAATAAAACGTCTATGGAAACGTATGAAAGAATCAACACGATTAAATGTAATAAAAACAAATTTACAAAAACGTCGTGGCATCAAAACAATGAAACCAATGACCCAATTAGACATTGAATTAAGTCAACTGATAACGGTTAATGAGGAACCAATAATTAGGCGACGAATGAAAGTAAGTCAATATATCAATAATTCTATATTTGTTCCATTTTAATAACAAAAAAAAAAAAAAAAAAAAATTAAATTATTTTAGCATCGACCAAAAGGAAAAACTCGTAAATATATTCGTAAAGGAACCCTAATTGATGGTCATTTAATGAAAGATGATCGTACTGATGGCGATGATGATGATGATGATGATGATGATGGCAATGGCAATATTCTTAATAATTATGAATATGATGATCCTATAAATAATAATAATAATGGAGACGACGACGGCCACCTTGGAGATTTATTAAATTTTAATGAAAATGGTTATTTTAATATGAATGGTGATTGTTTGGATGGTATTAAAGGTGGTTTAGATGACAGCAGCAGCAGCAGGAGAAGAAGAAGAAGAGGAATTGATAATGTCGGGATTTCCAGTTTTTGTGATGAAAATGGTCATTTTGCCAATGTCAATGGAGGTGACCATAATGAGGAGGATGAAGCCGATGAGGATGATGATCCCGATAATAATAATAAAAATAATAATGTTGATGTTGATCATAATGACAATAATGATAATGATGATGATGATAATGATATTGTTGATGCTGATGCTGATGATGATGATGTTGAAAATGTTGGAAATAATTTAGAACCAGAAAATTTATATTTTGAACCAGTAACAATACTTGAAGAATTCGGTGATAAAGCAAATGCAACGATTAATTCAAATTCTGGTGGATTGCATAAATTACAACAGACGACAAACTCAACGATTATATCTTGTGACACAACGGATATTGATCCATTTTCTCAGTCACAGTATAATAATGGATTATATGATTATGATGAGGCTGAAATTCGAGATGATTGTTATCGAAATTTTAATGGTAATTTAAATACAATAAAAATACAGCAGTACAAAAATATATCATCTCATAAAAAACGTTATCGTAATCCAATGAACGCAATATCAACGTCATCAAAACGATATCACAGCAGTGGTGGTGTAGATTCGAACATCGCTACCACAACCAATACCCATCAACATCCACAACAACAACAACAACAACAACAACAACATCGTCAGCATCATACTGTTCATCAACCACATCATCAAAACGATATCGATATTTTGAATAAAAAATTGGAAAAAGAAATTCTTGTGGCTGATCTTAAATATAAACAATGTTTACGTGCCAATGAATTGGAACGAATGAATTATGAACGTGATATTTATCGAAAGAAAAAAATTCTATTGGATTTACAAATAAAAAAAGCAAATTTAGAAATACGACAAATGCAATATTCAAATGAATGAATTTGCCGGTCCTAGACTCTTCAATAACAAAGAGTGAGACATTTTTGATCATATATAATGCAGTATAAGTTTTAAATTTAATAATTGTATCAACCCCAACCCAACCTCCCCCAAAATAAAAAAATACCATTTAATTTAGGATCTTAATTATTATTATTAAATTATAGATAATAATTTTTTTAATAGTTCATTTTTTTTTTTAATTTAAATAAGTGTTTAAATGGAAATTGGAACACAAAAAGAAACTAGTCATTTTTTTTTATTATACTATAATAGATATATGTAATGAATAATGAATTTGTTAAGAATAATTGAAAAAAAAGATGAATTTTTGTTTTCTTCTTAATTTTAACTATTTTATTAATAATTATGATCAATTTAAAATAAACTTATTTATATATAAGCTAACTTTAACTTTATATTAAAAATAAATGAATAATTATTTTAATTATTATATTTTTTACGTTTTGATAGTGCAGGACGTTCAAATACCTGTTTCATACCACCGGCTTTTTCACTATGAAATTTAATATTATTTGTATTGTCACTGTACCACGGTGAATCGAATTGTGTTGTGTCTTGATCAACTAAATGGGTATATTTGGTACGACCACAACGTCCGAAATTTTTCACTTGCATTACCTTTGGCAAAATGGTTTTGTCAAAGTGATCTTCGAGGGTGGCCTGGGCAAAATCACGTTTAAACACTTCCGCTTCTTCATTCAAATAGAATGCACCACGATGATAATATTTTTGTAAAAATTTATATTTTCCTTTTGTTGCTTTATTTGTTATTTGTTTTGGATTTAATCGTAATTCCTGGCGGCGTTCGTCTTCGGTTAGATTACGCAGGCGATCAACATCCGTTCGTTCTTTTTCCACTCTATCAAAATGAGAATAAAAAAAACGAAAAATTAATATATAGTATTGATTATATAAACCATATATTATTTAGAATTATATAAACGTACTGTTCTCTTTCGTCACGATCCCTTTTGATACGTTTCAATTCTCTTAATTTCCATGTTTCATATTCAACTTCATCATTTTCGTCGTCTGTACAAACATCATTTAGATTTGCTTCACCATTTTCGGTAATCTATCAAATAATCCAAAAACATTTTTAATTCCAATATCAATTCAATTAAAAAATAAAAATCATCATACCTTAGCCGTTTCCATTTCTTTTTTAATTGTCTCTTCAACTAAACGTAATGTTTGTCGTCGTCGTTCTTTTGCCAAACGTTTTGTTTCGTATTCCAATTGTCGTTGTTTGGCCGCTTCTTTTTCTTTTTCCGCAATTGTTGCCCGATCACGTTTACGTACAAATAATGGTTTTAAACGTGGTTCATTTTCTTCTTCACTACCCGTTTCCTCTTCGTATTCGGAACTCTCGGAATCCGATGATTCTGATTGTTTTTCCTCTTCAATCGGTAATGTTTCTTCATCATTTCGGGCGGCAAATGTTTTTTGTCGGATACGTTGACGACGCTTTTCATTTTCCGAATCACTTAATTCTGTATCTGATCCACCAGCACCAGCACCACCACCACCACCACCACCACCCGCACCATCACTATCCGAACAAATTGCAATACGACGACGTGATTGTTGTACTTCTTTATTAATTTCCTGATCATCGTCATCATCATCATCATCATCATCATTTGATTTGTCATCATTGTCAATTATTTTTTGTCTTTGTCCATTATCAATTGAAATTTTTGATAAATAACGTTGTTTATTAACATTCCCATTAACATCATCATCATCATCATTAGAATCGTCTGTTGATTCTTTATCAGAATCAACAAATTCTGGTTCATGGATGTGTCGTCGTTGATGACGTGCAATTCGTTGTTGTTCAATAGAGGTTTTATTAAAATTATTTTGTTGATTACCACCACCACCACCACCGACATCGTCAGCATTTTCATCATCAGCAAAATTTCGAGCTAATCGACGTAAACGTGGATCATCAGCATTTATACTATAATCATTATTGAATGTATGACCAATTGGTTTTCCATAACCACCACCAACACCATCTGATTTTTGATATTTTTGTGTTTGTTTACGATCAATAAAATCATCATCTTCACTTTCATATTCACTGCTCGGTTCATGGGCATATTCGGGACGTTTTCCTGATATATACCGTTGAACTTTAACCTTTTTCATAGACAATTCACCTATTGAGAAAATAATAATAATAATAAAAAAAAATATATAAATAAATATTTTTCCTTTCCACATTTTCTCATCGCCATTCGCCAAATTTATTAGTTTTTAAGTTTTACCTTTTTCATTTCGTATTGGAACAGCTCCCGCAGTACTTTGTATACCAAATATAGACGATTGTTGTGACATCCCGGCCATTATTTTTTAATTATCTTTGAATAATAATAGTTAATTAATCTTAAATAAAAAAAAAAAAAAAAAAAAACAAGTCTTTAAGATTTACAACAATTAGTAATAAAAATAATGGATACAAAATTTTGATTATTTGAACCCAAGAGGCAAAACACAAAGTGGATGACTGAAGAATTGAAGAAATGGGAATCCAAAATAGGAATGCGTGAAAAGAAAACTTCAATTTTGTTGACGTTTGGTTGCCATTTTTTGTTTTTATAAATAATTCACCACTTCAATGTGATTTTTATACAAATACAAATTAAAACCTAACAAAAGACAATTTAGCAAATAGAAAATTTTGCATTTTATAAATTCGACGGCAACGAAGGGATATATAACTTTTTTTCCATAGCGGGAAAGTTTCAAAATAAAATTAAAAAACCATTTTTTTTTTGTTTTGGGTAATTATAAATTTAATTTTCTATTTTTAAACCCTTTAATAATTCATCAATTTCAATACACATGTCATTCTTTTCCGTCTTTGGGATTATTCCATTGAAATATTCTGATGCTCTTTTAATTTCATATTGCCAAATTGATGGTGGTTTTAGCGTCACATTTTGACATAAAAAAATAATATTTAATTCCCCCTCTTCCACTTGAAATGAACAAACCGATGGAAATATCTCTCCTAAAGATCGAAAAATATCCCCAAGTATTTCATCATCACGACAAACTACATTCAATACGAATATGCCTAAATTAAACACAATAAAATAATTAGCCCGTTGATCAAGCCGAGATTACAATAAATATTATTTCAATTACCGTTTTTGCCAATACATTTCTTTACACAATCCAATACATTTAAATCTAAAAAGTTTAATGGTGGACAACTAATACCTACCGTTGGATCTTTATTATCAACATCAAACAATATCGCATGGAATTTTTTGTCTAAGCAAAAACAAAAAAAAAAAAAAAAAACAAATAGATATTTTATAAATTTTTGTCATTCAAAACAATAAAAAGAAAAAAGAACAAAACAAACCATTTTGGGCGGCCCATTTCATATATTCCACACCATCTTGTACAACTAAATTTATACGTCCATCTTTATTCATTAAACCAAAATATTTTACTGCCATTGTTAACATTACCGGATCGATATCAACAGCAAGGATATGTAATGTACTAAAAGAAATAAATTAAATTAAAATTTTTGGTATCATTTTGTTAGTTATATAGTTAATGTTTACCTAAAAGATCGTTCCATAAATGCGCATAAACTACCACCGCCCAAACCAATTACCAGTGAATGTGCTTCTATTTTATTTTGTAATTTATTCTTATTAACGACAGTCGATGACGGAGCGTAGGCAGCAGAGGAAGCACCAGCACCAGCACCAGCAGTAGCAGCAGCAGCAGCAGCAGCAGCAGCAGCAGCAGCATCAGAAAGAGCATAACGAATACCAATATAAACACCAATATTCATATACAAATGATGTTTACATGCCAAATAATTTGGATCAATAACCGCTTTTTTATTATTCCCAACTTGAACTGAACAAAAAAAATTGAGATATTTAATTATAAAGGTTTTTTTTTTTTTTTTTAGTATTATCCATACATTATAATTTCAAATTACCAAATTTAACTAGGGCTTCTGATTGTATTACAAATCGATTATTTAAAAATATTAAACGGCGATAATATTCTCCATCATCTTGTTTAATATCTTCAATAATAAAATCGCCCGATATGAGACTTTTAGCTTCAAGTACTACATGACGTTCACCAACCCAATCCGAACCAATGGATAAAAATGGTATTGTACCATGTTGACCAATACGTGCTAATTTTTGTATGGCTCCTGATAATTCCGATTTAAGATCATCCCATGCGCTATACGTATGTCCACGATGCATTGATACAATTGCCAAACGATTATACTTCGATAGTATGGTTAATTTACGACGTCCATTTTTAGTCGAAAATAACCACTCAGTTTCCCTTTAAGGTAAACAAAAATAAAAATTAACTCAAATGTTAATGAAAATGAAGTGATATTTGTTAGAGGTATACCTTCCTTGTGGCACAATAAATGCTGCAAAATTTCCATGATCGCTTTGTGGTTTTTGATCTAAAATCTGAATGGTAAATCTTGGAACAAGTAAACCATCACTGTTCCTTCTGACGAGATGATCGTTAGAATAAATATCGATTTCTACTTCATCAGAATCTGTTTTTAAAAATACACAATTCCAATCAATGGAAGATATCTCGTTTAACATTTCTAATATATATTTATATTTATTTACCCGTTAAAGTACTTCGTTGAAGTCTATCACATATTAATGCGATTTGTTGTACTGCCATTACCTCTGCAATTAAATCACATGCTATAGGTAAACGTACCCTTTTACCATTCCTAGATAGTTCGAATATTGGCGTTGTCAATCCTCTAAATTTTGTTGCAATAATAATAAAAATTTGCTGATGTTTATTACTATCATCCTCATCTTCATGTTGTTCATACTCAATACGTAACATACAATTATGTGTTGGAAAGTAATCAACTATATGTCGTAAAATATGTTCTTGTAATAATGATATACAAATGTAACGACCATTATGACGTAATACACGTAAAATTTCATTAAAATAGGTTTCAATTGATTCGATAACATTCGGTGAACCGTCGGTGTATAGAGCATCTAATGTGCCTTTATCCACAACAACTGAAAATGATTCATTTTCAAATGTCATTGCCATTGCATCCATTTGCAGGTATGTCAATTTACGCTTTTTATTCATTTTATTCATATTATTTATAACCAATTGTGATATATCAATATTTATTTGTCTTCTAAATTTTGATTAAAACAATTAAATTCAGCATTAAATGTAAATTAAAAGGGTATAATATACAGTTATAGAAAAAAAAAACGGTAAAACTTACCTATAACCAGCATCATACAAATCCATACCCAATTTTGAATTACCACAACCAACTATTAAAATATCATCTTTTTCTCTCATATATCTAACTAGAGGAGCACATATTCCCATGAATCCTCCATACCTAAACAAATAATTTAATAATTAAAATGATTTTTATTTAAATATTAATATTTATAAACAATTTAGAAAATTCCAAAAAAGGAACTGTAAAAGCTGTAAAAAAAAAAAAAAAAACCAACCATTCAAATGTTTTTCTACCACGGTTTTTAAAAAATTTATCCCAATAATCTTTTTGTGAAAATTCTTCTTTTGATTTTGGTAATAAATTCATAATTTTAATTATTAATTAAATTATAATCAATTTATTTGTTTAGAAAATATAGAGCGGCACACCAAAACGCGTTTCCTATTATTTTATTTATGTAGTAATTTAATTTGTTTTTGTGTTGAGTTAAAATTTGCCAATGGCCACCGCTTTGTTTTTGGTTGCGTGGTTTCAGTGTTTTGTTAAAAAAGTAGAATTAAAAAATCTTTTACTTTTATTTCTTTTTTGTGTTTTCGGTGGATTTCTGCAGAATGAATTTAGTAAATTCGCCATTATTTTTTTTTTGTTTATAAATTTCTTGGTTTATTTTTTATTTTTTTTTATTTGCATGAATTGAGTAGAATTGGGAAAAAAAAAAAACTACAGAATGTCTCTTGTTGTCAGCTCATATTTTAAATTATTTTCATTATATTTTATTTTGAAAAAATTAATAAGTAAGTTTTTATGAATAAAAATTAAATATCGGACTCGATTAGAACAAAGAAAATGTTATAATTTTTTGTATTTTGCTATATCCACTGGAAATTGGGAAATCATTCTATTTTTTTGTTTTTAGGGGTATCATCATGATTTCATGCGACTGCGCACTGCAATGTTTTACAGTAAAATGAATGAACACAACAAAAACAACAACAACAACAACAAAACAACCAACAGTGAATTTTTATAATAATAATTTTTAGTCAAAAATAAATGTGTCCAAAATAATAAAAAAAACAACGCATGTTTTTTTTTTTTTTATTTTGTAATTGCGGCTTTTAATTGAAGAATTTAATGTTTAATTTGTGTTTTAATATTTGTTTTTTTTTTTTTTTTTTTTAAATTAGTTTAATATAATAATAAGTGATTATTTAAACAAATAATGGTGTGGACGCGTGGCATTAAATATAAATTTAATATTGGTGAACGAGTATTGTGTTATGAACCAGATCCAACAAAAGCAGTGGTTTTGTATGATTCAAAGGTAATATAAGATGAAAAATCCGTACACATAAAAATGTTGTACAAAAAAATAATAATGTAAAAAATTAAAAATGGTAGCGAAGCATAAATTAATTGCGCCATTTGTTTTTTTTTTTTTTTTTTTTTTTGTTATTAAAAATCCTTTTTGTTCATTTGATTATTGTTGTTGTTTGTTTTTGTTTTTGTTAGTTTTTTTTTTTTATTTTGATATCACATCGCATCCATATGCTTTTACATTTTTCTATTTTATATGCAAATAAACTAATACTATATCATCAAAATACCCACACTCTCACACAACTCAAATCTCATCAAATCAAAATCAAAACATGAAAACAAATACATTTACACCGATTGATATACGTATTCATCATTCATATGCATATTCATATCTATAAATTCTTATGCATGCACACATGTACTCACATGAACACACTCACTCAATACACACACACACATATAAAATGGCAAACAATTGAAGAAAATTTTTTTTCGTTTCTTTTTTTTTTTTTTATATTTAATAAAATCGAAAACCTGAAAAAGAAATGTATTGCTTAACTTTCATTAGAGAATCATTATAAAATTATATTAAATTAATAATTTTTAATTAATATTTTATTTTTTAAAATAATTTATTTCATGTCCCATGCTGATGATGTTGTCGGTGTTTGTTTAGGTTATGGAAATAATTGAGACAAAAGATAAAAACGGCAAAAAAATTATAGAATATTTAATACATTTTCAAGGATGGAATTCTTCATGGGATCGACGTGTTAATGAAGATTTTGTACTTAAAGATATCGATGAAAATAGACAATTGCAAAAACGTTTGGCGGAAAAATCACAATTGCAAATGTAAGGAAAAAATGGCAATAATAAAATATGTAAATTTTAAAACAAAAAATAACAAATTTTTATCACAAAAAAAAAAAAAAAAAAAAAAATAGCGGGGCATTTTTATATCGTAAAGAACAAAAGAAAAGAAAACATAGCATTACGTCGTCAAAAAGTAGTACAGAATCACCAAAAATATTGGTCAGAGGATCATCTGAAGAAAATAATAGTTCATCAAGTACGGCGACAACGACGACAACGACCACCACGACGGTGATACGTGATGCTGTTCGGCGACGACGTGGACGAAGACCTCGATTAGTTTCAAATATGGAAAGTATGTGTATGATGCGGTATATTTATATAAAATATAACTTATATGTACTTAACCTCAAAGATATAATTAAAAAAAAATATATTTATATATTTTTCTTTTTTTTTCTTTCTTTAATTTTAGATCAATCTCGCCGTGAAAGTGAATCATGTAGTTCATCGGCTGAGGGTACCGTTGAAGACGACGAACGGATAACCTTAAAAGTTGGTGATCGTTTGCGAAGTTACCTAGATACCGATTACGATATGATAAATACATATAATAAACAATTAATATTACCAGCAAAAGTAACGGCCATAACAATTTTGGAAAATTTCGTTAGACATCATTCATTAAAATCCATTTGCCCGTCATCATACGAACAAACTGCCTTACAACAACAACAAACAAAAAGACGATCGTCTACAAAAGTGGATAAACGTGAATTGGATTATGATAAAATAAAAACTAGGTAAGTTCGTTAAAAAAACAACAGAATATCTAATAATAACGTTTTATTGTTAAAAAAAAAATGTTTTATCAATTATTATAGTATAAATTTACGTAGAGAAGTTGCTGATGGTTTACGAATTTATTTTAATTTTACATTACAAACTCATTTATTGTATGACCAAGAAAAAGATCAATCAATTGTATATCTTTCTGAAGAATATTTAAATGATTTCAAGTATATACCATTTGAACCACCGTAAGTTTTTCTTTTTTTTTTTTTTTATCTTTTTTATATATATATATATATATTATTAATTATCTAAAGAAAACATTTTGAATTTTTAATAGAACATTGGATAAACTATTGATAAAACATGATAGTTCTTCACAAGAATATAATGAATTAAAACAAACATTACAATCATCAACGGCCTATACAAATGCATCGGCAACAACTGTCGTTTCTACAGATAATAGTATTAATAATACACGTCGACGATTACGTTCGGCTTTTAAACCCGAAGGAAACGAAATTATATGTGAATTGGATTTAAATGCTGTTAAATCACCGGATGATGACCGACCAGATTTATCAACAATATCATCTACTACTACTACGGCGGCGGCTATCCGCAGTGGTATTGGTACTACCGCAGCAGCAGCAGCAACAACAACAACAACCACCTCAAATTCATCGAATTTAAATGTATTAAAAGATATATTTCCATTAAATATAACAACAAAAAGTAAAGAAATATTACAAAATATATTACAATGGCAAATATTACCGAATGATGTAAAACCAGAAGCGTCAATGATTTATGGTGGTATTCATTTAGCAAGACTTATTGGTAATTTATTTGTAAACAAAATCATTTCAATGTATATGAATAATGATTATTAATTAATCGTTTTTTTTTTTTTTTTTCATTTTTCACATCAAAATAGTTAAATTACCCGATTTTTTAAATGCAACATCAATTCCTGATAATAAAATGATTGTGTTATTAAAATTTTTAGATTCATTTGCTGAGTAAGTTTTTTTTTTTTTACACTTTGTATTATATAACAATGTAATGATAAATAATGAATAAAATAACTAAATTTATATTATAATTTTATTTGTCAGTTATTTGGAAAGTCATGGTGAATGGTTTGGTGAAGCACAATATGAAGATGTTGTACAAAATAGTAATAATACAAATACAAATACCATTCCTACCGATTCCGAAATGGATGATTCAATAGAAATGACATCGTCAACTCCACTAAAAGATTCTGATGGGAAATCGATAACCATTAAATGTGAATCGGAAGGTTCATTGAATTGATTAAGTAAAAAAAAAAAAAAAAAAAAACAAACAAAATATGGATCGTTTGTGGGTGAGTGTTGAAAAAAAAAAGATTATTTTTATTAATTTGTTTTTTTTTTTTTTATTGTTATTAATTTTTTTTTCCACTTTTTTAAATTAACAATCGTCTTATATAAAATGTTATATTGATTTTTATTTTGAATTAATTTTTGTTAATGCAAAATATTTTTTACTAATTATTAATTTTTTAATTTTTTTTTTATGGAATGCGCGTTATTTTTATATTTTTGCATCACTCCATACAGTTAATATCTTCTCTTCTTCCTCGTTCCTCCTCCTCCTCCTCCTCCTCCTCCTCATTATCGTATTAACATCGTAAAAAAAAATAAAATAATTACACAAATAATAAATTAACATACAAAAAAAAAAATTGTATAATTAACAAAATTAATATTTAACTTAAAATATCAAATCAAATTATATTTTGATTTTGACGGTATTTTATTTTTTTTTATAAATTTTAGTACGAATATCTTTTTTTTATATATTTTTGTATATTAGTACTGTTAGTTTTGGTTTTTGTAGAGCATTTTGGGTTTATCAATATTTATATAATTATCAAATTACATTTTTTGACTAAAAAATATAATATCCTAAATAATTAGTATTCATATTCTAATTGTTGGTATTCATATTCATAATTGTTGTTATATAACTTATAATATATAATAAGACTTTGTTGCGATTTTAGACTCTTGTATAACGCGAGCTTGTTGGGTATTTTGTTTCAATATTTTTTCCCCATTTTCCAAAAAGGTATTTAAACAATTTATCTGATGGACGGGGAAAACAAAATTCTAGGGATTTTGTAATTTCAATTACTTTCTTTCCCAATACCAACAAGTCCAATAAAAACAAATTCAATTTTTGTTTGTAACAAAAGCAGCAAACATTTTGAAAAACTTATAATAATTAACAAAAAAATACAACAACAACAACAACAACAGACAATTGACTAATTAAATAATTTAAACTAATTTCAAAAGTGCATTTTAAATAAGTACAAAAAAAAAAAAAAGGATAAAAATATTTCGAGATTACTTTTTTTTATGTATTTATATTTTTTTTCTTTTTTAATTCCTGATGATTATCGCTTTCGTGGTCGTCGTCCTCGGGATCGGGATTTTTGTCGGAATTCAATCATATTATTTCATATTATTGGTTTTTTATGTATTCATAAAATTATCGTAAAAAAAATTAATTTATTTGATATTTTATTATATTAAATAATATTTAAAAAAAAAATCAGTTTATTTCGACTAGTAATACAAAAAAAAAAAATGTTTAATTATTAATTAAAAAAAGAAAAAGCAATTATAGTTTTATATGATTGATGAGATTATGTGTATTTATGGCATGCGATTTAAGTTTCCCACCCGATACAAAAAAAAAAAAAAAAAAAACCATATTGTAACATTTATTTATTTATTTTGTTTTGTAGCACCTTTTAATTTTTATATATATATATATATATATATATATATATATAATTAGCATATAGATTATTATAAGCTATTGATAGTTCTGTGTTTTGTTTTGTTTTGTGTATTATATAATAGAATTTATTTTCCTTTTGTCCCTGAAATTTTTGTTGCACTAGCCGCTGTTGGACGCATAAAATTATTTATTCTAGATATTTTACCATTTGTTGTTGCCGTCGTCGCCGCTAAAATTAATCCTCCATTACTAATATTATTATTGCTATTGCTATTATTGTGGTTTGACGACGATAATCTATTCGATTGAGACTTATTATTTGAATGGATTTTATTTGGTGTGATTGCCGTAGATGATGAACGATGATTTGATGATGATTGTGGTGACATTTTATTTATTGATATATGATGATTCTCTTTAAAGCTCGTATTGATTGTTGATGCAATATTATTTGGATTTGGATTTGATTTGGATGTAATGGATGCGTTTTGTTGTGGTAATGGTGGAGGTGGTCGACGATTTATTGGTTGATTTGCTATACTACTTCCACTGGAACTACTTCTACTGGCTGGTATCATTTTATGGTGCGGCGGTGATGATGATAATGATGATTTCGTGGATGCATGTGAATGTTGTCGTGTAAATGTTGTAGATTTTGATGGAGTTGATGTGGGATTATTATTATTATTATTATTATTATTACTATTACTGATAACTAATGGTTTTTTATATAAAGATTTTTCTAATGAAACTGATCTTTGTTGTTGACTAGTATTTTTTAATGGTTGATTTTTTACGGTATTCATTGAGACGGCACTATTTAATGATGAACGTGAACTTCTAAGACTTGTCCTAGAACTACTTCGTTCAACATCACGTTGTGTTGTTGTTGTGACATTGTTTTGTGTTTGGAATAATGGTTTTGTGACTGTATTATTTGTTTGTTGTTGATCAAGTTTACGTAATGAATTTGTACGTCTAGGTATTACACTATTACGAATATTTTGTTGTAAATTATTTGTAGATGTTATTGGATTTATTACACCATTTCTGAGTGATCGACTACGTTCTAACGATTGACGATTTCGTTCTAATAATGATTGTACCATTGTATTTGATTTTGTTGTTGATTTTCTTGGTGATGATGAATTATTATCATTGTTTGTTATTGGTGATGGTGTTCCATCGTTTTCCAAAGTAGTTGTAGTTCGTATTTGTTTTAAACGTTTTTGTCCATCTGTATTGTTTAATGTTTTTTTATGTTTTGTATCAGTTTGTGGGTGTTGTTGTTGTTGTTGTTCATTACACGAAGATGTACTTTCTTTACCATGTGATGGGGTATCCGATACAAGACTTTGAGTTTCTTCAAACCCTTCATCGTTTAATTCGGATGTTGTTAAATTTGTTAGAATTTTACCGATTTGTAATGATGATGGTGGTGGTACGGCGGCTGGTGGTGATGGTGATGATGATGATTGTTTAATGTTTATTTTTTCTTTAAGAATTTCTCTTGGTGGACTCCATACCCGTTCGGGTGTTTCAGTTGGTGATTTTAAATTTCTTATTGCTTCACGTACATCTTCTTGATTTATTGAACTTAAATTACGACCAATTTTACCAACACGTGAGATCATTTGACTTTCACTATTTGTTTTCATCATATCAGAATTATGGCTATGGTTATTTATAATAATACCATCAACAACTGTACTGCTGCATTCATCTGGATCTTTGTCTAAACTTTTTAAACGTTCTTGCCAACGTTTCAAACGTGCCTCTTTATCTTCGATTTTTGGCAGTGTTAATTTTTCTAAATCGAAATCTTTATTGATGGATTTTGTCGATGGGCTTTTATCTAATTCAATATTGGAAATTGAATGTAATTCCGGTGATGTTGGCGTTGTTGTAATTGATGATGTAGACGATACGGATGATGAAGAAATAGGTATGGATGTTGTCCGTTGATCATCATTATTTGTATTATTATAATCGGTTGGTCTTCGATAGCGTCTGGTACGTCTTGTTGCTGAATTTCTATCAAAATTACCATTACCCAATATGTCTTGTTCGAATGGTGTCGTACTATTACTACTACTACTAGTTGTTGTCGTTGAAGTCATTGAAGTTGTTGTTGTTATTTTCGGTGAAATTATAGCATCAGTTTTTGTTGTGGTTGCCATAATCTTATCGGATTTTCCTTCTAAACGATCATCTAGCGTTTGTTTATGTAATGGTCTTGGTGTTTGCAATTTTCTGCATGGATTTGCTAATGTTTTATTATCATTTATGATATTACGACGGATTGCCGGTGGTGTTTCAATATTATCAGAATCGATTTCTATTTTATTTGTATTCGGATTATTATTAGTTGTAATGTCATCATCGTTATTGCTGGTGGATAAAGGACGGCGTCGTTTTGGTATATCTGGTGTATTGTCATCGTGCGATTTTGTAGATGTACTGCCAGTGGACATAGGGATATTTGTAGCAGACGTTGAAGTTGTAATATTTGGACGGATATATATTAAATTATGACGGTCAATATTATTACCGATATTAGTATTTACTTTACTATTACTAGTAATATCTGATTCTGAATTAGATAATATAAGTGGTGTAGATTTTTTATATTCTATTTGAGTATTATTTTTTGGGCTATTATCGTTATTATTATTATTATTACTGTGCGTTGTCACTAAATCACCGGTGATTGCGGCGGTAATATCGGGTACGTCTGATGGTCGTCGTATATAAATTTGTAAACGATCTTGTACCGAACGTTCACCAAGTTTTTGTATAATATTTTTACGTCGATCTTCTTCCAAAATCGATTGTAATGGAATATTTGAAATATTTTCACGTGAACGTTGTCGCATTACACGTCTCGAATAACTTTCTGTATCTTCTGAACTATTCGGAACATTCAAATTGGATTTTCGCCATCCAGATTTATCACGTGCCATTGTCGCCGTCGCCGTCGTACTATTACGCAGTTGGGCGTCTTCAATTGCTTCAATTGTACCAACAATATCGGCTTTCTCCAATGTTGCCGATGGTTTCCAATCGGGATAGACACGTTTATATGTGTCTGTTGTTGGTGTAGGTGTTTTTGTTGTCGTTGTTGTTGGGGTTGATATTTTTTCTTCTGGCAAAGGATCGAGTTTACTTCGTTCGCTTTCTATATTTATATATAGACCAAATTATACATAAATGAATAATTGAATGATTGAAGGAATGAATGAATGAAACAGTTTTTATTTTACCTGAGTCGTTTTCAAGCGATTTACGATTACTCGTAATACGTCTAGCACCTCTTCGACGAAATTCTTCATTTTGTTTTTCATCTTGTTCGTTTGCTTGTAACCATGATTCAATATTTTGTCTCCATTCCCTATATATTAACAAATTTATAATTTATTTAATTGTTTATTTATGAATGCTCCATTCTATAGCATAGAACTAATTTATTTTCTGTTTTTATTTTTGTGCTTAAATTAACATTTTGCTTTTATTAGAATAACACAAATAATTTTTATCTAATTCCCGCTTATCAATTAAAAAAAGATACACTACCATATATTTTTTTATCTTATATTATACCTAGGTTTATTTTCTTCTGTAGGTAATTGTTTTGATTCGGCTAATGGTGATGGTGAACTAGGCCGTTCACGATCTGTTCCAAAATCTATATTTAATAATTCCGGACGTTTTTTACCACCACTACCTGATCTCCCTCGTCGTGCCCAGGATCGATCTATATTTTATATACCACATATATATATATAAAAAAAATATATATTTATTAATAAATAGCTTAGTGTTATAAATAATTGAATGTAATTAATAATTAAGTTAGAATATAATTTATATAGATAGATATAACGAAAAAAAAAGAACTGATTTAGAATAAAAACAAAACGCAATATATATATATATATAGACATATATATATAGTGATTTTTGAATAACACATTAACAATATTATTATTATAATTTTTTGTTTTTATACGGGTAAAAAGCAGAACCTTTAACCAACCAAAAATATACACGAATTATAGAAATTTTGGATTCAACACATGTAAATAACAATAAACAAGGCACACATTTATTTATAAGCTAAAAGAAACATAAGCTTTTTCGCAATTTTCCAAATGGATAGATAAGGATTTTTGTTTTGTAAATAAATATGTCCTTTTTAGATTAATTTAACACCCTTAATACGGCAGACGAACGTCACCTTTATAGAAAAGAGTTTAAATGTCCTGAAAATTCTGTATGGAATAAATAGAAAATTGTTTTTTTTTTCTTTCAACATTTCCTCTTTCCTCAACGATGTCCAATACTAAATATCATCGATTATGACCATTTTTCTATAGTTCAATATTTAATTGAACTATTTGTTCATGCTGTTAAAAGGTACTTTAGAATATAGTGTGTTAGTCAATAACATACAGCAATAACGAACAATTGCATATATAAAAACACGCATAAATAATACCTAAACTACCATATGAAGACGGACGACGTTCACGAGTTATACCATCATGACCGGATGACCTTAAGAAATCCATTAAAGATCCATCGTCTTCCTCCGATAAGATACGGCTACGACGACGTCTGAGGCTACCGGTTGGTGTAATATCCGGTGAAGCACCATCATCTTTAATTATTATCGCATCACCATTACTATTATATGATCCAATACGTCGTCGTGTCATTGCCGGACTACCCCTTGGATCATTATACTGTTGTAATGTATCAATAAGAAAACTATTTTCTGAATCGGAAACCGGTGTACCACCTTGACTTGCTAAAACGAGACAAATTAAATATTTTATGATGTGATTCTAATTGTATTAATATTTTTATTTTATTATATTAACTTACAATAACGATTACGTTTAGCAATTTGTTCTTCACGTTGTTTTCTACGTAAAATTGCCTGTTCCTCTTGTTGCCGACGACGTTCATTTTCACTAACGGCTTGTTTAAATTTTTCACAAAAATTTTGAAATATCTTAAAGCATTCTTCCAATTTAAAGCTACTCGGGTCTTCACAGAAAAATTCAGCCAATTGTAAACGTAACGTTTCAACTTCTTTCATATCACGTTGTAACATTGCAACTTCACTTTCGGCAACCTGCAGACAAAGTAAACATAATATAATAGAAGAATAATTTAATAAAAAATTCCAATCTTACCACTAAAAATTTAATCATTTGATCTTTTATATCGATTTCAGTTGTTGGTAAATCAATTTGTTTTTTAATTTTGGTAATTCGGCCATCCAGTGCATTTATTTCATTATTAATTTGTTCGACTGTTGTTCTACAAAACCAAAAATATTAAAAATAATTTAAATATAGAAATTTTCATTCATTTATTTATATTATATATACTTTGATGCATTTTCTAATGTCAGTAATTTCTCTGGGAATGTTAATAGTTCACAATTTTTCTTTTCCGCTTGTAATGCAACATAATGTATTAAATTCATTCCGGGTTTATTCGCTCGAATATCCGTTAATTTTTGTAATGATGATAATTTAACACCAACAGCATTACCCGCATAACCACCAGCATTTAAAAAATTACCCGCAACAACGACCATATACAAAACTTCACGTAATAAAATATTTGTCATTAAATCTGGGATTGGATGAAAACAAAAAAAAAAACAAATGGAAAAGTTATGAAAAATACATTTGCGGAAAAATAAAAATTATACTTTACCTTCTCCAGCATAAACCATTGCTCGTATACACGGTTCCAAATATCTCATATTTGCTGCAAATTCTTCTTTAAGTAACATACTTTCTATTCTTAATTTATAACTAAATATATAGATTTAAAAACAGAGAAATAATTAAAAGTCAGTCATTAAAGAATCATTAAATTATAAAAAAATTACTTTGGTATTTGTAATAATTGTAATAAGAATTTTTCGGCATTTCCTAAGCGACCTTTATCACCGTCAAACGATTTTAACATATCTAATTCATCTACTTCCGGTAATATTTTCAACAATCCACGTAATTTTTCTGCGCCAACATCATCATGTTCACCATTTTTTATTAATTGTATAATATCATCATTGGAACTGTAGAAATAAATGAGAATTTAATTCCCATTAAAATTTCAATATATTTTCAAATTTCAAATAATGATTTTTTTTTTTTAGACTTACGTTCGAAATTGTTTTAAAAATATATTAACATTTAAACTGCGTTTACCATCGAGTAATGTAATTTCCGAATTTTCTTTTTTCGATTTACGGTCTAATGTATCGAAACCGGTGCCACCAATACCATTAATTGCACCACAACTGTTACTATTCATACTGTTACCACCAACATTTCCAATGCCACCACCACCACCACCACCACCATTAATACTATCACCACGTCCCATTTTTGGTGAACCCTGTTGTGATGATGTTGCCTGTTGACAAAATAAACCTTCCATTTCACCCCAATCCAAATCGGTCATTGGACTATCCTGATGAGAATCGGCAACAATTGTCCATATATTATGTTTACCCATAACTTTATTCGGTGGTATTTTATTCCAATTAATTGTTTTCATTTTTGCTTTTGGTACGGGTGTTTCCTGTTGTGGTAATAATTTACATGGATCAATAGTAGTAGTTGTAGTTGTTGGTGGTTCAGGTGTTAATGAACGATCAACTCCATGATTATTTAATGATTTATTTGATAATTGTGGAGGTGGTGGTGGCGGTGGTACCGGTGGTGGGGGTGGTGGTGGTGATGGTCCTATTGTACCAATTCCTCCACCACCGCCACCATTACCCGACATCATTCCAGGTGGAGGCGGTGGTGGTGGTGGCGGTGGTAAACAACCTCCAGGTAATGGGGGAGGAGGCGGAGGTGGTGGTGGTGGAGGAGGCGGCGATAATGTCGCTGCCGGTGATGGTGATGATGATTGTTGTTGCGATACAGTTGCATTCACACCAATTGTATGTAATTGAGTTGATTGTGTTATTTGACCAGTAGCCAGTGATTGTTTTCGACTAGGACTTATTGTTGTTTCACCACGACAATATTGACATGCAAATTTTTGTACACTTGGTGTTCGCAATAAACGTGTTGAATCTTCACGATTTTCTAGTAATGTTGCACGATGGACTAGTGTTTCAGTTGTATCCCAAATTATATCACTAATTGCTTCCTTCGGATCGATACGTAATAAATGCTGTAATATACTAAGGAATGGTATTTCTTGTGGTGTATCGGCTACCTAATACAACAAAAACAATTTTGAATTATGTTAGATAATAAGAAATAAACGCAACATAAAAAACAATTAAATAATTACTTGTCCTAATATGGCATAAAAAACATCAAGATGGCAATTTAAATTGATACCATTTGGACCTTGTAAACTTTGCGCTTCGTCGCATTCTTTTTGTTCGTCAAACACGTCCAATTGTACTGCAATATCAGCAATACTTCCTGATGAACGCCTTTTTTTTTTGGTTTTTTAACAAATAGAACACAACAGTACAGTAGATTATTACAATACACGTGAGAGATCGTTAATTTATAGAATATATAATCAGAAAATTTCGAATAAATACAAAGCAAAAGGATCAAATATAAAAAAGAAATCAATGAAATCGATAAATAGTAATTTTTTTTTTTTTTATTATTTGTTTATGTTTCATAGACGGAAAACATTTAAAAAAAAAAAAAAGACACACACAATTAAAAAATATAAGATATAGTTTTTTTTTTGTTATATATATGGTAAAGGCGACCGCAAACAATAACAATATATATAAAAAAAAAGAAAAGAAAATTGAATCAACATAAACATAAACGCGACGTATATATAAATAAAGGATCAACTAAAAATAAATAATTTATTTAAAATATCTTTTATTGTCGTCGGCGGCGGCGGCAATGATTTAATTTCCATAACTTGAAAGTGTTTAATTGTATTTTTTTTTTTAAATTATTATTATTATTATGATTTTCATTTGATGGAAATTTAATTTTAATTTATTTTTTTTTTATAGGCCAAATTTGTTTTTCCTATATATAAGTACGCATAAAAGTTATGAATTATCGATTTGCAGCAATATACAATTATTATTATTATTATTAAGTCTTTGCATGTTTGTTTATGAAAAAAAATTGATTTAGATAATTATTTTAATTATTTTGTTTTCACAATTGTTTTTTTTTTACACACACAGATTTTAAAGAAGTTTTTTTTTTTTTTGTTTTATTGTATCACAATTTTATTAACTCATCGCTCTATATATATATATTCTATAAGTATACGAAGAAAGTACTTAGGATGTATAACAAAAACAAAAAAAAAGAAAAGAATAATGCATTTTGCATTGCGTATATATATTTTTTTTTGATGATGTGAAATTCATTATATGGGTTTTGGTTGACTTGCGGGGAATATTCAATAGTATATATATATAGAAAAATTGCATGATATGTGTCAAACCACAAAAGGCACGTGTTGTTTGGTGCGCATCAATGCAGTTATATTGCAATATATGTTTTTATTAGTATATATACCATATACAATAATATAGAATCAAGCATAGTACAACTAAATATACATTATTTATATTTTTCTTATCAATATTTATTATTGATTTTTTTTTCAAAGTTTTATTTAACTCTCTCTTTTTGAATGTATATTATTGCTAAATGATGTTGGTATAAGGATAACAATATGTTGCGGTATAAGGAATTAAATGAGGAGAATAAAAATTAGATTCAAAATATTCTTTTTTTTTTGTCAAATATCCTTATACAATTTTCATATTAAATTATTCAAGGAATTTTCTCTATATAATATAAATTTTTCTATATAACGTATTTTTGTTTCATTATGTTCAGATACTTAAATCGGTGTAAAAATTTCTTATCAATCGATTTATCATCATTTGAATGATTATTTATCTATAAATGATGTGATTATATCGATGAAAAATCTCCTGGAAAACGTTTTTTTTTTTTTTTTTGTGATTTAAAATTGGGTTATTTGGGAATATTTTGAAAAACGGTTTGAGATTGAATTTCAAAAATCACTTGAAAGATATATAAGAAATAGACAAAAAAACGTGACTAAAACCCCGGTCTAATTATCTTAAAAATTAAAGAAGTCGTTATAGTAGTTAACATTTCATCTCTGCGAGTGTAGAATTTTTCATTGGTTATGCACATCCCATAGGATTAAATAAAACATTTTTAATCCGCATATATACGATCATAAAAAAGAATAATAATAAAAAAAGCAATCAAATAAGTTTTATTTTTTTGTTAAATCCATAATAATAATAATTAGAATTCGCAAAAAACGTAATAATAATAATAATAAAAAATTTTGTTAACATAATCATAACCATATTTAGTAGTCTATAATATAGCGAACTCGCGTATTAATATAACTTTGTGATAAATTGAAATATTAATATAATAATAATAATAATAATAATAAAAATTAAATTAATTTATTTAAATTTATTCAATTCTTCTTAATGGTTCGTTACCTCGATCGTTCTTTTCGTATATATATATATATATCAAATATTTATATATATAATATACATTCATTCGACGACTGACGGCGAAGCAATATATAGATATATATTTTAATTTTTTATTTGTTATTTGTTTGCGGTTTTATTCAAATTGAATATATATATATATAAATAATTATTCGTAGAGACATTATTTAATTAAAAAAAAAATAAATAAATACCTGAGATTATTTAAAACTGGTAAAACATTTAAACCTGCAAATATAAAATAAAAATAACTATAATTTAATTTTTAATAATATATATATAGTTTTTTCTTCAATTTTTTTTTTTGCATTTAACATCCATTTAAGATCCATTTAAGATCAATTTTTATGAATATATTCATTCGAAAAATTTACTTTACTAATTCAATTTAATATATAAAAGATATTTTTTATTTGTTGATTAATTAAAAAATAAAGGGTATTTAATAAAAATCCATATCACAAAAACTGTATCAAAATATAAAAATATATATATACGTTTTAAAATTGCAATTGTCTTCTTATATTTGAATGCATATATAAAAAGCATTTTGATTTTATCTCAATTGGTTTGAATTTTATATACAATAAAAAAATGCAAATATCTCCGTCGTTTAAATATATAATACATAATATTTGTTTAAAATTTTAACGTCTTCGATGTTGAAATAAAGAAAAAAAAGCCGGAGTAGTAAAAAATACATTAATTTTAAACATAAAATTTAATCTATTGTATAAAATGTAAAATGATTTTTTATTTAAATATGTCGAAATAATCATTAATTTGTAAAAATTTTAACTGCGCACATTTATAATTAACTTCATAAAAGCATATATAGAATTTATGATAAAATTAAACTCATAATTCCATTATTCATTAATAAATAAATAAATAAATTGGGAAAAGCGAAAAATTTCCAAGCGTAGAATAGGTTTAGTAAAGTCTTGGTGGAGTTATACGTTATAGGTTTGACATAAAGGGATTAAAAGAAAATGAATGGTCTTACCGGATACCTCATCTGATGAGGCGGAACTGGGCAATTGTTAAACAGATTTCCAAAAGGATATTCTCACATCTCTATATAATTACCAGATTTGTAAAACAAAAAAAAAATATCCGGAAAACTGCAACTTTGCTAAACTTTCCATGTTTTTTCCATTTTATTTTTTAATTGTAACCCGTCGATTTTCTTTGCATAATTTATTCGCAAAATTCGCAAACCATAATTTTTAATATTTTATAGAACAAAACAATTTAATAATAATCGCTCCATTTATTTCTTCTTTGAATTTGCACTATGAAATCGAATGGAAAATCGACCCCGCCCTTTTTGAACCCTTTGAATATAGGACGATTTTTCAAATTTTCTTCTACACGTAATATTCAGAAATTGATTAAATTTTCAAATTATTCAAAGAAAAATATATGAGATAACAACATAAAAAAACATAAAAGATATGTTGAAGAAAAACTATATGTATAATTGTACTATATGTAATGTAATTCGAAAATTTGAAAAATTTTAGATTGAATTTTTCGGAAAATGACAAATAAAATTCCCAGCTCTGCCTCATCATCATCCAATTCATTTCCGTACACTTTTATTTGGAATATTTCTTTGCCGAATTATTACTTTTGTAATTTTTTATATTCAGTTATTTAAAAATTAAAACAATTAAAAATCTTCTATATTATACATACCTATAAATTCATTTCGTACACGTATTCTATCTTGTAAATTGGGTGCTGATATAATTACACAATTAATAAATGCAAGTATTGCACCCTGATATTCTATTGTTGTTGATTTATCTAATTCTATTATGATTAATTTAAAGCGATATCGAACATTTTTGAGATTCTGTTCGTAAAAAAATTTTGGAATTATAAAATTCATTATTAATAATAATTCTAATATATATTTAATATATATTAAGCTGCTGGAAATATTTATAAATTTATATTATAATTCTGTACGTACCTTATAATGTTCTAATGTTTCTAATGCCCTTGAATATCCATCGCTACTATAAGCGCATAATGCTGATAATAATTCAAAAACTTGTTTTTTTACTGTAATATTGGTTGTGTCCAGTGCAGCACCCAATTTACCAACATAATCACGATTTTCAACAATGTATTCTAGTCCAATTCTTGAATCCATTTTCGTTGTTGTTGGTAATGTCATTATTTTTAACGGTGGATGTTCACCTATATTTGGAAAAATAAAAAAATAAAATAAAAATAAAAATTCAATTCAATTCAATTAAAAATTTACTATATAAATATTTTACTCTATAATAAAAATGTATATATGAATAAAATAGAAAAATTCATGTATACATATTTTATTTCATATACAAATTATCCATACATTTATATGAATAAGTGTATATATGAGTATTTTGCATTTGTGTTGATCGAGCAATGGTAAAGAAATATATATGCATATGCATATATATATATATATATATATATATATATAAAACATTTTTTTTTACATACACAAATGAAAAACACAAATAAACATAAAATTCAAAATGAGAGAAAATTTTTTTTTATTTTACATACATACATATATGTACATATTTAATTTTTTTTTTTTTGAGAAAATTATGAAAAATTATAGTTTTCTTATTCTAACTTTCCCTGTTAAGATATAAATTTTATTTTGATAATAAAATAGGCTTAAAATTGGTCAATAGAAAGGAAATGAAATTTTACCAAAATCTGTGTGAATGTCAGGATGGCCGAGTGGTCTAAGGCGC
The DNA here is from genome assembly GCA_958336335.1 of Dilophus febrilis. Taxonomy (NCBI): domain Eukaryota; kingdom Metazoa; phylum Arthropoda; class Insecta; order Diptera; family Bibionidae; genus Dilophus; species Dilophus febrilis. Next base: position 10,462,002 of record OY284470.1, on the reverse strand, counting down.
TGCGTTCAGGTCGCAGTCCATTACGTGGGCGTGGGTTCGAATCCCACTTCTGACATATGAGTTTTTTTTATTTCATTTTTTTTTTTGATTAATTTTTTATTTATTTTTTTTTTTTAAATAATAATAATAATTATTATTAATCGGTTATATGATGATAAATTCTGTATAGATTTTTTATTGGAAAATTTCTATATACATACATATATAAATATATGATTATATTTTCTTATTCAGGTTAATTGTTTGATTTTTGACCCCTTTGATAATTAATTTCTTTCTTTTTAATTTGTTTTTTTTTTATATATATAGTATAATTAATTATCAATAACATTTATTTATTATATATGATTATTTTTCTGTTTATGAACAAGTATAGATATAATATTGAATCTTGAGGTTTTTTCTTAAAAAAAAATAAAAATAAAATTAAATTCCAATTTGTCATTTATTATTATTATTATTATTATTATTATAAAATATAATATATTTTTATGTGCGATAAATATAAAAATATATTTAAATTATAATGTTAATATATTGCATAAATATTTTTTCATATAAATGAAATGCACATATTTAAATAAGTGTATATAATGAAAAAAAATTTCATAATTCCACAATCGCACATTTAAAATATATAATAATAATAATATATTGTAATAAAAAAAAATAATATTAATATTAATAATAATAATGTACTTGTTATTTAGCTTATTATTATTACATGTACTATATATACAGATACAGCAGCATATGCCATATAAAAGAGTATATTCACACTATATAGATATTTTGAAAAATAAATAATATTTTTTATAACATGTTTTTCATTCAATAAACTGTTGTTAACGTCCTTGCCTTGTGTTATTTTTATGTTGTTGTATATATAAATATTCAACACGTACCGCAATCAACCAAACATACTTATAACAAACATCGAATCGCGATATATATGGATGGATAGATATAATAATATATATATTGAAATTACATGCGGGATATATGTAATAAAAAAGTTATTTGTATATAAATATATAAGATCGAGTATATCTTGTTTATTATTTTGTGTAAATATTTAAAAAATATTTTTATTGATATTTTTTTTTTTTTTGGTATATATTATAAATTTTTATTTTTATTGGAAAAAAATTACCAAAATGTGATCTATATATTGCATTTACATTCCATAAAAATATATTCGTGCGATAGTAGATTTATATTATATTGTATATGAATGAAAATTTTATATATGCAGATGAAGAGATGAGTATTTACGTTTTATTATGGGGTTTTATTGTGTTTTAATGAATTTGGTCAATCGCGAATAATATGAGGGTTATTTATTATATACAATTTGTTATTTGCGTTTGTATATAAGGGAGTTGTGAGATCTTTTAGAAAATTGGTTTGTTTGACAAAAGAGGGTTTAAAGCATAAGTATATACATTTAAAGATGATTCTAAATTATATAATTTTTTGTATAATATAATAAATACATATATAAGTATATATCGTCCCAAAGCGTCCCAAATTGAATTGATCAATGCGATATATCAATGATTAATGACGTAAATCACTGAATTACTACAATAATCCTGATGACTCTCGGTTGAGATAAGAGAAAGGCAGTACAGTACCGCGGTTCCCGTTTAATTTTAAAAACTTATTGTGAAAAATTTTCATATAGTCATTTTAACATTCCATATATTTAAGGAGTAATGAGGACGATCAGCAAACCAATAGACGGTGTGTGAAATAATTTTGCAATATTGTTGAAAAAAGATGATATTCTGAAATATGCACATGTATAATTAGCTAAAACATAGCTATCATTTTTATTCAATTTTGATTTCCCATCACGTCGTTTGAAAATTCGGACTATATATCTTTTAAATCAATGCGGCAATTTTAAATTTTTCTTTTATGAACTATCAGAAATTTGATTGAATTTTCAAATAATACAAAAGAAAATGAGAATTTTTTCTGTATTTCGGAAAAATTCTAAATTAGGAAAAGTTGATTTTTTGGAAAATTTAACAATAGATTTTTCCATAAATTTTTGCCTTTCAGAATATCGAATATATATTTCGAAATATCGAAAACGTTTCTTCACCCACTGCGTCTATATGCCACAGCGAGGTACATTTTATTTATTTCACATCTCCCCATTTAGCTTATATATAAGTAAAGGGTGATTTTTTAAAAGCTATAGGAAAGTTTTTCAAAAAAAAAAAAAACACATAAAATTCAGAAAAATGTATGAAATGTTTATTTGATTCGATAGTACTGTCCATATAATTTAATTTTTGAAGATTATTTCATGCAAATGTTGACCTTGACTGCGCCTCATTCTTTCCAACATTTCGGCCGGTATCTTCACGAATAAATGCTTCAATGTTGTCTTCCAATGCGTCAATTGAAGCGGGCTTGTCTGTATGGACATGAGCTTTAACCTAGCCCCACAAAAAATAGTCTAAAGGCGTTAAATCGCACGATCTAGGCGGCCAATTGACCGATCCCGAACGTGAAATAAAATGTTCACCGAACTCGCCTCTCAATAAGTCCATTGCGTTGCGCGTGCTGTGTGGCATGTGGCACCGTCTTGTTGAAACCACATGTCATGCAAGTCAAGCTCTTGCATTTTGTCCCAAAACAGTTGGATATCATCTCACGGTAGCGTTCACCATTCACAGTTACGTTACGATTCGCATCATCTTTGAAGAAGTACGGTCCAATGATGCCACCACCAGCCCATAAACCGCACCAAACTGTGACTTTTTCTGAATGCATTGGTAGCTGTTGCGATGCATGCTTCTGGCTGATATTCACTCCAAAATCGACAATTCTGCTTATTTACGTACCCATTGAGCCAAAAATGTTCAGCTTCGTCGCTGAACACAATTTCGTCGTGATGAACTTTCTTAACAGAGTACACATTTTTATAATAAAATTCAATAATTTGCAAGCGTTGTTCGTTTGTAAGACGATTCATGGTTAAATTATAGACCAAACTGAAGATGTTTGACAGTGAAACAAAACACGAAACGTGCGTCAGCTGTTTAAACCAGTTTTGCCAAAAAAAGATAATAGCTAAAAAATCACCCTTTATATCCCTCAATCAATTAAAAAAACTTAAAAAAAACCTATAAATTTATCCTAATAATAATAATAATTGCCGATAAACGCTTCAAATGGAAAGACTTCTCTGATGGAGGGCTTTATTTTTATTTTATATACAACCATTGCAAATCGTCATACTATAACAAAAAAAAACGATTGATGTTTTTTTTAAGTCAAAATTATGCTTAAAAATCTATTTCTAAAGTAGTTGAATTTCGTTGTTTTATTCGTTTTGTTTTCTTATAATATTCATAAAATAATTTATATTTATATTTATATTGTTTATATTGTTTGTGAAAATCAATTATATTGTTTGTGAAAATCTTAAAATCAATCAAAATTTTACATATATAATTCGCTAACTCCGGTAAATGTCTAAAGAGAGGAAATGCGTTTACTATATATATATATATATATTGATAAGAATTCAACAAAAAATTAAACTTTTATTAATTGCGAAACCACCATATAAAAAACTATATACCTGTACAAAAAATTTATTAAATATTTTTAATAGATTTTTTTTTTTTATGAGTAACAAAAAAATAATAATATTCATACAAATAATATTGCTGACAATGAGTACACGATTTTACTTTATACGGATCGCATATGCGAACATTATGATCACACACATTGCGATTTTTTCCTATACAAAACACTACATTATATTTATATAGATTTCAAAAACCCCACACAAAATTTTTAAACCTGATTTAAGAATAATTCATTCAATCATCATGTATTTAGATTTATATTGAGCAAAAAAAAAAAAACACAATTTGTACATATATAAAAGAAATTAATAATAAAATTTCTGCGGTGTATATATTTTTGCGACAATTTGTATAATAATTAATAAAAAAAAAATATAATAATAATAATATTTACGATCAGGTTGAGACGTCGTTTGAAAATTTTCTTATATATTTATTTATTTATTTATACGTTGGAAGTAAATATAAAATAGAATTTTATATCAATATATATATATATATAGTTTGATATAGTTTTTACTTTATATATTATTATATGTTTCCTTTATGCATTATTTTATATCTATAAATTTGTGACATAGATATTTTTACTTCCATTATAAATTTGTCTTATAATTGCCATATTAATGCTATAATATAATAATAATAATATAAGAAAAAATGGTTTAAAAAAAGGGATAAAAATTTTATTATTAAATATGCAAAAAAAAATGCATTGCATATTTCATAAATTCAACTTTAAAATTTTAAAATAAATTGATAGTTTAATATAAAATTCATATAAAAAAAAACAAAATATTAAAGGAATCATTTCAGAATAATGAATCGAAAATTGAATTATATGGAAAAAGAATCGTGAAATTTCATTTTTAGCATTAGATAATAAATGATCATTTTTCCGTAATATTTTTATATAGGATTCAATTGCAGAATTGTTTTTGTTATGGACGTGAACTTACAACTCTGTGGTGTAAATGTTAAAAATGCCAACCTAAAATTCTAACGAAATTTTTGGAGTCGTGGGTTCGAATCCTACTGAATGCATAAAATATGTTTTGTGTTTTCGGTTATTTTTCGAATCTGAATTTTAACACTGAGTTGTATATTCCGCTTGCGGTTGGTCGTACGGCTAATTACCAACAAACCAACAAATATTACAGAAAAATCTTTAAAAAATCATCAACAATTTTAATAGGAAAATCTTCGGTTTTTTTTTCTATTTCTTTAGATTGAAAGTTCACACCGTAAAAGCCACAAAATTAAGTAACTAATAACAGAAGGCTGTTGTTGGACGCTAAAACCAGATCGTTGGTTGTATAGCGAAAAAGTTATTTATTTTTTTTATGGACGTGAACTTTCAATCTAAAGAAATAGAAAAAAAAACCGAAGATTTTCCTATTAAAATTGTTGATGATTTTTTAAAGATTTTTCTGTAATATTTGTTGGTTTCATTTATACATTAAATATGTATATGAATTTTTTCCTTAATATGATGAATTCATTTCACATACCTTAAAATAATACGATTATTTTCAATTAAAACAAATGGAAACGTATAAAGAATTCTTTATCCATTAGATTAGTGTTTATAGAATTTATATTCGGTTATTATAAAATTTCATCTATTAAAAATCAATTTAGTATTTCTTCTTTTTCGTCTCCAAAATTATATTGATTTCTATATCTAAATTTTTCGAGAAAGTTTAAATACACACCGCACAATAATAAAATATTACTCTATCCATACCATATATATTGCTATTATAAATAATGTAGATTATGATTAATAAATAATAATAATATTTATTTAATAAATAAATGTATATATATATATATTTGGTCGATAGGAAAAGGTTTTATATATCTATTTATATAAATATATAAATCGCAAATAGATCAAACATATAAATTATATATACCTGTTGTATTTTTATTAACCATTTTTTTTTTCTTTTATTATTATTATTATTATACGGAAGTTATATATTAAAAAAAGGTAAACCCACTGCATGTTTTGTATTGACAATATGCAAAAAAAAAAATTTCAAAAAAAAACCAACATTCATTCATTCATTCGCTTTCGCATTTATACTTTCGTATTGACAATATATTTATGACCAAATTTATATATCTATATACATGGGGTACATGGGATTTGAATTTATATACAGAAATTAAACATTTTTTTTTTATTCGCGTGAATGTAATTATTAAAAATAAAATACATGGAAAATTTTCTGAATATTTTCCATTGAAAATAAATTAATCGATTTATCGATCTATTTCGACCAGACCATAGAGACAAAGTTAATATTATGGACGATATAGAGATGAAATCAAAAAAAAATGTTTTTTTAACCCGAAATATTTTTAATGCGGTTTTCAAATATATTTAAATATAGAGTTTAAATATAACAAGAAACAACAAATATACAAAAAAATCGACCGCAAAATTATTATTATATTCAATCGTCATATATTGATCGTAGGCGAACACAAATTTTAATTATATTACAAACAAAAAACGATTTTAAAGTGTTTGAATGAGAAATGACAAAAAAAAAAAAATAAATAAATTACTATTCAATTTTTTTTATATAATTAAATTCAATTTATATATATAATATGTATATTATTTTTTATTAGTAATTTAATGTTCTTATAATCGTGTGGTAAATTTTGTCTGTATATATAGTTTTTTTTTTAAGAATCGTGTGCGTTATTTATTTATTTATATATACATTTTTCTTTATAACTAAAATTAAAAAAGCTTATAATTCTATAAATAAACTTCTTGTTTTGTGTGCGGTTAATTTTTTTCGTCTTGTTGTTTGTAAAAAAAAAAAAATTTACCAGAAAAAAACTATTAATTATATATTGTCTGAATCATATTTCATTTTAAAAGCTTTTTTTTTCGTTTTTAAATATATACTTAATTTGAATTTTTTTGTATTATATATAAAATTTTAATTTAATTGAATAGCTATATATATATTGAATTTTTCAACCATATATAGTGAAATGTAATATATCATTATTTATATTGGAAATCAATACGAAAATAATATCCATAAAGATTTTTGATTTGAGTAAGACATTAAATTGGTGACTTTTAAACATATATATATAGAGATCGATATCATAAGATTCATATACTATTTATTTATTTATTTATTTATTTATTTATTTATTTATTTAGCAACGGGTCAAGCCCTACTGCCATATTCCATACCATATAATAAAAATACAATATATAAAATACAAAAAAACAAAAGTACAAAATCGAATGCAGAACAATCGTTCCCAAAAAAAAAAAAAACAAAAAAAAACAAACACAATAAAATAATATTACACAAAAGAAAACACCAACAAAAATAAACTCCGACCAAAAGTAAAAGTAATACATCCATTCATCAACGTATCCCATCATACCATATCATAAATTTTCACCAAATATAAATTATAATGCACTCATTTGACATAATGACACTCTCATTCAGCAAAATATTATTGTTAACGCCACAACCAACAAAAAACAAAAAAAAAAAAAACCAAACATACAAAGACCGAACTCAATCCGCCCTCCCGAAACATGAGGACCTTAATTTATTCAAAAAAATACCACGCGAAATCCCGAAATCAAAATGATCGCCATACTTGTTAAATAACCTAGACATATTGCATAACGGCTCATATTTTCCGTAGTTTGTTCTATGAAAGTCCAAGTGCAAGAAGTTGTGACCACGGGAGCACCGGATTGGCACGTTGAAATCAATCCTAGACAATAAATTCGGTGCGTCAATCACATTTGTCAACATATCAAATACAAACATGACACATGCAGTTTCCCGCCTGTGTCTTAATGTTGGCAGATCGATAAGTTGACACCTATGCAAATACGGGGGAAGTTTAGAATCTACGGACCACCCCAACTTACGAAGAGCATATCTAATAAAATTTCTCTGCACCGATTCAATAGCATCAGAATGGACATCATAGTATGGATTCCATACCACCGATGCATATTCTAACCCAGATCTTACCAATGCACAATATAAGCCCTTCAATACATATGGATCCGAAAAGTCCAAACAACACCGCTTAATAAATCCCAGCAGCGAATAGGCCTTGCATGTAATATAATCAATGTGTGAACCAAATGTCATACGCCTATCAAATCTAACCCCCAAATCAATGATTTCATCGACAATTACAAGGGAATGGCCGGATATGACATAATCATAACCAATTGGATTAACCTTCCTGTGATATGACATAACGAAACATTTTTTCAATTTCTATCGCACCAGGACGAAACCCGGACCAGGTCATCCTGCAACAACGCTGCATCATCACTTGATGCAATGGTTGAGAAAATTTTCAAGTCGTCCGCATACAAAAGGCACTGGGACGATCTTATTTCCAACGTTATGTCATTAATGAACAAATTAAACAATAGAGGGCCAAGGTGGCTTCCCTGAGGAACACCCGATCCCACTTGAAAGACGCTCGAATCACAACCAAGAGTGCGTACAAATTGCTTTCTACCCACCAAATAAGAAGTTAACCAGTTAAGCATTGATGAATGAATACCAACTCTCTCAAGCTTATCAATAAGGATGTCATGACAAACCCTATCAAAAGCCTTCTGAAAATCCATGTAAACCACATCAATTTGCCCTCCAGATTCAATTCCCTTGATCGAGTAGTTAACGAGTACTATATAACTTAATTGGATTAATTATGTTTATTTGTTAAATGGAAGCAGATTTCGCATGTTTTGTACTAGGTGTATAGAAATAAGTTTTATTAATTGTGTCATAGTTTTTTCAATGGATTATATGTCAAAATATGAAGATATACGTACCAGAAAAAGGGCATTTGCTTAAGGCAATGCTGTTGTTCTTTAATCAACAAAAAAACCTTAAAAAATAAGTGAAAGTCTGCGTTGGTAGAAACTTATATGCTGAACACGCTCTATTAATTAAAACATATAAGACATTAGACAATCTAATAAAAAATAGCAATTACGATTTGAAAGATGATGAAGAACATTCTGGTAGACAAAAAAATATTTGAAGACGCAGAACTGCATTAGTTATATTGTATGAAGATACCCAACCCAAACTCAACACAAAAGTATTAAATGTTGGCAGAGGTATTAAATGTATGAATCAAGAATGTATTAGCTTATAAAAACATTGTTGTGGAAAGATTCTGAAGAATGGAAAATGGGTACCAGATGAATTGAATGTAAAAACAATTGGAAAATTGAAAAGTCACTTGTAAAATGTTGCTTCTTCAATGCCTAACGAAAGTCATTTCTTTATCGAATCGTAACGGGAGATGCAAATATAGTGGATATATCTTGAAAATCTGAAATGCATAAAATCATGATAATCACCTGGTCGAAGCTGGCCCATCGATCGCAAAATCAAATCCATTTTTTGTCTTAAGCAAATGCTCTGAGTTTAGTGTCTATGTACATTTTAACTTTAGAACTTTACAACTTTAATTTCTATGTACATTTCAAAATCTATCAATTTTTTACATAAAATCAGATTGCGAGAAATTTAACTGATCATTCGCACTTTTCATTAAAGATATTTGATTATATACTTAAAGATTAAAGTTTTTATTTAAATCAGAAAATCAAATCATCAAATTTTATATATTTATATTTAAATTAAATGATAAAATTAATTTAACAGAATAGCGAACAAAACAGAGATTTTCAAAGAATTATATTTTTACTTTTTATCAAAAAAAAAATAAAAAATACAATTTCAATTTCATAGAAAAATCAATTTTTACGTGGGATTCTTTTATTGTTGTTTTATTTAACAAACAAAAACTAAAAAACTAAATTAACCTCTTATTTGAATATATTACAAAAAGAAGTGATCGTCGTCGTCGTGTGTTTTGTGATGTTTAAATATGACTAAAGACGAAAAAAATCATTTCGATATAATTATTATATTGTATATTGAATGAAATAATTTTGTTGAATCATTTATTATTTGTTTCATTTCACATTTATTTTTTTTTTATTGTAATTCAAAAAAAAATGATTATCAAATATATAATATTAATAATATGTTTTCCAAATAAAAAATGATGTGATAAATTTTAATACATATATAGTATAGGTTATATAATGCTTAATGATTAATTACAAATATTAAGGCATTATAAAAAAAAAACTGTGTATTTTTAAGAGTTAACAAAATGATATAGTATTTATATATAGTTAAGTAAATTTTTTTTTGTTTTTATTGCCAAAACCATTACAAAAAAATAAATATATATGATTTGTGTTAAGCAGACACATTTTATGGTAATTGGGGTTAATTAAGATAATTTATTTGATAATATTTTCGTTTGATAATGTGTCTTTATGTATACTGTAAACAATTCGTTAAGAAATTTTTATATATAATCAATTCAAAATTCTCAATTATAAAAAAAATAAATTTATATACGCATGCAGGAAATACTTAAGTTTTATTCGCCTTTTGGAATCAAATCACAAGGGGGATGATATACAAAAAAAAAATAAAAAAATATTAACGCTTTATTGTAAGACAATTTGAATAAATATTCATGAATATTCTTATTTTATTAAAGAAATACTTTTTCTATTCATAAAAATTAATATATATAACGAAGCACTTATAAATTTATATTTTAATTCAAATTCAATTGATATATTGTTTAGTTATATAAAAAATCTTTTAAATTATTATCTTTATTTTTTAATAAATTACTTTGATGCGTGTTGAAGCATATAAAAAAAAATAAAATATCGTGTCATCATCACACATATATAGTTAGTTATATCGTTATATAGATTATTTATTTCTTATTTATGCATTTATTTTTTTTTTTGCTTTTTGGTTCTGTTCAAATACCACTTTTTTTTTTTATTATTTATTCTATATATCTACTAATATCAATGGATATAGTTCTTTTATTTGTCATGTACAGAACATGAAGTATAATAATAATGATATGTATATTATTGTTTGGATAAAGAGATATATGGAATGGAATGGAATGAATATGTTAAGTAAATGATATATAGATATACCGGATATGTAAAACGCCTTAAATTTATTATTATTATTGTTGTTATATTATTATTATTATTATATTGTCTTTTTTTAAAAGACTTATTCATCGCATTGATTTATAGAGAAAAAAAATATAAACATATAAGTATTTGGGGTTTTTTTCTTTCAAAAAGTTGTCTATAGCATTCATTCTATTTGATTAAAATATATTGTAATAGAAATAAAATATATACTATAATGAAAATTATTCAGTATTCATGGGTAAATGGGATATTAATGCGTATAAATTATCAATTAATTAAAGTGGAAGAACTTTTTATAATACATCAATTTTTTTAGGTAAAATTCGGCTTTATTCATTAACATATATAGTCTTATTCAAGAGTAATACATGCTTTCCAAAGCTTCTTTAACATTTGGCAGCATTTTTTTTAATTTTTTGGATAAACCATTTCTTTGACTTGAAATTACCCTTTAGTTTTCTTTTCATCGTTTCATCATCTGTCCACTCAGCTGCTGACTGTCGATTTGACCCCGAAGTGTAGTAATGGAATCATGTTTCATCCAATTACGCTGATATCATAATGAAAAAATTCTTTTTATTACCCTGAAACAGCTTCAAAAGCGGTTCAAATGTTTATACATTTGTTGTTTTTTTGTTGAACTGTGAGCAAAAGCGGTACCAATTTCGAAAAGATCTCATGCTAGAATGTTCATGCAAAATCGTTATTACACTGCCTTCTGATATATATTTAAGAAGTGTCAGCAATCTAACGCTTTGTTTTCAATATGTCTGATTTAGCAAAAAAAAAACATTTTATGGACTTTTTTTTTTATATTTTTTGGAACAACTGCCACGGATTTGGATCAAAACCAGAACGTTCGCAGCATTTGTATGTACGACCGCTTTCAAATCAGCAAACCACTTCTCAATACCATTTGTCTAAATGCGGAGAGGAGTTGGAATAACAGTTTTCATCAAGACATTGCTTTCATATTGAACAGTATTTTTCCCCAATAAAAAACAATTATTGTATGCAGCCAGAGTGTTTAGAACTTTTACAACGAATAGAATGGCTAAGAGCTATATGTAATAATAAAAACCTTTTAATTCTTTCAAAATGTTGATGCGGTGAGAAATGTCTCACGAAATACACACGACATTCAATTGAATCAAAATATTGTGGATTATTTAATGAATTTATTTAATTTAAATAACAAGACTTGTAAAATATATAAATTACTTGTTATATAAAAAGGAAAATTTCTTATAACCCTTTTTTTTTTTTTTACTTTCACTGCACATTCCCAAACCTCCCATAAAGCATAAACGCATAAAGGCCCGTGGTCCCATTGATCTGTGCGTGGATTTGTGAATGTTTGAATGAATAAAACTAAAAACATATGCGATAACTCTCGATAACAAAATTACCCATGGATTTGAAACATATTAGTTTTGAAACATATTACACTTTTAAGAGAAATGCGTAAGGAATAAAAACTTTACCAATTGAACGTTTAGTTTTTAACCGTCGTCTGAGAATAATAAAACATAATGGCCTGATAAAATTTATATTAATAAAATTATTCGATAATCTATTTCATTATATATGTTACATCTAATATTTCTTCAAAAAAAAAAAAAAAACAATACAATCAAATCAATTATAGTATAGATGAATGAATCCCATTCCAATATAGGTTATATATATTTAACAATTTTAAGTAATCATAACGACTGTCCGCATATATTGTACATCATATATTATGAAATATATAGAGTGCTTTATTATGTGGCGTCTCAATTATTTTTTATTTATTTAACCTTAACTGGATAAATATAAAAAAAAAAAAACTGGAACTCGCATTTCATTCATTCATTACACACATTACACTATATAAAAATTTCATGATACATATACCAAAAGCGACAAACACAAAAAAAAAAAAAAAAAACCGAACAATATTTATCTTAAATATTGACTATATATTGACTATATATAATGACTATTTATATCAACTTTAAAAACTATCATGTTGTATATACAAAAAATTAAATAAAAACAATTCTTATTATAACTTGACTTGCAAAAGCATTACCAATTTAGGAAAACATGAGGTCAACAATAATAATAATAATAATAATAATAATAATGTATATAAAATAAAAATAAATATTTTTTTCACATCAACACAAATCTTATTTATATGTTTATATGTTATTCGATGAGTAAGTGAGAATTTAATATCATAAATTTTACAACACATTATATTATAATATAAGAATAAAAGTAAAAATACTTTTTTTTTTTTTTTGATATATATAATAAAAGATATCTGGGTACTTTGAATTTATTTTATATCCAAATGGATGGAGGTAAATAAAACAATATATATACAATACAAATTAAGTACATTTTTTTTTCTTCTTCAAAAATCATAATTCAATGCTGCTTATTGTATATAATGTAATAACGAAACGAAAAAAATATGCAACAGCTGTTTTCATTTTCATTTAATATTTTTGAATTCATCATATACATAAGTGTATATTTTTTTTTTTATATGTTTCATAATAATTATGTTATGAATTCTCTTGTAAATTATTTTTTTGTTTTGTGCCTATTTTTTTTTTTTTTTTTACAAAAATGTACGTGCCTTATTTTTGTCCGCCCTCATAAATATTTGAAAATTTATTGCATATATAAAAATGTATTTTATTTTATTATTTCTGTTGCGATAAAGATGCGATATTATTTAATTTTTTTTTTTCTTATAATATTATTTATTGATGTTTTATTAAACAGCTCGTATTCGAATGAATAAATGAATGAATGATGAAAATAATGAGAATGCAAGTTGAATTATTAAATATATATTTTATAAATATTAATAAAAGATATTTAAATATTTAAAATGAGTGGGTCAAGGTTATATTATTATATTATTTTAATTTAACACTTATTTTATTTTGTTTTTCATATATATCATTTTACTTACTTACTTGCTTTTTTTTTTTAACAATTTAAAGGTATTCGAAAATGAAATTATTACCTTTTTTTTTTTTTATTATTATCTATTATTTTTAATTTTCATTTTATTTTACATCTTTTTTGTTGTTCATTGTTCATATAAAAATCGCGGAATTTTTGTTTTATTAAGGTGTAAAAATGAAATACAAAAAAAAAAAAAAAAAAGGTGTAATTTTATATAAATTAAAAAAAAAAATGTGTGTGTTATAAAATATTTTTTTATATAGTTGTTAAAATGTATAAAGAATGCATCGATGACGTTGATATTGAATTCGCTTATAAGGTTTTTGTTTTTCCCAATTTGGTTATGATTTTACTTCATTTTTTAATTTCTATTTTATATTGGAAATTTTTTTTACGAATTTTATCACATCCTTTACGATTTTGATTACGTTAAAATTACGCGATCAAATGAAATTGAAAAAATATACATTTTATTTTATTGTATATATTTTGATGGAGTAATCATAATTTATTTAGAATATTTAGATAATTCTGTGGTGTATTCTGTGGTATAACTCTGTGGTGTAAATGTTAAAAATGCCAACCTAAAATTCTAACGGAATTTTGGGGTCGTGGGTTCGAATCCTACTGAATGCATAAAATATGTTTTGTGTTTTCGGTTATTTTTCGAATCTGAATTTTAACGCAGAGTTGTATTTTCCGCTTGCGGTTGGTCGTACGCCTAATTACCGACACCGTAAAAGACACAAATTAAGAAACTAACAACAGAAGGCTGTTGTTGGACGCTAAAACCGCCGATTGTTGGTTGTATAGCGAAAAATTAATTAAATTTAAAAATTAATTTAGATAATTTGCCGACAATTGAATTCTTAATGATAGATAAATCCAATAGATAGATAAATCCCACAAAAAAAAAAAAAAATAAAAAAAACCCCAATTTGGTTCAATTACAGTCAGCAAAATTAAACTTTGTCATAATAATATCATAATAAAACAATTCCATTATGAATCAATGAATGAATGAATGAATGAATGAATGAATGAATGAATGAATATGAAATAATTATAAGTAAAATCTTATTATTTTTTTTTTGTATATAAATTAATTAAAATAAATAATAATATTATTATTATGATTATTACTATACTAAATAAATACCTACATATTATATATTTTTACAATAAAAAAAATATACTTTATTAATATAAATATATATAAATAATGTGTATATTAAAATTTAAACAATATGCAATTATAATTAAGAATATATTTATTAATATATATATTAAAGTGGGATGATATACTTTTTGTTTTGTGTATATTTCTTGTTGTTTTTATTTATACGCGAATTTATATTTATCACATTTAAATAAAATATATAATAATATTTCTGTATGTACAATTACAATTTTTTTTTTTTTAAATTAATTCAATTATATAGCAAATAAATTATATTTAAAATTAAACCATATCACAAAAACAAAACAAAATATAAAAATATCTATAAAAATAATTTATTATAAATTTTATACTATACTTTAATAAATTATAATTTTATATGATATTTTTAGTATATATTCTTTTTATTATTTATGTGTTAATAAAATGGAACTTTATAACAAGGTCAAACATAATATAGAATTAAACATTTTTTTGTATCTAAAATCTAAAATTTTTCATAAAATCCATTTGAGTGCGATTTTTTTTTTTATGACAATTTTGTGAGAAAAGTTGTCAAAAATATAAGAATGCGGTAAGATTTTTTACTTTAATCTTCTAATTTATCTTAAAAATTATTTTGTTTAACAATCACAGTTATATTCTAAAAAAATCTCCCTAAAAATCGAATAAAATTCTATTAGAATTAGATAAATAGACTTAAAACGTAATTTTTTTTCGTAATTTTTTCATTATATGACGATGTAAAAATTAATTTTTTTTCCAGCTTGTTTTATATTTTAATTGCGAATGGATCTTCATTTTCATATAATTTTTCCGATAGAAAATCTGTGTAAAATCGAAAAATTTAATTTGAAAACTTAAACAATTGACATTTTATATCTATTTCATAATTTTTTATGAATTATCTCAATTGTCAATTGTCTGAACTTTTCTTTAATAACATAATTGAAAAAATTACGCGATTAGGTGCGATTATGATTTATGCGAAAAAGATTCACCAATTAAAACTTTTGTAATTTAGATGCTTATAAAATAAAACAAATGTTAAGCATTAATTTATATAAATAATATAATATTATTAATTGTCAATATATAAAGGGTGATTTTTTAGCTATTATCTTTTTGGCAACACTATGGTTTAAACAACTGACGCACGTTTCGTGTTTTCTTTCACTGTCAAACATCTTCATTTTGGTCTATAATTTAACCATGAATCGTCTTACAAACGAACAACGCTTGCAAATGCAAATTGAATTTTATTATCAAAATGCGTGATCTGTTAAGAAAGTTCATTGCGAAGCTCATTTTTGGCTCAATGGGTACGTAAATAAGCTGAATTGTGGACATGTGGTTTCAACAAGACGGTGCCACATGCCACACAGCACGGAACGGCGTAAGGCATTTAGACTATTTTTTGTGGGGGCCATGTTAAAGATCATGTCTATACAGACAAGCCCGCTTCAATTGACGCATTGGAAGACAACATTGAAGCATTTATTCGTGGGATACCGGCCGAAATATTGGAAAGAGTATGCCAAATTTGGACTAAGCAGATGGACCATTTAAGGCGCAGTCAAGGTCAACATTTGCATGAAATAATCTTCAAACATTAAATTATATGGATCGTACTATCGATTCAAATAAAGATTTCATGCATTTTTCTGAATTTTATGTGTTTTTTTTTTGTATAAGATGCGATCGATATATTTAAGTATTATATATAGAAAATTAAATTATAAATGCAATAAATATTACGAATAATTAATAATTAATAAAAACGTCTATGTATATACGTAATAATTTGTACAAAATTATAATTCTATTCCTGATGCAAATATATATATGGTCGTGGCATATAACTCCATATATATATATATTTTTAATTCTAATTTATTCATTTTAAACGCATATAATTTTTTTTTTTTACTTTCAGAATTATTTAATTATAAACTATAATTGCATCTAATGCACTTTTGTAATAATATAAATATTATTATTATTATTATTATTATATAGATGCGATTATTAATTTTTGCCCTCGCATCAATTATATATTTATATATAAATTCAATCAACACACAATGAATTTTTTAAATTTAAATTAGTATTCTATATAAAGAATATACAATATTTTATAAATGTTATATACCTTGCTGTACGTAATTTTTATCTATTGTATATATATCATTATGTTAAAGAATGTGAATGGAAAATGATAAATTTCGTAAATACAGTTTCATTTGATGAGAGGGAAAGGTTTCAATTGGTATGGAAAATATTTCATTTTGTCTGGAAAATGTTTCATTTGACCGGGAAATCCTAAAAATTATTTATTTTGTTTTTTTTAAATGTCATCAATATTTTATGAATTAGTTTTAAAATATAGTTCAGTCATTGCATTTTCATTGTTCATATGATGTGAATGATTTCATTTAGTGTGTGAATCATTTCATGTATAGGGGATGAAACATTTTCTGGTTTATATGCAAAAATTTGACAATTTTATCTATGTTTTTCTAAGAGAAAGTACATGAGGAATTAAAATTATAATCATTTCTGAATAATTCAAAATTCAAAATAAATTCATTTAAAACGGTTTTAAATACCTTCTATATCTCTTAACACATTCTAATTGTTTTAGAACATTTTACAACATCCTGTTTTATATAAATGAATATAATTCTATTTTGTATTCTATTTAAATTGTGCATTTTAATGCGACAAATTAAGTAATATTTTTTTATTTTTTTTTAAATAATTTCTTATTTCTATATATGAAATTAATATAATTTTTTTTTTATTTTGGTTAGGTACTCTATAATTTTATTTAAATCAAAATGAAAAAAAAAACAATTAATATTTTATTCATGTATTATATTTTGCATTTGCAAAATTAATTAAAAAAATACATTTGTTTATATATTGTATGGTATATATGGATAGAATTATAAATATTTATAGATAGGTATAGATATACATAGATTTGCGATGACGGAGATAAATTATATACTGTCCCTATATATATATATGTATGGAAAAAAAAAAAAATTTAGCATAACTCTAAATGAGGAATTCATAATAACTAATAACTGTATGCGGTTTTTTGTTTTTTTTTTTTTGGAATAAATTAACTAAATATATTTACAGGAAATTAATTACCTATTAAATTATTTTTATTTTTTTTTTAGCTTACATTACAATACAGTAATCAGTTTTTGTAATCTATTACGAAAGATTGTTTAATTTGAATTTTAATATTTGATTCCAATTCAAATATATATATAAAGGCTATATAAAGAGTTTATAATTATATAGATAAACAAGTTTTTATTTATTATATATGAACTGTCTCCAATGATATAGGGATTTTTTTATTTGTTTGAAATTCTAAATTCATCATCAACATATCAGAATTTATAATTAAAAATTTTTAGATATTTAAAAAATTAATCTTAATTTATACACAGAGATTAATACATTTTTCATGATAAAATTATTTAATATTAAATCAAATAGGAATTATTTATTTTTAGTTTTATGGAAATGTTTCGTAATTAAAATTTATTTGTTTTTTTTTTTTTTGCAATCTAAATAACTCTTATATAGAAAACTTATCAAAAAACTTATCAACAAACAACAGACAAAAGAAAAGAAAAAAAAAACGTTACATTTATACATGTATATTAACTGATCTAAATAATAAAATAAACTACTAATACATAAATATTTTTATTATCTAATATGTTAATTAAAATACCAGTTTAATAAAATTTTATACCTTTTTATGATGTATATATCTGAAATTTGTTAATTTTTGGATGAATAACAAAACAAAAATAAAACATACCATAAACAAAAAAAAATTATATATAAAAAATTCATTCATTAAAAGTGATAAAATTAAAGCAATAAATTAATTTTGTTAAATATTTTTTATATAAAATTTTTTATTGCTAGCTATAGCTATCATTCAATTTCTAATTTATTTTCTTGGTTATTTTTATATTTGGTATTGCGATTTTAAAATTTAATTATATAAGAAGAAGAAAAAAATTAATAAATAAACAATTAAATACAAAAAAAAAAAAACAAGACTAATTAGTAATAAATTAAACAAAAAATAAATAAATGCGTTAAAAATACAATATATATATATATATAGATATTGTTTTATTTTTTTTTTGTTTGTTTATTAATTATTTTTCTTTACGCAAACATAAAATTAAAATCTATATGAATACGACATCATAAAAAAAACCTTCAGTACACATCGCAGTGTATTTTTGTTTTATCTTTTTTAATTATTATTATTATATTATTTTTACTATAATGAAAATAATTTTTGATTTCATTTATTTTTTTTCAAAATCTATATAAACTTTTTAAGAAGGGCACATTTCTTTTTTTAATTTTTATTTTTCTTAATGCGTATATACAATTTATTTATATAATAACTTATAATGACATATATTTTTTGTTTTGTTTTTTTTTTCACTGAATTTTTTTGGAAAAGATGCACATAAAATTATGCTAATTAATGTTAAAAAAATAACGAAACCAAACGAAACGAAACCAAAAGTAAATAAATATCAATTTAGAAGAAAAAAAAGAGAAATTTTGTCTATCTTAACGTAGATTTGTTTCAATAATATACTATATAAGTATTTATGTAAAAAAAATTGTATTCCAATATGCACTTTATCTCACGTCATGTCGTGATGTATCTTTAAATAAATAAAAATATAATATGACAAACACCTTGGATACATTTTTTTTTTACAAATATTTTATAAAAAAAATACTTTTACTTTTATTATAAGAAAATATACTAAAAAAAAATAATAAAATTAATGAATTTTTTCCCTCTTTCAGTTCCATTTTTTATTCATTAAAAATATATAAAACATTAGGGGAGTTTTTTTTTAGTTTATTTATCTATAGATAATTTTGAAAGTTTTTATTTAAATATAGTTGTTTTGTAGAATTTTATTTTATATAATAATGTCCTAACCTAAAACGTAACTTGATTTGACAATAAAATAAATCATTTTTATTTCTCTTGATTTTGTTTTTTTTATATTAAAATACGCGTATAATAAAAATGTTTTAAAAATATGCTAATCTAAATGAAAAAAAATATAAATATTTATTTATTCAAATATGTACGCATTTTTTTTTCTTTTCTTATATATTTAATTAGTATATATTCATATATATATTTAAATATATAAATGTGGCGCCAATATAAACTATATAAAATAATTTAATAATTTTCAGTATTGGTCCACACTCAAGAGTATGTATAAATAAGATATTTTATTATATAATACAGGTATTATTTATATTGTATTGTATGTATATGGAGATATTTTATAATGAAATGTCCATGAAAAATTCCACGAAAATATATAGATTTTTATGGTAAAAATTGGATGTATTATTATTAATATAACCGCACTTTATGCGAAATATTTTTTATTGATTTCTGTTTGTAGTAAAGGGTGATTTTTTAAAAGCTATAGGAAAGTTTTTCAAAAAAAAAAAAAAAACACATAAAATTCAGAAAAATGCATGAAATCTTTATTTGAATCGATAGTACGGTCCATATAATTTAATGTTTTAAGATTATTTCATTTCATTAATGTTGACCTTGACTGCGCTTCAAATGGTCCAACCGCTTAGTCCAATTTTGGCATACACTTTCCAACATTTCGGCCGGTATCTCACAGATAAATGCTTCAATGTTGCCTTCCAACGCGTCAATTGAAGCGGGCTTGTCTGTATAGACATAAGCTTTAACATAGCCCCTCAAAAAATAGTCTAAATGCGTTAAATCGCACGATCTAGGAGGCCAATTGACCGGTCCCGAACGTGAAATAAAATGTTCACCGAACTCGCCTCTCAATAAGTCCATTGTTGCACGTGCTGTGTGGCATGTGTATGTGTGACATGTGTCTTGTTGAAACCACATGTCATGCAAATCAAGCTCTTGCATTTTGGGCAAAAAAAAGTTGGATATCATCTCACGGTAGCGCTCACCATTCACAGTTACGTTACGATTCGCATCATCTTTAAAGAAATACGGTCCAATGATGCCACCAGCCCATAAACCGCACCAAACTGTGACTTTTTCTGGATGCATTGGTAGCTATTGCAATGCTTCTGGCTGATGTTCACTCCAAAATCGACAATTCTCCTTATTTACGTACCCATTGAGCCAAAAATGAGCTTCGTCGCTGAACACAATTTCGTCGCGATGAACATTCTTAACAGAGCACGCATTTTGATAATAAAATTCAATAATTTGAAGGGCGTTGTTCGTTTGTAAGACGATTCATGGTTAAATTATAGACCAAACTGAAGATGTTTGACAGTGAAACAAAACACGAAACGTGCGTCAGTTGTTTAAACCATAGTGTTGCCAAAAAGATAATAGCTAAAAAATCACCCTTTATATATATTATCTAAATTCCAACGAGGAAAACTGGAAAACCCCATTTTATTATCTATATAAAGACACCGAATAATTGACTATATTAAAACATCTATCCATAAACCGCAAATATAAATAAAATATATACAATAAATAATATATATTTAACTAATTTTTGTGCGTTTAACGAAATATTTAAATTTTTCTTTTAAATATTGTATAAACAAACAAAACGAAAACATTATTAATATTCATATAGGCTTGGTTATTATATATAGATACATACTCGCAGCGTGTATAAGAAAATAATATTCTATATTCCATATGTACATTTTCATTTAATTTATATTCTTATTTGATATGTATATCGCGTATAAGTATGTATATTGAATATAGTATAATTATATTATGTGAATTATTTCGCACATCCACATTTTAACATAAATCTCTGTCGTCTTTAGTCGACATCGTTATATATATTGTCTATATACTTATTGTGTGTAATGTAATTTAAATTTAATATATACACTAAAATGATCAATTATACAAACCGCAAAATTTTTATTTATTTTTTTTAAACATTTTGTTGTCTCTTCTTAAATATGGTATATATACATAGTTCTTATATAAATCTTTAACTGATTTTCTGATTTAACGTACTGTTGTTATTGCCATTTTTGTGTATTTGTGTTTTAAATTATATTTATTTTTTTTATTTTTTATTATTTTAACGATTTTTTTTTTTGCAATATAAATAAATAATATTCTATATATAAATCTATAATAATAATAATAATAAAAAAAAACACACCATGAACAATAAAAACAACACACACACACACACAGAGATTAAACGACAGGCGACTATCAAATGGAAAAAAAATGTATTTATTTAAAGATAAATATGCAAAAAAAATGTTTTTCCTTTTTATATAAAGTGAAAAATTCATTTTAAATTTAAATCTTTAAGTTAATCTACTTTTTTTTTGTAATTATTGTTTATGTTGATTTGGTTATTTTTTATGGATTCACTCTATTTATATATATACGAATTAAAATTAATTGATTTTAATGTGTTTTTTATATTGATTTTTTTATATTGATATGATTATTGTGTTATAAATTTTAAAAGGATTCATCAATCATTTTTTCTTGATCATGTACTCTTTAATACTAATGTAGTTGATGATGATATGGAAATAATGGTAAAAAAACTGTTGTAAAAAATAAGATTTTAAAATCAATGGCCTTAAGAATGTACTGCTTGTAAGACTACGGTTAACATAAAACGGATGAATCTTTTGTGAAATTGGTTTTTTACCCATCGCATAAAAATCCGAAAGAACCCGAAAGAAAATGAATATTTGCCTTATAGAACCTAGAACCTTATAGAACCTATAAAACCTAGAACCTATATAACGCGAAATTGCCCTTTTTGGTACCCCATAAAAGAATCATTTACTGGTCTTTTATATATCGTGATGATAAGATTACATTATTATATTATTTTGTAAAAATGAATGAATTCAATTGTTATAAATATTCAATCAATTAATATATTATTTTCTTTATTTTCAACAGAAGTAAATTATTCGGGAATCAAAGCATGAACAAACACAGAGTTATTTTACAAATTTTGAAATCCCTTTTTTTTATTGATGACAAACCGCATGAGATTGCAGAACATTTATTTATACCAATCCAGAATAAATTATTGTAAAATATAATTTCATCGCACAGTAATATATAAAGGTAAGCAATTCATTGATTAAAATATTATTTCTTTTGATTTGCCGGGCTATAATTCCTTTTTTTTTGCTAATAATCTATATATAAATTTTTCTTAATTATAATTCATATAAATTTTTTTCACTCTGGACTATATAGAAAACAAAAGAAAAAAACTAAAAGACCAACAGACATTAAACATTATGTATTTATAAAGAATTTGAATATATATAAAATTAAAATACATGTACTTTTATACCATATCTTGATTGAAATCTTATAAGATGAATATTAACTATCAAATTAATAATAATTGATTCTTATATATATCTGTTATATACAAGAACAATAACAACAACAAAAAAATCAATCCAATAATATTCGAAATGTGTATATAGATAATTAAAATTTAGAATATCACGTTCTTTATATATATTTTATAATTGTGTTATCCATTTAGACAAGTATACACGGGTAGTTATTTCATCTATCTATATGTATATATTTCATATGGAGTTAGTTAATTTTTATAACATTTAATTATAACATTAAAGAAGACCTCGTTCTAGTTTATCCAAAATTTATTTTGACCTGTTCCTATATCTGTCAAGTTCTTCCTCATAAATAATTTATATATTTATAGTAATAGTAAGGTCTAATCATAATTAATAATATATTCAAATGAATTTTTTCCATTTCATTTGGCGTTTTTCCTTAAATGGATCTTATTTCTTAAAATGAATCTGAGCGCATTAAAAATCATAATTCCATATTTGTCTATAAATATGAATATATAACCTTTTTATATTATATGTGCATTGAATATAAATAAAGTTGATTGTTTCCAATATATAATAAGAGATCAAAAACAGAAAATTCAAACTATCCGCATCTATAACATACAGCTACTACTGAATATTATAATTATTATATGTAGATTTAAATAATAGTAAATTTGTTTTATTTTGTATATATAAAATAGATCCATTAAATTTAACATTGACCATTTCAATTTTAATTGATAATCCTTGACTTCGCATATCAAATACATTTATTTATTTATTTATATATGTATATACACAAAAAATATTATATACGATTTACATATTAGATATATTACAAATATTACATATAGAATATTGAACATATGCATTTTTTTTTTTTTTGCGATACGATGTATAAAAGCACTTAAACCATTTATATATATATAAATAAATACTTAAACTATTTTATTCTATATCGGACCATATCGGACGTATAATAAAAAAAAATATTAGATAGATTTTAATGGTAAAAAAAAAACAAATAAATAAACTTTTTCAAGTACCCTCCATTATAAAATTTGATTATATGTATAATTAAACCGATCGATTTCATCAAATATTTTACATATATTGTATTATTAAGTATATATATGTATATTAGAAATTCAAAATATTTTGTATCACAATACTATGTATATTATGTGAAAAATATTAATTAAAAAAAAAAAAAAACAATGTATATGACTTTGAGTTATATATAAAGAAAAAATATGTTTGGTGGGGTGTTTTTTTTGTTTTTTGTTTTTCTTCTTTTAAACAAATTGATATTCATCTTATATATATATATATATATATATATTTATGTATCACACATCTCATCGCAACACAGCAGCAGCATAAATCTATATATATATATAATTAAATATTCATATACTCATATATGGATATAATATTAATATAATATAATATTCAATGACACCCACTCGTTATATATATATATTCAATGTATATATATATATATATTATAAGATGATGAATGTACAATATGTACAGGTTGATTTTAAAGGTACCAACCACCCGTAATATGATGAATTCTATAAGTGAAAATTATATTCTGTAACTTTTCATTTTGATTTAGTCATTAGAATTGGAGATCTGAATAATAAAAACAAAAGTGTTAATACAATTTTAACTTAAAAACATATAGAATTGATCACCATCTGCGAGACACTCTTGTTGAATAGTTCGTTTTATATTATCCCGTATCGTATAATTATTTAATTATTTATGTGCATAAAAATATAACCAACCATCTGTGTTTTGTTATAACATCAACATAACATATAATAATACATATACAAATAATAATAATAATAACCATATTTATATTTTTGTATATACATTCCCAACCATAATACGACAATGAAACATTTCGCTTATATTTTTTTTTTTTTTTATAACTTTTATTTTTATCAAAAATTAAATTTAAAAGAAAACAAAATAATAAACAATTCTTTTTTTTTTTAACACTTCTTTGAATTTGAAGTACAAAAATAAAAAATTCTGCTAATGTAATCGATGTGTTTGTTTCAGGAAAATTGATATGTTTTATATGTTAAAAAAAGGGGATTTTTTGGGATTCAACCCACTGACTATTTTGTCTGTATAATGGTATAATATGTTAATAATTGAATAACTATAGATAGATTTCTGATTATTCATTTAAGCTTCATATGATCTATAAGTTCAAAAATTGTATTGCAAACGCTAAATCGCCGCTTCTCTTGCCTGAATCTGTATAGAACAATTAATTTATTGTCTTTCCTTTTGGTATTATATACGAATAAGGTAAATTATACATTATTCAGAGATGTAAATATTTTGTTTTACAAACATTATGATAGCATAATAGATTTAACATTTCTATAATTTAAAAATAATCATTTTCTTATGGACAGGCCCGTTTTAGCCCATTTATGCGCCTGGCTCAATTAATAAAATAAAGCGCCCTGAAACATGACAAGAAAAACCTATTAATTAATTTTTTGCGCTTCAAAATCAAAACATAAGGTATGTCCCACAAGGAGCTCTAGGAAAATCTGGCAAGCATAAGTTTAATTTATCAGTTCTCTGTCCGTAGTTCTTTGTTCCAGAAATTTTCTCTAGAACTTTAAGAATTTGCTTTATTATTTAAAATATCTGATCGTTTTCAGCGCCCCTAGGCAACGGGGCCTGGTTCGTTCGTACCAATATCTTGTATGTAGCGGCGGCCCTGTTTATGGATCCATTAATTTTATGCTTATTAATTTCTATCATGTTAAATACGTCGTATGTTTTTTTTCTTCTTTATCAGTTATTTTTCTATATAGAAGGTTTCTCAGATCACAGCCAAAGTTCAATTAAACCAACCTTTTCCATAATTATATTCACCTAAAATCAATAATTATATTCAACCAGAATAATAAACCATTATAGATTTGCAATGCTTTTGATCCTAAATGATGGAACGCAGTATAACAATTTTTTTTTTTTAGAACCGACAAATTAACAAATATATAGAGTATTTTGCATATAAACTTATATCTGAAATCTCAGACAACATTTATATATACAAAAAAAAATTATTATTATTATATGCTTAAAAAAAAAATGTTTGGTTTAAAAGATGCAAAATTTTTGCACATATAAAATAATATATGGTTAGATTTGTTTTTTTATTTTTTTGTATATAACTACGATACATGAGTATAAATAAACAAATTTAAAAAATTCACATAACGAAATGTCGCAAATTTAAACTCTCATTATATTGTATATTTATTTATTTAAAGATAAATAACAGAAAAAAATTACGTGCAACAAAACACAAAAAACAATATACATTTTTCGATATCGTTTATTTTATTATGAAAATTTTGTGTGTGTTTATTTACTTTTGCATATCAATATCGCATATTTGAATCATTCAAAAAAAAAAAATATTTGATTATAAGATAAACAATCATATGTGAAATAAATAAACATGGCTAAATATTATAATATAAGATGAGGTACAATAACGGAAGATAGTGCATTGGACTTTTTGTTTTTTCCAAATTTGTATAGATATACATCCATATAAACACATTAACATCATATATCTAATCTAATAATAATAATAAAAAAACAGATATCTGCATATAGATAAATTTCCTTATATTCAAATCGGTAAATAAAATTTGCAAAAAAAAAAAGATTTGATAAAGAAAGATAAATTCCATTTTGGTTGGTTTTTTTTTTGTGTATATGTAAATTTACAGTGAATGAAATGGCGCTCTATAATTATAATTATAATATTAAAAAAACATTTTATTTAATATATAATTTATCTTCATTAAATTAAATCAAATTCTATTTTCATAAATTTTACATATATATATATTGTATGAATGGTGAGAGATTAGAAATGGTGATAATATAATTATAAAATACTAATTCCGTATATATATAAAACAAAACAAAACAAAACATAAATAATTTATACTATAATATGATGAACTTTTTCCCATATTATTATTTTTAATTTCGTACGTGTAAAAAGAAATGAAAATTTTTTTTTTCTTTTGTGATATAATATATCGTATATATAATGATTGCGTATGGTATTTTAATTTTTTTAAATTTTATCACATTTGAATTTTTTAATCAATTAATTTTTTTTTTTCAATTTTACTACTTTTAATTGTCTTTTTTGATTTTTTTATCTCTATATAAAATAAATGATTTATTTATATATATAGAGAAAGAGCATTGAGTGATTAATAATTTTATTCGATTGGTATTTTAATCGATTTTTTTATAGCGGTTTGTTTAATCAAATCAAAGTATATTTTCAGATGGAATTTATTGAAAATTTGTTAAAGAATCTGCGTTGAAAATTGTACATTATATAAATGAACGCTATATAATACAAATATTGTACAATATATTGGTTTTTCGATTCAAATCAAAATTGAGAGTTTTCCAATGTTTTTATTATGTATATTTTATAATAGTCATTTTTTTTTTTTTTACAGAGAAAGAGGTAAAAAATATAAATTTTCTAAGCCGGAATCTCAAGGGACCACCACTAAGATTTTCCGGGATAGAGGAGTGATTCCGGGATACATGCTTTAATAAGAGTAAAACGGATTTCCGTCCGCGTCAGAAGAGTTTGAAATCAGGTTAAATCTATTCATAGGAATTTTATACTATAGTATTTTCGGAGGATTTTCACTGTACATTACATTATTGCATCAAAAACCATTGAAAGTAAACACTTTGCATTTATACCGCAGTGGTATGAAATAATTTGTTTGTCCTGTTATAAATTTGTTATGAGTCAAACCATATATAGGATTATCGTAAATGTATATACGTGTTTAAAAACCAATTAAAGATTCTTCAACCGATAGGATATTCTGAATGATGAACGTGTGCTTATAAATAAATTAATTATTCTACAAATAAAATATAATTTTTCGAACAGAATTTTCCTCCAATTTTTTGAATTACTGCCTCCAATTTTTGTCATTTTCTTTTCATCATTGGAAATCTCAAGTATAAAACCTTGTTTTTTTTTGTTATATAGAAGAAAATTTCTAAATCGGTTGATTTTTTCAAATGATATAGAAGTATAGATGAAAGTGTTAAAAAACGTTGTCCAATTTTTTTTCCATACAGAAAATCAGGGTATTACAGAAAAAATGGGATCAATTTTCATAGACATACATATATTGATTAAATCGGCTATGTAAAGGGTGATTTTTTAGCTATTATCTTTTTGGCAACACTGGTTTAAACAACTGACGCACGTTTCGTGTTTTGTTTCACTGTCAAACATCTTCAGTTTGGTCTATAATTTAACCATGAATCGTCTTACAAACGAACAACGCTTGCAAATTATTCAATTTTATTATCAAAATGCGTGATCTGTTAAGAAAGTTCATCGCGACGAAATTGTGTTCAGCGCCGAAGCTAATTTTTTGCTCAATGGGTACGTAAATAAGCAGAATTGTCGATTTTGGAGTGAATATCAGCCAGAAGCATTGCAAGAGCTACCGCAATGCATCCAGAAAAAGTCACAGTTTGGTGCGGTTTATGGGCTGATGATGATGAACATGATGCGAATCATAAAGTAACTGTGAATGGTAAGCGCTACCGTGAGATGATATCCAACTTTTTTTTGCCCAAAATGCAAGAGCTTGATTTGCATGAGATGTGGTTTCAACAAGAGGGTGCCACATGCCACAAAACACGCGCAACAATAGACTTATTGAGAGGAGAGTTCGCTGAACATTTTATTTCACTTTCGGGACCGGTCAATTGGCCGCCTAGATCGTGCGATTTAACGCCTTTAGACTATTTTTTTGTGGGGCTATGTTAAATGTCTATACAGACAAGCCCGCTTCAATTGACGCATTGGAAGACAACATATTGAAGCATTTATTCGTGAGATACCGGCCGAAATATTGTAAAGAGTATGCCAAAATTGGACTAAGCGGATGGACCATTTGAGGCGCAATCAAAGTTAACATCTGCATGAAATAATCTTCAAACATTAAATTATATATGGACCGTACTATCGATTCAAATAAAGTTTTCATGCATTTTTCTGAATTTTATGTGTTTTTTTTTTGAAAAACTTTCCTATAGCTCTTAAAATATCATACCCTATATTTTGAATGAATGATGCGATTTCTAAATTTTCTTCTATATAAAATACCCGAAATTGATGGAATTTTCAAATGATGCAAAGAAAATGAAAAACAATGGTTGTGTAATTTGGAAAATTTAATTTTCCGTGATATTTTTGTTTGTTTTTCTTTTTATAGTATAATTAATTTATTTTTAAGTGCATCTCCATTTTTAGAATGTCTTATAATTTGGGTCGTCCCGGGACACATTTTCTTACACCACTGATTTTTATATCTATATATATGTACAGAAATCGTTATCAAATGTTATAAGTATAAAGATGTTTATCTTCTTTTTTAAGCATTTAAAATATCTATATATAGATTTCACTCTTATTTTCTTTATCTCTATATTATCAAATATATTCAATTTCGTATCGGAATTTATATCAGATTTCTTAATATTCTTGCGGTGTATGTACACTTTGAAATTTTACATATATGATTTTATATATTGTTAAATATATTTACTAAATTAATTATCATTTCATGCATAATTACATATACATAATTATATAATATTTTGTTTAAGTATAGAAATATTAATAATAATAATGCATATCAAATCACACATATATATATATATTGATTAGCTAGTACATATATAAATAATAATATAAACAAAAATTTGTACATATTCATGTACAAATATATGAAAATTATGTGTGTAAAGTGTAAATACCAATATAGTATTTATTTTAAAATGCACAAAATTATAATATATATAGATTTCAAAGTACAATCAAGATATAATATTTATTTTTTATATATATCGATAGGTATTTATTATTATTTTTTTTTTGTGTAATAAAAAGAAATCTTAATAATAATATTATTTTTTAGCACTCCCTGATTTTTGTTTTGATTTTTTTTTTTGTTTTCAATAAACAATTCAACTTGATTTTATGAATTGTTGTTTTATTTTGATGTTATTTATTATATATATATATATTACAAGTACTATATTTAATATATTGAAAATTTGTCATTGACATAAACGCGATAAATATCTATATGGGTGTATTTTTACTTTTTTTTTTTTTTTTTTAAATTATCGTTAAATTTATTTCATTTAAATTTATATATATTTAATTTAATCTATATATTTTAAATATAGATATAGATGGATGGGGAAATTTGGATATAATTTTTTTTTTGTAATTTATTGTAAAAACATTGATTAAATATGATTAAAACCAATTTAAATTTATATGTTAAATTTATGAATTTAATATCTTGCATTAGCCCTATAATATAGTAGGATGATATAATTTAGCATCGATATACAGAAATAGAAAAATTAATATACATAAAAATTATATCAAAAAAAATTTTTACAACCGTACAATTAATGTAAAATAAATACTGATATTGTGTAAAAATGTATTTTTGGTTTTTCTTTTGTTTTCTTATCTCATCTCTTATCAACAATAACAATATATAATTATAAAAATATATAAACGATATAATTCCTTATAGTTATATATAAAATACAAATCATTTTGAATATTATTATTGATAAATTATTGTTTTGTTTTATATATAATCATTATATAAATATTTGAATCAATAACTGCGTGAAAATAAAAATGTATTTAATAGATTTATTTTTAGAGTAACAAAAAAATTAACTTTTTAGGGGGTTAGCAAAATTTTAATTAAAAATCACCGATAAGATAATAAAAAAAAAACAAATCAAATCAATGTTTATTGAAATATAATTTTTTTTTTATAATAAAATTATGTGATTTTTTTATGTAATTTTTAATATAATATTATTTATTTGATTTCTTTTTACTTATTATATATATACAAATGATGAATTTCTTTTCTTTTCTTTTTTTTTCATAATGAAATATAATCTAAATTATTATAAGTCAATTATCTATATAATTTACTATAGAAAAATTATGGCAGACTCTAGATTTTATATATTTCAAAGAAAAAAAAAACATATGACATCTTTTAAATACATATTTGATTGTGATGTTCATATGATTTTTTAATAACATTTAAAGTCATATATACATATAGTCTTTATCGTTCACAATTCATAAACATAGATTATTATAATAAATTTTATGAATCCATCCATATTATATATGACAATTTTTTAATATAATTTTGCCTCTGTTATAATATTATACAAAATTGGTATATACTTTAATAATAACTCTATTCACGTAAATAATATCATTTGTTTTATGAACCAATACACAATTGTTATTTAAATAAATATAATATATATATAAAGAGATATTAATATATTTGGTAAAAAATATCTATATAAAATCGATAAAAAATATATTACAGTCAATAATTTAATTATAATGACTCTCTATTAAATGCGAAATACAATTTATAGATTATAATAAAAAAAATTGTATTTTAATGTCTACAATGTCTATATATATATGTATATAATACCGTAGACCAATCCATACCGAACCAATCTACTATATTATATATGTTTGTTTTGCAAAACAAGTGAAATAAATTTCATAAAAATATATACAAATATGAAGTCAATATGTATATTTTAATTGTGTTTGTGTTTATGTGGGTATTATATAGCGATTGATATAGCTTATATATATTGAAAAGTACTTATATTATTTATATTAATCACCTGAATTAAACATATTATATATATTAGTATATTATTGAAAATATATGTTTGCTATATATAGTTAATTTGTATGCTAAATCGAAATTTTTAATAAATATTAAATCGTTCAGGTGGTTTAAGGTGCAAAACCTATGTAACTGTTAGCTATTTTATGCTGTTTTATGCTAAGCTGTTTTTGTAAGATTTTTTCATACATCGCTTTGCATGACTTTTTTATCACCTATTTAAAAAAATAGGTATTGTGAAGGAAAATGTTCATGAGAGGTTTTTTGAAAGAATTTTTATCACTAGAACAATCACTATTTTGAAGGAAAAATATTCTATAGATGGATTTTTAAAGAATTTACTAAAGAATAACCAGAAATATAGGGCTATTTTGAAGGAAAAATATTCAATCAGAAAAATATCTATTGATAAAGAAAAAGATATTCGGGAGTGATTCTTTAAAGATTTTTTACCATCAGAAATAGCTATTTTGAAGGTAAAAGACATTCAGGACAGATTCTTTAAGGATTTTCCATAATCATAGAAATATTTCTATTGCCGGAAATATATTCAGAAGAGATCCTTAAAAGATGTCTTCCATAAGAAAAAATTTGTATTGAAGGCAAATTATTCAGGAGAGTCGCACTTGAAGGATTTTCTATAACCAGAAAAATGTCTATTAAAGATATAATTGTTAAGGACAGAATCTTGAATAATTTTCTATCACCGAAAAAAATATCTATTGATGGAAAATGATATTCAGGAGAGATTGTTCAAAGATTTTTTATCACCAGAAAAATATCTATTAAAGAAAACATTTTTAGGATAGAATTTTGAAGGCTTTTCTAGATTTCAAGGTCACCAAAGGGATTTTCCTCCATAGTTATTACCCTCTTTATATAGGGGTTTAATAAAAGCATTTTTCTTTCTTATTTCATACCAATCGCCTCAATTTTTTATATATGATAATAATAGTATGGTAATGATAATGAAATTTAAATGAAAATCATCTGTCTATTTTTTACAAATCACCACCATATACACAGTTCTATTATTATTCAATTGAAAAATTTCCATCACACACAGTAAGAAAAAAAAACATCTTTTATGCGTTAATTTTGTCCAATTTATTAAAATCCATGCATGCATCTTAATGACGACGATAAATGACAGTAATATTTAAAGAATGGGGTGATATACAGTGATTTTACCATAATTTTCTATATAATTTTTATTTTTACATGCAGGAAATTAAATTAATTATATAAGCGTTGATTATTACATAAATAGAAAACAAACAAAAAATATTTCCATATATAAATATCATCTAAATAAACATCTAAATAAATATTTTTATATAAATTATAATAATCCATCTACTATATATATAGGAAAAAAAATTAATTGTATTGATAGATCCTATCGCATCCTCATCCAAAACTAAACATATATGATAAATGCATAAAACAAAAAAAAAACATTAATGTCATTAATCATTTTATAAATTCAACTATATAAAAACAATTTTTTAGAGTCTATAGTCTATTTAAATATATAAATTAATAATAAAAAAATCAACACATATATTTACTATGAGTCGCCAAATGAAATGAATTCTATATCTGTTAAATGAATTAACAAATATATACAAATATTATATTATTAATTTATAAATTAATATTTATTTTAATTTTTTTTTTGTTTTTTTTATAAAAATTTTCAATTTTATTTTCCTTATTTACATTTCTCTGATTTTACAATTGATTTTAATGCATTTATAATATCTGTATTATTGATTGTATAGATATATATATATTTATAAATAGATAAAATAAATAAATGATATTTTCACAAACTCATAAAATTTTTGCAATTATTCAATTTTTAATATCCTATATATACATATATTAATAAAATTTTAATTAACACAAAATAAAATAACTATACCTCTGCGAGTCTGAATATATTTTTAAGAAGTTCACTTTGTAATATAATGTTTTGTTGTATGGGTTTTATTTTACCTATATTTATGAATAATTATTAAATAATAGCAAAGGTATAATCTAAAATTTTAATTCTCATTATTGTAACAAATTTTGATGAAGTCACTGAATGGATACAATTTTGTATAATGATTTCCATAAACATTTTTTTGGGAGGAGGGTTTTATTTTCAGAAGAGTTTCTGAAATATTATTAACAGCAATTTACAGGATATTTATATGTATAAAATTTTTTATTTAATTTATTTTGATGCAGATTTTATCAAATTTATGATTGACATTCATTAAAAAAAAAACTTAAACAAACTAAATTTAATAAGATGAAATGGACATTTTTGTACTACAAAGCTTAAAATTATACGAGCAAACCTTTTTAAATTCAAAAAAATTAAAATAAAATCATAACCTATATATTAAATTGATCAATGAACGCTATAAACATAAGCATAACTAAATAAATATTAATATATATACTGACTGTAATTAAAGACAAATAATAATAATAATTATATTCTAATCATGAATTCGGATATCCGTTTACAATTATTTATCATTTTTACTATAAATATTATATGTGATGAATGTCATATAATTAGAAATGTTTAAAATTTTTTTATTTTGTGTGTTATAATACCTCTATATGCTTTCTTTGCTTTCTTGTTTATAATAATTATAATTTAAATTTAATTAATTAAAAAAGTTTCAAAATTTAAAACGTGCATGTAATTTTTTTGTTTGTTTTGTTTTGGTTTGTGTTATTATTATAATAGAAAAATACAATAAACATTTTTTTTTATAGCTGCAGAGCATTTTAAACATTATGATAATTTTCTATACGTTTACGGATATTTTTTTTTTTTTGGATTTTAAATCTGAATTTCGCTGGCTATGGATTGTATAATTGTAAAATTTAGCGTTAATTAACATATATTTGTGATAATATTTTGATTATTTACTTTACAAAACATTTCAATCAATTCTTATTTTATTTTTCCTGTTTGTATATACCATAAACAAAAAAATCTTCTGGATTAAATAATTTAATGCTCATAAATCTTAATATATACAAATAAAAAAAATATTATGCAAGTTAATTTCATTGCGCGTATTTACCTATATTATAAAACCTTTGGAATATATTGAAATATATCCATTGAATTAGACAACTATCCAAAAAATAGTATATCTTTTAGGTTTTATAGAACAATTCAATTATTTTTCTGCCATATAACATCATTTAATTATATCAAAGTTAGTTAAATATATAACATTTATATAATCAATCGTTTGACTGCTCAATTGCATATATTCGTCGTCGATTAATATATAGCAATAAAAAGAATATATTATAAAAAATATGCAATTTTATACCGTGCGATTAAAAAAATTTTTTTTATTTATTTTATAATAATATAATATATCAATTTATTAATTTGCATCACGATTTATTCATTTTTTTTTAAATAAACTGAATTCAGAGTATTCAAAAATATAATAATAATATTCAACACGCATAGAATATAATCTATGACTTATTATACTTATATTTTGTATAAAGAATATATAATATTCAATATATATATATATATATATAGTAAAAGTAACATTTAAATTAATTTCATGAAACGAATACATCAAAAAAAAAAAAATAAAAAATATAAATATATTTTTATTATAATATTTTTTGATAGAGTTAGTTGTGTATATATATACAATAAATAAACTTTATTAAATTAATAAGTTTGATCTTTTATATGCGGTAAAAAATAAAATAAAATAAATTTCCATTCATTCCATATTTTATTTTATTTTTTTTTAAATTAGAATTCTGTGTTTTTTATACATATAAAATATTAATATTAATAATATTAATAATAATAATAATAATAATAAATATAAATAAATTATTATATATATATAGAAAAATACGTGAATTGAATATTGCTTCAAGTTTTATTTTGTTGGCCCTTTAAAATAATTTATTTCTATATTTTTTTATAGAAAAACAAAAAAATTTTTTTTATACAAAATAATATTTTATTTATAAATATATACATTTTAATAGAAAAAAAAATTAAATTCGACTTTTAAAAAAAAATAGTATAGATAAATAAATTATATTATAGATAAAAGATAAATTATATTTCTAAATAATGCATTCTTTTTTTTTTCATTAATAAAATAATGTTAAAATTTCATGGTATAATTTTTTTTCTTTTTCTTTTGCATATTTCTTTAGGGGGTTTATTTTTATTTAAATATTTTTTTTTTCTTTTTAAATTAATGGTTTCGTTTTATTTATTTATTTGTAAAAAATATGTTGTTTTGATTGAGTTTTTATAATATAAATATGATTAATTATTCATAATATTATATACAATTTTATATAATCAATTTAGCAACTTTATAATTTTTTTTTTTTTAAATAAACTCTATGGTGACAATTTTTTAGCTTTTATTTTATAACATATTTGTTATGCTTAAAACATATATAAAAAAAAAAACATTATTAATTTTTAATTTAAAAATCTTCTCTATATGTATATATATTATTATTTATATATGGTAGAGATAGGCGATTGCGATGATGAAATAAATTTTTTTTTTGTTTTACATGAAATTGTAAATTTTTCTACAACATTTTATTTTTTATTTATCTATAAAAAATATATATTATAAATATAGATATATATATATATAGAAAATGTTGTAGGCCGTTGGGCATTTTCTAGTGAAATTTTTCGTGCCACGAATTTATTGTAATGTTTTTTTTTTTTTTTACATTTTTTACTAAAATATAAATTTCTTTAAATCAAAAAATAGTTTTTTTTATATGCATTTTGAATTAAAAAAAAAAAATAATTATATAATGTTTTTTTTTTTTTATTTTTTAAGTAAATTTAACTATATTTTTTTTTTTGATGTTCGCTCGCCACACACCCAACAACAAATCACAAATGATTTTATTATAAAACAAAAAACAAATAAAATCGCGTTTATTTTATTAAAAAAAATTGAAAAATGTTTTTTTATATCATGAAATCACGTATATATCATGAAATCACAGATTAATATCTTTTTGTGGTTTAAGAGGGTTATATTAATATTATTATTATTATTATAGATTATTGATTAATTTTGTATTTTTTAGTTTTTTTTGGTTTGGTTTGGTTAAACGATAAAATATTATTAATAAAATATAAATAACTTTCTAAATTGATATATAGGTTTTATTTATATGCATGATATATTTTGCAAAAATCTATAACAAATCATCATCTCATTTTATCTTTATAGACTTTTTTTTTTTTTATAAAGGTTTATTTTGGAATAAAAATCATAATTCTTTAATGAATTTATTTTGGTATTATATATTTATTTAGACACCCACTCCGTTTGGTTGTTTGGTTTATAGACTTTGTTGATTGAACGTGATTCAACATGATTTGTAGAAAAATTATGATTTATATAGAAATGTGATTCATATTTTAGTTTTTTCTAATAAAAATTATGTGTTGTGATTATTAAAATTAAACTATATAATGATTTAACAAACAAAAAAAATCATTATTTTATTCAAATCAATATTTTAATGACCAAAATTGAACTCTATAATAAATTTCTCATTTATATTTTATATTAAAATTAATTTGATATTTTATGTTAAAAAAGTATTTGAAAAAATTATCATGCGATGCGATGCTAATCTTATACGATTAGAAATAATTATAATATAATTTTAACCCAATTATGTCAATAACAATTTATTTATTAATGCATATATTTTTCAAAAAACAAAATTCTAATATAACTTAGAACTTACCCTTTATAACATCTATATTGTGTTATATTCTGTTATTTGTTATGTTCGCGTTGACAGAATATATATTTATAAAATAAAAATCCCATTTGTTTATATTGTCACCCAAAGATTCGTATATATAAATTATTCGAATATATTTATAATATATAAATATGAATTTAATGTATTAATTATTAAAAATACATCACATATATATGTATTGTATATTTAGCACCACAAACAAATAAATAATTTATACGCACGAAACAACGCGCACAGTTTTTTTTAATTAATAAAACAATATATTTTAATATATAAAAATTATATGTATATATGTATATAATAATATTATTAAAAATAATTTTTAATTAATTAAAACAAAAAAATTTGTAATTTTTTCTCTCCTCCATCCACACATATATAGAGTATATGTTTAATATAACTAAATAAAATAATATGAAGATTTTGAATATATGAATTAATTATAATTTATAAAAATCACTTTATATAATTTTTGTGACATAATTGTGTATTTGTTTATTGTTTGCGTGTATAAAATTTGATATTTGATATAGATAAATCTTTTGTATAATGATCTTTAAATTATATTGATATATTTTTAGAAATTAGTTTGTTTTTATTTATATATATTTTAATTGTAATCTTAAATCGTTTGAACAAAGACGTGTGTTCGTGTGTGCATTCGATTGGAGAACTCGTTATATATTTCTTATATTTCTTTTTTGTTTCAATCTACTGATCATTTTGATATTATCTTTCGGTAAAATCAAAAAAAAAATAAAGAATTTTATTCATAGAGCTATAAATGAATATTTTTTGTTTATACACTTGTTAAAATTGAATTCGTCAAATTTTTAATTGTTATATTATTGATCTTGATTTATTGCAATCATAGTGTTTATAATATAATAAAAATCGAAAAAAATTAATAAATCTAATCGAAAATCAATCGGAGCAGAGAATTTTTTTTATCAGACTAATGGAAATCAATGGATTGGTTAAAACAATAATCAAATTCAATAGTTTTAAATCGTTTTGAGCAATAAATCATTTGCTTTGCTAAAAGAATACTTTCTTAAGGCTATTATGAAAACATTCTGATCATTTTTTTTCTTTATCGCTCAATTCAACTTTATATAATTTCAATTTCAAAAATCTTCTTTTCTTCAAAAATGATAAAATTTTTAAGGTCATCTTTTTTTGTTTAATTTTATTCTTTATTCTACATTAACAAGTAATTGTATATGGTTAAGTCAAAAACAAATTTTGTATATATTAAAAATGAATTTTTTTCAAATTTGTTATGCAATAAGGCATCTCGCACATATCTCCTCCCAAAAAATTATTTAAAATAATTTAATCACGTAGAGCTAAACTAACTATATATATTTTAAATTAATAGGCGCACATCTAAAATTATACTTATGAAAATAATAATAATAATCGTATTCCGTCTATGGGGTTATATAAAATTTGAAATACACATTTTCTTTAATGATGCATTTTATAATGCATCGCGTCTATATAATCAATATATATATAATAATCTATATATTACGTATATAACTTAATATTGCATATTAAGTATTATTATAATTAATTAAAAATAAATTTATATACAATATAGGTAAAATATCAATAGGTAATTTAAAAAAATTATTTTTTTTTTAATATTGACACATTGAATTTTAATGAGTTTTTTTATATATTTACAAAATTAGTGTTTTGTTTTTTTCTTTCTTCATCCATATTT
The DNA here is from genome assembly GCA_958336335.1 of Dilophus febrilis. NCBI lineage: Eukaryota > Metazoa > Arthropoda > Insecta > Diptera > Bibionidae > Dilophus > Dilophus febrilis. The sequence goes on along the minus strand of OY284470.1, from coordinate 10,422,302 downwards.
CTTAAAACTTTATTCATTTATTTATATATAGATATATATATATATAGTAACAAATTAAACTCTGTCGTCTCTCTATACAGAGTGTTAGTTCAATTTTGATATGGTAAAATATATATATACCATTTATTTATAAAAAAAAAAAGCAATAAAAATCATATGGATTGAATATTTAATTTTGAAAGTAAAAAAAAAAAAAATATGGTGTACATTTTTATAATTATGCAATTAAATAAATAAAATAAATAAATTTACCTTTACTTTTTTAATTTTTACTATATATGTTAGTAAACCCTTTTTTATAGTAATGTTATATTACAAAAAAAAAAATAATATGAAACATTTTTTTTTAAATTATATATTATTTTGTAATAAATAATTATAGAATTATTTTTGAGTCAATAAACGAATTGGTTTTTTTATTGGTTTGGTGTTCGAACATTTACATTTTAAAATAATTTAATATAGGGAAATTAATAAAGATCTTTGAAATATCTCGGATTTTTATTCCATGAAAAATATTATTCATTGAAATAAAATTTACAACATAAGCTTTTTTCGATTGTAATCTGATTAATAAAGTTGAAGTTAAACCATCCCTTTTGCAAATCCATTTTTTTGGTTTATATTAAAACAATCTCGTTCTGTTTTTTTTATAATCGATTGACTTAAAATTGTTTATATACAGTTTGGGCAAATATAAAATAAATATCTAAATATCTCTTTTGATAACCCACATTTTTCTATTTTTGTCAGACACAAAAAAAAAAAAATTTTTCCGGGTTTTCAAGAAAATTATTAAAAATTGTCAAAAATTGCATATGAAATTTTTAATACAACCGCAATGATTGATTGGTAATTAGTTATTTTAACTATACACGCAATTAATATTAATTTTTTTTTGTTTTAAAATAATTTAATTTTTTGAGGGGGTAACATTTTATTATATATATATATATATATATATATACATAAATAATATATTCAAAAAAAAAAAAAAACAAATGACTGAAGGATATTTATAAAATTAATTCATTTTAATATCCGCTTTGTTTCTATTGTATATATATAACTATTAAATATTATATAAATAATAGTTAATAGTATAAATTTTAGTATTCTTTTTAGTATATAATATTTATTTATATACCGCATATATTAAATACATAAAAATAAATGTTTACTCAATTCAATAATTTCATTTCAATTATACATAAATATATTAAAAATTAAAATATGTACATAAAAAATAAATTTTAAATTATTCCTTGATGGTTTTTGTCATTTCCATTTTCTTTTATAATAGATAGAAATATATATAGATAAATAAATATATAAAATTTTATATTGATAATTTTTATGTATTTGAAAAAAAAATACGTAGAAAAAAAATACAAAGATACAAATTAATTAATTTTATTATAAATTTGTATAGTATAGTTTCGCGTAAAATTCTAAAAAAAATCTTTTTTATATAAAGTCATTATAATTATATAGAAATCCCTTTGTTTATCGTACAATTTTTTTACAATAAATAAATTTATAAAGAAAAAAAAATTATGTATGTGGGTGACCTTTAACCAAAAAAAAATTCAAATTGATAAATTAAATAAATAAAAAATATACAAAAATTTATTTGCATTAATTTAAAATATTTTTATGCTATATATTATATTAAAATAACCACAATTATATTTTTTAAAATTTTTTTTTACAACATTTTTTCCATATTATATGAGGGTATATTTATAAAAAATAATTCTCCATTGAATTTCTATATACAGAAGAGATTAACCGCATTTTGCATATATGCGAATGAAAATATAATCTATATAAATAAAAATTAAAGCGGTTCAAGGACCGAAAATGATCAAGTTCATGGTAAATTAAAAAAAAATAATATAAACGATAATTCAAGTAGAAAAAAAATAATCTAATTGTTACATTTAACAAAAAATAAATAATTTATATGTGTAATTATTATTTTTAATCAATAACATTCGTATATGTACGTACACTTTTAAATGGAAACTTTTTTTTTTTTTCTCAATATTATTACTGTGTTTTAAAAATAAATGAAATTTACATATATGGTATAGATTACACGAGAAAAATGGCAAAGTATATATATGAATGAAGGACCTCGCATCGCTAAAAATATGAATGAAAATGATTAAAAAAATATAAAAACATATGGCCAATAAATTTTTTTTTTATATATGATTCTATTCGCATTTTTAATGTATATTTACATTAACAAAAAAAAAAAAAAATCGAACGAATACAATTTAAAAAAAAAAAAAAAGTTGAATTAATAAAAGAGTTGGGTTGTTGATTTTTTTTTTTTTTTTTTTTAAATCCGTTTATGGTTATGTCATTCAAATATGTATTTTATTTTTTTTTTTTTTAAATTAAAAATTTTTTAAATTATTTATTTTATATAAATGTTTAAGGTTATTACATTTTTATTTAATGTATATATATTTAAAAATTCATAAAAGCTTTATAGTATATAACTTGTAATAAAAGCAATTTTTTTTCTCCAATTGATTATACATATATTGACTTTGTGCATTAAAAAATAAATAAAATCTGTCTATATAATAAAATTACACTACATTTAATCGTCATGGTCATTCGTATATAATATTCGTATATATTGTAAAAATGTTTTTTTTTTATGCATTTCTTGTTTTTATTTTTTATTTATATTGCACTTGTATATCAATTCACTTTTATATTAGATTAAAAATAAAAAAAAAAAAAAAGTGCATTTAAAATATTAACATTTTTTTTATTCAAAAAAATATTTGATTGGTTCTTTTTAAAATTGTTCCTATAATATTGTTTATTAATCCTTTTTTTTAAAAATTGTTTCCTTTCCCATGCACAAAAAATAATGAACACACACACAAAAATTATTTCTATATGAATTTTAATTAATAATTAATTTCATCACATATTAAAAACTCTCACTTTATCGCACGCACTTTTTGTTTTTTTTTTTCAATTAATTTTAATCGTAATTAATTTATCTATTAAATGTTTTTATTATTTTATATATTTTATTTGTTATGTTTTATTTTATTTTTTTTTTTGATTTAAAATGACAAAAAAAAATAATAGAACTTACACGTCAAAGATAAGATCAGAGTTTTTTTTTATGTATTTATTTATTTATATTAAAAACTAAACATAAAAAAAAAATGGTATTATTATTTTGTTTTAACAAATATATATATATAAATTAAGCGATAATGCGAAGAATATATATATATATATATATATATAGAATAGAGGTGTGGGATATATCATAATTTATTTATCTATATCAAATATAATAAAAGTAAAACCAAAAAATAAATAGTATATAAATTAAAAATCAAATTTTTCGTAATATATAAAATATATATAATATATATTTAGAAAAAAAAAAATATAAAAATGTTGATGTGAAAATTTTTATTAAAAATTATTTTTAGTTTTTTAATTTCACAATATCATAATTATAATGTTGTTGTTGTTGTTGTTGTTTAATTTTTTTTTTTTTAATTAAAACTCACTTTATGCACCTACGCGCGTTTTTTTTTGTTTGTTATATTTTTTTTTCTTCTAACAAACAAATAAGAAAAAAAAAAAAAACCCCAAAAGAATTTTTTTATTTTCTTAATCGTTTCGCGCTGACGACGGTTTGAGACCAACTAACAATAAGCCGCGAAATCTTTACGCGTAGAACCACAAAATAATAATAAAACAACCAACCATCAATATAAAAATAAAAAAAAAAATATTAATAAGTTGTTATATTTAATATATATAGTAAGTTAAGTTTTTTTTTTTTTTTTTTTTTTAAATTGTCTCTATATAAATGAATATTTAATTTTATTTTTTATATTTTTGTTACTTGTTTTTTTTTTAATAAAATTTTTTTTTATGTATATTATATACTCATAATATTTATTATTATTTCCAATTCTATATGTAACTATAATAAACCAACACCGCCGCCGCGCGCGTAGTCGATCTTCATCCTACATAAAATTTTTTTTTTTTTATACTCGTATATTAAATGAATTGAATTGAATAAATATATATATAAAATAAGGTTGTTTCATTGCATTGCATTTATACATATATTTATATTTGAAACTTCTTATACTTTTAATTTATATAAAAGTTTTTATGATGATTTGTTAGTTACTGCTTTAGTGCTTTTTCATAAAATTTTTTAATATTTGCATAAAAGATAAGTAGATTGCGATGCTGCATTTATACTAATTTGTACCGTTTTTTTTTGTGCATTGCAATAATTGGAGTGATAATTCAATTAATAAAAAAAAAAAATTAATAACTTACCAAATGACCGATCCATTATAAAATTATGAATTTCTATCATATTTTCATTTACTCATTTACCAGCGCAACTGATGAATTCCGGTAAATTTTCGAATGATTAATTGATTGATAGATATATCCTATTTATTTATCTATATATATTTATATTATTATAATATATCACTATATATATATATATAATTTAGTTATCACAGTTTATTTTCACTTAATTTTATATTTTATATATTTATCTATATATAACAATAATTTAATTTTATATTTATAATCAATAATTTATGCTAAAAATAGTCATTTTTTGTTATCGTATGATTTCAAATTATAGTTTTTTTTTGTATAATTTGCGGTATAGTAAAAAAAATAAAACACTCACCAAAATAAAAAAAAAAAAAATGGTAAAAACTTTTAAAGAAAATTAGTAAAAATATCAATCAATCAAAAAAAAAGAATTTAATTAATACAACGCAAAAATGTAACAAAAATTTATATAACTATATTATTATTATTATAGTATTAAAACTTATTAATTATTTATTTTTTTATTTTATTTTTTAGTCACTCACTTTTAACTTCTTATATAATATATATAATAGACTCAATTTATATATGTGTTTATATTTTTAGAAAAAAAAACCCCCGTGTATTGACACTTTTGTTTTATTAAAGTCTGTATGTGCGCAAAATGTCCCGACTGCGAATGACTGTTCATTCAAAGCATAACAAATATCTACTAAAAATTATAATCAACAAAGATATCATATACAATTTTTATTGACAAAATTGATATCATTATCAATTTTTTTTTATTTATATATAATTTTCTTATCATTAAAAAATTGATAAATATATAGATTCGATTTTATACATGAAATTTAATGTATAGATAACATAAACAACAAAATTGTTGTATATTTATTTTCTTTATAATTATTATTATATACATATATATATAGAAGAATTAAAAAAAATTGTATTACATCCTTATATATGATTGAAAAATCGTCAATCAATACAAAATATAGGTTTGTGTTTGTGTACAGTTTTTTTTTTTTTATTTATGAATGACGTATTCATAAAATTATACTTTGCATTACCACCTATCCTATATCTATATCTATAAATCTATATCGATAAATTTATATCATATATATAATAATAAGTAAACATTTTTTTTTTATATTGTTTGTGGTCGGTCAATTGATAAATAAAATTAAAATAAAAAAAAAAAAAAATTGTTTTATGATGTTTATTTTTTATCATATCTATAAAACAATTTTTATATATAGATATTTTTTCGCATATTTTGTTTTTGTTTTGTATTTTATTCGATATAAGAAAAATAAATAACAAAATAGAAAAAAAAAACTGTTGTGATCATATGGTTTTTGTTTGATGAAAAAATATTAAATTTAAAGATTGTTTGTCAATGTACATTTAATTTAACTGCGTGAGCAAACTTTACATGCGTTACTTCTATAATCACTTTTTGCTTATCGGCTATGGGTTATTAATATAGTGGATAAACTAATGAAAATATGACTCATCAAAAGATAAATGAATAAGCAAAACTAAAAATTAATTTTTAAGAGGTTCATCTAAACATCGACAAAAATGTCATTAATAATAAGACGAAACGAAACGTTTAGTGTTTTTGAAAATACACACATAATCTTCAGTCGCATGAATGATATAAATTATATTAAAACAAATACCTTATATTATATATTAAAAAATCAAGATAACTCATCACACGTTTATTTGATGATAAGAGTAATAATTGAACACTCTTCTATATAGATATATGATATAATAAAATTTTCAATTTTCCATAACGATATATATTATATAAAAAAAAGTTAATCTGGATTTGAACAAAAAAAAAAAAAAAGGATTAATTCAATTAAATATACATAATTTTTTTTTTTTGTCGTAATATAGATTAAATGATGTTTTAATATATGATAATTTTTAATCATTCGATTAATTTCATTTGGATTATATTTTATTAACACTTTATTATTAAATTACTTAACATATGACTTTATATAAAAAAAACTTTTTGTAAATCGTGCTAAAAAGAAAGATAATTACAATTGATTTATTTTTTTTTAATTTATAAAACAAGGTAAATGATCGGAAACCTTAATTTTATTAAATAAAATTATTTAATGAAAAATGAAAAATGAAAAAAAAAATATGATTCAATTCAATCAAATTAAAATCTCTTTCAATCTTATATTTCATTTATATATACAATAAATAATTTATTATATATTATACATTCAATGATTTATACTTGAAATTTTTGTTTATTTATATTTTTTTGTTTTTTAATCAAATCTTGTTTTAATTTTTAATTTTTTTTTTTATTTTTGGTAATTCATTAAATACGTTAAATAAATTTTTGTTGATTCTATATCTATGATGGCGATATGTTCTTAAATTATAATTTAAAAATGTAAATAAAAAATAAATTATGTTTATTTATACAGAAAGAATTATTGTAATATAGTAGCGTAGATTTTTAATTTGATCTCGTCAAAGTATAATATAACAACTGCATAGTATATTAAAATTGCTAATTTTTTTGTTTTTTTTTTCATCAATAAAACATATTAATTATTATAAATTAAAACCCCAAATGGAAAATGAATTGGTTTTTAAGCTTTTTAAGTTTTATATTATGTTAAAAAAATTATATTTTGGGCTGCTCTTCTAAAACAAAAAGTCTAACAATTAAAAATGTCACTGCACGGATAAATCACATCTTGTTTCGAGTTTTTAACAAAGTCTATAATATATTAAGAAAAATGTCTATTGATAAAAGACAGACCAAAAAAAATCGCTATTATAAGTTAAACGCACTTACCTATTTATTATATATGCATGTATTATATTGTATTATATTGTATTATAGTGTACATAACAAAAACCAAATAAAATATCAAAATTTAAAAAAAAATACTCAATTAATAAATTGATGCCACAAGCCACAATATATTATATAAATAATTAAAATCTTGTTTAACAAAAAAAATTTGTCTGTGTTATATTTATTTATATATATATGCATAGTAATAAATTTAATGCTCATTTATATCATACAACAATAATAATTGTGATAGTTATAAATTTTTTGTATTTTATACAGGATGTTATCAAAAAAAAAAATGGTATTGTGATGTTGTTTAAGTCGAAATGATTCAAGGATTTGATCTCTACCTCTAGAAATTTTAGGTAGTTGTACTCGCAAAAAATTTGCCCGGTCTGTAAAATACAAAAAAAAATTTTAATAAATCGACTATTAATGAAAAAAAGAAGTGGAATTTGGTCCAAGAAATAATTCAAATCATTTTATCTACCAAATTTATCTACCCATTAGTTTTCAGTCAATAAATACGCAGTAGTTTTTGATCTCTAATAAATTTTTCAAATCCAAACGTTTTGTGATGCATACAAAATAAAATATTCCAAAAGGATAAAATTGCAATAAAAAATAGTCTTTTTGTTATAGTTTTTGCGTATAGTTTATAATTCTATAATTCATCAAATACACAATGCGACGCTTTAAATTAAATATAGATAATCAAAAACACCAATCGAAAACACCCTGTCGTCGAAGAAAACAAAATATATGATAACATATAAAATGAATTACATTTTTATTTTTTTTGATTGAAATCAATTGACATCTCACATTGCATTACATTCATTATTAAATATAAACAAAAAAAAAACGAAATAAAATACTAACTACTAAATGCATATAAAAATATAATAAAAAAAAAACCCATTTTAACAACAATCTCTTTAAAATTTAACCAAAATCATTTCAATCATAATTTATTATTAACTTCAAACATTTATGTATATATATTATAACATTTCACATTCATTTAATGATCACCACATATCACATATAAATAAATGCATCCGTATACCAATTAGTCCAAATATATATTTATTTATATAAATATTTAAATAAATTATTAAATATTTACAGTGAAAATTCTCTAAGCTGGAACTCCAATAAGCCGGAAAATCGTTTAAACCTTTAAAAAATAGGGAAAGTCGAACAATCCCCATATGAATATATTTAACATAATTTCAATTCAATTCAATTCCATTTCAATTTATAGAAATTTACGGTTTAGAGGAAATTTGCGGGAAATTTCCAGAGACGGAAAAAATCTTCTAACCCGGAAAATCTTAGTCTTATAGTGGCCCCCCGGAAAGATTCCGGCTTAGAGGATTTTCACTGTAGATTATATATTCGCTTCTTTTTTTTTTTGCTTCTAAATGGGATGCTACGCGAGTTTATTAATAAATATTTATTATAACTTTTTATGCGTTTACAAATAATTATATATCAATCTCTATATAATATATAAGTATTTATACATCAGTTTTTTTTGTTTTTATTTTCCATATGCAATCTTTATTTTTATTATAGTGTATTTATTTGTTAATAAAAAAAAAAAGAAAAATTGTAATATACTATATACAACAATACTTAAAGATTTCTTCACAATATAAAAAATGTTATTTATATTAATATAGTTATATATTTATTATAAATCTATAATAATTTTTTTAAGTAGGAAAAATAAGAAAAATTGAAAATCTATACACAAGAGATTTGTCTAAATAAGAGATATATATAAATAAAGATAATCGTCATCTGAAATAGGTATATATTAGTTTTTATAGTGAAATAAAAAAAAAAATTAAATAATATTTATTTATTTTTTTTTTCTCTATATGTTACTTATTTTTTAATATCTAAACGACCTTCAAAAATCTACACGATTGTTTAAGATCGATATATATATATATATATAGTTATATATAGATAGATAGATATAGATAGATTTACTCGTTAGTCGTCGTTCGTTATATCGTTATATATATATATATATTTATAAACAAATATGGATATGAAAGAAAAATTATTTTATTAAAAATATATTATTCAACGCGCTTTACAGCTTTTTTTTTTTTTATTTTTAGCAATTATAAATCTATATATACACATTTATGTATATTGAATTGTGCAGTACCTCTGTTATAGAAATATCGTTATAGAGAAATACTTAGAAACATAATTATAAATAATTTAAATAAATTTAAATATAAATATATATATGAGAAAAAAAATGTGTTTGTTAATTCAAAAAAAAAAAAAAAAATCAATTTATATATAGAAAAAAAATTTTATATATCGTAATATTTATATATATTTATTTAGATCGTGCACGACTCGCACTCGTCGTCGCATATTGTGCATTTTTTTTTGTTTGTAATTTGTTATTATTTTGGTCATCGTTGATATTATTATTATTATTAATATTTTGATTGTATTATTACTGATGCAATTTATTTAAAAAGAATTACATTATTATTATTGGTACAAAAATAATTCTAAAATAAAAATACATAATAATATAATATTTGTTTTATAAACATACATATTTTTTGGAATTTATTCGAATATTGCGTGTATATTTTTATTATATTGTCAGCAGAGTTCTGCGAAATTTGTAATTTAAAACTTAAATTACAGATTTATTTATATACATACAAAATAAAAAAAAATAGTGCCGATTAACAGAAATTAAACATTTTCGTATAGATTATATTTATTTGATTTGATTTTCTAAATATTGCACTTCAAAGTACATATAATCTATATCGTTGAAATGAAAATGTATTCAATTTAATATTATTTTATATAGATGGGATGAAATTTTTGATATAGTAATGCTAACATTTCTATTTGATCCTTGTTTGAATAATATGGATTAAACAAAACTGTGGAATTTTGGTTCAAGAAATTTCCCGGCAAAATTCTAGATCATAGTTTATCCAGAAAATAGACAATCATAGAACGAAACAAAACCAAAAGAGTAATATTCGCCATTCCAAGAATCTGACTGCGTCCAATATTCTATATATGCGTATATCCATTTTGTGGTATTATTAACCAAATGTTCCATCCATATAGTAATTGTTGGTTGATATAAATATCATGTGTGTCTATCCTTCAAGATTATATAATAATATCATCACAAAAAGAGATAGAAATTTCCATAAAATGGTATTTCACTTAAACAACTGATACAACTTAAATAAAATAAACTCAGGTGGAATTATCGCATTCGATTACGATAAACGATTGTCGTCAAACATACGATTTTTTCATTTTTGCAATTATGGCAGACGATATATCGTCGGTTTAAGACGATAATTTTTGACGATAGGGTAGTAGCTATCGTTACGATTGTCGTTTGTATTGCTTTCTTTTGTTTTTGTTCATTTATTCAATTTTAATATTCATAAAAAGTACAAAAGCAATTCTCATAAAAATAATACTTTCAATCTCATTCTTATAGAAATAATAAACTTTTTGTTTTTCTATATGAAAATCATTTGCCACAACAATATCCACGGAGACGATATACAAATAATATCGATACCCACAAAATCAACTACCATAATATCAAGATAATTATGAGTATCGTAATTTTAGACGATAGGCGATAGACGATGGTATCGACTCCCATAATGCCACCCCTGAATATTCTTTGAATTTACAATAATATATTAAGGAGGCTTCCATACAAAAAATATGGATAAATTGACAATTTTTCACGCATTTATAGATTTTTATTATATATAATTTATTCTACAGTCCTATTTGATCGGTAAGGGAAGTTTTTAAAGAATTTAATTATCTATCGAAAATGCATGACTGAACGTTATTCAATAACTCAATGCGCTTTCCCATGTCATGATGTTTTTACTATATACAATCTTTATGCATAATAATAAAAAAATGTTTCAAACACGTTTTAAAACGATTTTTTATACTGATTATTTTGGCGTATCTTTCTTTAATCGTCCTGTGGGAATGTTAAGTCTATTCATATTGCATAGGTGCCAGCCTGTCTGCGTACTGAATATTAAAAGAATAAAATCATTTGATGGTCAAGACGAGGAAAAATTCATATATTTTGAACGAAATTCTATAAAGAATTTTCCATTTTTGAATTGATCCAATAATTGAGAAAAACAATTCAATATTCAATGGATGTTTTCAAATAAATTCAATACATTCAATAATATATGAAAAAAAATTATTTTTAATCCATTTTTGTTCTGCTTTTTTTTTTATTTTTACTAAATATATGATATAGTTAAAATTGATAATTGATTAGTTAACAAAACAATTTCTTTATTATATATACATATCTAAATTCGTAGAATATAAATTTTATTGAAAAACCAAAAAAATTAATTATATAACTTCATAAATATATATTGAAATTATGTACTTTGTACTTTGTGAAATTGTTTTTTTTTAATAATTTTCTTAATATCAACATTTATTATTATTTGTAGCAATATATAAAAAGATCTTGTTTTTTGAACATATCTCAGACAACATATGGTTTATTGTACTACAAATATATATTCAAATAATAATAAGTATATACTTCAAAATTGTTTATTGTGATAATTAAAAAAAAAAAATAAAATAGATTAAATCAATCACCGCGTTCGAGTAACACACATACACAAATTGTTTTTAATATAATTTTGAAATTAAATCAATCGAATATATAATATATATGGTAGATATAGAAATGAAAAACAATTATTTTATACTCGCATATATATTGGATTGGTACATTATTGTATAAAGAAAAAAACAAAAAACAAATCATATATTTTCATAATGCTACTATAAAATAGGTATATTAACTTATCCTATATATATATATACCAACTAACTATATATTAATAATTCAGTAAATATGATAATGCAAAATAGAATTAGAATTAGAATTAAATATATTGGACTGGGTCGTCAATCCCCTAAACACTTGACCCCCTGGGGTCATTGTGTTATTGCCCTACTCTATCCCATATTCATACATTCATTGGCCCTTCTTACGAAACTGGTCAACTTTTTAATTGATATGGACATAACTTCCTCAGGTAATGGAAATGATGACCCAATGATCCTGAGTCTGATCCCTGCTAAAGCTTCACATTCACAAAGAATGTGTTCCGCAGTTTCCTCTTCCGTGTGGCAAAGCCTACACGTATCGCAGCTTACGACTTTCATCCTGTGTAGATGAGCTCTTAGATTATAGTGGCCGGTTAAATATCCGACCACTACTCTAGTATTATTCCTATTTAGGCCGAGAATTTGTTCCGTCAGTCCTTTTGAATATGCAGGAATAAAGAGCTTAGAATGTCTGCAGCCATCGGTGTCATTCCAGTGCTTCTGGGACTCCCGCAGCAGTAGTTCCTTCATTCTTGCTCTAACTAATGCAAAATAACTCTAATGCAAAATAACAATCATATACTATAAAATGATATTTATATAAATAATTTATCAATATCATAACCAAGTGACACACTCTTTCTCTATAATATAGTTTTTGGACTATAGATATTTTAAGTGTCTCCTATTATCAAAATATCAATATGACAATAAAGATTTTATAATTTGTAATACAAAAACTGTCAATGCATTTTATTTATTTTCACAATTCATATATTATTGATCTATGTTATTTTAACTATGTTATTACAACATCAATTACATATCAAAATTTTAAAATAGAAAACATAATACAAACAAAGATATAATTGATATTATATAATTTTTGGATTTATTAATATATGATTAAAATAAATCTATATACAATAATATTATTGTAATATCTGTACGAGAAAGATATTGCGATCATTGGAATTGTGTAATTTTTGTGGCATAGATTAAATTATACATTTTGTAATTTCATGCATTTTTCTTGAAAGAATTTTCATTTTTTAGAAATGATGTCCAATATATATGGTAATTTGTTAATTTTATTATACAAAATCTTACATCACCCAATTCTATATATATTAATTATTGGGTGCCCCGCCGTTTCATATCGCGTGTCATTTCCACTGTATTTATTTTAGATAAAGGACTATCTTAATCGATGCGATTTATTTTAACGATTTATTTATATTTTACCGGTTTCCATATACCTATATTCGGGTTTATTTTTCACGAAAATATATACGGAAAATTAATCCTTATATCTTCTATATATATAAGTACAGGGAACTTTAAAAAAAAATAACGTATGGTTGAAAGTGTGGAAAAATAGGAAATGTTAATTGACACCACGACACAGTTTTTTAGGAAAATCAACAATATCTTTTGGAACAACAATGCTTCGATGTTAAGAGTATCGCCCAAATTTTGAGTATCACAACTGACTTTTCATTAAGCCTTTGATAAAGTATTATTCGTTACAATTGTTGCATTGATCATTGCATTAAATTGATCGAAAATTGAGAATTTTCCTGTTCGTTTTTGTTTGCATAAAATAATTTAGAATCGCCCAATTGTCCGCATCGATAGACTTAATCACATTTCCTTCCCCATAAACCTTATTGAACATTTATTTAACTTGTTATAGAATGGTATAATTTTATTCTTTTTTTTTTACAAATAAAAGTATGATTTTCGGGTTTATTGTAAAAACTCATATGAAGTGATAATAATAAAATTAATTTTTTGCTATACAACCAAAAATCTGATTTTAGCGTCCAACTACAGCCTTCTGTTGTTATAGTTTCTTAATTTGTGTCTTTTACGGTGTCGGTAATTAGCCGTACGACCAACCGCAAGCGGAAACATGAAGTGATATGCATGTAATTTATCCACAGTGACAAAGCCGCAATATTTATTTTATTTATTACAACCCGCTCCATCATTACTGACCAGCCAGACTACTGAATATATATATTTCGACATAAAAGCGCAAAATATATGTAAATATCTAAAAATAAATATTATTAATTAAAAAAAAAAATTGTTATCGGCAAAGATGTCTTATTTTTTTTTAATTTATCTTTATTATTATGATTATTATAGCAATTATCGGTTATGTTTTAAAATATACATTCATGATTTTTATACTATATTGTATATATATAACCAATTGCGATAAATACAATTTTTTCTTAATTATTGCGTATTTGTTCGCAGTAAATATAAAAAATTTTAAACATCATAAAATTGTTATTACTATAAAAAAAAATATATAATTAAATTTTATACAAAATAAGTATATATACCTATAATATTTTTATCATTAAATTATTTAATATAAAGTTGATATATTAAATATATATGAAAAACGTGTTTGTATAGATTACACTACTAAACTTGATATATAGATTAAGATTTGTATATTTGTATATACTATTAAAATATATATAAAACGTATATATAAAGATATATAGATTTTTTTTTGTTTTTGCAAATAATATTTATTGATATGGGTGCTGTTTTTCTTTTATTTTTTATTATAGTGCGGTCATGTTATCATTCCATAGCTTTGTAATAATATATATGTAATAAACGATTACACGATATAAACATGTAATATATTATACAGTACATTGTATATCCGATTGCAAATGTATAAGGTTTATAATATTATAATGTATTTTTTTTTTTGTAAAAAACAGACACTTTGGAATCATATTTTTTTATATCGTGCATATATAAAAAAAAACTATATATATTTTCAATAATAATAATTTGATGATTAATAAATATGAATATTCATATATATTACAAAATATTTTATTTTCTGCGTAAAACCTGTCATTCATTGATTGAATATACAATCAATTGAATATATATCGATTGATAATTGATTCATTGTATTTTTTTTTTGTTATTATATTTGACTAACATTTAATCGTAATTATAATATAATGTTCATTTTCTAGTACAACTTTCTTTGATAATCAAATTTCAAAATTTTGTGTTTGCCAATGTATATATACGGCGTACGGCGGTGAGAGACACGAGAATTTGAAATGTGATAAAAAATCATAACACATATATATAAAAGTAAGCAAAAAAGAACTTCTTTAATTTCTAAAACATACACAAATTAATACAATACAATACACAACAAAATAATTTTTTAAAAATATTATATAAATAAAAAAAAATATCTATATTATGAATTAATTTAAAAATTTACCCGCTACAAAAAATAAAAAAAAAATAAAATTTTAGCGCATGCCACAATTGCATTCCATATATGTTTTGATCGATATTAATGACCATATCATTACATGGTTCCATGGTGTAATGGTTAGCACTCTGGACTCTGAATCCAGCGATCCGAGTTCAAATCTCGGTGGAACCTCGTAATAGTTTATTCTATTGTATATTTTTTTTTGTTTTATTAATTACTCCCTATAATTTAAATTTTAATAAAATACTCAAAAAAAAAAAAATAATTAAATTTTTCTTTTTTTATTTAATAAAAAAAATGTTTTAAAGAGAATTTTCTCTTATTAATTATACACACGTTTGTAAAAAAATAATACATAAACAATATTTTGTTTGCATGAAAAATACTCACACTATTTTAATAATATATTAAAATATTAATTTTCACACCAATGCACTAACGCAAATCTAGTTTTGATATATATATATATATATATAAGAATGTACAATAGTAGGGAAATTGAGTATAGATAAAAATAAGGTCAATATGGAGAAAACTGTAAATAAAGGAATGTAATAATGTGTGGCCTTGTGGCGCAATGGATAACGCGTCTGACTACGGATCAGAAGATTCCAGGTTCGACTCCTGGCAAGGTCGATGAAAATTTTTTTTTTGTTTTTAATTAATTTTTTTTTTTTTGTATTTTGTCTGCATTTATTATACCAATTAAGAATTTTCATTAAACATTGTCATATTATTATTTTGAAATTCGGATGTTGATTGATCATCGGGTATACTAATTTGGAATTGTAATAAAACAACCAAATACGTGACCATTGTTGTTAATAACTAAATAAATAAATAATAATGAAAATTAAATTAATTAATGTGATAATAATATATATATATATGGTCAAGGATAATTACCGATTTAAATAAATTTCGATTAACATCAAAAAATCCACCACAATTGATATTCGATGGATTCATTTCGGTTGCCCGTAAAAACATATTGATTTCCGTTTGAGCATCCGTATTCATCCAACTTAATTCAACCATTAATAATTTTTTTTGAAAATTTGTTCGTACATGATGCGATGCATAATGAGCCTCATCACAAATAAAAAATAATAAACAAATATTACAGAGGGCTGTTACGGCCAAACCAACATCTTTTATACCAAAACCATCGGATAATTGTGATAATAAACCGTAAATCGATAGGGTAATAATAAAAAATAAATATAAATTGATAAATGTAAATGTAATACATGTTGCCGTTCCCGTATCCCGGGTCAATTTACTTAAACGTAACCATAATGCCCGATAATCGGCCACCATTGCCGCTGGTCCAATATGACGCAGGGCCTATTATAATTAATATATATAGTAGAAATATTATAGCAAAATTAATTTAATTGTTTTTCTATAAAAAATAATATATATATATTTGTATACCGTTTGGAAATCATTTGCCAATATTGTTGCTGAATTACTTAACGATTCACATGCTAAATACCAATAGGCACCCATCATATATGTTAAATTATCAAGAATACAATAAGGTATTACCTGGTTTTTAATTAATTAATTAATTCATTAATATTTTATTGGGTGTTTCAATGTGGGATATTCTGGATATTATTACCTGAGATAATTTAAATTGTACCATTGTTACATGTGTTATTATTACCGATATACTGGAAAATACTGGTAATAAAATGGCAATGAGTAAAGCTTTTGTTCGTATATTTAATGGTAAACGATGTCCGGATATTTTAAAGTATAATACCTTTTAGTAAAAAAAAGTTGTTTTGTAAACTAATATAGTACTTTATTAGCCGAATGGAAATAATAAATTACTTCAAAATCTGTCCAATCATTTAATAAATCACCAAGTTTACCAGTTTCAAGCCATACCATTGGTATTATTAAAACGGGAAAAATATTTACAAGAAATAAATAGGCAATAACTGATTCTTCAAATCGTCCCTCTAATGAACGTACAATTTTTATCCTTTTTATAGCCACATAAATTACATATGCCTATTTATATGGAAATCCCCGAATATACAAATATATAAAATATACAAAAAACTATTTAGACTTGAATAAAACAAAAAATTGATTTGATATATGATTATTTTATACCAATAGCAATGAAAAAATTGCCACCGAATAGGCCATCGCTGGTGATAATATTTTAAATGTTGCTTGCCCTGGAAATTTACGTGTAAATGGAAATATTCCCATTGCACGTAAAAATTGATAAACTGGTTTAGAATTTTTATAAACGATATCCTGCAATTATCACAATGAAAAAAAAAAAAAAACACAAAATTCAATTGATCCATCACATTTTTGAATACACATTCAAAATTATATTGCAACAAAACAAAAAGAAAAAAAACAAATGCCCTTACTTCCGTTACAAAATTTGGATCATAATCATGTTTTATACTTAATCGTGGTATACCATGAATATGAGCTTTACTAATAATATCTTTATTTGTTAATGCTGATTTAACATCAAGAAAAACAGCACGACTTGGTTTAGTCACATTCAATTTACCCACATTCATTGTTGTATGAACTTGATTGTTAAAATTTAATTGCATTCCCAATTATATATGAAGATAATTTTTATTTGCAGTTCACTCACTATAAAAAATATACTATGATGACACCCACCATATATATAATTTTTTTTAGAAAATTTTTGTTAAGAACCAACGATTAATTATAAAATACTTTTCAAATGAAAATTCAAAACTTAACTAAATTGTGTATAGTGGATTTTTACTTAGGACAAAAAATTGTATTACTTTTTAAATGACCATTTATATAATGTCTATATTAATCTTTTTATATTTTATTTTTTATTTTTTTCCATATAGATACCGCACATACATATAATATTAATTGAAATTCAATAAATTGTGTAAACATCAATGAATTATGAATAGGTGTTTGGTGTTTTGTGTTTTTTAAATACACTTTTAAATATGTGCGTATATATATATATATATATATAAAAATATAGACAATACGTTGGAAGGAGTCAAAAGGGTCGCGTTTATTCCTTTTGATGTGAATGATTGGGTTTTGCTTTTTACAATAATGTATATGTGGAGTAATAAAGAATAAAGGATATACACTTTGGTGCACAGACATGCTTTTAAGGAACATCTTTGCACAAGGAGATTGAAACATCTCCAACGAGTTTGAAGTATCGGAAATTGCAATGGACAAAAGATAAGCAGACGGATAATTATACATATCAACTATGTTTCAATTACAAAATCATGAAGATATATTATGATACACTTAAATATATGACTGATTGCATCAGAAAAAATATTACTTTCATTTGAATAACTATCGATATATTTATGATAATATAAGAATAATATGATAAAAGGCATTTATTAATAAATGAATTAATGAATTGATATATATATGAATAGAGGTCACGGTTAAAAACGTAAAATTTAACTTTGAATATTGTGTTTTATATAGTGATGTATAGGCTCCAATATCACATTTATATCTATATATATACATATAGTTATTTAATATTATAATATATATGGATTGTGTGTGATGATGTCAAGGAAGGATATCATTTTTATAGATTTTTCCTTTTCAATATATAAATAAAAAAAGAAAAACTATTTATAAAAAACTAATTTTCAATGTCATTTTCAACATTCAAATTTAATCATGTGTTGTGATTTTGTTTTTACTAATCCTATTAATTAGTTTTCCAAAGTTATTTATAACATTAACATTATAATAAAGTATCATTTAAGATTTTCTTCTGATAAAATTTACCATTTTATATATACTTTATCATATATTTGAAAATGTTTCTTGAGAAAAATCATTCATACCTCCAGGAATATAGAAATAGTTTTCTAAAGGAATCATTTAAAAATATATTTATTATATATGTGTGATTTGTATATAAATGATATGTTAATTTTTTAATTAATTTATTAAGAATTTCCCAAAAATTCAAAGTTTTACAATTGAAAATTGAATTTATAAAAACAATTAATTAGTTTTGATAAATACGAAAACCGTTCAAAGTTATAAAACTATTTACGTATTATTTAAATAACAGTTGAAAGGTTTATTTTATGTATTGATGAAAATTCTAGAGAATTCAATAATGTTTTTCTTTTTTTATTTTTATTTATTGATTATTAACATTTCCATTTCAAAAGCAAAGCAATAGGCAGCAGAATTTAACAGAGGTGCATCATTTTTTTTTTGTTTTTTAAATTTTTCTTTGTGTGAAATAAATTAATCATTTTCAATTATAAATTATAATTACATATAAAAATGGTAGATTACAGTAAATGGAAAAATATTGAGGTAAATAAATTATTTATAATAATAATAATAACAATAATAACAATTAAATGGGCATTAAAACAGCGATTCACTAATGAACAACAACAACAACCTCAGCCACACCGCAATAAACATGATTTAAACATTTTTTTTTTTTGTTTTGTTTTATATATAGTGTATTGTTAAAATTTTTGATGTTCTTTAATTGAATACAATGTTGTTTTTCCATTTATAGATATCGGATGATGAAGATGATACCCATCCAAATATTGATACACCATCGTTATTTCGCTGGCGACATCAAGCACGTGTTGAACGCATGGAAGAATCCGAAAAAGAACAAATTGAGGTAAAAAAAGAATTTGAAAAAATCCAGGCAACATTAAAGGAAAAAGAGTCACAGATAAAAAAGGGTGATGGTGATGTTACCGCATTGAAAAAATCAATTGAAGAATTAAAATTAAAAGAAAATAATTTGTTGCAAAAACAAAATGAAATTTTAATAAAAGAAAAAAAAGCACCATGGAATGTGGATACAATAAGTAAACCGGGTTTTACGAAAACAATCATAAATAAATTACCAGAACGTAAAAATGATGATGGTTTAACGGAGGAGGAACGAGCCGAAAGTGTTAAAATATTTGTTAAAGAGAATGAAAAACTATTAAAACAATATGGAATGCTACGGAAATTTGATGATTCAAAAGAATTTCTAATGAAAAACACTCATTTGGTGTGCGAGAATACGGCCAATTATCTTGTGATATGGTGTATCAATTTAGAAATGGAAGAAAAAAACGAATTAATGGGTCATGTTGCCCATCAATGTATTTGTATGCAATACATTTTAGAGTTATCGAAAACATTGCAAATTGATCCACGTGCATGTGTATCCTCATTTTTTGCACGTATCCAAGTGGCCGAAAAAGATTATAAAGATCAATTTTATTCGGAAATTGATGGATTTAAATCACGTATTGAAAAACGTGCGGCTGAAAAAGTTGAGGAAGCCCTTGAAGAAGAGAAAAAAGCACGTTTAGGACCCGGTGGATTAGATCCATATGATGTTTTTGAAACATTACCAAAAGTATGTTATTATTTGGAGAAATCTGCTTGTGATTTTCATTTTTAGTTGTTTTTCTATTTCTTGTGTTATTGTGTTTAATTTTTTTTTATAGGAATTACAACATTGTTTTGAAACACGTTGTATACCGGAATTACATAAAACCCTAGCTAAATATCCATTAAAACAGGCCAAAGAATATATGAAGAAATGTGTTGATTCCGGATTATGGGTTCCAGATGATGAAACTCAATTTAAGTATGGTGATCTGGAAGATGACGATGATGATGATGATGATGATGATGATGATGATGCCGCCGATGCCGGTGCTAAAATTGCAGAAATTGATGATTCAGTTGATGATAATATTGGAGATGGTGGAGTGGTGGGTGGTCGTCCTGGAAACCATTAATAGATTCAGATGCCACCAAAAATTAGACTAAAATTATTGAAAACGTCTATTAAATAACATGTATTTTAATTAAAAACATAAAGAAATAATTCGAAATAAAAAAAATTATCTCCCATATTAAATTAATTCAATATTTTTTATTATGTTTCTCTGTTCAGCATCATTTTGGATTGGATAGTATTTGGGAAGAAACAAAAAATGGACTAGAATCAATAATTAATATTGCCATTCGCATTTCATTTTCGAATAATGCCGATAATGCAGTTTTTTATAATGCAATATTTCATTTAAGTTTTGACATTATTCTTGATAACAGTAAAAAAAAAAAAATTTGCATGTGGAAAATCATTTTTTTGATAACTTTCTTTTTTTTTTTTTATTAAAAAATTTTAGGCGAACGCTTTCACATCGTTTGCCTTTTATTTTATTTATTCAGGTAATTACATTTAAAATACTAATTATTGTTCCGAATTATTAAATTAATCGTAAACCGAATAAATCAATTATTATAAAAATTAAAAAAAAACTGTATATATTAATTTTGTTATTAATTGAAAAAAAAAACTAAAAATAAGTGCATTGTTTTTGATAAGGTTATGTATTTTTAGCATGTGTGTATTTTTTTTGTATTTTTGTTGTTTTTGGATTGTTTTTGTAGTGTTGTGTGTAAAAAAAAAAACTCGAGGAAAAAAAAGTAAAAGTGCCACACAACACATTATCAAAATTTCCCTTTAATCACTTTGGAAAACCCAATTTATTATTTAATTAATTTTGTGGTTTTATTTTATGGAATTTTATTTATATTATATTATAGAATGTCACGAAATAAATCCCATGAAGAAACAGATAAACAAACACGTATTGCCATTGTGAGCAGTGATAAATGTAAACCGAAACGTTGTCGACAGGAATGTAAAAAATCATGTCCAGTTGTTCGTATGGGAAAATTATGTATTGAAGTTACACCAAATTCTAAAATCGCATCGTTATCGGAAGAGTTATGCATTGGATGTGGTATTTGTGTTAAGGTAAATATTTTATTTGATTAATCTCCTGCGTATTATACAATAACATCTGTTTGGAATACGTCTATGTTGGAATAAATTCTATGTTTTTGCTTCTTATCAATTTGTATTCTTATTATCAATTGAATAGTTATTAATCAATATTTTTTTTCTGTTTTGTTTCGTATAGAAATGCCCATTTGATGCGATTACAATAATAAATGTTCCAAGTAATTTAGAAAAGCATACGACACATCGTTATTCAAAAAATTCATTTAAATTACATCGTTTGCCGATACCCAGACCCGGTGAAGTACTCGGTTTGGTTGGTCAAAATGGTATCGGTAAATCAACGGCATTGAAAATTTTGGCTGGCAAACAAAAACCAAATTTAGGACGTTTTGCCGATCCACCAGATTGGACCGAAATTCTAAGTTATTTTCGTGGTTCTGAATTACAAAATTATTTTACAAAAATATTGGAAGATGATTTGAAGGCATTAATTAAACCACAATATGTTGATCAGATACCAAAGGCGGCTAAAGGTAGCGTTCGTGCACTGCTCGACAAGAAAAACGATCGTAGTAATCAAGAGGAAATATGTAAAATGTTAGATTTAACACATATTAAAGATCGTGAAATTGCCGCATTGTCTGGCGGTGAATTACAACGTTTTGCCATTGCAATGGTGTGCATCCAAGACGGTGATATATTTATGTTTGATGAACCATCATCGTATTTGGATGTTAAACAACGTTTAAATGCTGCCTTAACAATTCGTCATTTAATACATCCGATAAAGTATGTACATTATAATACATTACCATTGATTAGCATTTGATTGATTGTTAATTTTTTTTCTTCTATTTTCTCCACCATTTTCCCTTAATATTTCCAAATAGATTCATCATTGTGGTTGAACACGATTTATCCGTTTTAGATTATCTATCCGATTTCATATGTTGTTTGTATGGTGTTCCCGGTTGTTATGGTGTTGTTACTATGCCATTTTCGGTCCGTGAAGGAATAAATATATTTTTAGATGGTTTTGTGCCAACGGAAAATATGCGTTTCCGTACCGAATCGTTAACATTCAAGGTATCGGAATCGGCCACCGAAGAGGAAATTAAACGTATGAATCATTATATATATCCGAATATGGTAAAGTCATTGGGTGAATTTAAATTAACGGTACAACAAGGACAATTCAGTGATTCGGAGATTTTGGTATTGTTGGGTGAAAATGGAACGGGTAAAACAACGTTTATCCGTATGTTGGCGGGTAATTTGGTGCCCGATGAAGGTTCCGAAACACTACCCGTTCTAAATATATCCTATAAACCACAAAAAATATCACCAAAACATCAAGGAACCGTTCGTCAATTGTTACATGAAAAAATACGTGATGCTTATATTCATCCGCAATTTGTGGCCGATGTTATGAAACCGATGAAAATTGAAGAAATTATGGATCAAGGTGTACAAAATTTATCCGGTGGTGAATTACAACGTGTTGCATTAGTATTATGTTTAGGTAAACCGGCTGATGTCTATCTAATTGATGAACCATCCGCTTATCTCGATTCCGAACAACGTTTAATTGCTGCCAAAGTTATAAAAAGGTAAACTAATAAATAAAAAACTAAATTAATTGGTTAATTTTTTATTAATAATTAATTATTTTCCACCCAATATAGATATATATTACATGCTAAAAAAACTGGTTTTGTTGTTGAACACGATTTTATAATGGCCACATATTTAGCCGATCGTGTTATTGTTTTTGAGGGTACACCGTCAATGGACACCGTTGCAAATACACCACAATCCCTATTGAATGGAATGAATCGATTTTTGGAATTATTAGGCATAACATTTCGACGTGATCCAAATAATTTTCGACCGCGTATCAATAAAAATGCTTCCGTTAAAGATGTTGAACAAAAACGTGCTGGACAATATTTCTTTTTGGAAGAAAATAATTAAAATTTATAGTGTTTTTTATTGTGTTGCTGGATGTCTGTTTGTATGGTTTTTTCTTTGTAATTTTTTTTCTTATTTTTTGTTGAGATCATGATCGATAATAAAGTAAAAACATGAGAAAATTATTGTTAAATAATTATTTATTATACTCTGGCTTAAAAAAAAAACAATGCATTGAAAAAACAAAAAAATTCAACGTATGTTAAAAATAAAAAAAAAAAAAACAATAATTTTCTTAACAATTACCCAAAATGTTTTGATTTTTCAACCGTAAACATTTTATTAGTTAATTTTTTTTTTTAAATATAATTTTCTTTTTTGTTTTATAAACAATTTTTATTGTATATATTATTTGATATATATCTATAATTTATCATATAGTTTATGGTTTAAAACTTAAAAATCAAAAAACAAATATTTCAAAATCAAATAAAATAAAAATTGCATTGAAACATTTAAAATTGCTTTTGTTTTGTAAATTTTTAGCAAAACGTTTGTTGTTTGTTTTTTTAATTGAATATAATTGGAAAGTTAAAAATTATAAATTCACAACTACTTTAACGAATCATACGATCATTAATTAAAAAAGAATTAATAATATGTTTTTAATTATACAATAATCAAAATTATAATGAAAACAATCAATAATACAAACAAAATGTAATGATAAAATAAAGATGTAAAACAATTTATAATGTTATAATGATAAAATAATGAAATGGAAAGTGTACATTTTATTTTTATTCTTCATAATTTGGAATGGAGGGTGAGGCGGTAACTTTTTGTGGAAGAAATCTTCCCGGAAAGTTGGATTATTAATTCAGGAATATTTTTTTATATTGTCTGTCTATTGATTTATAGTTTAAAATTAGGTCTTATTTACCTCAGTTTCGCTTAGGATTTTATTTTGATTTCTTTTGTTTAAAAGAAGGATATATAAAAATTAATAAAATGCAATTAATTTTTACTTGAATATTATTGTAGAAAGTCTTGGAGTTTTTTAATAATACAGTTTTAGGGATATTTTTACATAAATTATAATTGGTTTTATCATTCTTTACATATAAATATTCTATATACACATTGTTCTTTATCAATTTATTATCCATTGTAAGTAGAAGAGTTATGATTACTAGAAGATTTAATTATCTGCAAAAGATCTTCTGAATAGCAGGATTTTATTATATTATAAGGAACTTTTTTAACCTTTACCGGCATTCATTCATTTGTTAGAATATACTTTATATATTATAATTAGAGGACATATTAAGAAGACTTCATAATCCACAACAAAAAGTCCTCGACAAAATTTTGCTATTTTATCAATTTCAATTGTTCTATCGCATCGATTGTAATGCGATATGCGGGTTTCAAATGCTTAAATTGCTGTTTTATGAATGCAGTGTTTTACAAATTAAAATGAACATATACACAAAAAAAAAACTCTGAACGAATGAAAATACAAAAAAAAAAACAACTTGTTGAATTTTCCTAATTTCCATTTGTATTTGTGTTGTATATAATGAAAAATTATAGTAGTGCAATGTGAGTTTTTCTCTGTTAGATAATTTTCTTTATATATACAAAAAATTAAATATGTGTTGAAGGGGAAAGAAAATATATATATATATATAAAGTTTTTGCATGAGAAACGAGAGTTTTCCTCTTGATGTGTGATTATATTGCGCGTATAATTGTGAGAAAATTTTTTCATTTTTTTGTAATTTTGAATGTGTGCGCGATGCTCGCTGCATTCTATTTAGAATTTTTCATTTGTATCATTTGTTTTTCTTATTGATAAAAATTGTGTTATTTCTATATATCCTAATCACATTTTACTATATACATATATTTATTATATATACTAAAACGGATTTTCCAGGATATTCTACAAATCCATTTAATTTTAGATGTATAGTTTTATATTAAAACGTTGTTATATTGCCATAGTATCATTTCTAATTCATTAAAATTGAATTAAGAAAGTTAAGTGTATAAATTAAATGTCTTTTAATTTAGGTATGATGATTGTTGAGGATCTTGTTGTATATTTTGTAGCCTGGATTATTAATGCAATTATAAATTGTGTTTAGACAATAGAATCAATGAACTGTATTTGATATATATTACTATACTATAATAATGAATGTTTTGCGTATCTCCTTAGCGAAATTGTACAGACATATAATATTAATATGTAATATATGGATAATATTACATAAATATATATATAATAATACTAATGGTTATTATATGTACAAAGAAAACAGCAATGGTAATTGTAGAGGAGTCCCGGTTTTTATAAATATCAACAGATAATGTTGAATTTTTATATAATACGAAGGAACATTATTATATATACAATATACATATATTTAGTAAGTGCAAATGGAAAATAATAAATGTATACATGAACGTCTTCTTTATTATGTACAAATGAGAAATAATAATAGTATATGCGATGATGTAGATGTGTATATAACAAAATAAAAAAGGATCAACAATTTTCCCTTTATATTATTATTATTATTATTATTATTATTATTGTTATTGTTATTATATACATTATTATATTATTATTTCGTTGTTTTGTATATACTCGTATCAAATATGTATGGTATATAAACCGATATAAAGAGTGATGAATTTGATATTTACCATTTTGTTTTCGTTTTGAAATCAGAAATATAAAGGTTATAATGTAGAAAGGATTATATTTTTAAAACTATGAATCCATAAAGAAAAGTATAAAGAATTTATTGGTTTAGAAAATTATAGGGAATGCGGTCGCAGAAATTATATTTAGATTTCTATATAGAAAATTATACTATAGGTCGGTCGCTATAGCCTGATGAGTTGACAAAACATTTTTAAATCAGAACGAAACAAAACCATTGAGTGAATACCATTACCAAGCATCACACTATCCAAAATCCTATTTCCATTAAATACCATAGGAAAATTATACTAAATTATGAATTAGAAAATCATACAAAATTTCCTTTTAGAAAATCATGCAGATTTAGAAAATTATACAAATTATATAGAGAGTTTTCTCAGGCAATAAATTATTATACAAAGTTTCCTTTAGAAAACGAATGCAAACATTTCCTAAATAAAGAAAACTATATAAACGAAATAATCTTCATTGCGGAAAACCTTTCAAAATTTCTTATAAAAAAATAATACAAAATTTCCGTTTTGGAAAATCAGACGAAACATTTCCTTTAATATGGTAATTCTTTAACCATTAGTTATCCTTTAGAAAATTATATACAGAATATATTTAACAAAAATATACAAATTATACAGCCCGAGCTTTCCCAAGCTAATTATACGAAGCTTCCTTTAGCAAAACTATGCAATCATACAAAATTTCCTTTAGAAAATTAGACAAAATTTCCTTTAGAAAATCATCCAAAATTTCCTCAAGAAAACTAAACAAAGTTTCCTTTAAAAAAAAGCAGCCAAAATTTCCTTTAGAATATTATACAAAATTCCATCAAGAAAACTATAAAAAATTTCATTTGGAAAATTATCCAAAATTTAGTTTAGAAAATGATATACAGAATTTATTTTACAAAATGATACAGAGTTATACATAGAGTTTTCTCAGGCAAATTTTAAAAAAATTTCCTTTAGAAAACTATACAAAATATCCTTTAGAAAACTATATCATAATTCCTCAAGAAAACTATAAAAAATTTCCTTTAGAAAATCATACAAAATCTCGAAACCTTTTCCACCTGAAAATTCTCTAGTATATAATCCTTTTTCATATAAAACTAATCTACATATCGAACATATTTGCAATTCATTTCGTAATATACGAAACGTTTTTCAAACACTTTTCAAACTATACTGTAAGGATATTTTCATTAAATATATACAAAACGACGACGAAGGCGATAACACAACAACATATATTTTAATACAATATATATAGAGGGAACTCAGAGACATATCTCATATATTTAAAATAAACCTTATATAATATAAATAATAACTGGATATTCTAAAAACAAATTGTTCTAAATATATATAGATATAGAAAAATTACTATATAAGGCATGTAGGTAGATGCGTTTCGCGTTATAGTGGTAGTGAGTATGGTATATAGTAATAAAGGAAAGATTTTGTTTTATTATATATACAATTGCATTTTTAACTTGAACATTTTCAATAGACTTGCAGCAGCAGCATCGCAGGCCACCAGCAGCAGCATCATCAGAACAGAATAAGAATACGCAGACAGAACGCATAATCAATTCATTTGATAAACACCGTATTGTTCGTACCACGGACGAATTCGATATATATATATATATAGAATAAAAATTATATATATTTTCACAGAGCAGTAATTCTTCTTTATATATATATAGAAAATTAAGGAAAAATTTAATGTGTGTGAGAGTTTTCATATTTTTTTTTTTTATATATATATAGAGATAAAAAATTTTCTTTCGATTATATTATATTCCTTTTATATATATTTTATTATATGTGCGCTTTGTGCTCTATCGCATTTCGTTTGTTTTTCTTTGTTTAGTATTTATTTTTTTTTTTAAATACAGTATATATAGTAGATGAGGTAAAAAGGAAAATATCAAATGAACAAATAAATTTATTTTCATTGAATTCAGTTATTCAGTTGAATAATGTTAATGTTTGTGAAAGGAAGTCATAATTTTTGATGTTTATTGTGATTTTTCATTTTTTCGGGTTATAATCATATAAAAATCAAAAGTGTAATATAAAATTTATTTCAATATTGTTTTGGAAGTGAAATTTTTTATTTTTTTTTTTGTTTATAAAAATTTGTATAATTAAATAATAATTAGTAAATTTAATTAAAAAAGGGATTTTATTTTTTAAAAAAAATTATATTTATGAATAAATTGTAATTATAAAAAAATAATTAAAAATAAATTAAAACTCTATATATTCGCGGTTGTGTGGTTTAAAAATATAATAATTTGTATTTTTTTAATTGTGTATTTTTTTGAAAAACATATATACAAAATAATATATATATATAAAAAAAGTGAACAAATTAAAAAATAATGAAAATAAAAATGCAATAGAAAATTTTAATTGCGTTTTATAATAAATAAATAATTGTGCAATTATTGTGTGTGGGTGTTTTAAATAATATCCTTTTTTTTTTTTTAATATTCATTTAAATCGTGCTGTATATATATATTCGAATATTTATTAAGAACGCAATTATACAAATATATATATATAAAGAATTTTTTTTTTTTTTGCATTATATAAATACACATAAGCTAAAAAAAAATAAATTATTTTTCCCGTGCATAAATAAATAAATAAATAAAATTATTCTTTTTATTTTGCCGTTTTGTTTTACACAATAATTTAATTCTTTTTTTTTCTGTTCATTTATTTTTATATTCATAATTATTTTAATATATAGAATTTTTTTTTTTTTTTTTAATAATTTTTATATTCATTTACATATTGGAAAATACATTTTTTTATATATATATATATATATAAGCAGTGCGTGTGAAATTGAACAGTAATAATTATGATTAATAGCATCGCATTATATTATATTTGAATAATTTATATATGAATTAGAATTTTTTTTTTTTTTTTTTTACAAGTGAATGACTTTTTTTTTTATTTTTTTTTTGTATAACAATATTTTTTTTATTGTGTATATTTTGATACATTGTCGTATATCGTCGTTTAATTTTGATTCAACACTTTTGATATTTTAATGCGTTTTGTATTGAAATAATATTAATTTTTTTTTAATATATCAATAAAAATATTTATTTAAAAAGTTTGAATAATTATTTAATATATATATACAGTTTGAATTTTGAAAAGAATTGTATTCTAGTTCATATTATAGTTATATCAATTTTAAAAAAGAACTGCAGATAATTTATTATATTGATAATTTTCCATTTATTCATATCGCATCGATATTCATAAAACTACTATATATATTTAAATATTTCCAAAAGAATAAAAAGGTATGTGCATTTATTTTATATATATTTAATTGTTAAATACATAACTTTTATAATAAAATAAATTATGAACAAAATTATATGAATAATAATTTGAATACAAATAAAAAAAAAAATAAAAAAGGATAAAAAAACAAATCGGTAAAAATCCAATCGTTTAATTTTAATTTATTAAATATAAATTAATAATCATTCATTTGTAAATAATTGTACATTTTACACATTTGTTTTTATATATTTAATTTTTTGTTTGTTAATATTTTTATATGCGTTCATTTGTGCATCTCGCTACATATATAATTTAATATATAATTTAATAATAAATAAATATATTTCATCCGGTGCTTGTACATTCATACATATAATAATTTATTATTATATGTTTTTTTCATTATAATAAATACAATATATTATTATATTATTTATTCATTCATCTTGTTGTATAAATCCGGTACCATATAAAAATTAATTTAAATTATATCGATATATTTCTCTGTTTATATATGTAATATATGAATGCGTTTGAATGCGGTTATTTTAATTTTTTTTTTTTTATTCAACGAGACATTTTTAATTAAATTATTTATTATATATTGGATATATAGTTCTTTTTAATAATCACATTTATTTAAATATATAAAACAGAGATATTTTTTATATTGTTCTTTATATATATAGATACAGACGTAGTATTATTATGAATTCATATATATAGAATTTATAATATGAAAATAAAACAATGAATGAGAGGATTTCAACATAAATAATATGAATAATATACACTGTATATAATAAAGTGATTTGAATTATATATATACGATTACGATATGCGATATATAAATAAAATATGTACAGTATTTTTTTGTTTATTTATAAAATTGATACAGTTTATATTATATATTAGATATAGTTGATTCACTTTTTCATTGTGATAGATATAATATATCGTTTTTAAAGTGTTAAATTATATAAATAGTCTTATTTTGTTTATTGAAATTGAAAACATCAATCAATAGATGAAAAAAACCATTTTCATACATTTTTTTTTCTAATTCATTTTCTAAATGAATCGAATGTTTCGCTCGAAACACTTATATTTTCTTTCATATATGTTGAAATAAGTTTTATGGGATAAAAAGAAGAAAATTGTATTTAGGAAAATCAATTATTTTCTACTGGATTACAGTTAAACAAAATTAAAGAACTTCATTCTTGCTTTATAGTTACTAAAGTAAAAATTCGAATTAAGAATTAAGAAGTCGGTTTTGTACGTTTGAATACTTTGGAATTAGTCTAGATTCAGAAAAATGCCTTCTAGACACTCAAGAGATACTATAACTATTTCTATAACATTCGAAACAGAAACAATTATAATTTATTTATCAATATTATTTATAATATAACATTATTATTATTATTATTAAAAGTATTTAAAAGTTAATTGATTTATTGAATTTAATTTAATTACATTTTTTTTTCTAATTATTTTCAGGTAAGTGTCATTTTGATTGTCTATATATATATATATTATATTCAATGCACTATATATACAAATTTCACCATAATCATGATAAATTCCAACCATAAAATAATGTGAGTCGTTAACATTTTTTTTTTATTATATAAATACTTAATTTTATTGATTAAATAAGAAAAAATAAATTAATGTTTTACCGTTTTACTATATAAAAATGACACAAAAACAAATGAAAATAAATATTATTAATCTAAACCGATGTTGTCGTAGAAACCACCACGCAAAAATATATTTTTAGTTACAAATTTTTATTTCTCATGGTTTGCAAATAATAAAGTAATGTTTTAAAGTGATTTTTTATGGAAAACCTTTCTGCTGGTAGACATATTTTTGAAGGGGTTATTTCAGAAAGGGGTTATTTGGGAATATATCTTGAAAAATGTTAGGGATAGAATTACCAAATCATGACAGAATTGCGGCACTTGAAATATATAAAAAAAAAATTGTAAGAAAATTAAACTAGTCCGGTTAAGTTATCTTAAGAAATAAATAAGTTAAAATTGGAACAATTTAATTTTCAAGGTTCCATTAAATTCCTCTTGTACCGGCTACACATCTGAAATTTACAAAGAAGTTGATTTTATCCTTTCGCTCTATAACACACTAAAATTTGGAGTCTCTGGTATTATGAGAATCATCAGAAATCCTATTTTCCCTCAGTGAAATACTAAAAATTCTCATTAAACTGAGAAAGAAATGGCAAAAAAAAGATCATGCTTTCTAAAGATCCAGACATAGCCCGTCTGACAATAATCAGACAATCAAATCAATGTTCAATTTTATAAGAAATCGATTTTGTATAATTTGGAAATTATAAACTCTAACGTTTTAAAGTGATTTTCTATAATAAAAAACCTCCAGGCCATGAAGATATATTTTTGTAATTAATAAAAGGGGTTAAAAAAGGGGTTGAAAGCGGTTAAGAATAAAAGCCTCTAATCCTTTGGCAACAATTGAAAGATATAAATATTGTACAAATTGAACAACTATATTTAAAGATAGATTTAAGAAAATCTATTCGAGAATATAATAACCAACGATTTTAACCATTCCATATATATATATATTATGAAAAACGATAAAATTATAATGAGATTGACAAATTTTTTACAATATACACTAAATATTTTAGGATATTTTATAAATCCTTTCATTCACCCTTTCATATATATTTATAATTACACCATTTTTTTTTTATCTATATAGACTAATCTTTATTATATATATAAATTGTTTTATATATTATTTACACACGGAAATTGTGGTAAATATGGAAAATGTATAAAATGTAGAAAATGTACGCGTACGAATCTGCATATATATATAAAAGAATTTTTATAATTCTATGAATATCGCATGTATATAGAATAGAAAATAACATTACATATATATACATTATACAATATATATTCGTTGTTATTTTAAAAAGTTAAAATATTCATATTCGCTATATTCATACCATATATATATATATATACTAAATATATAATATTCATTTAATCGTTCGTAGTATAAACACACGTTATAAGTATTTTATCAATTTAAAACAGATTTTATTTTATTATAAAATATACAAAATTGATATAATAAATTATAATTTATTATAAATACACATTCAATAATAGTATTTGTTTTGAAAATTGAAAATTCGCTTATGCTTTGTTATATGTTTTTCATCATCTCTATCTCTATCTATATGTATATATAAATAAATCGAAAACTATATCATTTTAATTTATTTCTATTTATTTATATATATAGAAATTTAATATATATTTAAGATAAAACTTTATTGTGATAAAAAAAAAAGAATGTAAATAAAATTAAATTAAATGATTTAATTACTATTATTATTTAATTTTGTAAAACGAATTAAATTACATTTACGTGAAATTACAAAATTCTGGTAAAATTTTTTATTTTTTAAAATATTTTTTATTCGCTTTTAACGCTTGCAAATAAAAACATTATTTTGTGAAAACAAATAAATCGTAAATTGTATTTAAAGTATATATATAGTTATATAAAAACTATATGAACTATAAACAAAATATAGTATATAAGTTCTGTGTTCTTGTAATTCAATATATTTTATTATTGTATTTGAAATTGATATACATTTATATATGTGAAATTTAATATTTATTTGTTGATATACAGATAGACTATATAGATTTTCTCTATCACATTTGGTTCTTTTGTAGTTTTGCATATTTTCTAAACATTCCAAGATTTATATTTAATATATATATGCATATAAAGGTAAAACTGAATATATGTATATAAAATAAAGGAAAATTGAAAATCACATTTCTATACATATACATATATTTATAAGATAATGTCTGTCAGATTCTGTATATATGTTTTATGAGAAATGATTTTATTTTGCTACCATATATTCAGTATGCAGATTTTTCTTCTTTTTTAGTGCCATTATTATTGTTTAAGAATTTTGATTTTACATATATATGTATAAAACACATCAATAGAAATATAAATGTTTTACGAGAAATGACTATCGTATATATTATATAGATATTATTATAGTTTTATATATATTCTTAGAATTTCTAAAAGGAATTGGAATTGGAAACAAAATAATTTATATATATGTAATATAATTCATTTAATAATAATAAATAATTCATACGAACGTAAATTAATGATAATATAATAATCAATTTGATTTGTATATTATTTTTAAGGATAATTTTCATTTTTAGTTATGGTACGTATTCAATGAATTCGTTTTTTGGAATCTTCATATATGAAGACATTTTTATTGTAATAGAAAATTCTTTGAAACTATAACATATTTCTACTGATTTATTATTTCTTTATTGGAAATGTTTTTTGGTTACAGAAAATCTTTTAAGAATATTTGCTGAACAATATTTGTGTTCATTCGAAATTTTTCTGTTGATGGCAAATCTTTCAAGTATTTTTCTTTGATATTTTGAAGGCAAACAATATAGCTATTGTTCTGGTTAGAGAAAGTCCTTAAAGAATATCTCTTGAATAATTTTTCTTCAATAGACATTTTTCTGGTAATAGAAAATCCGTCACAATTCTCTCCTAAACATGTTTCGTTTAATAAACTTTTGTCTGGTGATCGAAAATGCTTCATAATTCTTACCTTATCGTTTTTTTTTGTTCATTAGAAATTTTCTGTTGTTGTTCAGCAAATATTCTTCATAATGTTGAATATGTCCTTTAAGAATCTGTCCTTTAAGAATATTTTTCCATCCAAATATCTATTTTACAATTTAGAGAAATTCCTTCAAGAATCTTTTCTCGATATTTTAACAGCAATACATATTTCTATACTGGTTATCCTTCAATTCAATTCTTATCTTTAAGCATTTTTCCATCAATAGACATTTTTCTGGTTTTAGAAAATCGTAAATGAATATTTACTGAATATAGTTTTCCTGCAATAGCCTTTCTTCTATAGCTATGGCAAATCCTTCAATAAGTTAAGAACCTTATAGTATATATATTTCCTTCAATATAGACATTTTTCTGGTAATAGAAAATTCTTTAAGAATCTTTTCTATAAACACTTTTCCTCAAATAGACATTTTTCTGGTGATGGTAAATCTTTCAAGAATCTTTTTATCAATAATTTTTCGTTGAAGAGACATATGGTATGGCAAATCCTTCAAAACTCGTCTTATGCTATTAATATTTGTTTTTAACTTTCCCTTGGAAACTTGAAATTCCAATTATATATTACATCAATTTATTATGTACATTGACAAAAAAATAATTGATAATATTCAACATTTGAAAACTTATATATTATACTTTTTACCACCATATATTGATTAAAATTTATACATAACTAATTTCGGAATCCTTTTTTTTTTTTTAATATACAATACAATACAATACACATCATATAAATAGTCGCTTTTTATATTTCATTTGCGTGTTTTCAAATCATTAAACTGTATATATATTTATTATACAATACAATCATCAAGTGATAAAAAAAAACTCTATTTAAAAATTCTTTTAAAAAAAAAAAAATTTTTAATCTGTTGCAAATTTTATTTTTATTTTTTTTGTTAATTATTCATCATAGGTATATTTTTCAATATGATATACTATCCATCATTATTATTTGTATATATATTATAGGTAAATTCTATATAGATATACAAATATGCTGGTTGATTGTAGCACTCAAACTCAAATTTTAAATATATAATTGTTAAATTGTCATCAACGTGAATATTTCAGATATCAAAAGTGTTTTTTTTTTTTGTTTTTTGTATATGAAATACAGAATTGTTTTTTTTTAATATATTTTATAAAATTCGCATACAATAGAAAAAATTGGGATTTTTTTTTTAGTTATAAATACAATTTAATTCAATTGAAAATCTATAACAAATAAATCATTTCAAAATTAATACTCAAAAATTGAGTATTGTTAATAATGAATAAACAAATATATATTTAATATTATTATTATGGTATATATAATTAAAATGTTTGCTTATACAATTGACGGAATGGTTTTTAGCGTCCGATATAATAGACCTGTTTCTTCTGTTTGTTTGTTGTCATAATTTGGTACTTTTATACGGTAATTATTATTCGTTACCAACGGCATTAATTGAAAATTATTATTATTATTATCTGTGGGAAAACTTAGAGAATAACCGTATTTTATATCTTCAATATGGAATTCGACAACATAACTTACAAAACATTTTGTAAAAGACTTTTAGGTTGGCTTAAATTTTATCAACGACACCACAGACTCGTATTATTATTATATTATAGGAATATTATATCGGATTAATTATGATTGAATAAACGCATCATATTGCAAAGTTATAAATTTGTCGTATTGGTCGTACTTTTATAGAATACTATTGTATTCATATTTTCGATATATTAAAAATTAAAAAAAAAATCATTGTATATTTTTAATGTATATCAAATAACAAAATATACAATAATATATATATATATCGTTGTCGTCGCAATTTTTTTTATTATATACATTATTTTAAATAAATTATTTTTTTTTTCATATCATAACAATATTTATAACGATATATAACACGGTGTTTACATTTGAGTCTTGCGGTATCATGATCTTGCTCATGATTGCCAAAACTCAAATGTAAACAACGAAATCACATGATTTTTTGGTTTCATGAGCCAACTCATATGATTTTTTTCATGTAGGTATTTCATGAGATTTGACTGTCAAAAAACAAAACAGAATTTTTTTTTATCAAACACAAGAAAAAAGTTCTCTAATTTCTTAATTTCTAATATTTATATTGGATCTTTCGTAGAGGCAACTACAATTAATTTATTAATTTGCTTTATTAGTTGAATAAAATAAAATAAAAATAAATTTTGAAGATTCGCATGAGCGTTC
Organism: Dilophus febrilis; assembly: GCA_958336335.1. Lineage (NCBI taxonomy): Eukaryota > Metazoa > Arthropoda > Insecta > Diptera > Bibionidae > Dilophus > Dilophus febrilis. The sequence goes on along the minus strand of OY284470.1, from coordinate 10,385,131 downwards.
GAATGGACACAACAAAAGAATCATGTGAGTGCAATCGTCAAAAATTGTTGGTTTCATGAGCGTAAAGATTCAAATGTAAACATCGTGTAAGTAGTATAAAATGAAAAAAAAATATATTTGCACAATTTATGTTTGTTTCAAATATATATATATATATATATATATATATAGATAAATATACATATATATAAATGTTAACATTGTATTTATATATATTTATACTATTTAACAACAACAACGACATAAACAGCAACAATAATAAATATATTAACATTGTATTTATATATTGTAAATTATTCATAAATGTTTTGTGTATCGCCATATAAACTTTCGGTATATTATTGCCAGCAGTAGAGTATATGTATACGCAATATCTCTCTATAAACGCAGACAATATATATTTGTCATATATATAGCATCATAGGCGATTATGGGAAATTGTGAGCCAGAGATTTTCAAGAAGATATATTCTGAATAGCCATAATTAGCTGATTTATAAAGTCCTGGATTTTCGTAAATATTTGCTTTTCTTCGCATAATTATAAAAATTCAATCAATTTCTGATGTTTCATAGAAGAAAGTTTTAAAATCGCCAGATTGGTTCAAAATATATAGTCGAATTTCCAATAAAATTCAGTGAATATTCGAAAAAAATTGCGAGATACTGTAAAAGTGAACGACCAAACAAACATTTTATAAGCATGGGATACCTTTTACGAATATGTTTTGAAAAATCGACTATATATATCTTTTGAACCAATCGGGCGATTTTCAAATTTTCTTTTATGAAACATTAGGAATTGATTGAATTTTCAAATTATTCAAGGAAAACGAAAATTGGCGATAAAAACTATATGAATGTAATTCGAATAATTTGGAAAATTTTGCTTTAAAAAACAGTTTTTTTTTGTAGAAAAATTAATATGGCTCGAAATATCCTTTTGGTAATATGGCAAAAAAACCATACCAGTTCCGCCACTGCCACATATAGGTATATTATATATTATATATTTATTTGTGTATTCATATAATGTTATGTAAACATGAATTTATAAACTAATATAAAATTCATTTTAATAATTTCATTGAAAATATTTTCATTATATGTATAAATTAATAATAATAATAATAATAATAATATATTCATCCTGAAAATTATATATGGTATATAGAGGGAGTTTTTCCAACGAAAAATCGTATAACTTCATTCAGTTAATATACATATTCATATTTATATATATATATATATATATATAGGAGGAATGCAATGAATGGAATAAATGGATGGATGTAGAACATATATTCGTGTGTACGTTTACCTCTTTAGTATATATATATATATAAATTATTGTTTATAATTTCTAGCACGTATTTGTAGGACTTCATCAACATACATATATATATATATATAAAAATGCATATATATAAAATTATATGTATATTGTATATAGATTAAAGTGTGAAGTACCACATTTCTATATATATATTACATATGTGATGATGTTGTTATTTTATAATATAATCAACATAATATTAAAATGATTTATATAAAGTTTTTCAATACCTTTATATATAAATAATATTCCATATATTTATATATATTATAAAGGTAAATATATATAAAAGTACTTATATATATTAAAAATCATGTTCAATGTGGTGTAATTGGATTCCGCATGTATAAAAATGTATACATTATGTTATATAGATAGATAGATATACGCATTAAACAAGCGAGTATAATTTATTTATTTTTTTTTTTATTCCTTCTATATGCCTTGATTTATTTTATCTCTATATATAGATAGATATAGAGATATAGATAAATTTATGTATTTAATTTTTTTTTTTTTTTGTGTAAAAGTTAAACCTGATATGCGATGATGAGTGGTTAAATTTAATTTGATACATTTCTGTTTTGTATTTATATACATAAATTTTTTCATTTTGTTGTGTATTGGGGAGGAAATATAAATCGGCAATTTGTTATAATGATTAAATACATTTATCAATTTTTTTTTTTTTTTTTTAGTTGTTGTTATCATTATTGTAGCATAAATTTTGTATATCTATTTTTTTTTGTGAAATATATAATCAATACAATAAATATATAAATTTAATCCGAAAAAATGTTCAATCGATATTTATATATATATATATATGTATATATAAAAGATATTCTTTTATAGAATAAGGTTCGCAGTTGTTTTTTTTTTCAAGAATATATACGGAAAATATAGGAAAAAAATAGAAAAAAAAAATGTTTCTTCTTGTTTTTTTTTTTCGTTTTTATATTATTTTTTATTTTTTATATGCTTTTTATACTCACATATATTTTGAATTATTACAATCAGGTGAACAATTTTAATGTAATCATTTACATTTACATATATTTTATATATAATATATAATAATAAAATGTAAAAATAGGTATATTTATTTATTTTTTTTCTTTTAGGTTTTAAAAATATATTTTATTGCTTAGATACAATTTAACAAAAATATCTCATGTATATATGTTAGAAACAATTTTTTTTTCTACAGTAAAATTTGAAATAGATTCATTTACATATTCGCTTTTCTTTTCTATATACATATACCTATATACTTATGATTTCCCTGGTTTTTTGGTTTCTATACATATACGAGTTTATGTACTTGGATTTTATTTTTTTTCTCCATATGGATTTGGTATTACTTGTTATTTTTTTTTCTAAAATGTTTTTCTTTTATCCATTCCATTTGCCAGTGGAATGTCAAAAATGTTTGTAAATATATTTAAATTGAAAAATAAAAATAGATCATTTTAACAATTTTGTAAATTTTTATTATTATTGTATTTTGATTTTAACAAAAAAAAATTGTTACGCAGCATGCATTATCATTAAAATAATAATTGATTCGATAATAAAAAGATATATTATTATAAATAACAAGCATTTACAAGTTTTATTAGATGTGCGTATAGTATAATAGAAATGTTTTTAATTTTAATTTATATCTATCTATTATGACAAATTGTGTATTTTTGTTAAATCGCTATATATTGAATTAATGTTATATAATTTGTAAATGTTATTTATTTTTTAAAATATTCTATATGTATATATTGACGTTGTATTACAAGTTGTTTAATATAACTGGTTGATAATATATTTTTCGTTGCGAATCTTGAGTTCTGATTGAATTTTATACTTTCTTCACATATATAGTGAATTTATATTTTAATATAAAAACCCTTTAGAATTTCCATCGTTTTCAGAATATCATAAGATTTAAATATTTATCAATAGAAAAATGAACAAATAGAAAGATCTTTAGAATTTTTAGAAAGCAGAGAATTTTTATCCGTAGAAAAATATCTAACAAATACAAAACGCTTTCAGGATATCAAATAAAAGGCTTCCATTTTTATCGGTAAACACATATGTCTGTATAACTTAGAAAAAACCTTTTCAAAGTCTGCTACGGCGTGAATATCTATCAATAGAAAAATTTCTACAAGAAATGGAAAATCAGAATAGCATCAGAATTGAATGTTTATCTGTAGAAAATAACGAATGAATTGCAAAACGTCTTCAGAATATCATAAGTATTCAATATTTGTATGTAGAAAAATATTTAAAAATACAAACTGATATTTATAAATACAAAACGCTTTCAGGATATCATAAGGATTCAATATTTATCAGCAGAAATATTTTCACACCAAAAGGAAAACGCTCTTTAGCATCTCCGTTCAGTAGTGAATATCTATCAATAGAAAAATATGTCTATAAGAAATACAGAATCATTACAGATTGAATATTTATCAAAACAAAAATAAACAAATAAACCGATTTGCAACGAATTTCAAAAGGATTGTATTTTTATCAATAGAAAAATAACTAACAAATAAAAAACGTCTGTTAGGATATCATAAGGATTAAATATTTATCTGTAAAATAATATCTATCAATGGAAAAAGCTCTTCAGGATATTTTCAGGACTCGCCGGAGTGAATATCTATGAATGGAAAAAAATGTCTATCATATCATTTTTGTTATCATTTTGGTTAACGGTGACAATAGTGACAATGGTATGATATTTCTTTTAGTTTATAACGTTAAGGTGCGAACTTTAATCAAGCTATACGTATCAAGAGACCTTCGCGTAATCGGAGAACCGCATACTCAAACTATACGAACTATTCACATTAATTTTATTATAAATTATTACATTAGACTCAAAAAAATATGTGAATTAACGTCGAATTGTAATAATAATAAATAGATAAAACAATAAAAGATAAAACCATAAAAGATAAAATAAAAAAAATATCAAGAAAAATTAGAAAAGATATAATTAAAATTAAAAAAAAAAAACACAACTATAGCAAATATTTTAACAAAAAAGCAAGAAAAAAATGTGTATATGAAAGCAAATAAATTGAAATTGATTTTTTGATAACATAAAATATAAGAAGCTATCATCTGAAGAAGATTCGCGTATATAAGTTCAACGATCTTCTTCTTTTACTATTAAATTAAATTAAATTAAATTAAATTAATATAAATGTGAGTATAAAATCGTATATATAATGTAAAGATGCAGAAATTCAATTTGTTTTTAATGAAATTAAAAGTATTTTTGCAAGCTATACAAAATACTACAATATATACCAATTGGTAATAATGTAACTACATTATATACTTATATATTATAAAATCATATATATAAATAAAACTATATAAGAAAAATTCTATATGTTTTTATATAAGATAAAAAATAATATTTTCTAACGATTCCGCATATGACCATTTTTCTAAGTATACGATTCTAGTAAAATCTACAATATATTTTTTTTAGATAGATTAGATATTTTTCGATTATTGTTAAATGTTAAAATTGTTAAAAATATATAAAAACTATATATTTTAATTATAAAAAAGTTAAAATTATATATTGTTAAAAAAAGGATATAAATTCAACATTTTATTGAAATTATATTAAATGAAATTCTATATAACATATATAACATATATATAAATAATTAATTATTTTCTTTTTTTCTTCATCTGCATTTATATATTCTTGAACTATATGTATAGTACACAATCAAAAGGAAAATGAATACAAAACTTTATATAAAAAAAAAATCTTATTATATTAATTCATATTTTTCGGTTAAAATAAAAATAAAATTATATAACGTTCTTATAATATTTCTGTAGCATAATTTTGAACAAAAAAAAAATCATTTAAATATAATGTGTTGATTTGTATATATATATATAAATGCGATTTTATTTTTGATGTTTTTATATTCACAAAATTTTTATCCTTTCCTTTATATACATCTTTTATTATGTATATAGAAAAATTGTTTCTTTAAATTTATTATATGTATTTTACGTAAAAAATAAATGTTATATAAAAACGAAATATATATTTAAGAATAACAAAATAAAATGGTACAAAGAATTTCAATGGTACATTAAATTCCATATATAACTATAGTATATATAGCTTTTACTTTATCGATTTCGTTTTCTTTTTCTATTTCGCTATTTTTCTATTATGCAAAAATTGTTTAATTTTATTGAAATGATTTCATTTACATTTTTATTTTTCATGCGATTATGTTATATTAATTTAAAAAGAAAGAAAAATTATAAAATATAATGACAAATTTGTTAATATTTATAGTGTATGTATACTGTATATAAGAAGTTTTTAAATAAAAGATTTGTTAAAAATAATAAAAAATGAAAAACTATATATAATATTTAAATGGGATGGTTTTTAAATTATCTGTATTATATATTTTAATTTAAAATATTATTATATGGTTCAGGGTTATTTTTGTATAAAATTTCAATTATAATTATTATAATTTATGATTTTTTTTTCATTTAAAATTCTTCTGCGTAGATTAAACTTTAATCATTAAAGGTTAAATAATATATTTAGGTTTTTTATTTGAATTTATAGTAAAATTTATTGTTTAACTGACCAAAAATACTATTATTATATTATTTCAATGGCTTTTTTACAATCAAAATTTTATATATTTCATGATGATGATTGATATTCCAATAATTTTGCTAATAAATCAAAAAAATTTTTCCATTTTACTATATCTATATTAAAATCAATCGATATGTATGCAACAAATCAATTATATGAATCATTATATAAATGGGTATATATGTAGTATATAATGGAATGACATTTATTTTCATTTTTTATTGTTGTATAGTTTTATTCGCACAATATAATCAAAACCCGGGATTTATTAGAATCATCAAAAAACATTTTAGTATTTTATACAATACAATACATTAAAAAATACATGTGTGATATATTTCATTGGTATATATAAAGCAATAAAATAAAAACAAAAATGTGTATTAATATTGCAATAATAAATAATCGTACGTATATCAATTGTAATTGAAATGCGATGATGTTTTTGTTTTATACAATACAATTTTTTTTTATATCTACAAGTTAATGTTCAGATTGTTCGAAATATATATAAACGATTTTTTAGTTAGTTAATCGCATAATAAAATTCCATATTAAGCAATCGTGTATAATAATGAAAAAATGAAATTTTTCTAAAATTAAAAATTGGGTTATGAAGGTGGTTAAGTAAACAAAGAAATTTTGTAATTATGTACAAGGGAATTATATGAATAAAGAATAAAGATTATGTCATGTGACTATATATGTGGTGAAGTTGATGAAACACGACAATCTAGAATTCTTACAAAATTGTGGGGGTCGTGTGTTCGAATCTAATACACCGAAGAAGACATAAAACTTTTTTTTGTTTTTTTCAGTTATTTTTTTATCTGAATTTTCAGCAACGGAGTTGTATATTTTCAACCGGTCTTACGATAAATTACCGACACTCTAAAAGCAACAAATTATGAAATAACGTCCTTTTCTCTCCTTCACCTCTACGTCGTCCTTCTGTTACGACTGTTATTAAACGCTAAAACCAATGGTAGGTGGTAAGCGAAAATACGAATAAAAATGAAATTTTAAGAATCGAGGTTACAGAAAACGGGCGATTTTTGCATGAGACTTACCCAGACCCTTTAATTGAATCTAACAAACAAAAAAATTTTAAATTCAATTATATATATAAGAACTCATATTCGATGGGGAATAAAAATGTAAATGAATTCATTATTCCATATAATATAATACAATATAAAAATACTTAAAATGTATTAGGTAACGATCACGCAGAGGTATATTATTTATAATTTGAAATTTAATATACACTTAAAATATGCTGTCCTATAAATATATATATATATATATATTCACTAACCACTCTTCTATTATATTATATACCATTCATGTATAATGTAATTTGGATATAATTTCAATTATAAACTTTATATTATATATATATATAGATATGAATATTTATCGCGATAAGTTTATATTTCACATGACATTCATTATTAAAAAAAAAATATTTCGTGAGTTATTTGTGACTATATTAAAATTTTAGTTAATTGATTATATACAATAAAAAAAATTTATTAATGTTTCATGTCGCATATCCTATCTATATCAAAATATAATAATAATAATCATAAATACGACTTTATTAATTTATTATAGTGTATATTTTTTTCATAACATATTTATATTTATATATAGTTTTATATTTAACTCTAAAGGATAAAATATATCCTTTATACAGCAAAAAAAAAAAACAAAACAAAAATCAATTGAAATAATGACATCAATATATAGTTATAGTAATATATGCATTATATATATATTATAAATATATTATAATAATCAACTATATACCTATACCAGCATAAATCGCGTATAAATTTATAATAAAGAGATATTACATGTCATAAAAATCATATAAAGTACAAAATTTTTATATTATTATTATTATTATTATTATAATATGTATAATATTTAAATTAAATTATGTTGAGATATTCATGTTTCAGACATATTAAATTTCAACTTTTTTTTTTTTATTTGATAATATTTTATATATACATTTACATTCATTCATTAATTATTTGTTTTATTTTTTTCTGTTATGTTGGTATATGCGATGGAATTTGTTTTAATATATATTTTACATACTTTTTATACGTAAAAAGTAAAAAATTATAATATACAAGTGTATATATAATTGAAATAATTATATATATTATATGTATGTATATACCAGGAATGATAAAACTTATTATATGCATAACTTAACATATAATATATATATAATGATTATACATATTTTATAAAATATATATACCATCGTGATTCCCATTAAACAAACTTCGGTAGACAAGAATTAGGAATGAACAAAGGAATATAAGGATTTTTCATAATACATTTTCGCATTACAATCCACCATTGGTTTGTTTTAGCGTCCCACAACAGCCGCATTAGCAATAAGATCAACTATGCACCTAAAAATTCAGTTTCGAAAAGAAACCAGAAAAAACACAAAACATATTTTATGTTTTCAGTATGGGATTCGAAACCCATGACCCTCAAAATTTTCTAAGAATTTTAAATTGGTATTTTTATCAACTATACAACGCATAGCAACAGAGATATAATTTACTTAAATGATTCGATAATGTTGTCTGATACTTTCCGAATGAAAAGTTTTTGTCTACCATAAATGAAAAGTTGTCCTATATGCAAAAAAATGGAACGTTATTACTGGGAATTTTATTTATATATGGTAAAATACAATATAAATTTATAATAATAATAATAATAACGCGTATATACTATATATACATATATGATATGATAATAATATATAATGATAATTAACATTTACGTTAATAGACAGATTTATGTTCGCTTTAATATATTATGAAAATATTTTCTGAAATATATAATATAATGAATGAATGTGCGGTAAATTTAAGTTTATAGAAAGTGCAATATAAATAAGTAAACCTCCCTATATACCATACATATTATATTATATATAATATATAAAAACAATTTCACTTAGGTATATATTATAATTTCAATTAAGAAAATTATAACGATATATGTAGATATTTGTTTGGAAATTATTTCTGTCATATTTAACATTTCACGTATATACCATATATAGAGACTTACGTTATAGAGAAAGGTAACAATTATATAATTATTTAACATAAGGTTGTTATGTTAGTTATGTACCTTATTTGTTTATATACTTATGTATATTGAAATTAGAATCGAATATTTTAATAAAAAATTTATACAATAATGTTTATATATATATTGAATATTTATACTAAAATACCAAAATATACTGTATTTGGATTATAATATTTAGATAATAATACCTTTTTGCTGTATACTACATTCTCAATTTATATATATATATATATTTATATTATATATATATATTAGAACGTTAACTATATACCTCTATAATATGATAATATATAATGTGTTTATACATATGTTAATGAAAAATTCTTATACAGACATTTTTGTGGTTTTACTTTATGATAATATATAAACATACCTTTTATGGATAGAATAAAATACAATATATATTACAAATAAAATGTATAAAATAAGTTATATATATTGTATTTGTATTCAATATAACTATATATAGTATGTGAAACCACATCACATACATTATTTTAAAAACCAATATTCGCAATATATATATATATATATATATATAGTAAAACATGTTATAAAATAATGCAATCCATGTTTGTTTTAAATGGAATGTTATTTAATAATATATGTGTGTATAAGAAAATATTTTGTATGCGCTCTTGAATTAGTATATAAAAATAATAATCCATTCACAATCAGAATCATTTGCATGTATATACATATATATAATAAATTGTTAGAACTATATATATATATATGTATGTGAAGAAACGTGTAACTTATTCTCTATATACCATATATAAATTATTTTGAAAACGTAAATATTTTAATTTTATAACATTTTATTTGTAATATAATTTTTGTTTATTAAACAATATATAAAACATATAGGTAAATAAATTTGTTCATTTTATTTTACCTTTTTATATAATAAATAAATTAAACTTTATGTTATTTTAAATATTTTACTATATTTGTTGGTTAATGACCAACAATATGAAAACATCATAAAAAAATGTTGTTGTTATAGTTTATATAAATTAAAAACAAATTTTTCATTTGGAATTTATTATACATATTTTATAAAATTAAATCCTTATTATATATATCTTAATACTATTAAATATATAATAAATTTTTAACTTTACAACTGACGATTGGTTTTTTTCAAAAAACAACCGACTTCTGTTGTTGGTTTTATAATTTGTAGCTTTTTCGGTGTTTGAAATAATCTGTATAAGACCATCCGCGTGTGTGAAAATTTAGAAAATACCACACAAAAAAACCAAACCGTATTTTATGTCTTCGGCATAGGATTCAAATCGAACCAATGCCCTCAAAAACGTTTTTAAGAACTTTAGGTTTTGGCGAACTTTTATCAACTACATCACAGATTCAAATATCTTAATTGATTTATACAAAAAAACTTGTTTAAATAATACAATTGATAGGATATTTTTCTAATATTATACTATATATAGAAGATGAATATCTATAAGGAACTTTTTTCGTCTTTAATTTAATAAATTTTTTTGCCATATTCTAATCATTTAAATTATAATAATATTATTAGAATTATTGCTTTTCCACCAAAATAAATTCATTGCGATATTGTTATCGCTACATCTATATATAATTTATTTCAATTTTATTTTTTGTACACGCCGATATAAGAAAATTAAATATAATAATCTCCATATAGGCTCAATTTCTTCCTTATTATATTCTTATATATAAATAAATAAATTATATAATCAACCAAATCATATCGCATTTCCAATGATGACAATTTAAAACGATGGATAAATATAGTATTATATAAGTAAAAAAAATAAAATAAAATAAAACTCTATATTGAAATCTATATATATATATCTATATTTATCAAATTGATATATAACTTAATCAATATATAACTCAATCAATATATAATGAAATCTTAATCTATTTGTATCTATATATGCAGAAGAACGCAGAAGTATATAAATTAAATAAAAGGAAAATGACATTATTATATATATACAATATATATTGAAAATATATGTAAATTTTAAACAGATAGCTATCCAACAAAAAAAAAGAAAAATTTATAACATTTTTGAAGTATATATTCGCGGTATTTTGAAATATTCGTGGATAAGCCAAATTATTATATTTGAAAAAAGAAAAAAAATATATCTAAAGAGCAATTAGATAATTTATGAAACATTTGGGTAGATACCATAAAAATTGGTAAAAGCGATTGCAATGCAAATCAATCATTTTACGGTGTAATAGTCAAAATAAGACAAGGTGTTAAATGAAAGAAATGTTTTATTGAAATCATCTTTTTTAAAGAACTCTAATCATTTTCATTCAGAAAACTTGTGCAAAATTTTCCCTAATCCTATAACAATCTTATACCGTTATTGCGTTGATTGTTCCAAAAATATATACTAATAAAACTTTTGATAATTTAAATTCTGTGTATTGTATATACAAAAATTGGATAAGAAAATCTTACAAATAATAATTATAATATATAATTTTATTTAAATATAAATTCCCGCATATTTATTTTTATTTTCTTTTACTTATGTCTATTTTTTTTTTGCTTTCTATTCTGTATATTGCATATATATAGATGTATTATTTACAATGAAATAAAATATATACATAAATCAAATAGATCTAAAAGCAAAAAAAAAATAAATATAATCTTGAAAATTCAAAAGTGTACAACATAGCAAATATAGAGGAAATTAAGATTATAATGTGTTTAAAGGTTTTTCACTGTTTTTCACATGAATTTTTTTTTTTATATACCATATTCTATTTTGATGAACATTTTAAAAAGCATTTATAATCAACAAATAAAAAAAATTCATATTATATACGTATATACAATTTCAAATATGGTCTTTTGGTCTTTCATATACTATATACAATACACAATCAAATATATATATTTAGCATGATGTATAAATAATACGACAACGATGAAGACAACGATCACGATGACGACGACGACGACGACGACGGTGATATGAGATTTAAAACTTGAAAGTTTTATCATCATGTTTTTTTTTTTTTATTTTATTACAATTGTGATTTATCTATAAACATAAAAAGAAAATGTATTAGTTTTATATTTCGTATAAACATATATATAGAGTAGAGTATACGAACGAACAACGATGAGTGTACTATAACCGCCTATATAAACATATTTAATTTAAAATGATATGGGATATATAAAAAAAAACTTAAGAAAAACGTGTGTAAAAAAAGGTATTTTTTATGTTTATGTGTACATATAATTTATATACGTTTTTTTTTTTCTTTTTTTTTGTGTATATCGTAAAATAATTTTAAATTTATTTTCTTCACCTTTTTGATTCATATATGCGTACCTATACATATAAAATAATAAAATCATAATGAAAATCAGCAAAAATCTCTTACAAAACATAAATTATTTATTTTTTTAATTTTAATTAAACTTTTAATTGTATGAATTTCTTGTCATAAGATAAATTTTAATGCGTATTAAACATATCAATTATCTTATACTTACGTACTATGCGCGCTTACAACCTATACAATTGATTTTGAGCATCCAACAATAGCCTTCTCTTACCAGACAATTTTCACGCCAACATCCCCCTGCCGGAAACTCCAAGAACCGTAGATCTGCCTTCACTTCATCATTTCCTTTCACTTCATCTTTTTACTCAATGTACATATAACAAAAAATAGGTTAAATATAACGATCCTTAAAAATTTCCTTAAGATATCTCTGTTAAAAGGGAAGTTTTTATTATACTATATGTGCTATTATGAGAAAGTACGGGTGGATTTAAAAAAAAAAAAAAAGAAAGAGGAGAAATGATTTTTCTGATATGGAAACTCGAAAATCTGAAGTTATCTACTATATATTATATAGATATAGATAATGAAATAAATCGATTTTGAATTTTGTACAAAAGAAAATTTTTCTATACGACGTGATAAAAAATCAACGTTGTTATATGCATTTTTTTAATTGTGTTTTCGTTTTCTTTCTATCGAGATTATTCAATCCTTTCTTACCCGGTTCAATTCTTATACTGTTTTATAAATGTAAATGTTTCTAAAATTAAATATTTATAATACTATATGGAAATTCGTCAATAACAAATACTTTTGTGTTCGATAAAATCAATTCCATTTGTGCGGTCATTTGCAAAAACTTCGTGCGAGTTTTCCTGACTAAATGGGAATATTACATAAAGAAAAACAAAAAAAAAATGAACAAGTTATACTATTTATATAATATCATATAATTAATTAAACAAAACTATATATATTAATTAAATATATTTTATATATTGTTTTATTATGTCTGATTACTCTGATTGATATATATTTTGTGTGTCCATTCGGCTTTAACCGCATTATTATATAACTATTTTGTTTGTGTGGTGAAAAATATATACGTAACTAAAATGACATGTCTTTTTTTTTCTTTATATACTCTCTATGGTCTATACTCCACCATATACAATTAAGTAAAAAAAAACAACCACATTTCATTAAATTAATTATTTTTTTTTTTATAAATAACTAAAACTAAAAATAAAACAAATGAATCAAAAAAAAAAAAAAAAAAAAAGGCACACACAACACCTATTTAATTGATGTTTTTTTTACACATATTGTATATTTTGCTATATATATAAAATTTTCCAAACAGATATATGTGTAATATCGTAATAATCATACATAAATAAAAAGTGGAAATGTTTATAAATGTCACGTTGAAAATATTATATATACATTTATGACGACGCGATGGTGGTCATTATAAATAGACAAAAAAAAAATAAAAATGAATAAATATATGTATAAGTATTTATATATTAAATTGTATAGTGAAAAGTTCGTAAAATTATAATAATTTTGGTAATTTTTCCCAAAAAAAAAGAAAAATATATGATGAAAATTTGTCACGTTTCAGTTGAAATATAATGTGTATTTCAAATACAGATATAGATATGTTTCTATAACTTATTTCTATACAAAAAAAAAGAAAAAGTTTTATCCTCATATAGGTATAACTATATAAAAACACATTTAATATAAGTTTAATGCTATTATAACTTTTCTTTTTGGTTGTGTTATTCAACATAATTTTTTTTATTATTATTATTATTGATCATGTTATCGATTTGATTGTTGACTTGCTTTTTTTTATATACGTTTATTTTGTTATTTATATATAACATATATATACATCGATATATGAACGATAAAATGATTTATATTCTACATGACATTTATAAAAATCTGGTTCACGAAAAAAATATACTATATATAGATAAAATTGATTGGTCGTGTTTGTATATGGTATATAAGCGCCGGGGTCGTCGTATAGATAAACCAAATTTATATATATATATATATATAGTCGGTATATATACTAATAAAAATAAAGTTTTGCATTTGATGCAATTTATGATTTTTTCCAAATATATACTGAAAAAATTATGCTTACACATTGTCTGCTATCAATATATATATATATATATATATAAGCGGGTTCAATCTAATCATTTATATTTGCTTATTATATACATATAATACATATAACTATTATAATGTGTATATAATATTTGCAATATAAAGAAAACGATTTCGTTTAAATATTTGATTTTTGATATTTTTGTGATGATTTGTGAAAAATGAAATTTTTTTTGGAATTATTTTTATATTCTATGATATAGAGTGCAATTTTTTTGTTTCTATATATATGGAAAAATATTTAATAAACAATATTTATGGGTTTAATGACTATATATGGTTCAAGAGTTTTTTGGAGTTTTTCCTTTTTGTTATTTTGTTGTTTTCGATCCACCGCAAATGATACAAACATTATTCATTTCTGTGTAATAATAATCTTGAAAAACGACCGTGTACATTAAATATTATTCATTTGGTTTGAAAATATTGATAACAAATATATATTGTTCATAATGGTTTATGCGGTCATAGCAGGAAAATGGAAAAGAAAATATTTCCGCTGTTATAATGTTATAATTGCATGAAAAATTACATGTTGATGACGAAAGGTCTAAATCGATTTCTAAATCAATTATATAACGAATCATATAAAGATCCAAATAACTTAAAAACTACTAATTCCATTTTACAACGAATTGGGAGTCTTTTCATTTTTAAACTCTAAACTCAGAATAACGTTATAGTAAAAGAAATCACACTAACTAAATTATAAATGCCCAAAAAATTCCAAAACACTATCATCAATAAATAAACCAACAACAAATTTATTGAATATACACATCAAAAATTGTGATGATGAAACTCTATTATATTCTATATAATTATATTTAATATACCCTTAATATACAAAAAATATGTCAATGTTTAAATAATTAACAATCGCATATATGTATAAAAGCTCCATCGCATTATAATTGTGCGTATAATAAAAACAAAAAAACATTTCTATATAGAGGTTTACGCGGGTCGATAGATAAAACATTTTTCTACAACATTTGATAAGATAATGAAAAACAAAAAAAAACAAAAAATTGAAATTAATGTTTTGTATTAATTTACATATTTCTAAATAAAGGAGAATCGATCGATTTTTTCGATTTTCTATAATTATTCAAAAATATCTACTCTACAATATATATATAAATATATATATTTATATAATTTGTTTCTTATACACAGAAATTGTATATTGTATTGTATACACTCATTTGCAATATTTAATCAATGTTTAAATTTTTTTTCTTTCCTATAAACTCTATATTGGTTGTATTTAGATGTTTTTTTCTCTATATATAAATGAATATTCTGTTTCTGCTAGTAAATAAGTGTATGTATATATATTTCTTTTATTTAATTTTATATAAGATTATATACAATGAAGTGAATGGGAAATTATAAATTGTAATACAATTTTAAAAAAAACAATCTGTCTATATTAAAATAAAAAAATTGTGCTTAAAAAAAAAAATTCCATTTATTATACGAAAACGATATTTTATGTGTAAAACAAAACAAGATGGTTGGTGTATTGAAAATAGTATTAATGTTTTCTGTTTTTATTCATATTCATAACTATATATAAAAAACAATCAAAAGGACTATCCTGAAAATTAAAAATGACCAAAACTAATCAAGAAATTATAAAACATTTTGGTATTATTAAAGAATAAAATCTATCTATTAATAATCTATCACGACAGACAAAAGCAAAGCAAATGAATTAACACACAATTTCTTAACCCGTACCCGATTCTTAAGAAATGACCGCTATAATATAATTGAAAATCTTTAATTGTATATCATTTAAAAACTGTTTTCAAAATTCAAATTTTATATACAATTTAAAAATTAAAAAAAATCCATCCTGTATATTGATTATAGGGTATTATAATTTTTTTTTCTTTTTTTTTTTTTTTATTTAAAGATACGAACCACAAAATCTGTTTTCTTTTTCATCCTTATCTGTGTGAGTGTGTGTGTTAAAACATTATAAAAAATATATCAAGCGGAAATACATATAATTACATTATATTCACAACAGCAAAACAGTGGAAAACAGTGGAAAAAAAGCAATAGTGATAAAAAAAATTAACTTACAATAAAGAAATAAAATGATAAAAAAAAAAATATTCTCAACAAATATTTTAAATGTATATGAATAAAAGTTCTGCTGTTCACATAAAGTAAAGATATATATATATGTATATAAATAAAATGTATATATAGATATTATAATACTCTAGCGTAAAATCAATTTACCCGTCGTTTTTGAGGCAAGACAAGCTTTTCCTAAATATACATACGTCTTTATTCTATATGTGCATATATATTTCGCAGTCTTCTATGTAAACGAGACAATTTTTAAAGATTTTTTTAAACAAAATATCAAATAATATATACATATAAAATAGTATGTTATATAACTAAACGCAAATATGTATGAATGGATTTATATATATATATAGAAAAAGAAATATTATAAAAAGGATCCTAATAAAACAAATTTTCTTTGCATTTAAACATACATAAAATAAGAAAATTTTCTTTTTTTTTTGCTGCTTTTTGTAAATAAACGAGTATATAAAATAATATCTGTATGTATACATCATCATAAGGAAGACGGTAAACATCAATGGAAAAGAAAATTTTACTTTTTTTTTTTACGTTGCTTTTCTTTTCTTATATTATTTATTATTTCTTCATATATAAAAAAAATAAATTGTGTAACTTTTTATTTTGTTTTTTCCTTTATAGATATGCATAAATTGTGGAAAAATTTTTCACTTTGAATATTTGCGTATATTGTGGAAGTTCTTTTTTGAACACAGAAAAGTTTAACATCTTTTTTTTTCTATATATTATAAATAGGAAAATCTATTACTTTTTGAATTTGAAAGCAAAGAAAAGAAAATTGTTTGTTGTTTCTTGAAATATCATAGTTGATTTTTCTGTTTTTTTTTTTATTTATAAAATTATTATGCGTATGTTGTGTAGATTTTAACCACATATATAAATTTTCATAATTTTATATCATTTTACAAAATATTTGTCTGTTTTTGACTTTTGAAATTATAATATTAATTCTATCTATCTATAACTGTATATATATATAGATAGATATACAGATAATAAATTGTTTTCATTGATATTTTGTATATAACATATAATCGAGTATAAATTGATTCTAGGAATACATATTAATAATTTTTCTGATATTAGTAAACGTTTGATGATATAAAAACAAATTGATTTAAAAAAAAAATATAAATAGGATATTCAAAAAAAAGGATGCGTATTGTATATATTAATCGTTGAATTGAAATGAAAGTAAAACGATATTATAGATTGGATTTTTATTTTGAAAATTGATTCTTATCATTTTAATTTAAGAAACAATTTCATTTTAATGAAGAATATTATTAATAAAAGAAATGTGATAGTTATCTTATCCTGATTTGGATTTATTATTTTTAAAATTAAATCTATATATTTAGTCCTTTTTTAACGATGACAAAATGATTTTCCATGTATTTCTGCGTTTTTCACATAATAGATTATCTGCTTGATACGCGGGGTAATAAAAATTTAGGGAATTCTTTGAAAATATATATGCTGTATACTGTAATACAGATGAAAATATATAATGAAAGTATTATATACAATACAGATACCAAATTTTCTTTTTCTGGTATATGAAAATTGTAATATATATAAATATGTATATATATAATATTGAAGAACATGATGAAGAAAGAAAGTTTAATTGAAATAGTTAATTAAATTTTATGATGAGTGTGTAATAAAATATATACATAGTCATATATTCATTTAATATATAAAATATACGATAGTGTACACAAAATCATAGGTATATATTAATTGAATGTTCTATATATATATATAAGTATATAATAAAGAATTTACATTATAATTTTACCGCACTTTGCACAATATATAATATTTAATAAACACACACACACACACATTCATCTGTACAAATTTTATAAGAACACGCTGACATTATTTTATCTATATATATTTATATGCATATATATTCATAAAAGTTTTTGTATAATAATTTTATACCTACACCGCATTTACATTAAACAATTCATTAATAATTGTATATATAGAAAACCACAAAACTATATATTATTATTATTATTCTTATTATAATATTAATAATATGATTTATATATGTATCTTTGAACAAGTAATAATATTTTAATAAACGGAAAAGATAAAATTTCTATGAGAATAAATAATAGGATTTTCTCATCATCTGTTGCATTAAAGTTTTTTTGTTTTTTTTTTTTTAATATACAGTACAAGTTCTACTTTACGATTTTTCAAAGGATCGAAAAAAATGGTAGAATTAAAATGAATCGACGAGTTTGAATAATTACGTTGTTGTTGAAGGAGTTAAAGTCATCGTTACGAAATTTTCAAATTGAAATTATGTAGCATATAGAAACTGCGGGTTAATGAACCATTCCCTTACACCATTTCGTCCAATTTCAATGGCTATTTACCCATTAATATTTATTAATATATTTATATAATAAATACACATATAATTTATATATGATTTATTAAATAGTTGATCGAACAGTTTTTAAAATAAAAACATATAAATAATAACAATTTGTCTTATGGAAAAGTTGAGTTGAATATGATTGAAAAGTTGAAGGAAATCACAATGAAAAAGAAACAAAATTTACATCTAGAATTAGAAATATCATAAGTGAACTGAAAAAAACATCAAGGAGTAGAACCAATTTATAAGTGGAATCGTTGAGAAAGAGACTTATAGTACTGCGGTGTATATATATAATAAATATAACAAAAACTTTTCATCTAGAAAATATACCCTTATTTTGGAATTGTATAAATACAGAATTTATAAAAATAATATATAACTAATTAATTTATTCTATCCACAATACACATATATATATATAAAATTGTAATCGCTATTATTTGGCTATAAACTTATTGTTTTGTTTTTGAATGAGTTTAATTATACATAAAATTTTAATATATTTAGAACCCGGAAAAACGTCGGAATTGCCGTAAACCCCGTGACGAAATCATTCATTTATGTGATGAAACTTTGATGTATAAATTGTATAAATTTAAATGATTTTGGGTGCGGAGAAAATTTTATAATATATAGATTAATTTATGAAATTTTTAAATTAAAATCAAACAGATAACAGAAAAAAAAAACTCAACACTGAAAAGTAGAAAGAAAAAAATAACTCATATGCGATATAAAAACAATTGTCCAAGTTGCACGTAGGTGGATGGCAGAATACCCTATATATATATATATATATATATAATTTATTGTTGTCAGTTGGATTATGTAGATATATAATGAAATTTTTTTCATATGAATAATTGGAAAAAATATATATAAAATTATATTAAAAAGCAATATCAATAAATAAATTATAATTAATTCATGCAGAAAAAAAAGGTCTTTTATATATATAATATAAACAAATTCAGGTTATATATACGTCCATATATTTATATGGTGAAAGCATATATGGGTATTTATATGGTGAAAGCAGCGATACATATATTTATATAAGTATATATATTTAACCAAATTAAAATTTATATTGGACTTGATAGCAATAAATTACAAAATTTTATCATCATTTTTATATACACATAATATACATATTTTTAGATGGATATTGTTTATGGATATATTCTTATATAAATATATTTATTATATATGTAAATATAAGGGTATATCATATCATGACAATTTTGAGTGACGCCGAATTATATAACATTTCATGGTTTATATAGCAAAATATTTAACTATATATTAATTGAAATAAATATAGAGAAATTTATATTTTTATTGAATTCTTATTTTTGGGGGTGATTTTTTTCCCATCCATCCAACATTTGAATGCAATAAAATAAACTATATATGATATGAAATGAATGATTGAAATTGCACCATTTTTATTACAAAATTATATATAATTAATTTACGTTCTTGTTTTATTATCATTGCTTGTTTTTTTTGTTCATATGATGGTTATTATATATTAAATAAATATCTTTTCATTTAATTAAATTATTTTATTATTAATTTAAAAACACTCTGGGATATTTTTTGTTTATATATAGATTTATATTATTATTTTTTAAATTAAAAACAAATATTTACATATAAGAAAATCTCTTAATAGACATTAATGTTTAGTCATTGTTATTTTTTCTATTTAAAAAATGGTCACTTAAGGACACTACTGTGAATATATATTTAAGAAAGATTTAGAATAAATTTAATATTATAACTACACTAAAGGTGAAGAATATATAATATGACATGATGGCATGAACAAATTATAAACATACCTTTCAACCAATTTCTATTATAATATTTTTGTATATAATTTTATTATAATGTAAATTTTTCTATGTATAATATTAAATAAATATCATATATTTTTGAATATAAATTTGGAATTAATGTTAAAATAATATATTGATGAGTTGAATGAAGGTAAACTTAAAAATATATAGATAAATAACATATTTTTTTTTGGATTTCAATTCTAAAATGCAACTATCTAATATTCAACATATATATTTTCAAACATAATTTGAATAAATTGTTAAAAATTTAGTATTTTATAAATAGAACATTTCACTTCAAATATTCCTTTATTATTAGTAAAGACTCTCAAAGATAGGTAGTTGTTAAATACATATAATATAATATATGTAAAGTTGGCGCGGTATACCAACAAACCAAAAAAATATTGAAAAATAAATGGATATTATCCTTTATATATAAATAAACCTAGATATAGAATAATAAACATATATATATATATGGTATAAATAAGAAATATGTATTTATTTTGTTTCCATTTATACAAAATATATATATAAATATTATGACTGAATCAACAATCATCATATTCATTCATATGGTATATGAAGAAATACATACCTGGATAAATGACAATAATATTCTAAATGGAATAAATGTTATATATATAAAAGTTATATTCATTTACATGTTGTATATATACATATATATATATATATAGAAGGAAGACATATAATACAAGTTGGAATAGGATAAATGTTGTATTACATAAAAAAAAATTACGAGCAAGAAACAAAAAAAAAAGATAAAGGAAATGTATAGATATAGGAACAAAAATATGAATTCTAGATATTTTATATGCATATATTCTCGTTGTTTTCTTAAAAAAAAATATACATATGTATATAAGAAAAATATGTATATAAGAATAAAATAAAAATCTATTTTACTGACATTTTATAGAAGTGTATAGTTAGAGTATGGAAAAAATTTAAATTTCCTTTTTATTCATCCACCTACCTACCTATACATTAAATATCCTTATATATATCTGTTTTCGACGTCAAGTATATATATATATAAACATTATGTAAATCAAATGGGAAATTTAAGCATATATACAGAGTATATAATGTTCTTTGCCCTATATATTTATCTATACATATAAATATAAATATATTCTATTTTATATTTTACCATATTTTTTCATGTATTTTACATATATATAAAGATAGATATATATATATATGAATATATATGATATGCAAGTATCTATTTTACAGCGACTATATATGTATATAGTGAGTGTAGGTACTTTGCAAATTGTATGTTTTTATAGTATAATTTTGTTTTTTTTTTTTTCATTTCTATATATAATTTAAAAGATATATAGAATATATCCGCTATATATAAAAATAAATAACAATTCTACACTTTCTCCTTTAAGAACAAAAATAAAAAATTTTTTCTATATGCATATCTATCCTTTTTAAATGTATATATATTTATTTTTTTTAGTAAAAAAAAGGTATATCCTTAAAATTTTATTTGTCTTTTCTTATATTATTGTATACAAAGATGAA
The DNA here is from genome assembly GCA_958336335.1 of Dilophus febrilis. Taxonomy (NCBI): domain Eukaryota; kingdom Metazoa; phylum Arthropoda; class Insecta; order Diptera; family Bibionidae; genus Dilophus; species Dilophus febrilis. The sequence goes on along the minus strand of OY284470.1, from coordinate 10,362,517 downwards.
TTCATCTCTTTCGCTTTTTGTTTTTCCATCATTTTTATTTTAGTTTTAATGTGACAAAGAATAGAGTTTTTTTTCTATTATAACCAAAAAATAAAAAAATGAATTATTAAACAAATATATAATCATAATAATAAGTGTGCGGGTTTAGAATAAATAAAATAAAAACATATACAGATAGCGAAGATGTTAAAGTTTTTATGGTATTCTGGTAAAAATAACCTAAACTAAACCCTTTAATTTTGTTATAATTTGATTATTATTAAATTATAATAATAATGTAAAAATTATGTGTATGCGGCGGTTGCTATAAGAAATTGATAATATTCCTTTTTCCTTATTTATTCCTATTTTATATGTGTATTCATACATATCTATAAATGATAATATGCGGTTTCATTTATTATAACCAGCCTTTACTTATATTTAATATATAATATTATTCAAATTTTATTTGCTTTTTTATAACAAAAATACATCCGTTTAAGGGTTTTTTGTTTATATATCCTTAACTCTATATTTGCGAATAGTATATGCATAATAAATATGTGTATAATATTTATAAATGATATTAAAATTGAAATTTTATAATGGATTTTATATTATATAGTATTTTTCCTTATTCGTCGTTTGCATATATATGATTAGAAATAAATAATAAATGAATCACTCACCTCAACTATATATATACATACATATATAAAAGTGTAAATAAATAATAATAAGAATTTTATTTTTATATATGGTATTTGAAGTACTTTTATTTTATTATTATATGTGTATATAAAAAAAATATATTACCTATATAATATTTTTTATTTAGTGTTAAAAAGAAATTAAAGAAAATTGTCTAATTTATTATTAAAGGTTTTTTTTTATAGGTACATTTTTTTACCTGTTACCCAAAAATTGTCCCATGAGTTTTTATATTTTATACTTAAAGGACTTTTCCATATTACTTATTTTACACGAAATAAAAAACTGTATTGAACTGAAAAAATCCTGTAATAACATATATTTTATTAAATTTATAATTAATATAAATATTTGTATATTATATAATATATAATCTGAGCTAATTAAACAAAATATATATAGACTTAAATGTCATTAAATTTATCATATGCTGAAGTATATACTATGATTTTGATTTAATTACCATATACATATACATATACAAACTTCAACTCTTTATATATTTAATTTCCGCGTATATTTATTTAATTATATATATATATATATATATATATATATATATATATATCAATAACAAACACAATGAATTTCCTTCATTTAAATATTTTTTAAGAATAGGATTAATGTTATTTAAAAAAAAAATAAATAAATAAATCTGTTAATTAATAAAGATATTTATATATATGTATATAGATAGATACATTTAATTTTAATTAAATTGTCTTTATATATACGTATAATATCTCAAAGCTCCAACTGTGAAAATAAAAAAAAATTGTTTGTTTTATTGTTCTTAAATATATTGTATATTTTACATTAATTCAATCAATTATCTATGATATATAAATAAATACATACATTTTCATTCATAGGCAATTTCTTTTGTCGTCTATATATACATAGAAATTTTTAAATGAAATTGATTATAAAAGTAATTTAGACAATTAAATATATCTATCATTGCTTATATTATTTATATATATATGCCTATATAATTAATCTTTTTTGTTTGTTATTATTTTGTATATAGAGAAATCATAATCTCAGAAAGAAAACAACATATGCGTAAAAATTTACACAACACAAGGAACTTACATATATTCAATTTTAAATATAATTAACTTATAATAATCGTATTTACAAAAATTCACATATGAGATAAGTTAGTATTAATATGGCATATACGTTTTATTTATAAATATGTCAACATTTAAATGATTTGTAATTTATTTTATTTTTGTTTTAAATGTCATATTATTTTAGCGAATGCGATAAAAGATGCTAATTGTTAATTATCAAAAAAAAGAAAGTATTTAATAGACTATATAAACAATTGAATTGATTAAATTAATTCACCTATAATGAATGTTAGATTATTTTAATAAATTATATGCTTTCATGAATGTGAAAGTCAACCCTTTCTATATATAAATTTCTATTAAGTTCAAAAACCCCCTTTATTCGCAAATAACGTTCAATTTATAACTATATATACACAGTAAAAATACAAACTCTTTACCTCTGAAAGAGTCAAATTTAAACTGAATCCGCATCCGCATCCAAATCCGGCTGAATTAGAAAGCAATTTGTATGTATAAATGAAGAGACTCGAAAAAAAAAACATCGAGTTGTAGAACAAATAGACGAATGAAATCATTGAGATAAAGAGCCGTATATAGAATTTGAATTTATATTGCAATAAACACGTATATCTGTATATTCCATTTATAAGAATTATTATAACCCTTATTTATTTTTTTAATATAAAATATAAATAAATAAAAATTATTTGTCCAATTCATTATATATGTATATTCTAAAATATATAGAGGGTATATTAAAAATATAATCCATTGTATTATCCACACAAATATAACATATTTTAAAAACAATAATGACAAAATCACATATTTTTGTTTATATATACAGACCTAAACTAAACCTAAATATATATAAAATATAACATCAATATATATTTATATATATATAAATAAATATAATTATTTATTTTAAGAATATAATTTTTTTTTATAGAAAAATATTTATTGTACGTGATTTTTAAGAGATTTCATAAAGTGTAAAGAATTTATCTATTTATTTGTTACACCTAAAAAAACCTATACATGCGGTGTATATATCAAATATAAATATTTATTTTAATTTTTTTTGTAATATTAAATATTATACTCGTATAACTAAAATTCGACTTACAAAACCGTACATACATACACATATAGTTGTATATATAACCAATTTGTTTACCTTTGGAATATACCATATATGATGAATATAATGTGAATATAATTATATATATATTTATGTAATGCTTAAGCCTCGATTTCTATGAAAATATTTTATGTATCGAAATATGGTATATGTGATATATAAAAAAAATGTGCTTTTTCTGAAATTTATTTTGCCTGGATAAAAAAACCGAAATTTAATAATATATACCAATTGCTGCTAAATAATTCCATTTTTTATTAGTTTGTAAATTAACTGGATATTTTATTATTATGAAATTAAATCATAAAAATTAAATAAAATGTAAATAAAATGAAAAATGAATATTGGACAACGGTCAGCCGACGGCAATAGAAGAAAAAATATCAAAGTCCGCCGTCAGTCCGCCGTCCAATATTCATAAAAAGCACCGCCATTGAAATGCATGTATTTTCAATTTGACATTTGCCGTCGTCTGCCGTCGGCATGTCATGAAAAGCATTACTTTAATGCTTTTTTATTTTGTTCATATATATTATATATAAATATAATATATTCTTCTTATTGTTTGGGTAAAAATCTATATATACATTTTATTTTAAACTTATTATGCTATAGGAAGATACATATATATGAGAAGGTAAATTATATTTTTGGAAAATGACACGTACTATTAAATCAATGAATTTATTATAATAATGCAGGATTCTCATAAATATATATCTATTTTTATCATATATTATTTTATGTGCACGCTTTTAAATATACATCATATATATATATATCTATATATATTTAGGAAAATAGATAATAAAGAAGGGGTTCAGGATTTTATCATATATATATATATACTTATAATATACACAGTGTTTTGGTTATGTTTAATTTGATTACTTTTTTACTTAAGATTCGGAGTGTTATATAACAGAAATTTAATTCAGTGAAAATTTGACATTAAATTAAGTTACTGTTTCTACTACAGAAATTCTGTTGAACAGAACGAATAACAACAGAAAATGTTCATTAGACGTTCATTTTTAACACAAACAGATAGATTATTTAAAGCATTGGATTAATGTAGTATCACTGAAATCTGTTTTGTGTGGAGATTCACATTGAACAGCTACAAAAACAGAATTTTTTTTAATTTTTCTCTTACTGTTTCTATTCTTAAAAATGGAAAATCTCGGAAAATTCATTTATGAAAACCATTAAAGTGATGTAAAAAAGGAGATGCTTCGTAATAATGATCTGATTTATGATAATTATTATGATAAAATGAAGTGGTTCATTTGGAAAATGTATTAGTATTCAGTGTTTTATTTATCAAACGATAACATTTTTTTATGATTTCTATTTCTTTTGCATTTTTTTCAAATTGTTATTTATCGAGCAGAGAAATATTGACATTATAAAATGGTAAATATAATTTTTCTAAAAATGTACTTATACTTAAAATGTAAATTTTCACATAATTGATTTATTGAATAACAAAATAAAAAGAATTTTAACCAGTTTGTGAAAAAACACATTGTATATTTGTGTTGATGATGTTATAAAACACGCATATGGGATTCTTTTTTGTTTTTTTCCAAAAATATATTTATAAATAAAAATACAAACAAATATAATTTTTATGCTCTTAAATATATATATGGACCCGATATACGCGTACGTTTACACTGCGATCACATGCATAAAGCATTATTATACATTCATATATAGTATATATATTTATATAAATCATATTAAAATAATGTTTATTTTATTTAATGAATAGATTATACAAAAATATATGTTTCTTTGTTTTTTTTTTGGGTATATCAGTATATATAATATACGATATATAGACATATAAACGCATAGGATGTTATAAAGTAAACATAAAGGATAAAAAAAAAAGTTTATTGTTATATTATTATATATATATTACAACTTATAATTTTATACATACATATATATAAAATACGTAAATGTATATATGAAGATATTTTTGCATTTATTATGATCATGTGTATCAGAAAAATATATAAGATATTTCTTTATGAACGTATATAATAATAAATGTTTTAATCATATGATAATAAATTTTATTTTATATGACATAAACAAAATGTTTTTTATTTTAAAGATAAAAGTAAATAAATATAAAAAGATATAGGAAAAAGTTTCAAAATGTTGATAAATATATTTTTATCTCTCTTAAATATATATAACGAATTATAAATTGCATATCTACATGATGCGATCTACATAACACATTTATAATGTAAAGGATATATAAATAATTGTATTTATACGACAGGGACACGTTCCTTTTTATATTTTTTCTTCTTAAAAATATATTAATTGTCTTATACTTTAAAAAATATATATATACCCTCTGTTTGACCTATAATATATTATTAAATATATAGTATACTTTGTATTATTTATCAGCTGCTGAATATATAAAATATCATGCGGCTGGGTAGGGTGGTATATATATAATTTTAAGAAAGAAAAATTGCCTTAAGGACACAAACATAATAACAATAATAATTTTTTTTTGTGAAATTAATTAAAATATAGAATTGGTTAAATAAAAAAAAAAAAAACACATGAATTAACAGAAAAAAAATTATTATTATCACAATATATTTTAACATTTTTGTTTTAAATACTTAATTAATTTTTTTTTTTTTAAATTCAATATAAATATAAACCCATGAACCCAGCAAATGAATATAATTATGAATGCGGTATTATATATTTCTATAGTATAGTTATACAAAACTTTTTACGGTGCGGCAAAAAAAAATATATATTTTAATAATTTTTAAATGGATTTTTTAAATGAAATCTCACAATTATTTTTACATAAATATTAATTTTTAGTATTATATATTTGGTTTTCTATTCATTTTCTGTTAAAAATTTGAATAGAACAACAACAAAAAAATAAGGCTATTCTATTATTATATATATCTTTATTGTTGTTGTTAAATATAGAATCTTATTTAATTTGTAAAAAATAATAATTATTTTTTTAGGGTTAATATTGCCAATAGCTATTCGTGCATATTTTTGGTTGTTTAAAAATAAAATTCTGTGATATACTATAGATAGACGTAGAGTTTTCTGTATATGAATATCGTTTAAATTAAAATTTTTTCTCCGCTGTATATCATTAAAATTGCATTTGGTCGGGATTAAAAAAAAAATTAAAATGTTAATTGAAAAATTTAAAAACATAAGATATATTAAACAAATTTTTTAAGGAAATGGTTTTCAATTAGAAACAATCAATTATTTTAATCCGAAAGTCTTGAAATTCGGATAATTTAACTGTAATTGGATTTTATTGTATAATGTGTTAAAAGGGGTTGCGTGTGTCTCTTGATAAAACTTCAAGGAAATTTTGTATCGTATTTAGAAAAACTTGAAACATAAAACCAATAATCTTTGGGTGTAAAAACGCTTATTGCTATTTTACATTTTGACATCATATTTTTAATAAGATTATAATAGAACTTTTAACTTTGAAAACTGTATCTAAACCGTACTATTTTAGGTATTATAGCTAAACTGTACTGTTTTCAGTGTTATGTCTATATAAAAACATATACCTCAATTCCAAATTTCCATTAAAAAAATGTAGAGTATTTCTATATACATGAAATACTTCCAAGAATACTTTACAAAAATTTTGTTTTACCTTTTTTTTTTGTTTTTTTTTCTTCATATAATTATTGTATTGTATGTTTACGTGCACGTAATAAATGCAATAAATAAAAAGACAAATAAATTCCCTGTTCAAATGAAAATTTACATAAAATGACATTATTTTAAAGTGTCATCAAATAATGCATATATATATAGAAAATAAAAAAAATTATTCCCTATACCATACAATAAGTACATCTATTTCATTTTTCGTTGTCATTTTAACGACGTTTTCCTTCAATATAATAAATATTCATATATATATATTTTTCTATGTGAACAACAGGAGAAAAACATTGAATATATGTAATTGAACATTCATATATTTTCTTTTTTATTTGTATTTTATCTATTAATAATTTATTCAATTTTTTACATATCGCGCTTATACTATAATAATAATAATAATAATATCATACATATCCCAATAAAGTATATATGTATAATAAAATATTGTTTTACATTGTAATTTTAATTTTTCGTTGCAAATTCAATCATGCTAATGGATATACATTTTTTATTTTATACATATATTTATGTTTATGTATGACTTTTAAATATTTTATTGTATATACAAAATGAAATATATATATACGAAATATATATATACATTATAATTCAATTATCGATAATTTACTCTGTGTGTATATAAAAAGATTAAGGAAATTTTTTTAATAAATATATAAAGTTCATATATATTTTACAAAACGATACAGAACTAAATATACTCGCATCCGCAAGACTTTATATATAATATAGTTGTGAATTTGATAAAAAAAATACCAATCTAAAATTCTTACAAAATTCTTTTTAAGGTCGTGGATTCGAATCCAACCAAAGACTTATGTTTTGTGTTTTGGAATCGGGATTATAACACAAATATGCATATTTTTCCATGTGGTTGGTCACCTCTAATTATATAGAATCAAGAGAAAAAAATTATGAAACCAACCACAGAAGGCTGTTTTGTCAGAAGCCCAAACCAATCTCTGTTACTATAAAACGAAAATTAATTTTTTTATACTTTATAATATTCATTTAGCTATTTAATAAGAGTATTAAAAAACAATCTTTTACATTAATTTTCATCAATAATATCTAAAATATGTCTCTATTTTAAAATGAAAATTCAATTATACTTTATTTAGATATATTTGTATGAAAATGAATAAACAAACGAAAATTTATCAAAAAAAAAAAATTAATTATTTCTTTTTTAATTAACTTAAATATATACATATATAATATTGAATTTTAAATAATGTTCTATATATTTTCCATACATGTATGGAAAATAGCGAAAAATTTTCTATATCATCATGTTATCGCATAATATATTTGTGGAATCGATCGAACAGCATATAGATACATTATATTTAACAAAAAGTACACTAAATGCAGGAAATTAAATTACATTTTTTCCTAATACCATTATTGTATATACCGCATACACAAAAAATATTCCTTATTTTTTTAAAGCTTCCGAACAATAATTTCTGTAGAATATATACACAAATACACAAACTCATCATATATGCGAATAACGAAAATATATATATTGATCGCATGTTATTGAATCATAATGTGCACAATATTTATATAGAACGATTTTTTTTTTATAAAAGAAAAAAGACATTGTAAATTTTGCTGATTGTTAACAAAATAAAATCTGAAATATTATTTAAAAAAAAAATTTTTATTTTTTATTACTTATCGTTGTATTTTTTTTGTTATTGAATTATCACACATCCATATATTATGATTATACAAATGTATGTGAAAATTTTCTCTAATGTTAGATATACAGATATTTTCACTTCCCATTTGATAATCCTTTGTTAGGTATATAGTAAAGAATATATAGTATATTGTGGTAAAAATGTAATATGTACAGAATATATATGAGGAAACAATTTCGAATACGTACGTATAATATATATAAGATAAATAATATGTCTCTCAAAATTGTAATTTTTTTTACATGTTCTTATATTATACAACAAAAAAGTAATATATAAAAGGTAAGGAGATGGAAATTATTTTTTTTTTAATTCGTTGAATTGATGCAATTACTGCGTATGTATTTTTGAAAGGCATATAAGAAGAGAATTCAAAAAATTTCATCTTTATATCATTCATTACAATAAATAAATACATTTACATATCGATAGATGGAAAATCGACTAAAAAATATTGTTCAACGTATAATTTAATTGGTTATAATTTAATATTAAAAAAAAAATTATAAAAATTGCATATTTGAAGACTTATTTCCAATTGAATTTTATTAAAAATTACAAAATATTTTTAACACACGTTTTACTGTCAAATGCCGTGTCATTTCGTAATGAAAACTTAATTTATTTTTTGGAACGATTATGTTTAAGGAATGAATATCATACTTATATTTCGCGAATATTTAGTGCAAAGCTAAAAGTATTTATTTTACAGCTCTGAATTATTTTGCCAATTTTTATTTTCATTGAATAATTTAAAAATTCAATCAATTTCTGATATTTCATGGTAGAAAATTTGAAAATCGCTGTATTTGTTCAAAAGATATGGTAGATTTTCCAAAAAGTGTTTATTGACATTTTTTAAACTGCAATTTAAAATGTAATGTTTATAATCGAATAGAAAATGGACTATATCTTTTGAACCAGTCCAAAGATTATCAAATTTTCTTCAATAAAATATTAATAATTGATTGAATTTTCAAATTATATACGAAGAAATACAAATATGTAAGAAAACCCAGGGTTGTAATTAAAAAAAAAATTAATTAGCTAGACATATGATGTGTTTCAGAATATCCTATCTAACAACTTCGTCGTCGTCGTGTCAATTTCGTTCAGGATTAAGTTCATTTCTAAAATAGAAAAAAAAAACCAACTGCTATATATTGCAAAAAAAGTACTTAAACTTATTCCACAAATATTATTACTTTTATATGTATATATTGTTTGGGGTATATGACAAAATAAAATAAATCTTATGTATGCGCGATATTCTTTATTGTTTATATATATTCAAAATGTTTAGTATAGTATAGCCGCATATACACTCTATTTTTGTACGTTTTATTATATATAATCACATAAAAAATATATATATCATTTTAAGATATTTTTTTCTTTTATTAAAATATTTGATATACATAATTAATATTTAATATTTGTCTATAAAATGTGTCCCCTCTTTAGCCATATATATAACTTATATACGCTTATATGTACCTTATTTATATTATACTTGACTTGAATGACTTGCGATGCACATAAATAAATTTACGCAATGGTGGTAATATATAGACCTATAAACAAAAAAAATTATGGTATTAGATATGACATATAAAAATTGTACTATTATATATATTCATTACTTTATATTATATGCATATAGTTAAATATAAATAATAAAATTTGTTTTACAGAGATATTGCGAGATTTAACGACGAGTAACATTTGAGGGTGGAATGAATTGAAAAGTACATATATTTTCTATAATAATTCAAGTTATATATAAAAAAAAATCTTAAAGAAATTTATTGATTCTTATATTCATATTCGATTTTATTTTTTATCCATAACACAAAAGTCATTATTTTTTTTTATTATAATACCATATTCTTATAAGATTGAATATTTTCATATATATATATATATATATAATTAAAATTTTATTTTAAATTTGAATTTGTTTACATAATGGCAAACAAAAAAAATGGTTTTATAAATTTAAAATGCTTTTTTCATATACAATATATTCAATAAAAATAAATATTTTATACATTTTTTTTCTATTATATATACTCTCAATAATAACATACATAAATATAAAGTAAATTAAAAAAAAATATTATGATATATAAAAAGATTGACTTTACCATAAAAAAAATTATAATATTATTGATATTAATTTATATATATTTTTTTTTTTTATATTATACCTTTTGTGAGTGTGCGGTTATTTTGCAAAAATATATTTTTACAATCCCGCAGCATATAAATATTTTATTTAATTTTTTTTTATTTAGATTATATACATATAACAATCGCTTTATATAAAATTTTATTAGAAAATTAAAATGACATAATATATACATATAGGAAAAACTATTTATGTTATATGAATATATATATATATATATATATATATAAGGAGAACGACAACGACATAATATATAAATATTTTATATTATACCTATATAATATTTTTATTGTATCGTAATAGAATGGAAAAGAGTAATAAATTATTTAACTGCGTTCACAAAAGCTTTTCTATATATTTTCTTCAATCAATAAAAACTATATAAGATTTTATATATATATTTATAGAAAAATGTCAAAGTGTCATTTATAGATTTTTACTTGTATATTATTGCGAAAGAATATTTATATATATAGATATACATATAATTTTATTTCTTTCATCTATAAATACACTATATCGAGTTCAAACTGTATTCTATATAAAAGTCTCCTCTATCCACTAAATATATAAAAAAGAATCGATTTTAGTGCTGTTAAATGTTTTTCTTTTATATTACTTTGAATAAAATATAATTTATATTGAATAATTCTATTATATATATTTAAGGAAAAATCCTTTCAATTATTGACTAAATGATGTGTGTGATATAATGATTGACATATTATTTTGTTATGTATATCTAAATCTATATTATTATGTCTGCTTTTATATTATATCACAATATATCTATATTAATATCACAGGATTTTATGCATATATCCATTTCAATTTCATTCATTATATATGTATATATATGTATTTGGTATATGATATACCACAATGATATATAAATACAGAGACATATAAAGATAGATAATCAATTTCCTCTGATTTAATTAAGTAATCTTACAATATATAAAAGAAAATTTATATATTCCGGTATATATATACAAAAATAACTATATATATATATTGACAAATTAATTGTATGGAAATTATTGTGTATTATTTATATAGGATATATTATATTACAATCGATTAATTTATTTTACTTTATTATATTAAGATTATTAATAGATTATATATGAATCAGTTGACTTTTATGCTTTTATACATATATATATATATATATATTTTTGAAAGAAATTAATCAATATTTACTGCAGTGTATTGACATTTCTATATTTGAATATTTGTATATAATTTATAAATAATATGTAAATGAATATATAAAGTGTAGATTTAGATATAATATACATCAAACTGTCTATATATGGATATGATTACAGTCTGAGAGACAGTCAATAATATAATATATGCATTATTTAGAAGAAAGTTATATATTTATTATTGTGAAATAGGTAAAAAAGAAGAAAATACCTTTTTAAATTATTTATTAAAATAGATAATTTTTCTTTATATACTTTTTCGAAATTAAATTTATGGAAATTTTCTTATATATGAATTTTATTTTGTAAAATTCATGCATAAATGAAAATTTTTTTTTTTAATATATTTACATATTTATATTTAGATTCTCAATTTCTTTGTTTTTTGTTTGTTTTAATTTTTTTTTTATATATGTATATATATTTTTGTTGGATATTTATTCATCTTATACCTGAGACGACTTTTTATATATATTTACAATACAAAAAGATATAATTTTACTATATATATGGTATTGTGTTATTCATATACATATATATGTATATATGAAATAATAAATTCTTATATATATAAGTTTTTCCTTTAAATTGAGTTGCATGACATTCATTCATTTCATATATTATAATATTTAAATGAACTTAAAAAGAAAAAAAAAAAAACATTAAACGTCTGTTTGGAGAATTTTCTTTATATACATATGTTTTTACAATTTAATATCTTAAATATATAGCGTATATGTCTTATTTAGCTATATTGTGAATACAATTTTATTTTACCCTAGACATTTTATCTATATCTATCCATTTTTCACTTTATATCTATATATACGAATTACGAAGATATGATATGAAATGATGTAATTTAAAATACCCTCGTATATGTTTATCTTTTATAAAAAATAAGACGTATCAAAGTGCTATCATATGATATTAAAAATGGATATATATCCACTTTGTTTTTTTTGATCTATTATAAATCGGTACTCAAAATAAAACGCGTTAATCTTTTTTTATGGTAAAAAATGGAATTTTTATTGAAATTTAATTTTTCTTCAAAATAATTAATGTTTTCCTTCTGCTTGAAAAGTGATATTCACTAAATTTTCGGATAGGTATGCCAAATATAATGGATATTATATTCTAATTTAAAGTTTGATTTATTATATGTCAATGATATTTGATAATTGTTAATTCATTTATAACTGCTAAAATCTTATTTGGATTAATATTTCGTCTGATAAAATCGATCGAGATTTATTTAATAAGGTTCTATATAAAAGGTTTGTGAATTTGATTGGGAATTTTTCCGCTATAATCATTCATTTATTATTTTTTCCCCATTAAGTATTATAATCTATGACTATATAAAAAAAATTATAATAAATGTTAATCATAATAGCATATCTATATAATATAAGAAGCTATATTATTCTCTAAACTTATATTATTTAAAAATCATATAACATAATGATGAATATTTAGTAAAAATGTTTTTAAACACATCAGATCAGTATATACAGATTAAATATCCACAAAATTTTTCTTAACAAAAATATATCAAATAAAGTTTGAATAAAAAACGAAATCTATATATGAATGTAAACAATATAATAATCCGATATATAAATATATTATTAAAATTTATTTTCCATCGTTTTGACCAAAAATATATAATACTAATAATAATAATAATATGATAATAATAAAATTTTTTTATATTTTTTTAACAATTTCTATTTTTTTTTTTCATTTTTTGTATATTGTCAAACTTTTTATTTTCGTTCATTTAACAAAAATTAAATAATATTTAATGGTTTAATTTTTTTTTATTTAAATAGAAAGTTTTAAAAATAAAAAACGAATTGTGTAAAACTTTGACAATTGATGATTTTTTTTTTTAAATTTTTTTGTTATTTTAAACATTGGTATAAATATTTTGATAATTTTTAAAATAAAATAATAAATGAACCAACCATATATATATCTTTTATAATATATGTATTTGAAAAACAATAAGAATATTTTACACTATAAACTATATTTTGGTTAATATATAAAATTATTTTTTATATTTGGAAAACAATTCTAAAATTGCATATATGCATATATATATATGATAATTATCAACAAGATAAATATCATTTTATATACAATAAACTTCCTTTTATATATATAATATAGCAGTATATGTATGAGGATGTTATTTTTTTATTTTCGGAGTTGTATAAACGAACACATTTATATATAGAAATGTTCATTTAACTTTCTGGCACGTTATCTGCCGTTATTTTGAACTCATTTATGTATAATTTATTCAACAAAAATATATATATATATATAATGTTAATAGCTCGCGAGCTAAATTTTATGTGTATTTGCTTATAGCAAAAATTAGTATACACACACACACACACATAATATATAAATAAAATACAAAACATTTACAATAAAATTATACATAAATTGTTATGTCAACATCACAATAACAACAGTTTTCTTTATTTTTTTTTTTATGTTTTATACACATGTGAATTTTTCTATGTTTTTCTTTTATCATATATACACAAAACACCTATAACCATATAGCAGAAGCTACAAATACAAATATAATATAATAAAATATACATTTATGTGAAAAATATATGAAAAACCAGAAAAATATAAAAAAAAAAACTCATATCTTTATTTATATATAAACAAAAAAAAACATTATCATTCATAGCTATATATACATATATAGTATATAGAATCATATTGTTATTATTATGTATAAAAAAAGTAAAAAAAAAATACATTAAATAAATACATGTAAAAATAATGAAAGATCTTATATGCATGTAGAGCAAAGTCACCGTGAAAAAATAACAAATAAAGGAAAATCGTGTGTATATCTACATAATAATATACATGAATTCATATACTATAATATTTATAGGAAAATTATCTATATACATACATATAGAGATATATGTAGATACAAAAGGAATGGTATAAGTTACAAATAAAGTAGTATTATTTACCTAATATAATTCTATGTATATACATATATATAAATAAATTGTATATCTGGATATTGTTCATATATATACAGATATCGCGTCGTCTTCTATAACCATATATAACAGTATCTATACAAAAAAAACTATATAAAAAAGATATAATAAGAAGTATAAAAACAAGACAACAGACGAAAAAAAAAAAAATAATTTATATTATTACATAAAAATAAAATGAACGACAAATAAAAAAAAAAATTTACTAGGAATGAAATGAAGGAAAAAGCATCCAGGGAATTATCTCCACCAAAAGATAAATATATTTATACTTTAGTATATATATATATATATAGTGTAGATGTAGGTAAAATTATTTTGAATAATTTAAAAGTAAGTGTATATTCATACATATACAAAGAGCGTTTCGCTAAATTTCATCTTATATACATTTTCTGTACATATATATATATATATATATATATTATTATTGTCAAATTTTCTGACCCTTATTAATATTTGATAAAATGAGATGAAAAAAAAAACAAACAACCTAAAATGAAAATGAAGAAGGGTATAATGTTGTTTAATAAATAATTTTTAGATACCCTCTATCTATATATGGTACATCATTGGCGGGGCTGGGAAATTATTAGATAGATTTCCCAAAAGGATATAGGATATTCTGTGAACGACACATGTCTAATTACCTGATTTAACTACATTTTCCCGGAAAATCGTTATTTCTAACTTTTTGGTATTTTTTTATAACCCGGATTTTTTCGTGAATTTAAAAATTCAATAAATTCTTAATATTGCCTGGAAGAAAATTTTAAAATCGTTTTATAAGTTCAAAAGATATAGCAGCAATTTTCTATTCAATTTCAGTGAAAATTGTGATACTGTAAAAGTGTACCATCAGAAATGGTACAAACATTTTATACAGCAGCTTTTAGTCACTTTTGGTAATACGGCAAACAGAAAGTCCAGTTCCGCCAATGATTCATATACATAAGATAAGTTTTTTTTTCTTCTTAAAATATATATATATCGTTTCGTTTGTTTATCATATATTAAATATATATAAATATATGTAAATAAATAAATATATAGATTGCCTGTTGTGCTTGTATATATATTGAATATATATATATAATTCTTGTAATATGAAGAATATACTTTTATCATTGAAAATCCATATATTATATAGATGCTGCGTATAGTCAAAAGTAATATAATAAAGTCACTTTTAAATATATTATGGATCAACAAGAAAAAAAAAACAAAAATAGTAAATATAGGCAATAATAAATATTGCGTGTGTTAAGGATCAACAAAATACTATATGATAATCTTATGAATAATATATATAAATTTAATATTTTTTTTTTTTTCGACAGTTGTTTCTCATTCACATTCAATTATTTTTATTTGATATGATCAAATATGAATATATGAAATATGAATATTCTTGTTATATATAATTTATTTTTTTTATAGTTTAGTTTGAAATGGTTATTTTATTTTTAGATGAATATATGCCGAGTAAAATGAAGTAAAAAGAACACATCTTAAATAATATTAAGTATTTATATATAATAATGTGTATATGCGAATGAATGTAATGAGATATGAATGAATTCACCCTAAAATATCTTCACTTTATATATTATGTTATAGATTATAGCATTATACTTTATTATATGTAGAACGTACTTCTTATATTGATCCGTATATAATCGTTGATTTATTACCTTTTATATTGCTATGATGAATTTCAATCCTGATCTCTTATTTACAATGTTTTTTTAATTACTTTTAAAGATCAGCATATAGTAAAAATACATTTTTCTATATTGATACAATATGTTCAATTACTAAAGTAGTTATCTGGTTACAAAATTTACAGGTATTATCGGATAATTCGATTTAGGTAAATTCAGTTTTCAGTTAAAGATTTCAGAAAAAAATTGAATTTTCCCGGAAAATTCGTATGAAAGCAATATATATATATATATATATATATATATATATATATATATATATATATATATATAGTAACATTTTTCATTATCTTTCTCTAATATAACAAAAATTTGGACATGTCCGAATAATACTCTATACGAATATAATGGCGATTTTTATCAAATTATTCTATATATAGATTTTCTCTTCTGAATTCATACCGCACAAAAGATCTTGTGTGAATAGGAAGCTATATCAGAAAAAAATCAGCAAAAAAATAATTGAATACTTTTAAAAAAAAAAAACAGGTAAAACTCCCTGTGCGATTCTTGGATTAACAAAAAACAATTGTTTTTGTATCTATATATAGATATATATATAAAATATAGGTTGTTGTTATGAAGGAAAAAAGGATAATTATGACAAAAAAAAAATTGATGAAAAATTAACAATGCAGTAAAATTGTTTCTTTGTATTTTTAATATACATTTTTTTTTATCCGAATTAATATATATAGATGCGTTTTTATATATGAATATATGATTTTTTTCCAATTTGGAAATGTATATACGAATATTATCTATATCTATATACGATAATATACAAATAAAAAAATACATATTGAAAAATTTTCCATTAAAAAATTAATAGAGATTTTCCTAGAACTATTATTGTATATATTTGTTATTTGTCTTTATATTATTATTATTATTTTTTTGTAAAAAAATTATTTTTCATACAAAATTATATTGGTTTTTCAATAACATTCACATATTAACATTTTCCAATTTTTTGTTATTTATATATATAAATTCATATGCAGTTTTTATTTTTTGTACAAAAAAATATACTTAAAAAATCGATTACCAATATTTTTCTATATATAGATATACATACAATTGCTTCCGCATTTCCATATAATACACATATATATGATATTTAAAAAAATGTTTAATAATATCCAATTGTTTTTCACAAAAAAAAAATTATCAAATATATAGAGATGTATATTTATAATGGTCGTTATATATATATATATATATATAAAGGTTATATATAAGATATGCATTTCAATATACATATATACATATGTATTTGATGGGTGTGGGCAAATATATATGTATTATTTTCACATAATTATATAACTTTAAAAAAAAAAATTGTAAAAATTATTGTTTTCTTATATATTTTTAACAAAGCAGAGACGTGCTAATATTCCTGCTAAATTGAATTCTATTTATAACATAAAATAAATGTGAAAAACAATCGGAAGAATATCTACCGGAATATTTGTCACAGACTATATTTATAGTTATACATATAGTCTATATATTCTATAAACATTATATGAGAAAATATGTAAATATAAAATGTCATAGAAATATTTATTACAATATATATACATAGACTTTATATGTAATATTATTCAATATTGTCTGAACTCGCTGATATTATATATATATATATATATATATATATATATATAATTTAAAATCCGGTATATAAATACAACTTTTATCGTTTTTTTTAAAGCAAAAAAAAAAGAACTTTTAACAATATTTTTTGTGTACTTATATATATATATATATATTTATTCGATTCAATCTATATACATATAAAATCAATAGTATTATTAAAATATATCTATATATATACGATATGCATATAATAGTTTTATGTAATAATATACAATGTAAATAAAATTTATTATTATATACAATGTATATCGAACATTTCAGCAAAAAAAAAAAAGTTTATTGGTAAAAATGAACATATCCTTAATATTATCATTTTTATTATTTTATTTAGCATTGAATATATAATGTTTATATTTCTGCAGATATATTAAATTAAAAAAAAAAAATGTTTATTTATTTTATTTTATATAATACACATATATGGTATATTCATATTATACTCAGGTATCATATTAATAAAACTTTTCTTTTTTTTATGTATATAATAGGATAAATAAAAGGTATATAAAAATATATCCTATATATAATGATATAATATAACATATACATAAAATAAATATAAAATTATTAATCAGAAAAGTTATGTGTTCATTTTCTTAAAATATATATGTTTTATTAGTTATTTTTTTCGTTTTTTTTTAGTATATTCGTTTTTCCGTATATTCATTTATATAATATAATTAAAGTGAATGTTAAGGTTAAAATAATATATATAGTAAAGGTTTTTTTATGTATATATGTGCAAAGTATATAGGATGTTTTTGGGAAACATTAATTTTAAAAACATATATAAGAAATTCAGAGAATAATGTTCATGTGATGGGAAATAAAAGAGTTTAATAGTTATTCAGATAAAACAAACAGTCACATATCAAACAAATTGTAAATATATTGATGTATAATGTACAACAGATTCATAATCTTAGGAAGAAAGGTATATAATTGTCAAATTTCTTTCCAAAATTTTGAGGTCCGCAGAAAGATTACTGAACAAAATAGACACATTTCTGGTTGTTCAAATTTATTGAATTTCCCTATACAATTTGATGTTGATATAAAATCCCCCTAATCAGTCTCACAATAACTAATTCATTTATATATGAAAATAAATCGATTAAAATATAATAATTATAATGTATATAATATTATTTTCTTTTCGATTTTCTATATATATTTATATACAATTAAATATTTAAATAATATCAAGATTAAAATGAAAAAAATAAACAAAATAAATAAACGACATTATATTTTAAATATACAATAATTATATAATTGTTGAATGACATTATTATTTTATATGCATATACATATATGGTAATTATACACATGTATTTATATTTATTAAAATACCCTCTTGGGATATATATCGTCAAAATATTTATATAACATTAGAAACACATATATGTAGATGATATCATAATCATATATTTATTTATTTATTTATTGTGTTTTTTTTGTTCATCTAAGAGCAAATGCTCGTTTCGAATCAATATAATTTTAGATTATTTACAAATTGAGCTTTTAAATTACTTTAAATTTACAAAATTATGGAAATATAAAAATGTAAAAATATAATAATATAAAAATATAAAAATAAAAAAATATAAAAATATAAAAATATAAAAATATAAAAATATAAGACTATAAAAAATTAAAAATTAAAAATTAAAAATTTACCATATAAAATAAAATATAAAAATATAACCATATAAAAAAAAAATTTTAAATATTAATTATATACATAATCATTGGTAAAATATCTAACAAAGGTGATAATCGATTTTAAATAATATTGCAAACAATATAAAGAATAATATAACAATATAAAAATATAAAAATATAAAAATATAAAAATATAAAAATATAAAAATATAAAAATATAAAAATATAAAAATATAAAAATATAAAAATATAAAAATATAAAAATATAAAAATATAAAAATATAAAAATATAAAAATATAAAAATATAAAAATATAAAAATCTAAAAATATAAAAATATAAAAATATAAATATAAATGTAATAATATAAATATAAATATAAATGTAATTATCATAAAATATATAAAATTATAAAATAATAATAATAAAAAAATGATAAAAAATAATAATAAAAAAATGATAAAAAATAATAATAATAATACAATAATTATAGGATATATAAATAATGTAAAAAACAAACAAAAAGTACATGACATCAATATAATAACTCTCAATATTAGTATACATTTCCCATCAGGATGAGTGTTCATCAAAATATTTCTTTCTTATCTCTTTCTTATGAGCATGCTTGAATTGTTCTTTATTTAGGAGTTTGGTGGCAGGATCAATTTCGTGGTATAGTTTAAGTCCCAAATATAATGATGTATTTAGCCCATGTCGTGTTGTGTATATCCTCGGTATTTTTATCTCACTAAATCCCCTGGTGTTGTGATTGCGTGATTGAGCACATTCTATGTGTGTGTTGTGATGTATGTACCTGTTGACCATATTATGTAATAAAATTGCCAGACATTTTTTGTATTCCATATTTACAGGTAATATCTCTGTAACATGGTGTATATGGATTGTAGACTCCCTTGTATCAAATCCGAATAAATTTTTTATTGCCCTGTTCTGTATCACCTGTAATTCTTGGATTTTATATTGGCTTATACTACCCCAACTTTGTATCGAGAATGTTAAAATGGAGTGGAAGTACGAGTAGTATATCGATCGTAATGTCGACCAATCTTTAATGTTCACCCCAACTTTGTAAAATATACCCGCAATTTTGGATAACCTGATTTTTAATTGCTCCACATGAAGGTGGAAATTTAATTTACTATCTATAGTTATTCCTAAATATTTTATGCTGTTAACTCGCTCTATTTGGTTATTATTGTATTTAACTTCTATATTGATATTGCTCCTATTACTTAACACCATTATCTTTGTTTTCTCAGGATTTACAACCAATTTTTTTAACCTAAACCACAACTCTAATTGTTTCATATCAAAGTTAATATTATCCATTAATTCGCAGCATTTGTTTCCCGAGTATAATATCGTTATATCATCAGCATACATACTAAGTTTACCTTTTAATGATATTTCCGAAATGTCATCGATGAAAATGATGAATAACAATGCAGCTAATACACTACCTTGTACCGTACCTAATTTGTGATATGCTGTTCCACTACTCCTAGAATTTACATAAACATATTGATTATCCCCATCCAGATAGCTTCTGAACCATTTATATTCATTATTTCTTATTCCTATGGCATATAACCGATTTAAAAGCAATTCTCTGTCTATTAAATCAAACGCCTTGGTAAGATCAATAAAAACCATAACCGCAGTGTTACCATTATCTATAGCGCTCTGGGTAGAGCATATTATATCAAACGTAGCGGCAGTTGTATCACAGTTTGTTCTGAATCCGTATTGTTGACTACATGGTATATTTAACTCCCCCATGTGGTTAATTAATCTAATTTTTACCACCTTTTCTATAATTTTGGATATTATCGGCCTAATACAAATGGGTCTGTAGTTTTCAACCGCAGTTTTTTTGCCAGATTTAAATATTGGTATTATTTTATTATATTGTAATCCACTGGGAAAAATGCCCTCATTAAAAGACATATTAATGATTATTACTAAATTATTTATTATTGCTGTTTTGGTTGATTTGATGATTGCCGCACTAATGCCATCCTCTCCAGTTGAATACGTTTTTTTTAGTTGATTAATAATGCCCAGTATCTCGCAATCATTAGTGTAGTTTAATCTCATATTGGTTATGCTATTTGCATTGCCATAATTGTTGAGATCATTATCATTATTATATATCATGCTATTTTTGTCATTTATCCTCCTAAATGATGATGTTAAATTATGGCCAATATTAATGAAATAATCATTAAATATGTTCGCTATTCGTTGTTCATCAGATACTATTTCATTATTAACTTCTAGGACGATATTTTGCTTCCGCTTTTTTATACCATCATTCATTATTTCCTGTATGATTGTCCATTTCATTTTCGGTGTTTCAGAACTGTTTAATTTATTATTATAATAATTTAATTTTTTCAATCTTTTAATACTCGTTATTCTGTTTTTCCAATAATTCACTTCTTCTTTAATTTTTTTGTTGTAAGGGTCTGAATTTAATTTTTTATACCAATAATTCCTTGTTTCAACCACTTTCTGTACATCCCTATCTATCCATGGTTTCATGTTGTTTGTTTGTATTGTTTTAGGTGTTTGATGAAAGGATATTCTGTTTTTAAACTCCTCGATGAAGATGTTATACATATAATTTACGTTATGGCTAGGTATGCATATTGGATTGTTTGTCATATCAGTTATGAGTGTTTCTGTGTTGGTTTTAATTATTTTCGTTTTAGCATGATGTACACGTTGTATATTTATATCTATCTGAAATATTATCACATTATGGTCCGATATGTCGTATTTAAGGTGGTACATTTTGATATTCGCTTTTTCTATATTAGTTATTATATGATCGAGTATAGAATTGCTTTTCGGTCTAGTGTGAGTTACTGCATCACATATATGAAGGTTATTTTGGTGCAAATTTTCTATGTATACCTTCACATATCGTAGATCCTGTTTTTGTTTTAGATCAAAGTTAAAATCTCCGGCAATTATTAATTTTCTATTATTAACTCCACTTATGAACTGATTAAATGTTTCCAAGAAATTATCCACATCTGCCACCCCATATTGAGGTGGACGATAAATACACACAAGGACCAAATTTTTCCCATTATTTTGTATTACTTCTACCATTACCATTCCGTTTCTTTCATCATTAAAATTTTTTATAACATTAAATTTAATATCTTTACGTACAAATATCGCCGCCCCACCACCTTTTCTGTTTTTTCTACTCGATATAACACCCTCAAATCCTGATATATTAATGCTTTCAACCCATGATTCACTGACAAATATAACGTCCACATGTTTTAGATTCATAATCATTATTTCCACGTCTTCCACTTTATTTTCAAGGCTACATGCATTTAAATATGCACATTTTAAGGAGCATTTGGGATTTAAAGTAAATGAGATATCCCTTATATCGTCTACTTTAAAGATTTGAACCGACGGACCCCCAGATAAATTTGGGTGATTATTATTAATATTCATGTTGCATTTGTATATATTACAATTGTAGGAGTTATTTATTGATCAAATTGCAATGTGTTATTTACAACGATAGTAGGCGTATCCTCCGCTACGCGGATTAATAGCCTGCCGTTTTGTGTCCAGACGTATTTAATTTTACCTTCCCTTCTTCTAGTTCTTGCTTCAAAATATAAGTTATTGAAGTATTTTGTAAAACGATCATTAACATATATAGGACGTTTTCCGACGTTATTTTCCAGTGCTTCATTATTTATTGGATTCTTTCTGAATCGACTCATAAACATTCCCTTTGCAGTCAATGTTTTAAATTTTATAATTATTTTCGGCGTATCATTTCTAGCCTTGTCTTTTTTTGCTCTTATAAGGAAAACTTCATTTATATCTTCCTGTTGTACCTCGGGTGCAATTATGTTTTTAATTTTTGTCACTATTCCTCTTACATCTTCTTCCTCTTTTATTACCACTCCACTGATTTCAACATCATTTTGAAATTGTTTTTGTTTTTCAATATTTAATTCTGTGGTTATTGCATCAATTTGTTGCTGTTGAGTATTTAAAAGACTTTTCATTTGTTTATTATTACTTACTATTATTTTATTTTCTTCTCTCAGCTTGTTGATGGTTTGGGTTAGTATTGCTATGTCTTGTTTAAATGTTGAATTATTAGTTAATAATTCATTTAGTTTGTCATCTATATCATTTATTGTTACAGAAGACGTTTCTTTCCTATTTCCTTCTTTATGGTCGGTATTGTTTATGCTTATGTGGTCATCTGTGTCATCAATCATTGAAACATATAATACATTTGTTGGGTTGTTTTTTTGTATTGATATTTCTTTATTTATATGTACAGGCAAATCAGTTGAATTATTTTGTTTTGCAATTTTATTTTTGTTGCTATTATTAATATTAATATCATTAAATCTATTGTTTTCACTTCTAGTTTTTATTCTATTAACATTGTTATGTGAATTGTTTGACATCACAATAGTTGATATTCTTTGTGTTTCAAATAATGATTATTGATTATTGATGATTACGTAATATATGATATTTCTCGAATGTTTAACTTTATATTTGCATTTTTCTTCTTTTACTTTATTTTATCTATTTTTATTGATTTATTTATCACTGTATTTATCCAATATAATTATTAAATATAATATAATATATAACAAACAGTAAATTAAAATCACCAATAAAAATAAAATAAACAAAAAAAAATACTAGCTTTAATAAAAAAAATATATTTATAATATAATATTAATGAACGATGTGTACTCTTCAACGTTAAATACTCTAATATACATATTCATTATACCTGACACAGGTGCCATCGCAATACACATTATATCTGATATTAATATTATTATTATGATTATTATTATTATTATTATTGTTATTTTTTTTTGTCGTATATATATAATTAAAATAATTTAGAAAATTAATTTTATAGATATACAAAAAATAAATAGAATGGTGTATATTCGAAAGAAATTATTCGAATAAAATTTTATTTTAATCGTTTTGATGTAATTTTTTTGATATATAAAAGTTTATTATCTCTTTCTTATATATATATGTGAATATACTGAATAAATACACCGTGTTTATATTTAATGAAAATTATTATTATTATTGTTAAGATTCTGAAATTGAGTATATCTAAGCTGCGTGTAAATTATAATGTAATATTTTCATAAATTTATCTATATATATATATATATATAGAAATATAACTGTATATAATCATCATTAAATTCATGTGACATTGATATACATTTTATAAACAAGAAAATAAATAAATGTTTTTTATTTGTGTAAAACAAAAAAAAACAAAAAGTATAAGTATTATAACTTTTTTTGTTTTTTTATGGTATTTTATATACTTTTCTTTTATATACAATTCCAAAATATATATAATAACACAAACAATAAGTTAAATAGAAATATTTAAGTATATATTACTTTTGATACTTAAATATATATATATATATATGTATATATGATGTAAAGTTTAACATAAAAGCTTTATATTTTAATAAATAAATATATAAATACAACA
The DNA here is from genome assembly GCA_958336335.1 of Dilophus febrilis. NCBI lineage: Eukaryota > Metazoa > Arthropoda > Insecta > Diptera > Bibionidae > Dilophus > Dilophus febrilis. The sequence continues at coordinate 10,337,083 of OY284470.1, read as the reverse complement.
CACTTTTTATTGTCTGTCTGTACCTTGTATATATTATAGAAATGAAATGAATGAAGGAAATTATTATTTTCTGTATATCTGTTTACTTATACCTTGTGTATTAGTTATACTTATTTAAGTATTCTGTTTGTGTACAAAAAAAAACCGTATTTATATAGAGGTGAATAATAATAATAATAATAATAATAAGATGTACAATATATATTTTACATTGTTTTTTGTTGTGTTGAATGCGTTGATGAATATAAGTTTTTTTTTATTGTTTGTACAAACATTTTTCTTTTCAATTCTTCATTTTCAATTCACAGTCGCTAAAAATATCTACATAATACCATATTTTCTTTCTTTTTATATAAATATTTTCTTTATTAATTATTGTTAGTATATGAAAAAGAAAAATTATATAAATTTAAACGTTAAAAATTATGTTATATAAATATGTGATTTGCGAAAATGTTAAAGGTTAAAATCATTTTTTGATTGAAATTTTTTAGGTTATTTCTTTTATGATTTATTTATGGTATAAGCATATTTTTGATAAGGGAGTAAATAATAAAGGACATGTTTTTATTGAACTCATAAATGGCGGTATTGTTATTCAATGATTTGTCTTAATCTCTGTTTAGCAAAAAAAAAAAATAACTTCAGAAGAAATATTTATTCAATTTTTCATTTCCCGTGTATAAAGTTCTTTTTTTAAATATGTATAAGTGAAAAGTGATTTAAAAATCAATTCATGAAAAAGCGTATACGATTTTAATCTCCTGTATTTGGAAATTATTCGTATAAACAACATAAAATGGTATAATGGAAATATATATTAGATAATATGTCATTTAAAGAAGTCATGTATGAAAAGATAAAGAAAAACCATATTTTAAAATTTTGTTTTTTTTGGAAAATGTATGGTATATTAAAAAATTGTCGGTGTTAATTTTTCTTTTTCTTTTTTTTTTATTGCCCTACACCATTGACAAATGAGATCTTCCTTTGATAAATCATTATCTATATTATATCTATACAAGATGAACAGATATTAAAAAAATGTTTATGACATATATAAGAAGAAAAAAATTGCTATATACCATATAGATATAAAAATCTATATTTGATCAATAAATAAATAATCAATTTGTATATATGCGGTTGAATGATAACAAAATAAAAAAAATACCATCACACATATATTGTTAATCAGAAAAAGAAAAACAAATCGTATATATATATATTCGACGAGGTCATTTATAATTTAATAATATCCGATATGTTTAAATTGTTATTTATATACAATATATGCGTATAGATTTCATATATTGTATATATAATGACAAATTTTATTCAACTATATATATGTTATTTTTGTACAAAAAATATAGATTTTTTCTAACAATATCGTATATATATATGAATAATATTTTTATTTCCGACTGTATATAATAATATATTTTTATAACAAATTATACAGATTTTTAGTTGAAACTTGAAACCTGACAAAAACATTTACCGTACATATATATATTTTATTATATGTTTTTAATAATATAGGAGGAAATAAAGAAAAATAATTTTTTTTTAACTTTATATGCTTCTTCTTTTTCTCATCTTTCATACATTTTATATATAATAATATACTTTTATATTTTAACATTTTCTTATTATTATTATATATCTATAAATATATATATTCATTTTTAAAAATTTGAGTTTTATTTTCTTTTATGCATATATTCGGATGGATATACGTATCTTTTTTCTATGTTCGAATATTTTTATAAGTCATCGCCAAAAACAAAACAAACAATTTTTCAGATATAAACTATGTTATGTTATTATGTTTAATTCGGAATAATATTTTGAAGGATTTTAAGGTTTTTTTTAAACTATACCACATATTTGATAAACTATATAGGTTTTTATTTGTTGACAATTTTTTAAAGACGCATTCAAACAGAACAAATCCTATAGGGGATATTTAATAATGATTATTAAAGGTGCGGTTGTCAAATTTGATTATAATTTGAAAGATTTTGTGGTAAAAGAAGAAAAAATTATATAGATATTTCAAAATCTGTTTAAAAATCCAGATTAGAGAATATACCTGAAAAATATAAAACATGTTTTATGTCTTCAGTAGGAATTGAACTCACGACCCCACAATTTTCTGAGAATTTTTAGATGGGCATTTTTATTAATTACACCACAGACCCACACATTCACAAAGTCACACATCCGTATAGTATTAGAAGAATTAAATCGAAAATATTATGATGATTAAAACAAAATCCTAATTTTCATCCGAATATGCGGTATTCTTATTTCATTCTATACACACAGGTTCTTTTAATGATAATATATATATATATAAAAAAAGAAAAAGTAAATAGACAATAGTTCATAAATTTCTTACAAATACATTTGTTTTGTTTTTTTTTTCTTTTGATTTTGGCGAAGAAATATCATCATAATCATATGTATATTGTGTGCATACAAAACAAAAAAAAAACAAAAGAAAGCTTTTATTTTCATCTATAAAATAAACACACATTCTTATATTATGTATATTCTCTGTATAGTAATATTTTTGATAAAAAAATATTTTGGCTTATATCATTTTATATTATAAATTTTTTTTTATACATATATAATCATCGTATAGTATAGAAAATGTTAGAAAGAAAAAAAAAATAAACAACCACAAATTTCTGCTACTGTTGGAATAAGGATGTATAATAAAATATACATTATATATATGTTGCATTATTTTTTTATTTTTGTTTAACTTTATATCTTTTGATTTTCTTTTAATATTATATATATATTTTCATTTCGTATAGATTTGCAGAGAAAAATTTATGTTTCTTGTACAGTAGTACGTATTTTAAAAAAAATGTAAAATAAAATTATTTTTTAAAAGAATAAAAATTAGAAAATAAGTTAAGGAAATATATATATATTCTATCTATATATCAACATATTTATATATGTGAATATCTATATGTATAAAAGTATAGAAGAAACAATTTTGTTGTTTGTTATGTTTCCATTCAGTTTCATATATAATAAATAAATTTTTGGTGATGCAGAATTTGAGAGAAAACTTTTACAAATGAAATTTATTGGAAAAAACCGAAAACAATAAATAACTTTATTTCTTTTAGTTTTTTTTTTTATTTTGTTGTTTCATTTTGTTACATTTCTTCATGGTTATTTTTTTTGTTGTGTATATTTTAAAATAAGTAAAAGTAAGATGATGTAAAGATATACATAGAGATACACTTTGATATACGTATATAAATATATTGTCAGTATTGTAAATAAAGAAATAATTTTTGTATATTGAATCATGTACTATATATGTAAAAAAAAGGAAATGCATTTAAAGAAACAAAAAAAAAACTGTGTTACAGCATTACAGAATATATATAACGTTTATTGTTAAGAAACGTAAAAAGATTTGTTACAATTTAATAAGAAATTCTATTCTTTATATTTAATATTAAGTGGTATTTATTTTTTCTTTTTTTTTTATATTGTATAAATATATTATTGAATTATTCGCATTTTCCCAATTTACTTTATATATACATAACATATATATTTTTCACTTATATACTTAAATACATTGCATATATAAAGAATAAAGTATTATAACATAAACATAATATATAAGAATTGTTGTTTTTTCTGGTTTTCTTTTGTGATTGTGAAAAATACTCGTACATAAAAAATTCTATTTAATTTTTTTGGAATTTTTATTTTATTTAGCAAAATTACTTACTTAATTTATAATATGTATATTGAAGAATAAGTAGTAGTATAATTGTTGATATATTGATATAAATTTTATTTTTTTATATTGTTTAATGTTTTTTTATTGCGTTGGATTTTTTTTGTATATAGATACAAACAAAATGATGGTAAACAATTTCAATAACAACAATACAAAAAATGTATATATTTATTTATAAGAATACAATATAGTAAATGTATAAATGAATTTATCATTGATTTTCTTTTAATAAAAATTACAAAATTGCATTGTTGAAATGTTCTGTTGTTCGTTTCATAATTTATTGTTTTTATCTATATGTCGGTATAATTATAGCCCTATACAACGAATCTTAGGGGAAAAATTAGTAAATCGATGTATGGAAAATTTTTGCAGACAACTAGAAGAATATTTATGTATAGTAGGATATTTTGTCAAAATATTTCAATTGTTTTATCAACATAATAATGTTTTAAAATAAAACAGAAAAAAAAAATTAAATCATTTTTGCTATTTGTCTTCGAAATTAAACTTATATCTTGTGTTATATACATACATATATTGTAGTATAAATAAATATTATAAGTAAAATAATTTTAAAATCATAAAACAAAGACAAAAAATTTACTTTAAAAGTTTTTTGTTTTATATTTTTTGTGAATTTTTTTTTGGATAAGATTTATTTTAATTACATCATAATTATATATACTTATATATATATAGATAATTGTTATATAAATAATCATCAGCATCACATTTTGCACACATCGTTTTTATAACTATATGTACAATTTATAACTATTTATATACATTTTATAAATATAACAAAAAAAAAAAAAAAGAAGGAGATAGAATAGAAAAGTTTTTCGCAAATTATATTTTGTAATTGTAATGGGTAAAAATTATTTTATTTTTTCATTATATTATACAAATACTATACTTATTTTTTTTATGTATACATAATGGAGAAGAACTGTGTGAAATTATTCTTATATGATGGATAAAGACTGCGAAGATATTAGAGAGATACTTATAAAAGTTATTTTAATTATTCATATATAGAAAATTTTCTTATATATAAATATATACATAATTTATTTTATATTTTATATGCGATGCGATGCGATGCGTGTATTTTTCTATATATAATAATTAATATTTAATTTATATATACACTTTGTTGCAAAGGATCCACTCAAAAGCATTTATTATATAATTATGAAACAGTTAAATTTTTAGGAGATTTCCCCGATAATTACAGTTCTTTAACATCAATCTGATAGAAATGAAATATAGATATTAATTACAAACTAGAAACTTTCATCTAGAAAAAAGTTCATAAAAATCTTTTTCTTGTCGTAAACTGTCGTAAAAACAATTCAATTGGTTTTTTCTAGTGTCATCATAGTTTTGAAACAAAGTGTAAAAAATATATATATATATATAGTTTTTCTGCCATTATAAATAAAATAACTATTTAAATATAAGAAATTCGAAAGATAGAAAAAAAAAAATAATAAAAATGTCTACATCCTTTTTCCTGTGCAAATATAATATGTGCAAATTTGAGCAAGAAAATGATAATTTAAATTTTATATATGGTATATAAGAATTTTTCCTTTTCTTTAAATGATAAAACAACAGATTATTTAAACATTAAAGTATAATTTTTTTTTTTCACAAGTATACATTCTTTATATAGCAAAAAAATAAAAAATATGTTTTACGACAATGGTCATCATCATCAAATTCCTATATATATATATTTATAAGGATGTGTATTTTTTTAGCGTGCATATATTTATTCTGTAAAATATAATGATATAAAATTATATATTTTGAAAATGTTTACATTGTCTTCTATATATATAGTATATATATAAATATAAATTTAAATAATATTTATTTTAAAGTATAATTTTCAAACAATATAAAAAAAATAATATTCATTCATCATGGACTTTTATTTCCTATATATAATATAATTCTTTCAACGTTTTCCTTAACATTATTCCATAACATATTATGCCTTAACATAATTCTTTAACATTATTCCATTAAACCCACATATGAATCAAAAGAAATGTGCGATGAAGAAAGACTATAAATAGCTAAAGTTTTTTTTTTGATTTCTTTCATTATCTTATCACATATATATTGAGAGAAATAATGTAAATAATAAAACATATATTGTTTTTGTATCTACTCTATATAAATGAAAAAAAAAAATGGTGAAAACTAAACAATTTTAATTGCAATACGATTTTCCTAAACAAAAAATAAATGTATATAGAAAATGAATGAACAAATACAAAAAATAATTATGTGTTGCCTTTATATATCCATATATATAGTCCTTGCTAATTTTAATTGTTGCTCCTATATTTTTTTTGTTTAAACCATATTATACATTATCATTATATATAGACGAATATGTTGTTATATATAAAAATAACAATGATATGTTTATTCTTTCTTGTATATGAAGATAAAAAACACATACTGTTATATGATGATAGAAATATACAATGTGTGCATATACATACCATTATTATTATTATTACAGATCCCCGTACAGGTAAATTTATGGATATAATATATAATGAAAATATATATATATATATATAAAAAAAAGGAAAATATGTACTTAAAAACAAAAAAATTAAAATGAAAAATTTATATACGCGTATTATATAAAGCTTATATATAAAACAAAAACAACAAAGAATATTTAGTAAAATAAAAAAAATTAAGGTTTATTCTAGAAAATGTACCATATATATAAAAAGAATTATATATCCACACAAAATAAAAAAAAAACGTAATTAAAAACAAATATACTATGCCGTTTTCAAACATAATATAATTTTTTAAGAATAAATGTTTTTGCTTTAAGGATTTAATACACAAAAAAAAGAGTGTATATTTTGTAATTTGGATATAATAATTATTAGCTCTATCAGATTTATATATATATTAATATATAGAATGAAAATTACTAAAAAAAACGAAGAAGGATTAACACACACACAATAATCAAAATTACATTACAATAATATTACATCATATAATATATATATATTTTTTTTTGTTCTACAACATTTTTATATAATACTTTATTTATACTTATTTTGTGTTATATATTTATGCGATATTAAAAACAAAACAAAAGTTTTTATAAAAAGCTTTTCTCACTATATATCGTTGAGCCGATATATGTATCTGCTGGTAAAAATTTATATCTATATATGTATATATCAAAAGAAAAACTAAATAGATATATGTATATTCTATATATATATTACAAACAATAATGTGTGGAAAAAAAAGATGTATTGTGTAATATAATAATAATATATATATATAAAATGAATGAATAACTATCCTACTTATCTTATATATTCCGAAAAATTTTTCACTATCCATATATGACTGATAAAGATTTATTTTTTTGTTATCTATATTTATAACATATATATATATATATATATATAATATATATCGTACGTACGATCCCATATAATCTTTATTTATACGATGATATTACAAAGATATATATATATATAGGAAATAATTTTTTTCTTTTCCTCATTGAAAGTGTAAGAATATCATTCTTTATTATAAAGATATATATAAGAAAAAATTTTTTATCTTTTATATATATATATAGTATATTGAATAAAGAAAAATTATATCTTTGAATGAATAGATATTTTATAGATATATAATAATATATTTCGCATAATTCATTCATATATTGTGTTATATAATATGACAATATATATTCGTGGATGTATATAAGCAAAGCAATAATAAAACTATATATATATATATATAAATATATATATATTATATTCTTTGTTCAAATTCACACACTTTTTTTTATCTATTATATATTACATAAATATATCAATATTTGTTAAAGTTGATGTTTTTATATGCGGTTAACAGAAAATGAATAAAAGTTTATACAGATACATCACATATATAGAAATTATTACACAGTCATCATATATATATATTATATATGATTATGGTTATAAAGAAAACTAAATTTTCACTGATTAACCTATAGACAAAATAACTAATATTATTATAAAAGGAGAATAAAAGAAATATTGAAGATGTTATTGAATTGTGATGTTTTTCATAGGGATTCTTAAACAAAAAAAATATGATAAAGTAAATTAATTCTCTTTATAGATTATACACATTCATTGATTTACTTTTAATTTTTCCTATGACTGAGATTTAAGAAAAATTTTTTTCTTTTTGTTCTAAAGATACAAAGGGTTTAATTATTCTTTTGCTGTAAATGAATATCTTTTATTTATATACAGAATTGTTTTCCATACACAAAATTTTGGAATTTTGCGTTATAATTTTTTGCAATATTTCTATATGGTAATGTATACGCATTGAATTTTCCTTATTGTGTTATTTATTTATTAAATATGAAAATGAAAAAAAAAACCGGAAAATATAATCCGATTCTTAAATAGATCCTTAAAAAGCACATAAAAAGATATCAGAAAAACTAACAACAAGATGTTCATGTTCATGTCATTCTTCTAAGATATAATAAGTTTCATATATAAAAAATGTAAACTTACATATACATATAGTTCGGCAATATACATATATATGAATAATTATATTCAGATAATGTATATATGGATATATAAATAAACCCAATGTATACTTAAAGATCCTAAAAGGATAAAATTATATTAAAAAAATTCTATAATATGTATACATTCGATTCTTGTATATCAACGAAAATATATTCATGTAATATTTGACTCTGTGGTGTAGTAGATAAAAATGTCAACATAAATTTCTTACAAAATTTTTCGGATTGTAGGTTTGAATCCTATACTGAAGACATAAAATTCGTTTTGTGTTTTTCGGTTATTTTCAAAGTTGCAAATTTTCCATATCGTACGAATGATTACCGCAAACCGTAAAAGCAACAAATGATGAAACCTACAACAGACAGACGGCTGTTGTGGGACACTAAAACCAATTGTCGTGTGTAAAGCGAATATTTATTATTAATATGTTAATATATCAAGTATGTATGTATTTATTTTTTTTTATACCATAAAAAATGTTTATATATAGAAAAACATATTTAAAAAAAAATATTATACATGTAAATTTTTATATATATTGTATAAAAGATTTTTTTTTTGTATACGAGTATTATTTATAATAATAATGTCCTTGCTGAAAAGTGATGTGACACATTAACACATGGAACTAAACAGTATATTATTGATTCAATAATATTATTTTATATATATATAGAGTAATTTATTTTCAAAACATTTATTCAATTATCTTCTTTATATATATATATATAACTAAAAGATTGATTTAATGAGCATTCTTTTTTGTTTCCATATAATTAAAAAAATAAATATATCGAGCAACTACTGTACTATACAATTATATTTATTATATATTATATACTATACCCACCCACATCATAAAATAAGGAAAAAGTTTTTTTGCTTTTTATTTTTTTTATTTATTTAATTTTTACATCACAGATAATTTATCAAAGTACAAACTTTTTATGTTTAGTTTTTATTTTTATACTATACATATATATAGATAAAAGATTTCGCGATAAATGTATTTATATTTTCTAACTTTAATACAAATTAAATAATTATATAATATATAAATATATATATAATTTATGTATATAATTTAACAGATTAAATACTATATATATTTGTATTACAATCTCTTAACTTAACTATATATACATATATAAATATTTAAATATAATACAACATGAGTTAAAAAGTTTTGTTGAAAAAAAAAAAAATTATCTTAAATTATATGCAAATAAAGTTATATATAATATTTTAAATGAAATTCTTAATAAACTCTGCGTATATAATTTTATTAAAAAAAATAAATATGAAAATACACACATAAAAAACTTTTGCGGATGTTGAAATGAATCAGCTAATTTCATCTATAACTTGTATGTGTATTTAATATAAAAAAGAAATATAAAAAGGATATAAATCATAATTCAAAAAAAAAAAAAAAAACAATTATTTATATGCATCACCTTTTATGTGGGTCTTTTATGAATTTTTATACATATAACAATTATTTATTATTTTTAAATCTTCACACGTAATATTCAATGAATTATAATATTTCAATTATATTTTGACATTTATAACTATACTATTATGTAACCAATTTTAAATGATGTTTTTATATTATATTAAATAAGTTATATTAAATTAATTTATATTTTTTTTTTGAACAGTTCATTGCCAAATTTGAATGATTGAATTGTTAAATTTTTTTTATTAAAGCAATTTCAGGCAAAACATTATTAAAACCATATACCATATATATTTATAGAATTTAATATACAGCTTATATTACCTTTTTAATTTTTATTTCTTCACTTCATAAAAAAAAATAAAAATAAAAGGATATATGAGAAAGGAAAAAAAGGTATATTTGTGTAAATATTAATTCATATATACCAACAGTTTGTTATACAAATATAGTATATATATATATTAAATTAAATATAATAAAACACACCTAATTAGAAAAAAAAAATTACACCTTTATAGAGTTTATATATAAATATTTTCAATATACATATATATATATGAAAAATGTTTTGTATTTGTATAGTATCAAAAGGATATATAATATAGAATAGGGTAGGAAATTCTATGTATATATATAAATGAAATTTAACAATGAAATATTTGACACGATGTCTCTTTGCTCCATTCAATTTTATTTTATATACATTTTTTTTTTTGCTTTATCAAATGTGGTATGTTTCTTTTTTTTTCATTTATATGTAATACAACACTTTATAATACTAACATCTAAATGTATATAAAAAAAAAGGGGTGTCAAAATACAATATAAATAAATTTATATACATTTATTAAATATATATTGTACATTTTTTTCTTTTTTGTATTTTATTTCAATGAACATTTTTATATAATTTGCAATATAACTAAATTTATATAAATATAAATACCCAGACATATCGTAACACAAAAATATTGTAAATATATAACACACCATATATCATTCAACTATATAATAAAAATTATTTCTTACTATAATATATATAGGGTTGGTATTATTAGTTTTTTTGATTTTAAATTTAGAAATAAAATAATTATATACAAATATATATGAGATTTAAAATAATTTTAACTTTTATATATATAGGTGTATTTCTATTTTTAAATTTTGTTTATATAATCTTATTATTATATATTCATATTCGTATATATACATAGATTTATTGAGTTCGTTTTATATATTTTGAACCAACCCTTATTTATTTATATTATATATATAATAATATAGTAATATATAGGATGTTTAATAAAATAAACAAAATTTGAACAAATTTTTATTGAATTGATATATAAACAAATAAATGTTAAATATCAATGTTTATATTTTGACATGTATATAAAATAAAAAAAAGAAAATTACATTTTATAAATATAAATAATTGAATTTATAGATATATAACTATCATATTATTGTATATTGTATATAGAATCAATAAATAAATTGATTGGGGATGATCTTTTTTTTTTTGAAGTATTTATTTTTGATTATGTTATATAAAATATAAAAGGATGAATCTCGCAATATAATGATTTTTTGTTTATGTGATAAATAAAATAATAATAACAGATTTTATGAACTTAAAATTATTATATTGTTTAAAAAAAAACTCCTTCCGGAGAATTTATTCTGATGCGTATATTTTGCGATAATAATTATTTTTTCCTATATGGAATAATTCCTAAATTGGTATTGACTTATTTTTTTTAAGATTAAAATCTATTTTTTTATATTGTGGAAAATGCTTTTTGAATCTGAAGCAGTTTTAGGTTTGGTAATCGAACATTTAATCGATAAATATTGTTTATTTATTTTGTTTACCGCATTTATAAGGAGGGGTTTAATAATGAACAGTTCATAAATAAGCATAAACGATTATAATAGTTACATATATATTAGATTCATTTAATGTCTCGCAATTATATATATAAATAATCGATTTATTATATTTTAAGTAGAGATAAATGTAATGTAATGTAATGTAATCTATACATATTCATAATTGTACAATAATGGTCTTATATGATGATGATAATGATTAAATATTTAAGAGGCAATTATATACGGCTTTTAGAATATTATTAAAATAGATTAATACATATGATTTATAGTACATTTGTAGATTTTATGATATATAATTTCGATCATTCAACTAATAACAAATATTCAAATCTATAGAGTATGATAGAATATTTCCATATTATTTAGTAGTATAGTATTTAGTAATAGTATTTTAAGGAAGAACACCATATTTTAATAAGAACATGTTTTAAAATAACTCTGCCGAATCAAGATTATTATAAAGAAAATAAAATCAAATTTGTTAACGAATCAATCATATTTTAATCAGATTTTTGAGGAAAAGATTGGCCGGTGTAAAAGATTTTTGACATTGTATTCAAAAATGGAGAACTTTATACAAAAAAATTGTAAAATAATAAAGATTTCAATTGGGTTTTAAGGTAAAATATTACAATTTTAAACATCAATCAGAATCATTGAAAAATAATCAGATTTTTTTTAAGGATCAACGGCGTTTTTTGTTTTATACATACCCATAAAAATGTGAGCCAAATAATAAAGCAAATTATTTATATTCAATTCAATATTGTATCCATATATAATTTTACCATATATATGAATGATAATATCTATATAATCCGTAATATACTCGCATATACAAAAATCATTAATTTATATAAATTTATATTTACAAATAAATATATTTGTATATTTACAAATATGAATATTATAATATATACATGTGGACATATAAATAATAATAATAATAAACGAAAATATTTCATAAATAAATTGATCAATTAAATAAATTATTATCAATTTTTATTTTCAACCATATCCAATATATTATTTTCTGTTTATTGTTCGAAATAATCCAATATATATCTATATATATGGAATATGGTAACTATATATATATATATATATATAACAATTACAATTGAATATATAAACAAAATATTGTGTCGTACTTCAATATAGGTCTCTGCTATATTCATTACAAATATAGATTTCTATATATGTGAAAGTATATATTATTATATGAAGTTTATAAATATCAAAAATGAAAAAAATATATATATGTTTTACAATAAACATGAAAATTTTTTTTTTGTGTGTTTTGATTATTGTATACATGCATGTTATCTGTCAGTATAAAATATGATATATGATGCGACAAAATTCTATATTTATAAAAAAAAATTGAAAAAATAAAATTGACGAAATAATTTGACTATAATTTATATATGCATATAAGTTATTTGTATTATAAGAAAGAAAGATTTCTTTTTTTTTATATTTTTATTATAATTTATTAAATGTACAATTAACTATTTTATATAAACCGCGTAAAGAAATACAAATAGATTTCAACTATATATTAGTTTATAAATAAATTGATTGGTGCAGGGATGGATTTATAAATGCAGATACTAGAATTTATATATTTCGTATAGAACTTTTCATTTTTAAACAGAAATTATTACATCATATGACTTTAAATATACAATTAGAAGACAAAATAATTATATAGATAATAACATATAGATAATAAATGTTTAGATAATATTTAACAATTTAGGAACAACTTCGATATGTTTAAATTACAATTATTATTGAATCATTTTAAATTTTACTTTAAGGACTTTATATTTTGATTATATACATATCTATAGGTTTAAGCATTAATGATTTATATCTATATGTATATAATCATTTCGGGTTGAAATTTTCCTAACTCAATATCAAACAATATATATCGTATATATTTATTATGTTTATATTATTATATATATATAGATATACACATCAAAACAAACTAATAAATAAATCATATATAAAATATAATTTGATTATGTATGGTTAATTAAATATTAAAGGATATTTTGAATACTAATTCTATTCTATATATGAATTTTATATTAAATTTCATATGCATGCATATGTACATAGGGATGGATATAAAATAAATAACAAAAACCCTATTATTATATTCAATATACATATATATAAATATATTATAAAACATGTATCTATAATAATATACAAAATGTCATTGACCAAAAATGCTTGAATGTATTTTCTTTTTCTATAAATACTAAAAATACAAAAGTAATATTAGGAATATATAACAAAATTCTATTTAGTACATTCACTTAATTTTACCGATTTGTTTTATATAAAGTTTATATAATAAATTTCATTAATTAATTTAATTTTTTTGCTTAAATTATTCATATACCGACTTAGAAATAATTACCGAGATTGTGATTGTGATTGTGTGTGTGTCGGTCTGTGTTTAAAAGAATATATAATTCTAAGGACTTTAAGGATATTTGTTATATATTTATAGATATAAAAGAAGTGAGAAAAGAAAACAAAAAGCTTAAAAATAATTAAACTAAATTAATATTTATTTATTTATTTTGTATATTCGTTCTCAATCAGTAATTGTATAATTGCATATATAATCATACAGAATTATATGTATATATAGAGTAATTAAAAATGAATTAAATTTATTAAATATTAAATTATATATATATGTATATATAAAGTGTATAAATATTTTATTAATTTTTATAATTATATAGAGATAGAATTTGAATTCAAATTACATTTATTTATACACTTATTGATAAAACAAATATATAATATTAGATAAAATTTGCTATGTTATATACATATATATACTTAAAAACGTAGATGGAACACTTTCTATATATAGTATATAATAAAATAAATATAGAAGAATAAATTAATTTCTTCCTAATGTTCTTTTGTAATTTGGATAAAATGTACAAAGTATACGCGTACAGTAAAATCATCTTCGTTTAAGACAAAACAACGTAGTGTATTAAAAAAGTTTTAAGACGCGTGTTAGAAGTATAACAACAACAACAAAATTTAATTTTATAAATATATCACAATCCGTTTCAAAGGGTTCCTATTCACAATTCCATTAGATTAGATTTTAGTGAAGGATCATAGATTTTTGTAATAGCATTAAGAGTTAAAATAAACTGTATACTTATTATCATGGTTGAAATATGAAAGAACTATCAAAAGTTAAAAAGAGAAAACTTTTTCTAAATAATTCAAACTTTTTAAGTCGATTGCTGCGTATATAGTATATAATTTGATATTTTATTATATATGCATAGAAAATATAATATTTATAAAAAAAAAAAAATATATAAAAAAAGTAGATTTATCTTTATGTTTTGTGTACATAAACATTTTTCTATATTAAATAACTAAAATATACGAAGATAGTATATACCTTCTGTATATATATATATATTTATACCCGTATTTATTTTATCAATATATGTATATACTGTGATAATAAACTTTACCTATTTCCTATATATACGCATTATACAAATATATATAGGATAATTATAGACATTGTAATGTATATATAGAATAGAGTATTTTTATATTATTATATGTATAATTTGTATTATACATTATATGGAAAATATTATACATAAACGAATATATAATGTCATATGAAAATTATTTAAGTTTCGTATAGGACAAACTATACCACAAACTATATGTATATTTATTAATATATATAAAACTATATCAAATGGATTATATATGTTTTTTTTTATTATATTTATTTTAGTATATGTTATATATATGTTTATGTTGTTTATACTTTGTTTAATATATATATATATTATATATTGTTAATGATAATAGTCATCATTCTTATATATATTTCCCAAAAAACAAAACCTATAATTATGTTTACTAACATTTTCTATTATATTTTACTGCTTTTACGTACGTTACTTAAACGTACGTTTACGTTACTATGGTTTGGAGATTTTTTTCTAAATTTAACTAGTTTAGAAATCATACCAAAGTGATAGAGAAAGTAACGTTTAAAGCTAATTTTAGTTAATTTCCAAATAATAATAGACAGAAAAAATGACCAACTTCTAGATTCATTGTTATTTTTCTTTTATAAATATATAAAGTTTTACCTAAAAACGTAAAAACATATTGTAAAATTTTGCCAAAAGATGTTCTTGTACAAAATATGTCCTGGTAGTTAACAAATTTACGATATTTAGTACCATACCATAATACAATTTTCCTTATTCGTGAAAAAAAAAAAACTACACGTCACTTGGGTTACAATAAAAATCTTGTATATAATTTTTTTTTATCTTTTATATATTAGTCGTAATTTGTATAATGTAATTCATCAGTATTATATTTTGTATTAATATGAAACAAAAAAAAATAAAGAAAAGAATTAATATATATTGTTGGATTTTTTCTTATTAAAATTTATTTAGATATACGAGTAGTATATAGGAAAACACATAAGGAAATACATTAAATTATATACATACCATGATATCATGATATAAAGAAGATATTTGAGTATTATTGCTTTTATTATTGTACATAGATAATATATTAAACAAAAAAAATATGTTAAATATCCCATAGATTACACATTTCGTATATAATCGTATAGATATATAGTTTATTTAATTAATTGCAAAAAATTATTATCAATTAATTTCGCAATGAATAATTTGTCTTTCGTTTCCACATCAATTAAATTATTTATATGTATATTTATATAGTTATTTGGTTTAATTTAAAAAAAAATATAAAATAATAACTTAAAATGAATTTAACAAAATGCAATACATTGATTTAATTTATCCCATATTTTATTTTTTGTAAATATTTCTTTAAATTATCATTCAAAATACATCTGCTCTGTATTTTGATATATTCATATATGAATTAATTGTACATTAAAATTCCATTATATTTATTTCATAAAATTTTGTAATATAACAAATAAATTCAAAACGCACAAACAGAGAGACATACATACGAAAAAAAAACGAACATGAATTTTATATTAATAGATATATATATATATATAATATATAAATCATTTAAATAACTATATATATAATGCTTATACGATATGAATTTTAAATATTTATAATATTAATATACATCTAAATATATACTTAACATAGAATATAAAGAAATTGAAGAAATATTTTCTCAAGAAAATTTATGAATATATATTTAACTATATATTAAATAATACTTTATACATATATAAATGAACCAAAAATGAAGTATTACATATATCACAACATTATATACATGATGTGATATATATTATAATATAAATAAATTATTCATATATATAGTTTATTAAATTTACATCTTATTTAATGTATATATTCCTTTTAAATTGTCTGTATATGAAATATGATAATAATAATATAATGTGATAAAATACACATTGAATGATTTTTGTTTTTAAATATAAATATATATAAAGATATAGTAGAGATGTTGAATTATAAAAAAAATCGGCATATTTTTATGATAGTCTATTATTGAATTATTTAGCAATTTTTTGTTATTATACTCACAGAACCTTTCTTGAGTTATGATTCTTAAATGAAACGTGTACTATCAAAATATATTTTATTCTATAATGATCCAGCAGTGTAGGTTTTCTAGAGTAAAAACGGAATTTTCTATATTTGTTATTTGAAAATATTATTTAAAATTGTAATCAATCATTTTTCCAATCGTATATATCTGTATTAAAGTCATAGAAAGTTGTCCATTAAATCAATGATTGTTTTAAGATAATCTGTATTTATTCATTAAATTATAATAAACCTGTTACAAGTTAATCAATTAAAAGTAATGATAAATATTTTTGTGGTTTTTATTTACACGGACTAATAACTATATTAAAAGAGAAAATGTTCATATAATATGATTTATTAACATTAAATTACACGGTTTTTTTGTTGCTATATGATTGTATAATTAAAAAAAATACAACGAATATAAAAAAACTATTAAATAAATTGCAATTTGAAAACAAAAAAATTTCATTAATTTTTGATCTGTACATCCAAATATATATAAATAATGCATTAGCAATTTATTTAAAAAAAATATATATCTATAGTAGTATATATTTGGATTTGACTGTATATTTTAAGGGACATTTATATTTTGCATATTATATATTATTCAGATACAATATATAAAACTAATTCATTTTCATATATATGATATATGTAGATATACATAAAAATAGATCCCATTAAACAAATTGGAAAAAAAAAGAAATCAGGATTTGGCCGTAAAGTATTATGATGATTGTTCATATTTGAGGAGTTAATTTGATTGACAATAAAAGTGAATTTACCTATTTTTCTACTGATTTTAATCAAATCCGTTGCTGTTTTCTCATCTCAAATTTAATATAGAATAAATATTTTCAAAAACTTGTGTAGCTGCGGCTTATGGATAATGTTCTAATGTGATTCAAACTATGTTTGATGGGGATATTTCTATATATATATATATATATATATATATATATATATAGGCATATTTTCATTTACATATGCATTATATGCATATATAAATCGAGACAAATTGACAATGTTTTGAATTAAAATTTTAATTCATTGTTATTTGTAAATCGAATTTTGTTATTTTTTTTTTGTTTTTGTTTTATTCAACTAATTTATTTTTTGTTTTTATGTTTGTTTTGTTTGTTATTTTAATGTGCAATTGACATGTAGACAAAAATATTTTAATTTTTTTTTTCTGTATTTAAATGAATTTATTTTATTTCCATTGTATATATGATAAATGTATAAAATTACAAAAATCCAATTTAGTTATTATTAATTTTTTGAATTGTTAAAACATAACAATAATTCATAATAAATAAATGCATATATTAAGTTTTTGAATGAATTATATTGCAATAAATAATAATTATAAAATAAAAATCTTTATATAGTTTTATAGTGAAATTATAGATTATAAAGGTATCGTTAATTTTTAGAAAAATTTGTGTTTGTTATATTAAAATAAAGGTTTGTCCCTTTAGTATAAACAAATAACAAGACAATTTTAAATTACTCTACGTATATTGAAAGTGATAATTTGTTTTGTTAATTTTTATTTACAAGTATCCGTAAATATCCTAATTTATATATGTATATATAGGATTTATAAAGCTTAAATATTTTATTTAATATATAAGTTTTTAGATATATAAAACTTTAAAAGGTGATGATTATATATAAATAAATAAACAGGATGGCATAAGAGAATTATCTATGGTATATAAAGTAAAGATGATAATGTGTTTATCGTTTATATGTGTACTGATGATGAAATATCACACATTATAATATAATAAAATGATGTAAAAACCGCAATAATTATATTATATAAATATATGTATAGATAGATTATACATATAAGATACACTAACTAAATATAAACTTGTCTATTTATATATATATATATATGGTTGTGTAGAGATGAAACTTGTTTAATAGTTTAAAATTGTTCGCTTAAAGCTATTTCGCTATATATAAATAATACTTCATATATGTACATAACATAAATTCCACATATATTGAAAATTGTATGCTCTATATATCTTTTATATATGTAATATTTTTGTGTATTGTCAGATATATAGGTATGTAAAGAACTTTATAATAATAATAATATATATATATATAATACATGTATTATTATTAGTCACGTAATACATGTATGAATCTATAAATATATATAGTTTCATGTATATATTAAATTATAATGATGTATAATAGAACATCATATTTAAAAACAAAAAAAAAACAATATATTGATGTTGTTTGTAGAATAAAATTTTTGAATAAATTTTATCATATAACTATATATAGAATGATGTTTTGTTAAAATGTCTTCATATACGTGATATATTTCACGCATTCATTCTTATATTTAAAGTATAAATAACAAAAATGCAATATGTATATTAAAATACAAAACTATGTCAAAGTTCTTATGATATATTCAGCAGAATTCATGTCTTAAAATTAATAATAATACAAAAATTTAAGTTTTTTAATAAATACATGATTTTTCATATACTTCACTGTTTTTTTTAATTATTATTTATGATATAAAAATTGGTTATAGATAATTTATTATACGATAATGAATTGAATTTTTAATAACTATATAAATATGAATATTTAATTTGTAAAATCAGGTAAAAAATAAGTTAATTTTATAATTATATATATAAATTGAATTAATTTTATTATTAACGTTTTTTTTTTATTAAATCCAATTTATTTGGTCATGAACTCTCACATGAAAGCGCTTTCATATTCAAATTTATATATGTCATTCAGTATAGCAAGTCATCATTCAATTTACAAAAAAATTTTCTATATTATTATAAGGGGGCTAAAAATATTAAATTTTAAATTAAATTAAATATAAAATCTATTTGAATATATATAAATAAATAAATATAACAGTATATAAATTCATTAATAGAAAAAAAAAAATATTCCCCTATTTTTTTTTTTTTACTTAAATGTAATTTAGATTGTATTATTTTTTATATACTGATCCTGCGAATGAGAGAGTAGAGTTAATTTTCTTATTTTTATGTATGATATATAAAATATATATATTCTATTACTTAAAAATTAAATTAAATTATAAAAGTATTGTTGTTACAAATGCGATGTAAAACAAGCTTTATTATGCCTGAATAAGAACTGTTCGTATATACAGGGTGTCCCAGTACAGGGTGCCAACCCGAAACAGGCAGGTTCTACACCTCATTTCCAATCAAAAATTGTATGGCGACCCCATGTCTATCTCGCTTGGGTTTCGAGCTAGCCCGAAAAAACGATTTTGTTGAAGTTCAAGGTAGTACGTGAATGTTATTTACCATATCTCAGTAACCACTGATCGGAATCCAATAATTATAAGCTTGTTGGAAAAGTATTTTAACTATCTTTAAATCTTTCTCATTACATAAACCTCGGCGACAACCCCTTTTCATGCTATAGCTGGTCAAACACAAGAAATTTCAACGGCCTCATTTCAACGGCCGTTATTTTGCAAGCCGAGAACTATAGAACTTTTATGTTTATCAACTGTCGGTTTTTAGGAAAACTTCTTTGATGTTTTAGCTTTAATTTGATGTACTAACTTTTAAAATATGTCAACTCGTCTTAGAGATATAACGAAAATAATATTGAAATATGACGAAAATAATGCAAATTTTTCAAAAATTTAAAACACAATTATTACATTGCAAAGTTCAATGTTCTGTTGTTATCGCGTTATCTAGATAACATAACTTCAAGGGATTGCAATTAATTTAATGGTTACTTAGAAATAAAAACAGTTAAATCTATTACCGTCATAAATTCATTCAATTCTTTTGTTTTTTGTGCTACATCTCTTCGGCATTTGTATGTTACATTGTTTTACGTTTAATATTCATTAGAAAATTAAGTTTGTTTTATAAAGAATAATTCGGAAGTTTGAAACGGTAAAAAACAGTAAAAAATAAATTTCAAAAGCATCCATCCAAATTGGTGTAAGTAAAAACTATGCTTGGCGTGCAATGAAGGCGCTTATCAATTGCAAAAAATTCAAGCACTTAAAGAAATAAACTACGTCCCCCGAATAACTTTTTGTGATTGGGTGATTCGTTGTTATGAACAAGATCCCAGGATATTAAATCAAATTTTATATACGGATGAAGATATAAATATTAAATATCCCTTCACACGTGAAGGGATATTTAATACTAAAAATAATCATCATTGGTTAAAGGAAAACCCGCATTCAGTTCGGCAACACGCATTTCAGGAACGAATAGCAGTCAATGTATGGGCAGGAAAGATTGGAAATCAATTAATTGGTCCATAGTTTCTACCTGGGCGACTGGATTCAGATTCATATTTAGTTTTTTTGCGAAATAGGTTATTCGATTTACTCGATGATGTTAATTTAGCTGATTTGCGATTCATTCATTTTCAACATGACGGTGCACCCCACATTTTGTACGAAGTGTAAGAGAATACTTAAATGATACATTCGGTTAAAGATGGATTGGAAGAAATGGCACATTAAATTGCCACCACGGTCGCCAGACCTCACACCATTAGATTTTTATCTATGGGGGGTTTGTAAAGACATGGTTTATAAAACACCAGTTCGTACCAGGGAAGATTTAATGAATGGCATTAATAATGCGTTTGAAGTTTTAAAAATATTCTGAATCAAATTCGATCGGCTACTAGGGTAGTATTAAAACGGTGTAGAATATGTCGATCACATAATGGACCCCATTTTGAACAATTTTTGTAGTAAAAATTTAAATTTAATTTAATAAATATGTTTTAAATTTTTGAAAAATTTGCATTATTTTCGTCATATTTCAATATTATTTTCGTTATATCTCTAAGACGAGTTGACATATTTTAAAAGTTAGTACATCAAATTAAAGCTAAAACATCAAAGAAGTTTTCCTAAAAACCGACAGTTGATAAACATAAAAGTTCTATAGTTCTCGGCTTGCAAAATAACAAAAATATTTGAGGCCGTTGAAATTTCTTGTGTTTGACCAGCTATAGCATGAAAAGGGGTTGTCGCCGAGGTTTATGTAATGAGAAAGATTTAAAGATAGTTAAAATACCTTTCCAACAAGCTTATAATTATTGGATTCCGATCAGTGGTTACTGAGATATGGTAAATAACATTCACGTACTACCTTGAACTTCAACAAAATCGTTTTTTCGGGCTAGCTCGAAACCCAAGCGAGATAGACATGGGGTCGGCATACAATTTTTGATTGGAAATGAGGTGTAGAACCTGCCTGTTTCGGGTTGGCACCCTGTACTGGGACACCCTGTATATATAAAAAAAATTCTGCAGGATTACCTGTTTGTTATACATATATAATAAAATAAAAAGATTGGCGACATTTGATTATATATAGGATATACATGGAAAACTCATCATTTCCCCCATATATTTTTTTTATAAAAATAATCTAATATATACTTCTTTAAATATATTTACCTATAAACGTACGTACGTTTTACCATATGTAAATATTGTTGTATATAATATGGAAAATAAATCTACGTATATATAGGAAAAGGATTTACATATTAAAGGTAAAATTTACGATAGCTGAAAAAAAACAAACAAAAACCAAATTATTTTATACATGGTGCTCAAAAATGTATCATTATGCATCTGATTCTAAGTTAAAATTATTTTATAAAGATCTTTGGTTTATGCAGGGATTCAATTTAGAAGACACTTTTATATGATTTTGATGATTTATATAATAATTTTTTGATAGTTTAAATTTCTACCATTAATCGAAGTTTTTACAATGTGGTATATATACAAATAAATAAATATTACTATTCTGGCTGAAAAACTATTGGTGAATTCAAAATATTTTGTTCAGTATTTCATTTGACGTGACTCGTTAAATTAAGAATTGTATCCTCTTGTAGTAAAAAAAAAATAAAAATAATAATTATATTATAGGTACATAAAAAATGTATATATTCAAAATTTGTATAAAGTCTTTTATTATTTTGTTTAACTGATATTTTTTCCATTATACCTTCGTCTTTATGTATTGCAAATAATAATCTTAAAAATAATTATAAGGGTAAATATCATGTGACTTGAATAAAATATTGTTTTTTTTTTTAAAATACATATAAGAATGGTTTTTTTTGTTGTTATACTGTGCGACATGTACATACTGATTTTTTTACCTTTGTAAAGGATATCAAAAATTTATAATATACCTAATTTAAAAACAATTTTATTTTATTACCTTTATTCTATTATATTTATATATCATAGATTTACATATTTATATTTTATTGAATTTTGTACATTGAAACCTGTCGAATGTGCTGGTTAATATTCTAAACATTTTTTAGAAAAAGTGATTATATTGAAAACGTTTTTTTTACACCTCGTTAAAAATATAAACTCAATTACGCAGGTAAATTATTATTAAATTAGAATGGTTATGATTATATAGATTATAGAGATTATCCTACTCCTATTCCAAGATTAGGTTTTCCATTTTCTTGATCGAAAATCTTCTTTAATAGAGTATCAATATTTGCTGTATTGTAAAACTGAATCTTTGTTCCACAATGAAATATTTTAAACCTCAAATATAAATACCTCAATCTTTGTTCACAAAGGAAATATTTTAAATTAAATAAAATGAAATTAATTTGTATATATTGAATATCATTTTATCTATATTTATATATCTATAATATAGAATCACATAAAAACTGATTTAATTTATATTTGTATACATATACCTTTAGTAAAAAAATTATACGATTAAAATCGATGCAATTTTTTATAGATATAGAGTATTATTTTATAATTAAACTATAGAAAAGTTTTTATCTAGAAAGATTTTTATTTTTATTCATCATTTGCTAATTTAAAATTCTCTATAATAGTATATAAAACTTAACTTAACTTAACAGAAAAAAAAGAAGAAATAAAATGTAAATAAAAAAAAATGTACAATTAATCCAAACGATTTTTCTTTTTATACATATATATATAAATAATCTACAATAAAGTATTATTGAGGTATTGATGTAATTAAAAAATGAAGTGTTTTTAATATTATATTTCTACAGAGATATAGCTATATTTTTATATAGATATAGATGCAAATTACAAAGATAGATATAAATTGAATCTGTATATATATATATATATAAAATAGTTTGATATAAATGAAAATTTAATTGACAAAACAGAATTAAAACAGAAAAAAGAAAAAACTACATGATTTTTTCGTATTGAAATATAATTTATATAATACCATAAAGTATAAATAACATTTAAAATTATATTATATATTATAAGATGTTTTATAATTGTTTTATTTTTTTTTTTTTATTATAGGTAATTGGATTTTTTTTTATATATCATCATATCAAATACTATAGCAGACATTTGATTAGTTCTTTTATTGGATTGTATAATTGATTTTATATTATATGTAAATAAGTAAGTTATATTTATTTTTATTATTGAAATAAGCGATTAATTACTAATCAATTGAAGAGTAATTTATATGAAATATTTAGTATTTTATTTAAATGATGGTTTTTAACATAATTTTTTTTAACATCATTTTCTACGCTAAGAGAAACGAAATAATTTCGTATACGATCGTACCGTAAAAAATGAATATCATTATTGCCAAATATATAATTTTTAATAAATTATAAGAAAAAACATAATTTTTCATTTCTTATTTTATTAAATAAATAAACCCAAAAATTTTATGAATAATAAATGCAACGGCACGCGGAACAATCAAATATAGTGATTTAAATAAAGCATGGGTTTTTTAATGAATGCGAATAATAAGTTGTTTAACTGTGCGATTAAAAGTATTTATTTTTATATGTATTTAAGACCATCATCTTTTTCCATATTTATATTTTCATGATTCTTGGTAATATATTATATATAATTTTTTTTTGTGCTGTTATATCTATAATCTTTCATCTGTAATAAGAATTACTTTATGCACGCTATATATGATATATATATGTGAAAAATATATAAATTAATAATGAAAATTTATATTTATTTATTGTTTTACATACACAACTTATATATATATATATATGAATTCAAGATTATGCACGCGTTTTTCTCTTTGAAACAATATTTTTACCATATTCTAAATATAATTTTTCTCGTATACTAATAATAGTAATAGTGTGTAGTGCGGAAAAATAAAAAAGTCATATTATTATTATCTCAGTGTGTGGGGGTTCGCATTATTATTATTTTTATATTAAGTTAAACTCGTTATATGTATACATATATATTATTTTTTTGTATAGTCATATATAATCAATTAATTAAAATATATTATACATATTTATTGCTTTTCAAAAAAGTTCTTTTCTGCTTATATTGAGAAAAAATATAATTATATATAAGTTAGAATTTATTTTCTGCTATAGCATAATAATATTTTAACTGCTATAGCATAATAATATTTTATAATTTAAATAAAATTAATTTATAATGAAATACCATAAAGTTATTAAAGTTTATGTTTCTGTATGTATACAATATACATACGAATACAAATTTATATATAGAATTTAGGGCATTTAAATGACATAAATCTGTCTGTAATTCTGTATACTACAAACAAATTCTAAACAAAACTATATAATTATTTATATACAAATTTCATTTATATGTACAATAATCAAAGACGGTGTTTTAACGAAGGTTGTACAAAGAAAACAAAGAAAAATTATCCAGAATTCGTTTAAGAAAATTAGACAGAAAATGTCTTTAAGATAAGGTATATGGAAAATGACTTTATAAGATAAAGTATGTAACAAAAATGCCGAAAATTATTCAGTATTTCTTTAAGATAAGTTTTTTTATTGAGGAATGGACCTTGGTTATTTGAAGACACCTGGGGTACAAAAAAATCATTCACCCAAAATTAATGATCTACAAATAAGTATAAAATGATATTGATTTGGAACAATATATATTTATATTTTTTGAACCGGACACTAGAATCGTTAGTACCGCACTTGAATATACATAAAACATTCATATAAATGAATGTATATATGGTGTATACGGAGATATTACTGAAATTACTCAATTTACATGTTGTATAATTTTCTTTATCTAATATATAAATGTATATAGTTATATCTACGCACAGATATGATTAATCATAACATTCATCATAAACAATCATACATATATACATATGTATATAATTTGTTGTACATATATATAAATATATTTTAATGCAACATTTCGTATATATTATTTGTTACATACATATATGATGCATCTATCTGTATATGAAGGATATGCCAGTAACATAAAATTTTGAATTATAATATATATTCAGACATAAAATATTTCGCAACAAGTTTCTCTTAAATAAAATTTCTCATATACATAAATCTAGAAATTGATAAGGGATATTGCTTTATAGATTTTAAATTTTATATAATAAACTTATTTCTATAAACATAAATTCATATAATAATAAATCCGATTGTGAGTTTAGTATATACCATATACAGTATACAAATTTTTATTTATATATCATAAACATATTAGAGATTTGCGCTTTCACAATTTCAATATATTATAAATAACAAATAATAGGAAATATTTTATGCCAATATATGTATATTTTTGAAATTTTCATATAAATATAAAATTTAATTTATTTAGTTTAATTCTATCACAAATTTATATATATATATATATATATATATATTACAAAACGAAATAAACATTTTTAAAAGTAATATAAAGTTACAAATAAATCAACTTCAATTTTAAATAAATAACTATACTTTATATGGATGCATTTAATTATATATTGAAAATTTGTATATATTCTCAATCATTATTGATCAAAATAAATATATAATTTTGAAAATTTAATATTTTAATACATTCATGGCAATATTGAATATGTATATAAATAAATAAAATATATTTTTAATGTTTATATTATATTGAATTTAATTCAAATAATTTTAATTTATAGTTTCATTCATTTAGAATTTCTATATTATTGAGTTCTATATTTGAGTGTGTGTGTTTCAATAAAATTAATCAAAACATTTTCAATTTATACATTATTAATATTTTATATATACATTTTATATATGTTATTCAATTAATTTATTATTTTCTTATTTCAAAATTTAATAGACACTTATACATAATTAATATTATTTTAAAACCCGAAATTTCTTTTAAATATTGAATTTGTCTTTGCTTCAAATGTGATAATGTAATTTTTTATTTGACTGTAAATGGATATATAGTAGATACATTTCAATATTATTAATTTAATGAATTCGATTCAAATATATGTCCATATATTTATATATTTTTATTCAATTATAATTTAAATTGATAAGTTTATTTTATATATATACAAAATGTATATAGCATTGCAATCGATAAATCATTAAATAAAAATAAGAAATAGTTTTAAAATATTCTTACTTTGTATATCGTTATATAGGTATAGATATAAAAAGTATAAAAAAACTTTTTATAAATATAAGTCAATTTAAAAATGAATATATTTTCGATAGAACTATATATAATATTAATAATTTATTTTCAATATAATAAATTAAATACACATTCAGTAATTATAATGTTCATAGCATATATATAATAAATAAAATAAATATATATCCTTATTAAAATATATAAACTTATTTTCATTTTTATTTTTCTTTTGATCGTACCCCATATATATATATTAATATACTTTAAAATTAACAAACATAATTTAATGTATATAGAATATAGATAGATGAATATTATATATACGTTTTATTTTTCTATATACAACCAACGATACAACCATATATATAATTAAACAAATAAAATATGTATATATATATATATTATTTAATAATAAATATTTCAAAAAGGGAAATATTTTATAGACAAAATTTTCTATATAATATTATTATTATTCTGGTAAATTCTTCATATATATATATATAAATATATACATTAATTTTTTAATACTATTTAATTATTTATAAAAAAAATAAATAAATAATATTTAAAAGAAAAGACTGTATATATAAATTAAATAAATAGTTTTTTATATAAAGTATTTACTGACTATACATACAATATATATTGAGTCTCATTTTAATGCAACTTTATCACATTAAACTTTTCTCTATATATGGTTTTTATTATTTAATAAAATTTCCTTATTATATATTAATATATATATATATTAATATATATATATTATTAATATATATATATATGGAAAAAATTAGACGATATAATTAAAAAAACAAAATATAGTATAGACTAGAAAACACTGGAACATTTTTATACACGTAATTTATATATTATGAAATTTATTTATTTATTTAATTTATTTAAAATATCTAAATGAAATTCAATTGAGTTATTTTCATATAGAATTCAAAATAAAAAAAAAAATATAATATATATTAAATAGAACTAATAATTTATAAATCGGTTGATTTTTTTTTTCGGTAAAATCAATATGTATAATGATTGGATGCGTTCGACGCAATATACGAAAGATTAAATTTGATCCCAATGAATAAATGGTGACTTAGTTCATGCACTTAAATCAGAAAAGGCTCAGAAAGAATTTCCGGTCATGGATTTCTCGACTCGTTACCACCCGTAATTTCGTTGAATGATTTACCTACGGCACCACCAAGTCTTTTAATAAGGTATAACAATAATCATAATTTATTTTCCTTATATATTTCTTAAATTATATCCCCCCTTTTTTTTAAGAAAATCATTTATTGTTAAAATTGATGATCATTCTCTCCAACAGGGATTTTTTCATATATGCATTTAAATGACATAATATTAATTTCATTGCGAAAAGTTCAGGAAAATTGAATCATTATAAGTTTTTTTTTTATATATTCATTCATTCATATAATAACATACTTTTATATATGTTATCGAAAAGTGTATATCGTCATGAATTTGTATATATATATGTACGTACATGAATATTATTAAAATTAAACTTCAAAACTTATATTATATATTTCTTATTGTATATATTAAATTATAACTCAATTTAGATTTTATCTTTTAAACTTTATTGTATAAAATATCGCACTACTATAATAATAGAATTTTACTTTATTGTTATTATTATTATTATATTATTATTATTATTATTATTATTATCATTATTTTACATATTATATATAATTATTTTGTATGTTTTGTGCATGTATATATTTATAACGCATCATATAATATTTATATAATACTCACTATATGGACTAGCCATTCTAAGTATTTTCTGATATAAATGAATGAGGGGTATTTATTTGATCAATTTTCTTTTTTCATATAATGTCCATTTTTAAACTTTCCTGAATTTTATAAAATTGTAATTGTAATTTTTGATATTTCACCAAATTTCAACATATTTTGCTGGACACTAACAGACCCGCAGTTTTCTCGATCTCCTCTTTAACAGTTTATACAGATTTGTTTATATAGATTTCTTACTATATGATATATTTACTATATATATATGATGATGTATAACATAGCTTTATGTGCCAAAAATCATGTTTGTGGAAATCATGAGATTAAAATTATTTTCATTTCATTTAATTTATATAATATATAGTATATATATATATATGGAAGAAATAAATCGATTTTTATTTAAACATACATATGTATAAATGGTTATGTAATAATTACATACGATTTATATATATATATATATATATGATTATATATAGATAAATAAATCTGTATATATGTATATGGTAAATGGTCGGATAACATTTAATCTTCTAACTATATATTCATTAATATATATATGTTTTTACATATATATATATTACAATACATCTCCGTATGTATTTATAACTTTTGAATTTTGTTGGCCATTGAAGCTTATTACATTATACATTTTGTTTTTGTTATACATACATATATTTCAATTGTTTTAATATAATTATTGTGAATGAATATATGTTGTCTAAAACTATTTTAAAATAAAATATTTTCTATAAATTAAATAAAAATTTTTTTAATTATAAAGTTATTGTAAAATTATATAGTTATTATATAGTTATTGTAAAAAGTAAAGTGAAATATCGTTTTTTTTTAAATTTATTTACACCAATACGAGTTTTTATAAAATTTCTGTTAAAAAATATATAGAGCAAAGTTAAACAATTTTTTGTGTATTCATTTTATTTTTAATAAAATTTAGTATAGACTAAAATATTTACTGTTTCATCCGCGAAGAATTTTCTTAAAATCGAAAATCTATTGATAGATTAAAGATATAATGGGTAAAGCATAAAATACATGAGTAATTAATAAACTTAATAATATTTATTTAAAATTCGGAAAATGGTTAGAACGTACGAATACCGAATCGTGCAATAAACAATTGAAAAAAAATACAAACGAACAATAATACAAAAAAGTTCAACCTATGAAAAATAGTTCATTAATACTCATCAAATGTGTTCAAAGTCCTATAAAGGACGAAACATAATTCTTCGTTTAAGACCATATAATGTTTATGAATTAAAATCAGCAATGCCTTCAAAACCGCAATTAATTTTTGCGGAATTTGTCTGTAAATTTAACAAATCAACCAAAAAGTTTAAAAATAAATATAGTAATATTTTTTTTAAATGAAATTTTAAACGTTTTAACATTTTACAAATATAGAATTTTGAATGGTTATTCTATATATATATATATATGGTACATTGTAAAACCATGAACTTTACATTTATTTATTTCTGTATTGTCCATATACAAAAAAAAAAAATTATATTTTAGTATATTTAATTAAATTATATATATATATAAATAAAACACTTTATAAAAATAGGTAACTTTTTCTCTATAAACGCACAACAAAATTTTGAAACATTTCAACATAAACTTTTGTATATATAATTTAAATTATTTATTCCATGTATTTGTGTTTATATTGTATATATAAAAATTAGAACTATAAAACTCAACAGAAATATCAACTTTGAATATATATCAATTATATAAATTTGGAATTTCATATAATTTTATATTTTATATTGTCTGTGCGGTCAATTTCTACAATATGGTATATATATATATTATTTGTATAAATTTTCGGATTATTTTCATCATATGTATAACGATTATATGATATATATATTGTATTACCACAAAATAATAATTCTATATAAATAATATATTTACAATTTAATACTCTTATTACAATTATATAGTGTATATATATATATATTGATTTTGTAATATTATATAAATGAATTATTAATACTCTAAATACACGTGTATATTTATTTAGTTAATATATATATTATATTATGATCATCTATCATATATACATATTGGTTATTGGTTACATATGTATATATATATATTGAATGAATATGTATAAATGTGTCAAATTATTTGATATTTTCTGGCAGCTTACATTTGTATATATATATAATATCATTATTATTATAAAATTAATCGTTCAAATCGATTCTTTTACATGTGTGTTTTGGGTTAATATATATACACTAAAATAATATATACAAAACATATTGATTTTACGCTTATACATTTGTTAGAAGCATATATTTATGTATATGACTTACTTATATATATAACAAAACAAAACCAATATATAACTTATAAATAGTATATCATGAATTTAACTTTAACAATTATATATACTTTTTAACTTATATTTATTATAGTTTTCATTATGAATAATTTTTGTGTTTGATTTTTTTTTTGAAATAAACATTGTTAATTTTTTTTTTTATTTATATACAATACACATTATATATAAGTATATAAATGAAATGAAGCGATGTTTGCATTATATAAAGTTTAATATAAAAATTATTTGATTTATTCATTTCCATTCATTTTAATTTATAATTAATTAACTTTTTATATATACATTTTTAACTTTTAATAAAAAAAAAATAAATATATTTATGTTTATTTTAACAAAAATAAATATATTTTGATTAGCCAAATATATATAAAATAGGTCTGTGTATGTTGTTTATATATTCATCAGGCAGGTTATGTATATACAATTATTTTAATATTAAATTATATATACAAAAGAGAAACGATACATATATAGAGAGAAAAAAAACATAATTTCTTTTTATAAACACATAAATTACCAACAATAATGTAATAAATAACATAGTTAAAAAAAAAAATAAATAAATAAAATTAAAAGTTACATGCATCCTAAATAACATCATGCATTTTTTTTTCTCTATACAATATTCGTTATCAATTAATGAAGACTTTTTGTACATAATATAAATATAGCATATATATAGTTGTTTTGTATTTCTATATACAGCATTTTAATACTGATTAAACATATAAATTGAACAAACGTATATAGGCATATATAAAGTTGCACATAATGTATTTATAGTATATACACAAAAAAAAAATAGTGGTTTGATTAAAAGTAAAATATATGTGTATAATAATATATTGGGGATATATATGTAAAGAGTATTTATCTATATGTAAAATATAGATATATCTACATATATATATATATGTAGATATATAAAATAATGTAATATTTTAGTGCATTTCTATTTGTATATAAAGTTTTTTTAAATACTCCAGTGTGTTTTCGATGCGGTTTTAAGATGCACCATAATTCGTTCGATTGTTTATTATTATGTTTAGAGAATGTTTTGTAATGTATAATTGTAGTGAAATTAATTACTCTTCCCTTCATCCTTCATTTATGAAAATTTATACGAAAAAATTTGATTTTCAATTTAAATTTTCATTTTTACATGTTTGATTGTTATGAAACACTTTTTTTGATTTTGTTATATGAATTTTGTGATATATTTCGCTATAGTGGTTAAATGGGAAAATTCGGATGTATTTTAAAAAGGAAAAAATACTAGAAAACCCAAGATACTTTTTGTACTGAAGCCTTTGCAAAGGAATTTCAGGTGAATTGTATTTATATTCAATATATATGCAAATATATTTGTCAAGTCAAATATAGTTTACAAATCTGCAAAATTGAATCGATTCAGATGCTATTTTTACTCTATTGACATTAAAATAACCCTTCTTCCATGCATATTTATCCTTATCGATTTCATTCTTATTGCGGAATAGACGGAATTGTCTGGTATATGTTTGAAATGCTTCAACCGTTTGCTTAATGCTGACGAATAGTTCTTGTTTAGGTTCAGTTAAATTTACTCAATAATAAATATTCCTCTGGAATCATGGAATAATGCACTCACATTTTCATTTATATTTTATCCAACTATATATTTATTTTTATTCTATATACGGTCCAATATATTATAAAATATTGTATTGTGTATAAATTTCGAAATAATTTACCAAAAAAAAATTGTTATTTTTTTGTTTTCGTTTAACTCCAATATATAGTTTCTATATAAAAAAAGAAAATGTTCACGCATATACAAAAAAGAATCAAAAAAAATATATAAAAATATATATACTAAATAATTTGTGTGAACTATATATATAATAATATACATAGTAATAAAGAATTCACATTTCATTTCATTTTTACATGTTATAAATAATTTGTATATATAATGTAAAATATATACACAAACACTAAAAGTATTAAAAACATAATATGAATAAAAAAAATAAAAAAAATAACCATATACAAGTAAACAATAACGTAAAACATTATAAATATTATATGTTTTTATATATTTAAATAGATTATAACGAAAAAATGTGTTTTAAACAAATTTTTAACTAAACACAAATTATTTTTCTATATATATATATGGATTTTTCCATTTTCCTTCTATATTACATATTTATAACTATATATACCTTTTGTTCAAAGAATTATATATATTTGGATATTGTATATCCGTGTGTAATATATACACAAAAATAAATGCATTATATTATTATTTTATATATATATTTATTTTTTTCTCTAGAAATTGTATAAACATTTGTATAACTATCTATAGATATATATATATAGTAGTTATATTAATGACACAAATAACGTAAAAAAAATATATATATTTATAATATATATATAATTATACATATACAAGGCAGATGTATAATAAATTTTACTAAAATAGTTAACGTTTTTTTTTTTTTTATTTACTTTAAATTTTGATTTATTGAAGAAAACTCCATCCATTCTTTCCATTTTTTTTTATAATGGAAAAAAAACTTTTACTACATAAACAAAATATAACAAAAACAAAAAAAAACACCAAAAATATTATATAGTTACAAAATGTTTAACATTAATTTTTATTATATTATAAACTCTGACATTTCATGTTTATAATAGTTTTATAATTAACAATTTCAATTAACCATTTTTAATTATGATAAATATATAAATGAACAAAAAAAAATTATAACTATAATTCTACTTTGTGTAATAAATTAAATTTTTATATTATATATAGGATAATTGTTAAAGTATTTTTTTTTTTTACTTTTAAATATTAAACAATTTTATTTATATTAAATTTTATATTAATTCAGAATTTTTGTCTTATTTTCTTTCACTCAGGTAAATTAAAATGATTTGGAAAATTTGTTTACCTTTTTAGTTTTAAGAAAATATAGTTTCTTATTATTATAAATCTTACCTTTTTTTATCAAAATCACAAATTATGAAATGGTTTTTTTTTGTTAAACACAATTATGAAAATTCTCTATAATTATTTTGCAAATCATTAAGGTCTATAGTATATGGAAAATGCGAGATTTATTTAAAAACATTTATATATATACTTATATACCTTTTAATAATACTATTAAATTTTTTACAGGTTTTATAGGTATAGGTTTTACAATAAAGTATTATTATACTGATACAACTATGTGGTGTAAATGTTAAAAATGCCAACTAACGAAATTTTGGGGTCGTAGGGTCGAATCCTACTGAATGCATAAAATATGTTTTGTGTTTTCGGTTATTTTTCGAATCTGAATTTTAACACTGAGTTGTATATTCCGCTTGCGGTTGGTCGTACGGCTAATTACCGACACCGTAAAAGCCACAAATTAAGTAACTAATAACAGAAGGCTGTTGTTGGACGCTAAAACCAGATTGTTGGTTGTATAGCGAAAAATTTATTTTTTTTTTTTTATTATTATACTGATATATTCTTTATATAAATTGATATACATGTTGTTATACTTCTGTATTTTTGAATATTCACAATATATATATATAAAGATTAAAAAGGTTAAATATAAACGGATATTTTTGAAAAGGTTAGTGGCTGTATCCTTTTTCAGTTTTTTTTTAGTCAATCAAAATCGTCTCCATCATATATTGCCCCACGCATATATTTGAAGATAAAAACTGTGTTATCCCTCAAAATGTACCTATTTATTTTATGTTTTCGAATATAAAGGTATATTATACAAAAATGTAATCATTATATTTATTTTTAGTACTTGTGTATATTTTTTAATACCTTTTTTTTTTCTTCTATATCAATTCAATTTAAATTTACGTTGTATATATGGAAATTTTTTTTCTTTTTGATATAATAACGAGTAAAATGTTATGGTAAAAATGTTAAAGGTTTTCTGTTATTATTATTATTATCAATTCCTTTATTTATTTGAAATTTTTTTTTATGATTTCATTAAATACTAAAAAAAAAGGGATACATTTTTATTTTGTTGTTGTTGTAAATACATTCATTCTATAAATACTTGAGTCATTTCTATATATCGTTTATTTTTATACAAAAGTGCGGATGGATTTACCAGATATTTGAATATATAATCAATATGTGTGGTTAAACGTATTTTATATTTATTTTTTTTATTGAATTTTATGAGTTTTATCTTTTGTATATGTTTAGGTAAAAAAAAAATTTAATCATTTCAATATTTTATACATCGCAATAATCGATACTGCTATAGAATTTTTCGCATATATATATTTTCATTAATAAATATTTATAACATTTTATTTTTAAATATATGATAAAAGTTATCCAATCCAATTCAATAGTATTTAAATTTATTGGTATAGAGATGACAATTTTTGGAAAAAATTGCTATGAACTTTTTGAACTTTGTTTTTATCTATTCATCTCTCTCTATGTAATATAATTTATTTTGACGTTCACACTCAAAACATATATAAAAAAATATCATAAAATGTCTTTTATTGTTTTTTGTTAAATATTATTTCTGTATTTCAGACCTTAATTATATAAGAATAATTAATAATACTTTTCATATATTCAAAAGAAACTTAAACTATATATCTATAAAATAATTGCTATATTATTTGTGTAATTCCATAGTGAATTCCACTGAAAAAACAAAATGACCAAAATGAAAATATATATAGTTTATTTCATATACCACCAAACAATTGCATTCGAGAGAAAGATTAAATATGTGGCGTTTTCACCACACAATAAATAAGTGGAAAACATCTTCAGTGTTGATTTTAAAGAAATTTTTTCGTTTATACAAAATTTATAGTTTTAAATGTCATTATTAAGGTAAACAAATAAAAATAATTATCTTACAAATTTTTATATTTAAAAATCTTTAAGATAAATTGAGTTTTTATTAAAATTATATTTGTAGTTTTGCTTTGATTATGGATGCAAAATAAAATTAATTTTTGTCATTTCTATGTAAGTTATACAATTCAATGCATCTACCAACTATTCTTTACCACTTTGTACGATGGGTTAAAATGTATTTTTTATATATGAATATACTTAAATAAATATTTGCATATATGTATATACTAAAACAAACAGTTGGTTTAGTATGAATTTATACTATATCATATATATACATAAAATATAGTGTACTGTATATAAACAAATACATTAATATATGTATATATATCATTTTATAATCGTATAAATTATACATAAAAATATATATATAGGTATTTATTTGTATATATCTAGATATATACAGAATATATATTTCTATAAAGTATATAATCCCACTAAACTTTTAGATAACAAAAAAAAAATAAATAAATATAATTTTTAGTAATTTATTATCGTTTAAGGACATTATATTATTCATGTGACATTAGGAGATAATTACTTTTTTCCGTTTTTTTTTTGTATATATGACCAAGTCTGTGAAATAATAAAAAAATTTAATAGTTTATTTTTTTTTATATATATTAAGTGATGATATTTTGATATATCATGAAAATTTTATTTCAAAATGGGTAATTATTTATTCGTATTTGTGTTTATGGTTTACTCATATGTTTATAATTCTTTAAAATATACATATATATACGTGTTATCCTATTG
Organism: Dilophus febrilis; assembly: GCA_958336335.1. Lineage (NCBI taxonomy): Eukaryota > Metazoa > Arthropoda > Insecta > Diptera > Bibionidae > Dilophus > Dilophus febrilis. The sequence goes on along the minus strand of OY284470.1, from coordinate 10,299,322 downwards.
GGGAATAAAATATTTCTCTTTTATTAATTTATGTCTGCAGAATGTTCTGCTTTATGATTTAATGTAAATTAATAAAATGAAATATATTATATATTAAAAATGGAATTATTTATTTAAATTATATAATTTAATAAATATATTTTAAAATCATCACTAAAAAAAAATTAAATTAATTGAAATAATTATTTAATTATAAATAATATTATGAATTTATATCAATAAAATATTATTATAGATGAATTATTTTTATTAATTATATATTCATCACAACTGAGTACGTATATACAATATACATACTATATATTTATGAAAAACTTTAGCAACACAATATAGCAAATATCTTTTATATATCATTAAAATACATAAAAGAACACAAAAATTCATCACTAAAAAATTTTAATATAAATAAAGTTTAAAATTAAACTTATTAATATATTGTTATTTTTTTTAATAATTTATTAGAATTTTATGTATAGATAAAATTCAGTTGTTTTCATTTTTCCTGTTCAGTTGTGTATAATTAAATTTTTGTTACAAATATTTAATTCAAATAGAAATAAATGCGGTTACACATTTTTGCATAGATTATCATATATAGATATGTATATAAAATTCAAACAAAACAAAACTTTATCGTAATGCAATGTTTATATATTTTAAATATTTTAATTCATTCAAAAATGTTAATATATATACAACAAAAAATATCCTCATAGCTCATATAGATGTAGAAACAAAATATCAATTTAAATTATAGATTCAAAAATAAAATAAGAATATTTAAATTCATATATAATTTATTAAATATATAAACATAAAACCAAAGAATTTCATTTTTATATATGAATAAAAATAAATGATATAAAGTTAATGAAATGAAATAATTTAATCTTTAAACAATAATATTTATTTTTATTATAGATATATATTTTATATACCGCTATAACGATATATGGAATACAAACCAAACCAAACCAAACAAAAAAAAACCTATAATATTATATGTATTATTTATTTTATTTGTTTTTTTTTTGTCTTAAAAAAATTCTCATCTTTTACGATTTTTCTTTTAATTAAAAATTTATTATTCCGCATATTATATAAATCATAAAAGTTTGCGTTTTTATATATATTAAAAATTTGCCACGGTAAAAAAAAACAATGAGAATATAACCTTATTATAATATTCCTATTTTGAAATTTTTCATCATAAAAAATGAAAAAAAAAAGTAAATATAATGAAAAATCAAATATCAACAGACAAAAAAGATTTTAAGAATTTATGTGTGTGTGCGAATTTATGTGTTTTATTTTTTTTTTAATTTTCATCTTAATATACAACAATACACGCATATATTAATTAATTAAATTCCTTTTATTATTATATATTTCATGTACTTATAATAATCGTCTATCTGTGTCTATATAATCTATAATATAACATTCTTTTGTTTATTTTGTAGACGTTAAACATTTTCATAAAGGTGCGGGCAAAGAAGGTATATATTCTATAAGGTATAATAATATTGAGAGAAGATGTTGACATTTTATCTTTTTTATCTACATTTTTTTTATAGCGTTATATTTCGCGTTTTATATCTATATATACTATATACTAAAAAAACTATATATGGTGAAAAATCGTAAATATTATACGTTATATATATCGTCTTAAAAATATATAATATCCTTATTATTTTTTTTATGTTATATAAATTCAAAAATATTATTTGAAGAACATATTTTCAAAATTACCATATTCAATTTTTTGTATTCGATAGGAAAAATCGAATTTCTTTATACGTTTTTTTTAAAAAAAATACAAAAATAGGAAAATTTTTATATATACGCGAGCATATATCCTTCAGACCCCTTTTTCTATATTTATTTATATACCTTCCTATATATAGATAGACATAATATATTGATATACAATCACAATATATTAAAGGTTTATTTATAAGCATATCAATGGGCATATATTACAAAAAAATTTTTATCTTTTTATCTAAAAACTTTATATACGAGTATATAACATTAAATATTTTTATATATATATTTTAGTCTTTGTTTTTAAAGTCTCTAATATATATAGATATCTTGATTTTCTTTTCTTTTTTTTTCTATTTTTTGTATATGCTCATCTTCATATATCTCTATCTATATATAATAGGATAAATTGTAATTTTTTGACATTGATAGCATAAAATAACATCATATATAATAAGTGTATATACTAACAACATAAAACATAAAAGATGAATGGGGTATTTGGTATATAATAAATATATGTATATAAATAGATAGATCCTTTTTGTGATAATTTCATTTAACAAATATTCACCTTTTCCAAATCTATGTATATACATTGAAAATTTGAATGAATGGAAAAGTGCATATAATAAACAAATATGTATTTTTTTTTATAAATATATATATATAGAAGTTGTTTTATGGTATATTATATGTATAAATATAAAGTGTAAATATTAAATAAAGATAACTTAACACTACATAAAGCTTCTTTTTTTTTATGAAAAATTTTTTATATATATTTAGAATTTACAGAATTCATGTAAAATTTTTTTCTCGGTTCATATAACATAAAATATTGATGTATGATTTACATATATGTATATAGAATATCTCTATATACATCTATATATAGCTTTAATATTTTATATATAGATATGAATATACATATATTCTTTGTGTGAGATGCGAAATTCTTATTGATAAAACAGTAGTATCACATGAAATTTTAAACACCTTTAATGGTTTTTGAAAAAAAAAGAGTTTTTTCTGAAAGTTTGTTTTTGCAATTCTATATAAATAAACTCTAAAGTAATTTATAGGGTTTCATTTTCTTCGTCATCTCCAAAAAAACTTCCTTTATTAATTATCTTCTTTTTCCCAATGGATAATTTAAATTCATTAAAAGTTCATAAACATATATTACATATTACAATATATTGTAGGTGTGTTTAACTATTATTGATTATACTGTATTTATATTTTTTTATGGGGTGTTAATATAATAAAAAAAAAAAGATATAAGGATATACATAAGGATAAAATCACTTTTATTATATATGGTATATATGAACATGATTCAAAGATATGTGAATAAATCTGATATTTTATTTTCTGTATATATATAGATTTAACATTTTATATAGGTAAACTAAATCATGTTATATTTCATATATGTATATAGAAAGGTATGTCGGTATATATACCTGTATATAAAAAAGGCATATTATACATCCAGGTATATTGTACCTGATTGTACACACGTATATATATATATATAGTATATTCATTTATGGCATAAGGTATTTCAGTCTAAACACACAATGTGCTTCTATACCTATACCTATATGTGTACATATCCAAGTCAAATACAAATTGTATATGTATATAGTATATAAAAAAAAAACCACATGTAAAATATGCATATATTTTAATATATGCGAAATATTATGCTTTAAGGTATATATAAAACATGCATTTTTATTTTTGTTCATTTTGGCATATTTATATATAACATAAAAAAAATATATGATATAAAAAATATAAAATAGATGAAAAATATTTTATTTACCTTATAATAAATTTTTCCAATTTTTTTTTTCTCCTATACTATAAAAAGTTTCTTCTTATTTTTATTTACTATTCTAAAATATAATAACCATTTTTGTATAAATAAAGGATATCTATGTATTTATAGGCAAGTTAAATTATAAAAAATTAGTGTTAAAAGGAATATAAATATAAGGTATATTGAAATTATTTGCCATAGCGGTAATTTTAAGAAATTTATTGTATCTAAAATATGGAATGGATATTTTCTGTTTTAATTTTGTTTATGTATTTTAAAATATTTCTGCTTATTTATTGATTATGCAAAACCACTGCGCCTGATGGTTTTTGTTCGTATCTTGCAAATTATTATTATGATAAAAATTGTAGTTATTTATACTATTTATGGAGAGAATTCTCCATTAAATGTTGTTTTAATTAATATTTTACCTTTTAACAGATTTTTTTTAATATTTATATATATTTTATAATAAGAAAGTTGTTATAATTAATTGTGTAACAGATCTGTATGAATTCTAAAAGAATATTCCCAATTCATATATGAAATATTTCCATTTTTTCTATATCAATGGGAATTAATCGGTTTGGTATGCATTAAAATTTTCTGTTTTTCTGTTTCTATTTGGTTTCTATGATTTATGATACGACTCCGAACCTTTACTAAGGTACATTTATATTTTTCCCTATATGTGGTAAAATCCAAACTGAAATGTATATTAATATATCTTGTATATATGATCAGCCTGTCAGTTATAAAAAAATGTCAATATAATAACATATTTAAAAGTTTTTCATTTTAATAATACGTGTATAATCGTATAATATAATATATCAAAGTTATATTAAATTTTCCATTTTATTATATACATTTAATATAAATTCTTATTCATAATATTATAAATTCCTATTTGTCTAAATAGGCATAATATGGTTTTATTTATGGTATATTTATATATAGATATATGTTTTTTTTTGTTTTATTTGTGTCTGTTATCTATAAATTTTTGTATACCATTTTATATAAAACAAAAACACGTGCATCTCTACACATTTTTCTTCTATTTATTTGTTTCTTTTTTTTTTTTATGTACGTATAAATAAGACAGGAATTTTATGCATGTAATAATTTATGTTATAACAAATCCAAAATGTTGTATATATGTAATCTTATAATATAATGATACATAAATACAGTACATATATACAATTTGTGCTTATAGGTTAAATATAAATATATGTCTATATCATGTATGATGGCATTTAGTATATAGGTATACATTTTACATATACCAAAGATATAAAAAACTATAAAAAAATACATCCACACATATATAACCAGATGATATGTGTATTACATTTACAATTTATATCTATAAATTAGGAATCAGTTTACGGGAGAAAAACATTTACATACGTCTATATGATGAATGGTAATGGAATAAAAAAAATATTTCTATATAGCCTGGAGCTTGAAATATATATAATATTATAATACAATGGGATGTATAAATGCACGTATAACCATACTACAGCTATAGATATATATATATATATAAAATGTAAATAATAGGATTAATTAAAGAAAATGTTTTGATTTTTGTTAGATGAAATCCTTATATCATATATCATAAATATTTCATTTCTATTTGTACCTCTTTTGTTCACTTATTTTCTATACTCAATCGTATACAAAAAAAATGATACCATAAAAGGGTATAAAGGTCATCATTGATTTTCGCATTTATTCACTTTGTTTCCTAAAATGATAATGATTTTAATTTACGATGTATATTAACTAAATTCATTATGAAAAAAAATAAATATGTAATTTAATATTGTTTTAAGGTTTATAAATTTATAAATTAAAAATATATTATTATTTACACATATTATTTAAATAGAACAGAATATGTACATACGGATTAATTCAAACATATGCGCTTACGTCGTTATATGAATATATATTTTTTAAGATATATCTATAATATATATAAAAAAAAATAAATAAAATATATTTGACGATCCATTGACCTCTTAACAGCATTTATATATAGCCTTTTCAATTATAAGGATAAGGATATAAGGATATATTATTACGTTTATGAAATCTTTTATGTTTTATATCTCTATATATGAAGAGGTTTCATATATTATATTTATTATTTTAATATACCATCTGGTAAGTGTAATAAAAAAAGAAAAGAAAAAAGATTCCTTCAATTTTACTACTTCCCATATATAGCATATTGAGGTATACTTGTATATGGATATCATTACGCATTGTATATTGTTATTATATACATATATAGTAACCATCCGCATATGTATACCATATTCCACATATATGCTACATTCATATATATATACAAACGTATATATATAGAAAATATGTGATGAAGAGAGTAGATCAATTTTCACAGGCCAACTGGTTTTATTGCACACATTATATCAATATAATAATTTGTATATACGTACGTTAATATAGAATTTAAGAAAGAAAACACTGTTGCTATAAAAGGATCTTGTATAAAGATCATATATGTATATAGTCTTCTGTGTGTTTCTTTTTTATAATCAGAACAGCCAAAAAGGCAATAAAAACGAAAGATAAACCATACACATGCAATCATAAATGTTCTTTGCTTATATAAATACATTTTTTTTTATCTATTCTATTTAATAATAATATTATTATTATTATTATTATTGTGTGTATGTTTATGTAAGGATTCGATAACATATTGTTTATTTATATATATATTTTTACATTTATTTACAAATGATTTAATAACAGGTGGTGGTGATATTATTTATTGTATATATATAATAATGTATTCAATGTGTTGTTGATTTTTTTTTGTTGTATATACACATATTATATGATACAATGGATTTTTTATTTAATGTTTTGATAATAAATATTTTGTGGTAGTTAACCTGAACGATGATTTGTTAATAAACATAAACAGGATATTTATGTAGATGTATAAAGAACGCATCTTTTATTCTTTTTTTTTTATACCTTTTTAATTAATTGATTTATTTCAGTGTCAGATGGGATGATTATAATAAATAAAAACTAAATATCATATCCGATGAAATTTTATTATAATAATTTTGTTATAATAATAATAAAACACAGTGAATATGAAAAAATATAATGTGAATTTAAAAAAAAATTACTATATGTATTTTGAAAAAAAAAGTCTCATATGGTCTTTTTCTTATATACGATTAAATCCATATATTGTATATGAAAAAAAAGATACAAATGTTTTTGAACACTAAGCGAATATATTTATATATTCAGGAACAGGAAGTTTTAATATTTATAAATTTCTTTTTAAATCGATATGTAGAGAGAAAAAAAATATTACATTTTTATCGGATATAATATACGCAATATGAGAAACTCAAAGAAATATTTAAAAATATCCATCCGCACATTTCCTATATATTAACAGATGTAAAGTAATATTTAGATAAAAAAAAATAACATATGCCAAGTTAAATATGTATATATTTATAAATATAATAGTAAAAAATATAATATAATCATCGCACATATGAGTCCGTATACGTTATCTCTTGAATCCTTAATATATATATATAACACATTATTATCAAAAGGCAAAAAAAAAAAATTGTCATTTAAAAATATATATACATCGACTTGATTTGATAACATCTATAGTAACAACAAGAACCAGAACCGGTCTTTACATAAACAAGCAAACCTAGTACTTGCTTCTTTCGGGGGGCGCTTCTTTCACTTTCAGCTTCAAACTTCTTAAAAAAACATTGGAATAGAAAAATAAAACCCGCGACGTCTCCGCAATTTGTGTTTAAATATTTTTTATAATATATTAAACATTTAGTTATAAATGTTATCCATAGAAGACTAAGCCTAAAAGGGATACCTTAAATAAAAAAAACGCATTGATTGGGTGATATGGAAATGGCTACTATAATATGATATAATATGACCAAATATTTAAACTACGTAGGGCGTGAAAAAGTAAAGGATCGGTCCTGATATCAACACCACAAAAATGGTAACATTTTTAATACAAGAAAAAAATATTCGATTACAAATTTTATCAACAAATAATACAGAATAATACAAAATCTCATCTCACATATTCGATTTTAAGTAAAGGGTTTTTTTTTGCTTAATACTTTCATTTTATATATGTAATGTAACCTTTATTATGTTTGTTTATTTATATATATCAATAACGTATATATGATATGATATAGGAAGAAGCAAAATAGGATATATATAAAAAAAAATGATATGATAAGATATCTATTCTATTGTATATACTCCAATTTCCATTATGACTATTATAACATTTAGAAAAATTTATTCAACTTTTCAATAGAATTTAAAAAAAAAAATAAAAATATAATAGAAAGTCTCTCTAGGAAAAATATATCCATATATATTGTTTGTATAATGTGTTTCTAGAGTGCGAAAAAGGTAATATTATACGATATATGAGTGTATATATTTACACAATCATTTTTTTTTCTTTTTCTTAACATTTTCCATCGTTTGACTTTAATCTTTGAATCTGTTGAATCCACACATTGCTTTCTCAATGTTTATATGTATAATGTGAAATGTGAAGAAAATGTTTTTAACTTTTTGTTGAATGATATTTATTATATTATTTTATATAAGATATCAAATATATTCAAATTCATATATATATATATATATATGTATATATGATATATTTCACAAAGTTTAAAAACATCTTTAAGTGTTCATAAAGACTTAAATATATATATATATATATAAGTACTTTTAGATAGATATATATGATGATATAATCCTAATACTAATAATATGATATTGTATATATATAAATATATGTATAAGAATATATAGAACAAAAAAAAAGATGATTTCTGGTAGCTCAAGTTTGTATAAAAAAAAAGAAAAGAAAATCTTAAAGAAACAAAGAGTCAATCAGATAAAACTTTATATACAAATACATTAGTGAATCATTCACATATCATAAATATATTTATATAGAATACTTCAATATATATATATATACTTATACATAATTTGTAAATAGAAAAAAAAAACAAAACGAAACGAATTTATCTAATGTAATGGAATCATCAATGATTTTGTCAGTTCATCATCTCTATATATCTATTTATAAAATATAAAAATTATTATTATATGTGAAAGGGAAAAATAATTCTTATTATAAATTGAAGAAAAAAAAACTGTTCTAGAAATAAAAAGCCATTATTAGCATTTTGACAATCGCATATATAATAGAATAGAAGGCAATTGAACAAAAAATCTCATATTTAACAGTCACATTTATAGGAGTTTCTTACACTTCTTACCATAATATCTTAAGGAACTATAGGACACTCTATAGCGATGGCATAAATACGTGTATTTTGGGGATTTGTTTCGCTATACGATATGATAATAAATTTATCACTCTATACATATATATTATTTTTAAAATACAACTAATGAATTATGTTAACATTCCAAGTGATACAAAACGAAAAAGGCGACTTTACATAGCATTACTTCTACGTATTTATTCTTTTTTTTTTGAATAGACATAAGTGCATGACAGAACAAGAATTAACAGTTATGGAAGAAGGGAGCAATATTACAAGATAGATTTCTAAAAAATTCTTATTCAATTACATATATAGAATTTAAAAAAAAATACTTCAGGTAAATTATCAAATCATCACATCACATGTTTAAAATACCATGAATAAATATTCTAAATTAAAAACATGTCAATTGATGATATTTTTTCAAAACGTTTTTATTTATTTATTTTAAATTAAAAATATTTATAGTTTTTATTATATATTTCAATAACCCTTATATTGTATATCAATGAAACGATGCATGTATAATTTAATCTTATGTACTTCATGATGCCATTGTATTGCAATATACTATACAGTAAAAGAGTCGATAGTCAATATATATTTCATCAATATAATATCCTAACATATATGTAGTATTGTATGAAATTTGAAAATAAATTAAACTATTGAAATTTTTTTTTTTGATTTAAATCTGTATATATAAAAGTAAATATGCGTTTTATTAAATAAATTAATAAATTAATTTATTATTATTATATATATATAGTTATATAATAAGGATATATATAGTTTATATAAGGTATATTACATTTACATATATAAGCGTATGCATATAAACAAACTGAAAATGGTTTAATTTACAATTGATGTATGTATATATATATGTCACTTATTTTATATACCATACATACACTATATGAATACTGTCAGATTAAATTAAATTGTATAAATGAAGTGATTGAAACTAATGAAGTATGATTGATATTGTCTGTATATTTATATCCTAAAGGTTTTTAAAGGGATCATGATACGATTTTATATATATATATATATATATATATATATATATATTTTGATATAGAATTATACTACTAAATTATATATACACATTGAATTAAAACTAAATTTTCAATGTATAAAATAGGTTAATGGACATTAATGTATAACATATAGATAAATATATAATAGAAATAGATGTATATATATATTGTTATTATATTTTATATATACGTTCATGTATATATACATATATTTAAAATAAAGGTGTTGCCCTCAAGCTCTATATTATATACACATATACTTTCTATTGTATTAAATAACTAAATATCTGAATGTATACATATAAATGCATATACACATTATATTAAATCAAAGGGATTTATTTGACAAGTAAAACCATTTGTTGGCAATGCTATGTGAGTGTATAAGTATATATATATATATATTTATATGAATATATTCATTTTAACAGAAATATAAACATTGCATATATATATGATGGAAATATTCTATATGTTTCTATAGTTTTTTGTACATCATCATATATATAGGGTGTAGAGTATATATGCGAATTATACGATCGTTTAGGGTATTTCCTATAATTTTGTATTTAATAAATTTATATACATTCATTATTTCACAAAACAAATAATAATAAATATTATATTTAAAATTTGTTTTATGTTCCTGTATGTTAGACTACCCATTTATAATTAAATGTTATATATTATATATAATTCTTTAGTTAAGTAAAATATTGCATTATATCAATTATATATAATACATATATACATATAAAATGCAGCCAACATACGCATTCATCCAAATTCTATATCATTTTAAATTATTTATGAAAAAATATATATATAAATGCAGTACGTCAGTATATATACATATATAAATAAAAGCTAAATTGATGAATTTTTTAATATTGTATTGTATGTATACAATATTTGTGATATTATTTCTATATATTATTCCTATATTCTATATAATTTTAGAATATACGCAATTCATTTTGCTATGCATAGTTCAAACATATAATAAATTAATCTCTATTCAGTCCCAGTCATTTTTATGTCTACATTTAAATTAATATATACATATAAAAATATTTCATATTGGAACATTTATCCTGTTGGCTATACAACACATATAAATTTAAAATACATGAAAATATAAACATGAAAAAAATAAAAATTCATAATGTTTTTGATCATATAAAATTGTATAAATATAAAATAATACAAAATATGTATTAAATAAAATTATATTATATGCAAAAGGCCCGAGGTATTTAGATCTCTGCACAAGCACGAACGCACTCTGCACCAGATAAGAAAAAAATGTGTATCTATTTATTTGCCTATAATGACAAAAGTTATAATGTTCGTTGGAAAAGGTGTAATATTGAAGAGCGTATATTTGTTGTGATGACCATAATTTTATATTTTCCAGAGATCAACCTTTTAATATATTCTAAGATTTTTTGATTTGGCAAAATTTTGCATATAAACGCATTGTGACTAAAGGAATATTTTAATTTTGTTTTATTCGATCCAGCAAAGATATAGTTAAATGCTTTTCAAATCAATAATGTATTCATCTATGCATTTTCCGAAACGGTAAAAACGTGATGTTTGTTCCAATGTCTTTTCAGATGATGTACATAAAATGGTTCGTTATATGACCCTACATTGTGAATTCTACGAACGAATAACTTCGAATATATTTAATTGTATATATAGTTTATTGAAATGAATTGAAATTCAATTAATTTATTATCAAAAACAATTTCATATAAATATACGCGATGAGATAAACAAACACTGATTTTGATATTTTTAATGGAAAATTGTTTACGATTATGTATATATATAATATATTTTGTTTTGTAAATATACAAAACAATATTAAATAAATATACGTTAGTATATATAAAAATAAGTGCACATTGTCTTTGGATTGCCTAAAGCAGTATATCAGTTATAGCAGTAGCAGTTGGGGGTATACGAAATTTTATAATTTTCCTGAATAGCTCTTTAGAATATATACCCTTTTGCTATATTCTGTATTTTTTATATTTATACATATAATCCTCAAATTCTAATCTAATACTATATACCAAAATCGCTTATGTGATCAACAATCTATATATAAAATTAATACATTATAATTTTTAATTTTACCTTTAAAATGATAAAATAAACATTTTCATATATATGGTAGTTATTGAAAATGTCTGAAAATATTTCATTTTGTAAATGTACTTATTATATAAATCCCATTACGCGTGTACTTTTCTGTATGATAAAATAATAATAAAAAAAAAAAAAAAGAGCAAAAAAAAATGACAGTATTCCCAATGCTATTTTAATAAATAATGTAATCAATTTCACAAATTTCTTTTTATTTTATTGGTATATTATATATGTGAATAAATATAATAATAATTCTATTGCCATTTTGCATATGCATACAATATTTTATTATACAAAATTTTTTTATCATATAATTTGCATATAAAAACATACACATATAAACTGTAAACAAATATTTTATATTTATTTAGTTTATTTTTATTTTATTTGTTAAAGTGTATACATAAAAAAAAAAGTATATCTTTTAAGAAATATAAAAAAAAATAAAACATTAAAAAATAATATTTTTCGAGGGGGGTAATAATAAATTAGCTTTAGTAGCAATGCATGATATATTCTCTGTGGCGTATGTTTTTGTGGAAAATTGTATATATAAAAAATTTGATCGTATATATTTATATTTTAAAAACCTTCATATCTATATATGACTGCGACTGTATATACACATAAAGGTTATATCAATTTTAGTGGTCTTACACCGTCGAGTCTATATATATATATATGTATTTTTGACACGTCGCAACCATTTATCAATGTTAACAATGAAAATCTACACAATATATCTATCTATATCTATATATACGCATATGTAAGTGTTTATTACATATATATATACAAACAAATGTATATCTATATATGTTGTAAGAAAATGCAATATTTTATAAACAAAAAAAAAAAAAACAGAAAAAACTTACTCAGAATTGTAATGATATATTATTTCTTTAAAATACCAAATATGTATATGGATAAAAACAATCATGCAAAGAATTGATAAAAAGGATACTCGTATACACTGGATATGGGGAAAACTCTCAATTCACTTGAAATATTTCAATTTGTCTATATACATACATAAATAAATAAATAAATGTGTATCTTCAATAGCTTATCTATATATCTCTATAGCATATATGTGATGCTTTATAAATTTAAATATATATACATACAATATATATAAGAATATATAGAAGAAAAATGATAGTTAACTGACAGATTTATGGTGCGACAATATTTAAAAAAAAAATGTTATATACAATAAAGAAATATACGAACATATGTAAAAATATGCAAATTATTACAATGTTTTTTATGTATATAATATGAAAACATACTTTTTATTTCATTTGTAACTATATATATATATATTTAAATAAAAAATGCATATGCAATTCTATATCCAAATAATAAATTATTAATAAATATCGACAAATTCATTTATATTAAAATAGCATAAAAATTGACATATTATATATTTATGAATATATGGTATTATACTATATACAATATAAATCCTTTTTCATATCAATATCCTTTTCATATATTTCTCTGTATACAAATATATATATAATAAATTTTTAACAACGTATATATTCATGAGAATAAAAAGTTTTACACGCAAAAAACACAATCAAATAAATATGATGAATAATAAATAATAAATTTAATAAGATTATATTTATATAAAAAAAAACTGTACTATATTTGACTTTTGTGTAGTCGTCCATATAATACATATTATATATAAAATACACGAGTATATAAATTTATAATTGAAATTAATGGAATTTTAGATGGAAAATATATATTGTATATTATATATATATAGAAAATACTCTATTTTATACTTTTTATATTATATGTACTATATTTTTTTATATATATATAATGTGATCCAGTGGCGGAGGTGGACATTTTTTTTGCCATATTATTACCGCAAAAGGATATGATATTTCGAAAGAAAAATGGGAAAAAAAATTTCATTATTCTAAACAATAAATTTTCTTTAATTTGCAGTTTTCAAATTATAATCATAGTTTTCCTCCAATGTTCATTTCCCTCGAATAATTTGAAAATTCAATCAATTTCTGATATTTAATAGAAGAACATTTGAAAAGCCCCTATTATGGTTCAAAAATTAGAGTCCATTTTATAAAAAGTGTTCATAAAATTTGTTCCTTTTTTGATGTACAGAATAAAATAAATAAAATCGCTCTTTTCTTTGATTTTTCCCTGACGTCGAATGGAAAATCGGATTTCTTTTGAATCAATAGGGCGATTTTAAAGGATTCAGAATACCCTATGCTCTTGAAAATCTCTTGGCTAACAATTTCCCATAATCGCCTATGATGTGATGGAATATATAGAACTTTGGTTCGGTATATATAAAGAACTCTATATGGTTTTCATTTCATTTTTCTTCAACGCAATAATAAATTTCTTCAAAATATATATAATATATTTATAAAAAATAAAATGTGAAACGAAAAACCAACACAGAAAAGTAATTCATTATACCGCACATACACAAAAGGATATATATGAAAGCAAAAAATAAAAAATGATGAATTATCATCAGATCATTGTATATTTGCAATATATTAATCTTTTTTTTTTCGTATAAATATATACATATATAAGTTTTATTAACTGTGTCAAGAGAATTTAATAATAAAAATGGGATATTAAAAAAAAATATATATTTTATATAATAATACACATATTTTTGTATATAATCCTCTGAAAAAAAAATTCTCGTATATACACACAATTTATTTTTTGTTTGTTTAAGAATTGATATATCCTTATTATAACATTTTTAATAAATCCATTAAAATTCTTCTTTTTTTTATTAACATTATCCAATGGAAAAAAATTGATTTGTTATATATATATTAAAAAATAAGTATTAAAGTAAAAGAAAATCTTCCTTTCGCAAATATATGTATTAATATTATTATTATTATATATTTAGTTGTTTTATATAACATTTGGGTTGACCGCTATTTAAACTTTTCAAGTGTACTTTTATATCAATTTATTTATATATATATATGATCATGATGAAGAAAAGAAAATAAATAAAAAACACAACAAAATTAAATATATAGGTCACTTCTTGAACACAATCAATTTTAAACTTTTCAAGTTGTATATGCGATGTTGTATATATAAACATTCACAATATGTTTCTTTCGTACTATATATATTTTTATCGTATAATCGTATATACATGTCTTGCTGTATATATATATATATATACAACAAGGATTAGGATATTAAAAATAATTTAAAATTTATAGAGTTTTATTTATTAAAAATATATATTGTGTATGTATATTGTGTATGTATATATATATATATATTTATATATGTGCGTATTATAATAGAATATCAATTGTTTTCCCTAAAGAAACAAAATTGAAAGAATCTGATTGTTATATAAATATATACTTACTTCTATTTCTATATATCTATCCATCCTTAGAGTAGTATTATATATTATGGAGATTCATATGTTATATATATATATACAGTTTATATATGTAGTTTTTGGGGTCTGAACTAAATTGAAAAAATATGTACATTTTGTATAATATTAAAATAAAGTTATCCTTTATTTTGAACATAAAAAAAAAAAAGAAAACAAAAAAGGAAAAGGTTAAAAGATTAAAAGAGTTGTCTATTCTATTTTATATTTTATATATTGTATATGCGATGTCATAAAATATGGCACATATTTTTGCAGTGTTTATAGATATTTTTATGAGAAAATTAGAAAATTCTTCTTCTTCTTTTTTTTTTAAATGTCATATAAATGTCCCTTTTATTTTGTCATATATAAATATATAGTTATATAAGTTGTTATTTTAATAATAATAATAATAATGATAAAAAGATATTCATATATAAACGGACCATTTTGTTGATATTATAATTTAAGTAAATATACATAATCGGATGATAGGATCTATAATGGGATACATTTTCGTAAAGATTTTTTTGGAAAATCGATCAAATGGCATTTGATTGGTGATTTATTTGATATGAAATAACAGGTATTGATAAAATTTTCAACATTCAAAAGAAATAGAAGGAAAATTCGGTGATTTGGACTTTGACTTTTAGAGTCTGCCGTAGTATATGCATTACGGTTTCAAATAAAGTAAAAAAAACTCGCAATACAGATGTTTCTTATTTTTGAGTGATTGCTCGTATAACACATCAAAAAAATGATCCGAATGCTAGATTTGTATTACAATAGCAGAGTAATTGAAAAAAAAAACAGGAATCAAATACCTAAATCAGGAAGAAGAAATATTTTCTGTTATTTATATAATATTATTATAGAACATAATGCGTATTTAAGAAAAATTGTAATCTTTGAAGTATATATGGTTATAATTTTCCATTATTTATCTGGTATGTAAATCTATATAAATAAATAAAATTGTTAAATTAAATAATGTTTAGCATAACTTATATTCAGAATAGAACAGTATATTATAATACATAATATCATATTTGAATATATGACGCAGTCATTCCTTAAAATACCTTTATTTTCCATAAATATTCGTATTTATATATATTCTAATAATATTTATTTAGTTAAATAACAAAATTTTAACCTACATACCTCCTTTAAACTTATATATATACAGATAGATATAGGAAAAATTATTATCATTTTCCTTTATATACATTTACAAACCTATATAGCTATATATATATGATTCAAAAAGTAGATATATTGTTGTAAGATTTATTTATGATATATATATATTTTGAATTTTCGTATATATAGACATAATATAGGTTAAAATATACTTTATATTATAAACTTAAATTTATAAGTTTAAAAAGCTATAAAATTTTACTTAAACTGTCTTCGTTTATACTTCATCTTCGTCTACACTTATTCATATATATGTGTAGTTAGTTTTATATATATTCATATAATTAATGTTTTTGTTTTTCATATTTTAGTTATTTCCTTAAAAATATATATATATACATAAAATATTATAAACATAAGAAGGAAGAAGGATATATGTGAAAATTATATATCAACAAAAATTCCCATGAAGTGTATCGTATATATGTGTTAATAACAAATTTATCAATATACAAACAAAAGGAATATATTAATTTTCCATCTTGTTATGAAACAAGAAAAGGAAAAAATAATTTTTGAATATATCTTCATATATATGGTTATCTAAATATAACTCATCCCGTCAGAGACCACATTCATCAAATGTCATTTCATTTGCAAAGGTGAAAGAATATAAAATGAAAAACGGTAAATTCTTCGATATCAAATTCAAGAAATTAAATTATTTATTAAAGCTAAACTATGGTAAATCATCTGCTGTAGTGAATCATCTCTTTTAGTAGACGAATCGCAGAAATTTATTTATTGGCAAACATTCAAAAATGGATTCATAAAAATGGATTTAATTATACCTTTTTTTAAAGCGAAGTTTGCAAATTATTTTTCAAGTACGACTTTCTATAAAGAGCGACATATAAATATAAATCTTTTAAAATAAATAAATTATTATATATGGATTTTTCACAAATTAAAATAAGAATTATTGGTATATTTGTGTTCATAAATTACATATTTTAATTCACTTTATATTTATATATATATACATTTATAAATAATATTATTGTTTGTTTAACATCGCGTAATGTGACATTTTTAGCGATGTATTAAAAATCTTTCCTTTTTTAACATACATACATTTCTATATATACTACATGTATATTATTTGTATATACGTTATCCTGCATTACCTGCATATATAGAATTTTCTCACATCCATTAAATTTATGTTATTTTCTTTTCTAAATCCTTAAGTGGAATATAATATATAAATAAGTTATTAGTATATATATAATAAATACACACGGGAATGTTGCGTTTATATATATATATATATATATATATATATTTACAAAATATATAGCTATTTATAATACAATTTATTTATATATGTTAAATGTTTAGTTCATTCACCACTGAACACAAATAATATTCAATATATATATATACGTATATATGGTGTTGTATATTGTATGTTATGTATGTACACATCTGGTTTAATGTCAGATTTTTCGAAAAAATGTTGATCCCATGTACTTAAGGTTCATTATGATGTTTATACATGCAGAAAATGAATATTTATATATGTATATATACAAGAACCAACCAAAACGTATAAATAAGAGGAGAGTGAGAGTGTATTATTATTTTGACCACAATTTTAAACTTTTACTATATATAAACATTATACATATATAATAATAATAATAATAATGTTTAATAAAAGCACAGGTGTAATGTATTTTCCATATAAATATATAACTCTGTCTGAAATATATATTAAAGTAAGAAATGTTTATATACATGTGTTTTTGTCTATAGATGTTTTTGGTATGATTTAAAATTTGTATAGAAGAAAATTGAAAACAAAAGAAAAAAAAAACAGGGAAACATAAGGAAAATTGATATAAATTTATAATTTAAATTTGTCAAAGATTTATGGATAAATATGATTTATCTGAATATAACATGATTTATCTATACTATAAAAAGAAATGTACGTAAAAATGTCATCTACATATATATGTATATATATATATATATATATAGAATTTTCTTTTAAAGCGATACCTTAATTGTTATATTTATATACAGATAAAACCTAGATACATATAAAGTTAACATTTATCAAGCTCTATAATATTTATTATTATCACGATAAAAACGACGAAAAAAAACAAGAACATAGATTGAAAAACAAAAAATATAGACAAAAATTTGTTTTTTTTTATATAATGCATAATTAAATTCATTTGATTGATTGTAAAGTTAAAAGAAAAATAAAATACGATGGTTTTGAATATACCTTTTATTATATTATTATCTTATCCAAGTAAAATTTTCTTATGTTTTGCTTTTTTTTAAATTATATACAAAAAATATATCATTAATTATTAAAAAATATATTATGGTATTATAATTTGTTTTTAATCACTCCTTTATAATATAATTCTCCGCGTATATGGTATATAAAATCATATTTTGACAAATATATAATTAGTTTTGACGTTTAGATAAAAATCGCATCTTAAACCGCATATATATAGTATATGAAGTATACATAGGAAAGATGAAGTACAACTTCATTTTGTTTAAATTCTTTATATGTATATATGTATATTTATAATATTTATAATGTAATTTTAACTGAATTTTTGGAAAAAAAAAAGAAATTGATGTATAACTCTAATGCAATTTTTTTTTTTTTTTAATATATTGAGAAATTTGCTTTTGGCAATTTTTATAAAAATTATATACATATCTATATAAGGGATGCGAATTGACGCACCCTTCTCAATATATCGATAAATATATGTATGTATATCTATATACAGAAATATTCGCATTCATTATTCATATAAATATTTCTCAATACATAAATATACGGATTGATTCGTATAAGGTATATAATATATGCCTGGATATCATTCTTCTTTTGTAAAATTCAATTTAAATTATGCGTCAGCAGTTTTTTTTTTTTCTTCTATAATATTATATAAAGATAAATGTTATATATGCAAAAAGCGTCATACATATATGCGGATGGGGTTAATATTCTATATATATATATGTATACATTTGAAAAACTTTCACATCCACATGTAAAATAGTATAAATAAATTTATGCGGATGATGGTATAACAACAAACATGATAATACATATTTTAAGTATTGTTGTTGTTGTTGTTGTTGTTGTTGATCCCTTAAATGTATCCTTCGTGTATATACAATATTTGATGCTGGATTACTTTAAAGTTCAGTAAACGATTTATAAATATTAGATATTTGCATATAGATTACTGCTATATATTGCTACGAGCTATATATTGCAGAGAGCTATATATTGCTACTGACTGCGAG
Organism: Dilophus febrilis; assembly: GCA_958336335.1. Lineage (NCBI taxonomy): Eukaryota > Metazoa > Arthropoda > Insecta > Diptera > Bibionidae > Dilophus > Dilophus febrilis. The sequence goes on along the minus strand of OY284470.1, from coordinate 10,279,198 downwards.
CTACTTTAAATGTTGCGATAATTGCATTTTTTATTCAACACAATGCATTTCTAATATTTCAAAATAAATTGTTTTCAATCAAAAAATACACGGTTTATTTGTGTATTGAACTGTTATTCAACAAAAAACTATATGTTATAAAAAAAAAGCCATTTCTTAGCAATAAAGAAAATTTTATATAAATAAATCTATATTAATTTTAAATATATTTTAAAAATATATATTGATATATAAAAATTGATTTGAAAAAGGCGTCAAAAGTGAAAATTGCAAATAATCTAAAAATTCTTTTGTAATACATATTTTTTTTTGTAACATATGGACAATTAAAGTTTTTGCTCATATGAAATACAATAAAATATAAACCCCGATTTATATATATATATATATATATATATAAATAAATTAAATGGAAATATTTATGGAAATCGATATTTTAAAAACTAAACTATATATATATATATAGTTTTGTACGTTAAACAATAAAAATATAAAAACAACTGCAATTGCATTTTTGTATATTTGTTCATTTTGGTATTTTTAATTTTATTCTTTATTTATATATTTGTTGTGTGTGTCTGTGTTTTATTGAACATTGCACCATAAAAATAATATTTAAAAAAAAAATCAAATAGTATTTCATATATTACGAACATATAAATATTGATGAATGAGTATGAATATCCTTTTTTAGTTTTTTTTTTTAAATAAATGTTTTCACTGATATATTTGTCGTAGAATGTTTTAGTGGCAGAACAATATTTATTTGTTTGTTTGATAATAATTTATTATGTTTTTTTTTATTTATTTTAAGTCAAAAACGCTTTTTGTTTTTTGTATATGTCATTATGGTATATAATAATAATAATAATATTTCAATATATAGTATATAATGTCATATATATGGTATATAGAAAATATTCGAGGAAAATAATCGGTTGTTTTATGCATCAAAACACAAAAACCAATCAAAAGGTAATCTGTTTATATATAGTAAAATTTATCAAAAAAATCATTTTATTATATATAATAAAATTATTTAAAGGTGGAAAATTTGCGTCTATAAAATTTATTGATATATATCTTTTTTGTTTTAATAAATTCTCCAAATATTTATAATCAAATTTTGCTGCGGTATCATGAAAAATGCGCATATATAGTTTTATAGTATTGATCAATTGTTTATATATAGAAAACAAAATTTTTACAATGTGTGAAGGTATTATTTAAAAATTTATATTACATAAAAAATATATCGTATTTAGTTGAATATTATATTTCTATATATATACAGTTTTATATATTTAAAAATGAATTAAGTAATTACACTATACGTTTTATATTATATATATATATTGAGTAAATTTTCGTATTTGTATATTCGTAACTTTGAAGAATTCGAAGAATATCGCTATTCAACTTTGAATGTTTTATTTAAAAAATAAGGACACAGAGTATAGTAGCACCTCAATGAATGAACGTGATTTTCTAAATGATAAGTGCGAAAAAGCTATATATGTATATTCAAACTATATATATAGAATTAAAACAATTTTCAACAAAACTTTGACAATTTTACTAATGGATTATAATTATATGTATAATATAACTATATATATATAGGAGTTATACTAATTGTAAGAATAACACTTTTTAAATTAAAAAAAAATGTATATATATATTTTATTCTGTATTATGGATGAAGAAGATGTTTTTAAAAAAGATAAAGTTAACTCTATAACGTTTCGTTTCCATGAAAATTATATAGGAATGTATATTTAATATTTTTGTATTTCAATGCATTTCATTTCATTTATATTTGTACATGATGAAAAAAGATCTTTTATTTAAAAATTTAAATTTATACTTACTTTTTGAATTGTACATAGACAATATCATTACAATTTGTATATAAGTAAAATATTGTATTATATATTAATTTTTCACTGTATACATAGACACATATACAGATTCAAAAAATAAACAAATTTTTATGTTTTCCCTATTCCATATACACTATAAAATATATATTTTTGTATACTATATGTATATATAATACCTTCTATAGTTAGTCATCTATTAGAATAGTAAGTAGTCTGCAATAATATATATATATGAAATATACAAAATATTTTAGAAAACAATAAGAAAATAAGCGGTATTTATATAATATAAAGGCAATATATATAATGGTTTTATATTTAGTTGTTTTAAAAGAAGGTAAAATATTTAATATGATTAAACGAAGAAGAAAATTGTTTGAATTATATTTTCTCCCCCACAATTTGTATATTATATACGATACGACTGAAGGATATTTATATATAGAATGTAATGTATGATATGATGCATGCAGAAGAGTATATATATATTTTGTTGAAGAGAAAAAAAAATGACAATTTATAGTATGTGATATGTTATATAGAATTTTAACTATACATATATATAACTAAAATAAATGCTATATACATTTCTATATGCATGTATGAAGAAGATCAACAGTCAAAAATAAGGGGCTATATATAGTATATAATATAGCGTTGATGTCTTTGTTTATTTTGTATAATATATGGCAAATGTACAAACAAACTATGGTATATAATATGATATAATGTAGGTATATAGATATACAAGCTTATAACAACATCATCTATCCATCCATCCATCCATCCATTCATTCATCCATCTATATCTATCTATATCTATATATATATATATATATGTATAAATAAATTTCTACAAATATTATTTTTTTTTTGTTTTTTCATTTTGTTATGTACAAGATATATACATTTATTTTATATATATATAATTTATGATGATGATTTTGTTTTATAATGATGCATATATGCGGTGATGATGATATATTGATGATGATTACATACTGAAAGATTGAATAATGTTCCTCTTTCCATATATATTTGTATTAGAAAAATACAATAAAAATATAGATAAACATATATCCATCCCATCACATATTTATATAGATATATATTTTTAGAAAATATTTATAAATGCGATGCATATGTGAAAATGAGCTAACTATCTGAATATATATCCTTATAAGTTCGCACAGCAACAAAAACCAATATTATTCATAATTTTTTTGCTGTATATATGATGTGCGGATGATAAAAAAAAATAAACAAAATTTAATGATTATTATCAATATTATATATGTATTCGTATATATAGATATAGATATTATAATATATTAGATTATTACATATATTTATATAAATTTATGTATATACATTTATCATATTTGAAATATTGATATATAAAAAATATATTTGTGAGGATTATCACTGCTGCAGAAGTTGATTATGATTATTTTAGATCATATAATATATAAATCATGGAATCATATATGATTATACATCACTTTCCCTATATATATATATATATATCTGAATTTTTTTGTTCGATAATACCACGAAAAATCTATATAAAATTTCTTTTGATACTTAACTAATCCTGAATTAAATATACATATATATGGAAAATATATTGAATTCCATTTTCAAAACACTTAAATTATATTATATCCATATTTTAATAGGAGATATATTTCCTAAAATTAATTATCCATATAAATTCATATTATATTTAATATATAAAATAACTCAAATTTTAACTATATATGAATTATAGTTAAATTTTAGCTATTTAAATACCATATAAAATAGTTAAATTTTAATGAAACAATTATCATTCATGTTTTCTATATATGTATATAATATACAAATATATTTATGCTATATTGAATTTCATTTGTATATATATTTATATATTTCCATTTACAAATTTCCTATTAATATATACACATTTGGTTATTTTTTTTTTCTCACTAATTTCCTCACATAAATATAGTTTTTAAAATTATAAACCATAAATTCAGAATTAACTCATTTAATATATCTCTATAATGGAAAAAGAAATTAAATCTTTCAAAAATTCCATTTTAAATATATATATTTTTATTTTGGGTAAATATATTTTTCGTATTATTTATTCCGCATCGTGTATGTATAAAGAAAACATATAACATATATGAAAAAATCAATAATATACAACGAAATAAAAACTATACTCCTCCTTGGTTCAGAGCATATGTCTTTAATTAGTTAAATAAACATATATAAATGAAAAAAAAAATAATAATGAATTTTTAAAATTAAAATAATTTATTATTATAATAATAATATATAATTTTGTGTATATTGTAGTATATATATGCAGAGAGACGCGAGACTTTTAAACAACATTCTTTAAATTTCTGTTTTTTGTTTTAAATGTAATACATTTTAAATGTAATACATATAATTATTATAGCATTTTAAAGTACCATATACGTATATAAAAATGTTCAAATTCTGTTTCTGATTATACTAATATCGTATACATCTTAAATAGACATAAATTATTATATATAATATTGTACATGATATATACAAATAACAAAATACCTATTAAAAATAACAACTCGTATAATTATTTACATATATATATATATATACATATACAACTAAAAATATAACTATTAATATTTTTTTATCTTTTTTTTATACTTCAATAAATTTTCGTGTCACATTTTAAAATGATTATTTTAAATAAATTAATATAATATATAACTTTTTTTTTTTTCTTTTTATATATTTATACACGCTTTGTTATTTACACATAGAGCGATTGAATTATTTGGTATATGAGAATATAATAAACATATATGTATATAAACGTGTAATTTGATCCTTTGTAAATGAAAAATTATTATATAATATTTTTTTAATACAATTTGGATATATATATATACATTTTTAGAATTCCGCTTGATTGGGGTACATTGCCCATTTATTCATTCCCGTGTTAATTAGAATATATATACAAAACAATTTCGGATCTTGATTCTACATATAATTATGTGAAAATTCGCGGGTTCATGAGGTTATAGTCGTACTTATTTATATATAATCGGATAATACAAAATCTATATATTATATATATATATATATTTTATTCAAGATATTTTTAAAGGGATGTATAAAAACGTTACTTGTTGCTCACATTATTTTTATAAATATATATAGCGTTAAATGTTTATATATATTTATATATAGAAATTTTATACAATATCTAATAAATATGAAGATAGAAAGGCGATGAAGCCCTATGATAGGATATATATTCAAAATGAATTACAAAAACTCCTTTTTTTTATACATAAAAAAATATATAATATATTCTTTATATCTATACAAACAAATCCACCAACAAAAAAAATCAATGATATTATCATTATTATTATCATCATTTACGTATATATATGCGAATTTGATATGATATGAAAAGTAAAGAAATTTTATAAGCTAAAAAATATGAATATTATATCTTTGTCGACAATATACCATACATATATATGTTAAATATGGTGATTTCTTAATTTTAAATATACATATATATTTTTAGTATATATACTACTTAGAAACCCAAGCAACAAAATATAAACGCTTTTGAGTCGATTTAATATAAATTGGTTTACTTAAATTTGAATGGAGTTGAGTCGTCTATTAATCTTCGTTATTTCTTAACCATTTTAAGGAAATTATTAACTTATTGCTCTTCAATTACTTTTCCAAGAACATCAAGACAATGGAACAGTTTCCCAGAGTATTTCCCTCTTATTATGACTATATCAATGATTTAAGTTAAGCATTTTATCCTATCTAAAGACTCATCCACCTAAAGTGAAACTTGGACAATTGTTTGAAAACAAATGAGTTATTTTTTCTTACTGCTTTTCAGTTTAAGTATTTTTTCTCATATATTTTTGCTGTCATTTTCTAAAGATCATTACTGAACCTTCAATCTACCAAAATCACTTAAATATATTCATTGCATCAAATAGGTTCATCGCCTGATTAAGTGATTTCGTTACGGTCTCACGGTAATAGACTTCAGAGGTTTTTATTCTGATTCTGCCATAGTAACGAACAAAAAAAATGTTCATTGTATATGTTTATAATAATAATATTCAGTAAAATATATATGCTATTTATTCAGAAATTCAAATTTCGGATTATTTTTACTTATATTTTGGAAAAATGTTACTTCGTATATCTTCCGGGTATGGGTGAATACATAACATAATATCTTAATATTCTCTATATATATACAATAGAATCTAAAGTATTCTTAGCAAAAGGTATAAATGCATATTATAATGTTTTTATTAAATATATATATAGAATACATATTTGGTAGTATATATTACATATATTGAAAATATTTTGATATTTAAATGAATATCATTTACATTTTGTATATGTTTTTACTAAATATTTTACTTATATAAAAACATGAATTTTGTATATTATTATTATTACTATAAACATAAGCATTTCTATTGAGTTCTTCTAAATATATATGTATATATGAATATATAGAGAAATATATTGTATTTACATATATATAGAAAAGGTATAATATAAATACATACATTATAATATCTATATATGTTTCTTTAAGCCTTTGTTTCAGTAAATACTGACTGAATATATATATATAACATATATGAAGATGGATTTTCATGGGAATTATATTTAATATTTATAATGGCAAGAGCTAAAAAAATGGAAAAGTAAAAGGAAATATAAATGCCTTTATATGTTTTGAGTTTATATAAATTTATATAATAAACATTTATAATATTATTGATTTTTTCATATTCATATCTATAATATATTTACAAAATTGATATTGTAACGTTTCTTGTTTTGAATTCATTTGCAAAAAATATATATGTATAATGATTTCATATCATATCATTCGCGTAGTCGTGTCACGTTTTATTTAAGTGATATTTGTTGGAATTGTGAGATACAGCAGAGCACATCCCCTAAATATATATATATATAGTAAGAAAATATTGTCAAAGACAATTCATTTAAATTCTCAACATTTAATTTAATCCATAAAAAAATATTTAAAAATCATTTGAGTAGTATAAAAAGATAACAAAATATGGATAAATTGAATATTGCCGCATGTATATAAAAATGATAATAAAAACCTTTAAATATAGAATTTATCTCACAAAAAATAAAAACAACAGAGAGAAATTAAATGTTTGTTTTTTTACATAATTATATATATAAAATAATTGAAGAAAATTTTTTTGAATAGTAAAAGAACAATTTGCAATATATAGTAAAAATAAAGATAATAAAAAGTTCTTTATACATTTTCGAAGTAATCAATTTTTGTTATACATACATAAAAATTTAGTAACGTTAATAGTATTTCTTTTTTCTTTTTTTTTTACATATCATAGACAATTTTTTTAATGTACTATAATAATATATTTACGTTTGTTTGTGTATATGTTATAAAAAAACATCGCTATAATATATCTGACTTTATGTAATATCTATGTTGTTAAAATAAATGTACATATACATTTATAGTAATATGTAGATAAATAAATTGAATGCATTTGTGAATGTAAAATACTTTTATATATGTTTTAAAAATGAAAAAAAAAATGCTTTATATAAAATTAAAAATTGTATATTTTCTATAATAAAAAGGATTCACATATATCCATGTAATGTATGGATGTATGGTATATTCATATATATATACTTTTGTATATGAACTTTATTATGTATTTACTTTTAGTATTTATATATATATATATATATATATATAGATGTATAATCATTATAAAATATGTATATATATAGAAAATAGAGATATGGATACAAAATATTTTGAAAAGTTTTCATTATATATTTTCTACATATATACATATACATATTTTAATTTATTATTTGTATATAAACCATATATATATATATATATATATTTAATGTGTTCAAATGAAAATTTGTATATTTTAGTAATTTAATATTCAAAAACAAAAAATAAAAAATAAAATGTCTATATATGAATTCTGTAAAATTATAAGCTTATTTGTTTTGTATATGTATATATATAATAAATATAATATTATATTTACAATACTTTGCGATGCTGCGATATATAATTCATATATATAAAAGTTGTTCTTTTGAATATATATGTACTTATATATTATGGATATAAATTTAAAATATATGGCAGCCAAACATAAAATGGAACATAATGTTTTATATATATCCATTTATGAAAAGTTATACAATATACATATATATATATATATATATATAGTTTAATTATATGCGGTAATTATTTATTTCATTTCATATTCGCATTAATATAATATTAATGAGTAATATTGATTTGAAATTAATTTTTTTTTGTAAAATGTGAATATCTACGTTTATATTAATGTATTTGCTATACTTCCTTTTAACATAATTATTTTTATATATATTTTATAATAATTCATAAATTTATTTCCAAAAACGAATTATATTTTTAAGAAAATCTTAAAGAAAATATTTCTTTATATACATAAAAAAGTAAAGCATTCAGAAGAATTCTTCATTAACAATTTAATTTGAATGAGAATTTCTATATTATATAATATAATAAAATTTGTTGTCCAAAAAATCTATCACACATATAAAAGTTACGATTCAAAATGATATAAAATTGGCATAAAACCAAAAAACAGAAATGATGTGAAAATTTTAGAATAATATCTAATAATTATTATAGAATAATACTAATAAATACTGATAAATGCAAAAATATTTTATAATTTTATCTCAATCGTTTTATGCTATAAATTAACGAATTATTTTTTCTTATATAATGGCAAAATTATATATGTAAATTTGCCATAGTCTGATGAGTTAACAAAATAATTTTAATCAGAACGAAACAAAACTATATATAGGAATGATATCCCATTACAAGAATATGGATAAAAAATTGCTTAATTCAAATAGTTTAAAAAATAAATTGCTACGGAATGAAGGAAATTTGGATGTGAAACGATTTATTTGAAAAATTTATATTGAAAAACAAATCAATGTTTGTGTTTCTATATTAGTGTAAATATACACCACAAAAACAAATGATATGATATGATTTTAATCGTAATGATCAGTATATCAGAATCATATATATTTTATGAATTTAATTGTATTTTTCATTTAAAAATTGCTATTATCAAATGAAAAAGAATCAAGATCCATATAATTTATTCTATATATAAAAATAAACTATGTCATTTTGTATATATATACTACAAATATATATACTCTATCTTCTACTATATTGCATATATACACATTTTATAAATTATGTATATAATACAGCAATATATTTGAGTAAAGTTTTAATTGGTTATACTACTATTTATAATCTGAATACAAATATATACTACAGATATGTACAAACATATATATACGGGATGTATATATTATTTTCTCTATTTCAATATACAGTAGATGGATATAATTGTTAGATACGTTGGCGTTCATTATGTATACCATCTTCGGTCTTCATATATATCTAGTTATAGATACGAGATATGTAACAATCTCCTATAAATATACAACAATATAATACACTATATATTAAAATTGTATATATATATATATATATACGAAAAGATTAGTCTCGTATACCAAATTATGTACAATTTTATATAGATTAACACATATACATATATATAACAAGTATATTTATCGTAAAGGATATGTGTTTAAAAGAAAAATAAATAAAAAATGTACTTGAAAATATTTCTATATATAAACATTATATGTGTTATTTCTATATATTTATATACAGAGTGGATTTTTACTATATGGTTAATCCATATATATACAGATTAAGATTGAAAATTTATTTCCTTGTTTTGATCAAGTTTTTATATTAAAAACATATTTATTTTATATAGTATATATATTTTCTATATATAGTGAAATCAAAATTTGACAATTTTAAATAATCTATATTATATGATGAGATATAATACAAAACCCATCTTGTAATATAATTTATAAAAGTTTTTTATATATATAGGATACAAAATTATATTGTACAATTTAAAGTGTATACTTTGTGTATTTATTCTAATATACGTACGGGATAAAATAAGTGATTAAATTTGTTGCACAACAAATTATATTCATCTATGTGTGATTGTGTGTTTGTCTACCATCGCACAAATGCATTTATAAAAACAAATAAAAAATGAGAGAAAACATTTATCACTTAACATTTCTTCTTTTTTTTTTTGCTGCAAAAGCATGATAAAATACATTAAAAAAAACTAATATTTAATACTGTGTATATTTACGATTTATATATATATATATATTCTGTACTCGTACTGTTGCGTATATTTATTTTATGTTTTATATATATACCGTCCGTTCTACGACATATCTAAATAGGAATATTCCGTAAATATTTATATATATGTATATAAAATACTCGCACGTAATATAAAAAAATTATAATATTTATTGTATGACATTTATTTATAGGTGTACATATTTATTTTATTTTTTTTTTTTTTATAAATATTTGTATAAAATATTATTTACTATCACCGCATATACCATATACAAAAATTCAATCTATTCAGAGTTATAAGCGTACCTATATATATAGTGATGTTGGTGGAAATAATGTCTATATGGCATCATCAATTCTGAAGTTCAGCGTATCTCTGTTATGATGGTAAAAATGGTAAACAATATTAAAAGGAGGCAAAAAAAAATTGTTTACGTTTGTTTTAATGTAACTATATTGTTTGAAATACTATATTCTGAATAATACATTAATTACATTTTGCTAACCATCTCACACATTTGATATTTCAGTTTTCAGATATATTTTACACATGTCCTGTAAAAAGTGAAGCTATAATTTGTTTCACGAAAACCGAAGCGATTATACGAAGGTAAATCTATAATATGAAATTTTATACATATATACATATGTTTAACCGGTCGTTGTCTTTTTCTTCGTGAACAACGATCAGACTGCGCAGGCAAACAATTGCCATCAACTATATTATTCCTATCAATGGCATTGAACAAGTATTAGAAAAACAAATTGATAGAACAGCAATTTACATATATTATGATTGGAAAATGTTTTCAAGAAAGAAAAACTATTATCGTAATTGAAATTTAAAACTTTATAGAATTTATTTTAATTTAATTAAGTTTAAGATTTCTTTTCTTTTTTTTATACAATAACCATTTTTGTATATTATATAGGCTTAATCTGAATACTTTATCGTGTTTTTTTCTATAATTTTTTTTCTATAAATTTTATCCCGATAAATAAATTAATTCTAATCCATTTATAAATATAAATAAATACCATAATTTTTACATATTTAATATATGAAAAAAAAAATAAGATAAAAATATATCTATATATATTATATAAGATTTTATTAATTCTTTTTTTATTATCATTATGTTAATTTTTTTTCTTTGCCCTAGAAAGTTATAAAAATTATGATTATTATATACAGAATTGCGTTTATCTACATATAAATACATAGATTTTGGATATTATTTTCGATATTTTTCTATGTAGATATATATATATATAAAAAAAACTTTATTTTTCATTTAGTCAGCATACAGAATCTTTACGTATCTCATATCGTGGTATATCGTGTATAAGAAAGTTAAAATTTTGTCTATTTATATACCATATATATATAGGAAAATCTTTTCATTTGCCTTTAATATTATTATATACTATATATTCTTTGCATATTCGTATATAGTAATATTTATATAAGCAAACAATTTGTATAAAATGTTATTTGCATATAATTACATATGCAGTATATGGTTCTAATATATATATGTTATCTATAACAGTTATATATAAATATATGTAGATAGGTTAGATGTTTTTATTGGAAAATTTTTGTATAATATGATAAAAGTTAGTTGAAAATTAGTTAGTTATATATAAAAGATAACCATTATGATAATTTTATTTACAAATAAGGGAGAAAAAAAATAAATAAAAGAAAAATATACACATATGTATAGAATATGTAAAATATCACATATCTTTAAACGAAAAAAAAAGTTTACCCTTAATAAGATTTTCAATTTTACAACGCGATGAATGTGACATATCAATTTCTTATATACTTGATATATATATTTACATATAGCTTTTCGATTTTTTGAAGTTTTTTAAATAACTCTTTTCAAGATCTATATACATATTTATAAAACTTCAAAATTACTCATGCATATAAATTTTTTTTTCTATATTAACAAACTACGCGTTTATAATGTAATTATTCAAGAGTAAAAGTGAAGTAAAAACTTCAATATCATATATTTATATATATATATATATATAATTGATGGGAATTGATAAACTTTTTCATATATAAAATATTTTCGATTAAATATGTGTATACGATCTTATGATAAACGTTATATGTGTTGAAAATTAATCGATTTAATACTATATATACATATGAATATATAACTATATATTGGATATAGATAATTTGTTAATGAATTTTCATACAATCTATACGATATATACATTTAGATACACACACTCCCAAATGTATATATATATAAATGAAATAATATTTATATTATCGCACATAACATATATAATGAATTTAATTTATATATAATCCATTATGGAAACATATATATAATAATGTCAATGTATCATTTATATATATATATACATGTTTATCTGATGTATATATAAGTATAGATGAAGACTGATCCCTTGAGATTAATCGAAATTAAATAATAATATTAGTTTTTTTATTTTTCTCCTTACATACATATTATAATCATACATCAATATATTTATGTATCCGGAATGATGACTTAAATATATCAAAATATATAACTTTTCTATTTAGTATATCTATCCGAGTATATACAAATTATCATCTTAATAATTGAAATATGAAATATATGTTAAATATATATAATCATGATTAACAATCAATAATAAATGTATAGTATTTATACGTGCTTCAATTTTGCAGCATTATTTATATTATTATGCAATTCAGATGTATATAGCTAATATTCCGAATCATTATGATGTATACAAATCAAGTCAATTAGCATTACAAACAGAAAAAAAAACCACCCCAATGATAAATTATATATACAAAAATCTATACCCTTTTTTGAATAAATAAATAAGGTCAAAATTTCAATGTAAACAATTGAAATGGATAATGTTTAATTTGTTATATATAAGATATATTCAATTGGTGGATAGATAATCAATTTTTTTTTTTTTTGAGATTATACGCAATGGGGTTTTGAAATCAATGAATTAAAATCTTTTTTGTATGAAATATAAGATACATTTTTAGAAATATATATATGTAATAAAATAAAATGTTAAAAATTTGAATCTTATCGTCTAATCAATAAAAAAAAGTATGTTTATTTATAACTTTTTTTATCTATCTATAAAAAAGTATTTATAATATTTATTCATCTGATAGATAAACAAATATGTATTCAAAAATACATTGAAAAAGAAACAGAAAAAGTTTGTCTTTTATTTAATAAAGCTAAAATGTTTAAACGTAGTCCAAATTCACTTTTCCACCTATGAATTTAATACATTTTATTTTGTTATATGAATGCTATGCTGAAGAATTCAATTCTTTATACGTCTAATAAGGTGATGATCTCCCCCCGGTAAAACAAAGTGAGATGAAGAATTCTGGCAAATGCGAAAAAAAAAATTCCTGTGAACGTTAAGAATATTTGCTATATATATATATATATATAAAGTTAATATAAATACGGAAAAAAGGGTTTTTAGGGGAGAATTCAATATTGAATAAAGTATACTGTATATAGACAAAAAGACAATAGAAATCAATAAATAAAAGGTATTTGAAAATTTCTTTTGTATATTTTTTTTTATTAGACAAACACTTACACAAGTGTTTTTTTTTCTTTTGTTAAAAATATCTAAATATAGAAAAATCATTTCGTATAGTTTTCACAACAGATTGTTTTATAAATAATTTTATCCCATTATGATTTGATATCTTTATAGAAGTTTTTGCAACAAATCATTTACTATTCTAATTTGATGATGATTACTTAATCGATCGCTCAAATATGTTTAGAAATTTTAATAATATTTGATTTCAGATAGTGACTTATGGTTTTATTATATTTTACATTTTATTAACCATTTTTCCAACTGAACATTTTAGAACAACGAACAAAACTTTCCTTCTGTCATATATAGATAACGATGTTTCTTTCTCTGTATGATTTGATTAAGGATCTATATTATATTTCTATATATTTGTACAAATATATTTCGTTATGTTTATATAGAATTATGTAGATTTTATAGAGATTATATGACTATATATAAAACATGCGTTATATTATAAATAAATTGTTTATCCTAAATTATGTATATTATAATATTTAACAAAGATTTACATTGTCATTTTCCTTTTGTATATTTAAAAAAAAATGTTTACACTATATATACTAAACATTTTTTAGATATACATTTTGTTATATTGTTTAATGTGAAAAATATGATGATTTTACCCATACGTATATGGTATATGAAACTTAAAATATATACGCATCTATTGTCATATATGGAAAATAAACAAAAGAAAATTAGGTCCATTATATAATAATATATATAGCATATTTTCTATTGTCTAAAAAATTTTATTATTGTTAGCGCATTTCATATCTGTTTTTAAATGTTTATGTATTATAGTTTGACAGAGTGGAATTTTGATGGTGATATGCATATATATGATATGTATTATGATGAATGAATATTTTAAATATAATGACAATGATGAGTTATGCGAGCTATATCATCCTCTATTTATCCTTTTGTATATATACAATAATTTAAATACTTTAATACTAATCAAAATTATTATATATCATATACCATATACATTTAATAATTTATATTAATATGCCTACATTATTATTATTATTATTAATATATTCACGGTATATATAAGACCGTATATACGGATCTGAAAACATATACGGAAAAAACGTCCATCTACAATATTTAATAATGCGGTTATATAGACATACATATAATTTGTCTTTTAGATATAGAAATTGTGTTTTTGTTTGTCTCTGCTAAAATTTATATATGCCATATTCAATATTATATAGATAATAATACAAAAAAAAAAGGATTTATCAATCAATTTAAATAGATTATCTATTAGATTTATTGAATGAAAAGTCATATTTTGATCGTATTTTTTAGATAGTTAAGATAATTATCTTATTTATGTATTATTATTTTATAGATACACATTAATTTGTAATAAATATATCAAATGCTTTAAATGAAACATGGCTGAATCTTTATAGGCATAAAACATTGAGAAATCTCATAAACGATAAGGTATCCTTACATGCATATTGCGTACATTTATTTTTCTATATCGAACTTATGATATATGTTTATGCGTATACGTACAAATAACCATGGGTTATATAATGGTCCATTAAAAAAAAAGTATATAATAATAATAATATAAGAAGAACAAATAAGTAACCAACGATTCATAAAATACTGTTCATGTATTTATTTACATAAATATATACAAATATTATATGTAACTTGAATTTGTATTGTTTACAGTATATACTAAATATACTTATATATTATTGTTATTTTATCATATCATATATAATATATCTATATAGGCATCCATATATAGCTTTAAGGGAAATAATATCTTAAGTATCTATATCTATATATATATATAAATTTTAATAATTATGTTATATATAGAACAAAATATTTTCTTTATACATATATTGTTTACTTAGGTTTAGGTATTTATATATCTGTCTGTATGTACAATATATGAATAAAAAATATAGATCTTAAACATATATATATCTCGTTCGGATCTTTATCTTATAATATTGTTTTACATTTATATCTTTTAATAAACAAAAAAAAATAAAAATAAGGTCAAGTCTATTTATTTACTTTTCTTTTACTATCTGTTTGTTTTTATATGGTTGATGTTATAATTTATGAATAATCGCATCTAGTGAGGAAATTCTTTCTTGGCCGTTGTTGGGGGTATGTAGTTGATATAAAACTCTGACTGAATGATTTCGATAAAGCCCATTCTGTATTCAAAATTCGGACACAAAATCAATTTTGAATTGTTTTACAAATTAAAAGAAAATTTCTGAAAGATCAGAATATTGATTTTTTTTTATTTATTTACTCAAAAAATAAATGAAAATAAATGCTTTAAGATTATCGCAAGAATAAACTCATATAGACACAAATAATAAATATTTACTTTTCAAATATATCATATATTTTATATTATATAAACCATCAACCTCTCTCTCTATATAATATTATAAATAAATAAATATATAGACAAATACATAATAAGGATACAAATATAACGAATATATAAGATATGTATATGAGTATTTATATCCCTTTTGGATTTAAATAATTATCCTAATATTTGAAATCTAAGAAATAAATAATACAAAATATTAGTAAATATAAGCATATAGAATAAATAAATAAATAAATAAGGAAACAAAATAAAAAAAGGTTATTAAATGAATTTTACTTTTGAATTGTTTTATTTCCGTACATAATATACATATATAAAAAATTATAGTTAATTAAATAGTCGACATCTATTCAGATTTATTTACGTAATAAGAAAATATTTTATTATATATATATATAAATGGAAATAAAGACAAAAAGGTTATATATTGATTAATTAATTGATATTGTTTTGTTTCTATTTGGAAAATTTATTATCCTATGTAAACAGATCAAATTAATCACCAATTTTAACAATACAATAATATATATTTTCTTATTATATAATATATATATAGATAAAAAAATTAAATGTAAATATTTTGTATATTGTATTTAGATAATAATAAATTTATATATTAAATCCGATAGTTATATAAATTTCAAAAAATATGTACGACTGTATATTCTCTAATAATTTTAATTAATCCTTTATTAAATACATTTATTTTATAGTAAAATATATATCTATTTATCACGTTTATAAAGATATAGGGATTTTATTCGCATAGTTATCACAAATTATTATATATACATATATATACGATATGTAAATACGGAAATAAATTATATGAAGAAACCCTTTTTATATATAAATAAATACATATAGGTATGTATATTTATATAATTATATTATGTGAATTTATAAATATATATGTAGGTACTTATAATTTATTTAATGTATTGTATATACATAAAATATTAAATATTATATAAATAAATCTATATAAAATATATACGATTGTTATTTTATGTGCAATTCATTTATTTTATATTATTATATTACATTACATATACATATTGTATACTATAATAAGGAAGATACATATGGTATTATATAATAATATTATATATAAAATAAATACGTTATATTCGTTATTAATGTTATAGTTGTTGAATTCAATTCATAAATACTCTATAAATATCTATATATATATACTTTATATCATATTATACATTGTAATGGTAATAATAATAATAATAATGATAATCTCTTTACATTCGCATATAAATATTATGTATATACGAATTCAAATATTTATTCGGTGTTATATATACATGTCATATATAGTATATTTGAAAAGATTTTCATTATGCGTTTAATAAGCTTATTATTATATATTATTTCATCATATTCTGAATTCCTATATTCATTAATTTAATCATATATTATTATTATATATATATATATATATATATATACATATATTCTATCAGTCATATTTGAACAAGGCATAATAGAATTTATGATTTTGTGAAGTGTTAATTGTGGTTACATAAGGATTTATTTTTTATATACCTTATTCATTTATATATTTAATGATTCGGTAATTTTTAAAGTTAAGTCTATTTAATGATTAAAAAAAAAATCTTATATTATACCCATATATAAGAAGATAAAAATATATTTGTATCGATGCGTTCGATATACCAAATTCAGTTCTATTATACATCAAAGTTTCTGGTAAATTTTACTATTTTATTATATAAGTTTGCTGCAGGAGTTGAATTGTATAGAAAATAAGTTATATGTATTAGAAGAAAACATTGTATGGAAAAAGCCTTGCAGATTTTGTAAAAAAAAATTTTTAAACCAATTTGAAGTACAGAAGAAAGTGGAAATGAACTCTATCTGAAGGTCTTCATTGAATGTTTATATACAATTTTTAACTAGATTTTTAACGATTTCTTCGTGGTTTTTTTTATAGATTTGATTGCTGATTATGGATTAAGAAGAATATATACTTGTATAGAAAAACTTTGATGCCGATAAAACGGCTGTATAGAGATTTATCATTGCTAGAACAGATTAATTCTGCTGAAAAATGTAAACATTTTGAAAATACCCAATGAAATTTTATTGCTTCACTCTGTCTATATAGAATTAATATTAACTTTAAATGTATACGAATTTTAACATGACGACTAAAAATAAACATTTAATTATATATATGTATAATAATATAAAATTAAATTCAATGTATTATAATTATGCATATATAAACTATACAATAATATATATACATATCATTAAAGTTATATCATCGCATAATATATAATTTAGTTCTTTTCATTTATTATACTTATATCGTATATATTATGTATAAATAAAATAATTTTCCTAATATATAAATATATAAACTATTTTATACAACTGTGTGTATGGCATGTATACATGAAATAATCTACTACAAAATATACATATCAAATATACATGAAATGGTCGTGTATATATGAAAAAAAAGTGTGTGTCCAAATGAATTTCAAAATAATATACATACATATATATTTGAAACAAACATTTTAAGGACAAAAATTATTATTGTTTACCGGTTGTTCTATACGCCCAATCGCCCCCCAAAACACATCTCATTTATGATTCATAAATATTACCATATACATATTTAAATATATTTATTATATATATATTTCTATATGGTTTATTTGAATGTATATATACAGCAATAACACACAAAATAAGTATTATAATATATCTCGCTTTATAATTCAATATATATGGGAACCAAACTATAAAAACCCATCTGTTTTAATGTATACCAAAATATATAAATAGACATATTTATTAGAATATATATGCGGTATTGTATTTATTTTATCTCTATATAATTTTTGTTTTTTTGAATTACAATCGTATATAAAAATATGATATGATACAGATCATTTTATATATATATTATATATATATGGATAGTCTTATTTAGAGATATATAAAAGCACACAATAAATGATATGATATATAGGAAAAATATATTGTTGATATTTGATAAACCCAAATGTATGTTTATATAATGCATAATTGTTTTGTATATTATAATACATTACTAATTTCTATATATGTATATGTATAAAACTTATTAAATTATAATAGAGTATCTATAGAGGTATAAAAACCATTTTAGAATTTCCCCCAAACTTTTCCTAGACGAAAACAAAAATTAAACGTATGAAATTTTTTTTATATATGTACGTTCACATTGAATAATAATATTATTAATTTTATTTTTCCACTAAAAACCATACATTACACTGCTGTTTATTTGAATTGCTAATGAGAGAATTAAGGTAAAAAATAAATATATACATACACAAAAGTATTATGGATATTTGGAAAAGATCATAGATAAATGGAATAGTATTTTAAAAAAAAAACCTCAATAAAGTATCTATAATGAAAAAAAAAAAATCTTTAATCATTATCTATATACAGATTAAAATACTGTAATTTATTTAATGATATTTAAATCTGTTTTTTTTTTAAAATTTCATCTCGTTTGTTTTTTTGTCTGCTTATGTTCCACAAATTTTACTTTAATTTTATTTATATGCAATTACAGCATTTATATCTATATGTGTGGAAGAAAAAGGTATAATTTATTTAAATCCTTTATTTTTATGTATTTATTTTTTTTCCCCGTTAATTATTTACAATTTTTTTTTTGTATTTAATTGAATACAGGAATTGCTTTTATATATATGTATATATTTAAAAAAAAAAACAACAAACCATCATCACATGTTTCAAGTTTTATTTTTGAATTATATTACTCTATATAAATATATATTCTATATACAACATTCAGCATTCGAAATATACCCCACATGCATATATAAACAAACTCAAACAATTTATATTATATAGGTTATATATGACCAATTGTATATAATAAAATTTATAAGCTATATATGATGGATAAAGAAAATGAAAGTTTTTTTTTTTTGTGGGTATACAAAATCCATCCGAAAGTGTTTTAATGAAATAAATTCAATTTTAAAAGGAACTGTTTTTCTGCATATATAATTTAAACTTTTTCTGGTTGATAAATTTTAATGTAAATGTGGTTTTTTATATATATCAAAAAAAAAAAAATAAATAAGGTATACAATTTTGGGTTTATTTTAAAGTAATAAACTGTATTTAAATTATTCAGATGAAATGAATTGATGTGTGGTGATTTTTTATTTTTCGATAATCTATTACATATTGAAATAGATTACAAATTAATGAATTTATATACTGAAGATTTAATATTATAGTGAAAATGATTATGTAAATTTAAATTTACCCCTTGTAATAATAATAATAATACTGATTTTATTTTACCCTTTTTCAGATAAAAAAAAAAACCCCAACAAAAATGACACCAATATCATTTACACGATATTTAACCGGATTTATATTCATTATATTATGTATAATATGTTCAATAGAAAGTCGTTCACGATTAACATCCGCAAATAATAATTATACGGTGAGTCGTCGAAAAGTGAAATCGAATTCAGCAGGAAATTATGCAAATAATAATGGTGGAAACGCCAACAACAACAATAATGTTAATATAAAATTATGTTCAAAAGATTTTGCAAAAAAATTACTGTGTCATTGTTCGCCAAATGATAGTGATCATATACATGAGGTAGATTGTTGGTTAATTCATAAGGATTTATCACAAGACGATCAAACATGGTTACCATTTCAACAGCATAAAAGTATAAAAAAATTTATATTAACAATACCACAACATGGATACATTAGTTATTTACCAACGGAAATATTTAAAAATCAATTGGAATTACAAATGGTAACAATTAAATTTGCTGATATTCGTGAAATACCAATGTTTGCATTTTCAAATTTAACCAAATTAGAGAATATTTCGTTAACGCACAGTCATATACGCATTTTAGATGAATATTCATTTGCCAATCATCCATCGTTAAAGTATTTGAATTTAGAAGAAAATGAAATTGTTGAAATTGATCCAAATGCATTTGTTAACATTGGTGATTTATCCGAATTGATATTAACGAATAATAATATAACAATAATTCATGATAAATTATTTATACAATTTCGTAAATTAATATCATTGAAATTAAATGAAAATTCAATACAAACAATAACGAATGGTATGTTTGAGGGATTGGTAAATGTACGTACACTAGATTTATCCTATAATAATATTGAATTTGTTGGTGATGCTGTTTTTTCGGATTTATGGAAATTAGAAAAATTAGATTTAAGTTATAATGCAATTCAGGTAAGTTTTTTTTTGTTTTCAACCGACACCTTTCCTCTGTGTAATACTATATATTTTTATAGAAAAAACAAATAAAAACATTAACCATTTAAAATCTTATATTCATAAAACATTAAAAAATGAAAATGTTTTATTATTGTTTTTATATAAATTTTTTATGAGAAAAAATAAATTACAATGAATGAAAAAAAAAAGTAGAAAATCGAACAAATTTGTTAAAAACTTTTCTACACACAAAAATACACACCTATATAAGAACCTTTTGTAATACAAAATCTGTTATCTATATTTTTATATAAATTTTTTCACTTGAAATGAATATTAAAATAAAGAAAAAGTATTAAAAAATGATTATTATTATTATTTCTTTTTATATACAATCATAAATATATCGACCGACCATTTATTGATATAGTATAATATAAAATATAGATAATAAAAGAAAAAAGTTTTTTTTATTCATTAATTTTAATTTTTTTTTTATTGTGTTTCTGTTTGTTTGAATATATACAAATACATAAATGCGGTATTGTTTAAGTGTATTTGCATATTTTTTTTTAATATATATTCTATTATAAAAATAGAAAATCACATTTTTGTATCTATAGGTATACAACACAGATATTTATTCTTTATTTAGATTGAACGGAAAAAAAAACAAAGAAAAAAATGTTTTCGTGTATTATTTATTGTAAATATAACCTGATTCTTTACTTTTTTCTATATACTTTAAACGCAATTCTATTTTTCAATTAAATTTACCGTGTTTGCATCAACCTCAACCCCGAGCCGCATATAAAGTTTTTCATTTTTAATTTTTTTTTTTCATTCTACTTTTCTTCTTATTGCACATTGCAATTTTTCTCGCTTATTATATGTGAATGTCTATATTTATTAAAACTATATCCATTATTATATTCCATTCCTAGTATAATATAAATGTATTCCATTTATACATATATATAACAAAACCGTAAAACGTTATACTAATAACAATAACAATGAAAAAGAACAAATTAATATGGAATATTTGTATGTATATACTATATATATAAAAAAATAAATACCCAGGCAAATATAAAACTATAAAATATGTATGGTAAACTTTTTCAAAACATATAAAAGTTTTTGGTTTAAAAAAAAATATATACAAGTATATACAGTAAGGAATATTGAATGTAATGCAGCTTATCGAAACAATTTTAAATGATTATTTTCTATTTTCTATAATTGCATTAAATAAATTTAAATAAAAAAAACGGTTTTTAAATAGGTGAAAATATGATAATTATTCAGTTTATTTTTTGTAATTGATAAATTAAAAGTGACAATATTTTAATTTGATATAATAATTTCCATAATACTGGGGATATCTGATAAGCCTTTAAGTAGAACACGACAATTTTTAAAATTCAATTTGTACGAATTTAGAATACTGTAAATATGATAAATAAATATACAATAGTATTATTTTACTTAATGTTCTTTACTGTAGGTAAGAGTAAATAAAATAAATTAAAATAAAAAAAAAATTATACGTAACAAAACCTTAAGAAATTGTTTTTCTAAGAAAAGAATTTCTATTTGTAATATTACTTTTCAAACATGTACCTTTTCCTTTATATACATATATATATATATATATTTCTTTTCTTTTTTTTTACTATGCGAACTTTATATTAAACATCCTTAAACAATTTTTTTTTTATTAATAATTTTATACATTACCTTCATCATACACTTTTCTGTGTCTGTATATACAATACATCGTCAGTTTATTTTATATATCAATTTTTCTTTTTATATATATACATAGAAACTTTCCGAACGTGCATTCGATGGTTTAAATGTTTTACAAAGTCTTAATTTGGAAAATAATAAAATTAAAATATTAGAAAAGGCGGTATTCAGTGTTTTACCAGCATTAACAATATTAAATTTAAATAATAATCTATTGGAAACGTTAACACATTCGAATATGCTTTCGCTTATGGATAATTTGGTAAATTATACAACGGAATTATCAATTTCAGGTAATTTTTTTATTTATTAAATTTTATTTAGATATACGTTTTTTTTTAATTTTTAAATATATAGTACTTTATTGTATATATGAAAGTTTTTAAAGTTTTTGTTTAGCTAATAATCAGAAGACGAAAAATTTGTCTATTACAGACATTATAATGACATTAATTTTTGAATTTTTGAGTGTTCATGAAAATGTAAATGATGTAAAATTTTTGAAGTACATTTGAGATGGAAGAAAATTATCTATGTCTATAAAAGAAATTCCTTTACAATATATTTTATTACAAATGCGTACAATAAAAATTCTATAATACTTAAATAATATCCTTTTATTACATCGTATAATAAAAAAAATATATCTATCTATATCTATATTTTAAATTAAATTCCTCAACCAAATGACAAGACAATTTATATATATATTTTAAAAAATGCGCTTTTCTTTCTATTTTATTTATTATTAATTTATGACATATTTATTTGAAAAAAAAACAGTAAAGCGAATAACACCAATTCTCCTATGTATTTTCAAAAAATATTTATAATATTAACATTTTCATTTTGTCAGAATTTTTAAAAATATTTTTATATATACGTCACAGATATATTTTTATCATAAAATGTCAACCTACTTATCAACAACAATATACATACATAAATATAGAGTATATTAAATTTTTATTTTTTGTATATTTGAATTTTTAACAATTTAAAAAAAAATAAAATAACGACTCTATAGAATATCGAAAATATAAATATATATATAGAGAGAGATTAAGTAGTCAGATGAATTTTTGTGAACAATATTGCAGTTTCATTTCATTTATTCATATCATACATATTTATAAAACACAATATTGCATGCAATTTTAAATATAACAATTAAAACTACGGCATTTTGATATCGTATACAATACAAAATTTCTCTACTATAGTATAATATATTTTATATAACGAAAACAATTAAAAACTTTTTGGTAAAAAATTAAATATTTATCATTATATGATATGAAATAAAAAAAAAATATACGTCAATCATTTTCATTTTATATATTTGGGTTTATTATATATATTTACTCACTTTCCAAATTTTCTATATATACTTTAACATGTTTTAAAAAAAAATGTATTCTATACTGTTTAACAACGAATGCAGTCAAAACAAAGTCATATAATTTATTTGAATTTGATATATTTTTAATATACATCAACCAACAAAATATTTGAATATAAAATGTTTTTCATTCCATATTTTTTTTTTTTGGCAGTAAATATTTCGTTTTTATATTTGAATAATTCAAAGTCAAAGTTTGCCGGTTGAGGTAATATAGACTGGACTATATCTGGACTGAAAACATAATGTATAATAATTTTAGATATTTGTATAAGCCTGAGATGAAATTGAATCGAGATGAGATAAAAGCAAAATAAAAATAAAAAATAATAATGCATTATCTTTACATTCAGATTCAACATTTATATGCATGATATATAAATTTCAGTTTTCAATTGAATTTATAATTAATATTTATATATAAATATAAATTTTTCTATGCACTTCCATGACATAAAATTGTGATAATATATATAGAAATAAATAAAAATATCCTGCGAAATTTCCTTCATTTACAAAAGTTGGGGGGTTTTGTTTTTAAATCACAAACTTAAGCATAAAATATACACAAACAGGATTCATAATAAATAATTAAATATATATAATATTTTATGTCACCGTAAATCATTTGGTGTACGAACAAAAAAAAAACTATATTTAAAATTATTTTTCTTATTACTTTATTATATACATATATATTTGATGTCTCGCGTATATATTTATAAATATTATATTAATAAATAAATTATTAAAGAAAAATCAAAAACATGGAATAATTTTCACAAGAAAAATTATATACAAATAACATGCAAATTATTATATATACATGTTTTTAATTTATTTATTACAAACATCATTCGCTTATATAAATTTGGTATTCGTTCGAATTTTTGTATATATCCATACAACACATATACAGCATGCATTAAATAATAAAGAAAAAAAAAAGGAAAACAAAAAAAAAACAGGTAATTAGGTCGAGTATATAATTCAAAATATATTTGAAAATTTTTCTATGTCATATATATTAATTAATATTTTTTTATTTGTGCCTTTTACCTTGTTCAAAAAATATATACACCATATATATATACGTATATACTCTTAAATGAAAAATACCATATCGTTTTTCTACATTTATTTTCTACATACATATATATAAATACGTAATATTTGATGATGTATAAGTTTTCATTAAAAAATTTGTCGGTATTTTCCTCTTTTATCCATCCGCATATAAAAAGGTATATGTGTTTGGAAAATTTATATATATAAAAAAAAATAAATAATCATTAACGTATAAGTAGTATATATGAAAACTTTTGCCATCTCAAAGTTAGCCCGTTTATTTTTTTGTCTTCATTTATTTTTGTTTTTCTCAATACATACATACTTTAAAAATATGTAATTAAAACAAAATAATTCTACACTTAAAGTTGTTGTTTTTTTTTTTTAAATTCGTCTTATCTAACTAAATAGGGTGAAAACGGATTAAAATCGGATATTTTTGGCATTTTAGCTATCACAATTATTCGATTAATGATATGAAAACGATTTGCAATTCAATGTAATTACCAAAGCAATTATGTGGAATATTCAAATGGATGAATTTGTCCTCAAAATTTCTATAAATATTCATAACTACATTAACCCTACATATCAGATTTCACAAAATAAAATTGTTTGAATATAAACAATTTAACAACATAATCAACACATTTTCTATACATACAAAAGTTTTCAAACACCGCAGTGCAATTACAATTAAAACACTAAAAAAAAAAAAGGAATTTTATTTACTTTTTCATTTTTTTTTTTGCTTTCATTTTACAAATGTAAATATACTTTACATAAGAAAATTATTTATATGCAATATATTCTTATTTAAACACAAATTTTCTTGTCTTAAAAATGTTGTTTATTTTATTTTTTACAAGCAAACAAGCAAAAAAAAATCATTAGTACAAGATGATTACGATTACAGTACAGACAGATACAAATAATTTAATGGTTAAAAATGTTTCAAAAATGTTTTTCCTATATATAGGTATAAATTGTAGAAGAAGAAGAAGAAGAAGCAGTAGAAATATTTTTAAAGAGTTTAGATTAGAATAATAAAAGAACGGGAAAAAGTTGTTTATATAATACGAGTGTTATATGAAAATTGCCTTCATCATAATTCATCTGTATATGTATATATGTATATCTTCTACCAACAAACAACCCACATCGTGTGTATGTAATATCATTAGCGTTAGAAAAGAAAAAAACGCAATTATTTTGTCGTTTTATCTTCTTTTTTTTATTTATAACTGCTTAATCATTTTAAAATGATATGATTGTTTTAAAAACTTTTATATATCGATTCTTTGGTATATAGTTTTTCGTTATTTTTTCACCATTCCCATATATGAATCATATTATATTTAGATAATTAATCACATTTTATTCTGATTCAGTTCAAACGTAATTTTTTTCTTGTCTTTGCGGATATATAAAGTAAAAAGAATTAATTCCAAATTTTTTATTTGTCAACTTCAAAATAATTTTTTTTTTTTGCAATGAACGTATTATCTGATATTTACGGTTATGGGGTACTATTAAACCCATGTCATGATGAATACTATTTCTATTTTTTCTTCTTATATACATATATATATATATATAAGTATATGATCATTTTTTATATGATTTGTATATCTTTAAATGTACATTTTTAAATATAAATATAATGTCACTGTGTGTTGTAAAGCTCTTTCAATATCTTGTGATATTATACTGAATATATCAATGTTTTTTTTTTGTGAAAATGTGGAAAAAAACATTTTGTTGAACAATTTTTTATTGTGTCATATACTTTCTCTTTTTTTTATTATTATTTGATTATTTTTATATGTATATATATATCAGTTTATTTTCAGGTTGTCATTTCGCATTCGATATTTTTTATACACTTTTTTAACATTGATATATAATATTATATGGCACATGTATACAATAAAATAAAATGAACATTAAATGAAAATAAAAACAAAAAATGAAAGCATTTATATTTGTAAACAATAAATTTTTTATTATTATTATTTATATATACAATATTACAATTTTTATTGCTTGAAAGGAAATTTAATAGCAATAGGAAGACATTTCAGGTGTTGTAAATAAAGATCTGTATATAAATAGCTTTTTAATATATATGCAAAATGAATACTAATTGTTTTCATTAAGTTAGGGTTTTTATTTTATATCTTGTGTGTGTAGACCCGGAAATCAGATGATTTTTTTTTATCGATTACCGAAATGGAAACAAATTTCAATAATATTTTAATCTCATAGTGGGAAAGAATTATTAATATTATTCTTTTTCCTTAATTTTTTATAAATAAAATAAAATTTTTAAAAACAATATTTTAATATTATTACAGATAATCCATTTGTTTGTGATTGTCGTCTTTCGTGGGTCTATAATTTACATGAACGTACAAAAAGTTTACATTTAAAACATACATTGGAAGAATTAAAATGTATTATGGAAGATTATCGTGATTTACAAGGTATTTTAAATACAAACAATGGAAGACATTCATATGATAGCAATTCAAATATTGATAATCATATGTCATCATCAT
The DNA here is from genome assembly GCA_958336335.1 of Dilophus febrilis. Lineage (NCBI taxonomy): Eukaryota > Metazoa > Arthropoda > Insecta > Diptera > Bibionidae > Dilophus > Dilophus febrilis. The sequence continues at coordinate 10,250,816 of OY284470.1, read as the reverse complement.
CATCATCATCATCATCATCATCATCATCGGACTATGAGAATAATTATGAAAATGATATACACGAAACAAAATATACAATTACACATAATCATATAATACCATTATTATCGATACATGTCCATCAATTGCCGTGTCCAGAGGTAACAACAGAACCATCGGAAATCCCATTGTCACGGGAATCAATTGGATTTGATCGTAATTGGTTTTTAAACGATTCTATGGGAATATTATGTCGAACACATTCAAATGGTATTTTATTAGTATTTATTGGATTATGTTTAATAAAAATATTTTCCGTTATTAATATTTAATTTTTAATTTACTATAATATTTCATTTTAAAAATCATATTCATTTTAAAAATTGACATTCATTTTAAAAATCAATTTTAAATTTAAATAAAAAATCCGCAATAAAAATAAAATTAAATTAAAACAGCCATCTTTCAAAAAAATAAAACAAAACGGGGAAATTCAACTACATAAATATAAATAAATATAAAATTGCGAATTATTTACTATACAAAATATATTATATTAATAAATTGAGAACGCAAATAAAACAAAAAATAAAAACAATTTATAAAATGTATTACAAACTGGTAAATAATATTTTGTATTAAATAAAATATAAAAACATAAAAATATATGTGAAAATCGAAAGTACATTTTAAAATATATAAAAATTGTATATAGTGAATAAAAATATATTTACTCTATTATATATATGAAAACTAAATGTTTATATATACAATTTCGGGAAATAAAATGAAATAAAAAAAAACAACATATTTTATAGAAATATTAAAAGAAAAAGAAATTGAGCAAAATAAAAAAACTCTTATATGAAATATTTCATTTATTTTATATAATAAAAATAATACAATGTTTTTTTTTTCTTCTTTATTTAAAATAATTGTATTTTAAATTTATAAAATTTTCTTTCATCGTTTTCTTCTATAATATATTATTAAGCTAACATTTTAATCATATAAAAAATTAACTAAAATCTATATTATTGCTTAGCTAAATAATTTAATTAAAATATTCTTTATTTTTTTTTTTGTTATTATAAAAAATTTTTATTTCAAGTCATTTTTTTAATAATCATTTTCAAATTTTACTACATCCAATATGGTCATAATAAATTCTTTTAATTTATCTTATTTAAATTAATAAATATATGAAAATGAAATATTTTAAAAATTGATTAAATAAAAATATTTCCATTCAAATTTTTTCTTTTTGTTTGTATTAAACAAAGTACCTGAGCTCTTCAGTTTTTCAATATATATATCATTATTATATTATTAAAATGTATTGTAATATGTTAAATTTGAAACGGTTATGATAAATTAATACAAAAAATAATTAAGGCAAATTCTGTCTTCTGGATAAAAGTTTAAAGTTGGCAATTAACATATTGTTTTTTTTTTTCTTAATTATTTAATTTCAATTTATATCAATTATTTCTTTTACAATATGAATGAGTTCAGTTTATTTTTTTAACCATATAACATATGATTTTTATTATATTTTTTTTCAATAAAATGTGATTATTTTTTCTTTTGGGAATTAATCCTTAAATATATATTTAAATTTTTTGTGCTGATTTAAGTTCATTTTGATTCAACTAATAAATATTTTATGTGCTCATAATAATAAATATTTAAGCAATTTATTCTATGTTTTATTTTTTTTTTAGAAACATTTAGAAAAAAATTTAATGTCACAAAAAGAATTTCTCTATAAATATATACATATATGAATGTTTCCTCCTTTCACTCTAATTGTATAAGCATATAAATATATATATATATATATTATAAAATGTGTGAGTGTGATTTATTAATATAAAAATATATAGAAATTATTTTTATCAAACACGAATTCAGAATAATAACGTTAAAAAAAAATCCACACAAAAAAATCATTTTCTTTATATTAAAACACATAATTAATTCATTTTATTATATAACTGTGACTGAATAAACTTTTCATATTATTATTATTATTATTATATAAAAATATTTTAATTTAACGAATGCAAAAAAAAAATAAAACAAAGAAAAAAATACAAAAAAAAAAAACTAAATATATAAAATAATCAATTTTAATCATATGATAAATTTTAAAATAAATAAAACGATTTTTTTATTTTATTATTATTATTAATATTATATATTATTTGAGGGTGTGTCTTTCAATAATATTAAAATAAATAAAAATATTTTTTTATAATTTTATTTAATATAATTTAATTTAATAAACATATATATATATATTTAAGATCCTTTTTATATATATATATATATATATATATATATATGGATTTAGCGGAAGAAAAAGCATATACGATAAATTATGATAATTAAAAAAAAAATATTTTAAATAAAATTATTGATTAAAAAAAACTATATACAATATTTTTGAATTTTAAGATTATTAAATTAAATTTATATTTAATATATACACTATATATAGATAATAATATAAAATATTTTAATTGTATATGAAAATTTAAGTCAATCCACCGATATATAAATATATGATATTTGAGTTATTTAATAAATGTTTTCTAGCGATTAACGTTTTTTTATTTCTTGATTGATTGATTTATTTATTTTATAATATATTAATTTAATATTTGTTTATAGCAAGAATTTAAGCGATGCTATAATTATCTAAATGGAAATGGTTGGTTTTCATCAAGTTTATTATAGTGAAAGGTGTGTGATCGACAATTGTTAAAATTTAATTCATGTAATTGAATTTCTTGGTAAATAGAATTTTTTTCATTCAGTCAATCATTGTTATATGAAATACACAAATAACAATTTCTATGACATAAACAAAATGACATTTTCTATATTCAATATAAATAATTGTAATTTTCCTAATTATACAAACACTTAAAATAAATATATCATGGTTTTAATATATATATATGTATATAAATATATGTATGGTAAAGTGTATTATAAAATTTTACACATCAGTAAGTATATGCAAACGCGTTTTACTAATATACACCCTCATATATATAAGAGCTGATATTTCAATTCAATATATAACAAAATTTTCAAATAACAATTTTACTTTTGAATAATTTATTCAATAAATTCAACATAATTAAGTCTATCTATGGTATATATAGAGTTGGACTTTATATTGTGAATTGAGTATACAATAATATATACATTTAATATTCATACTGTAGAGTTTTCACTATATACATATATACAGATATTTCAAATTCAATTGGTTTTTTTTTTTGTATATGTGAATAACTTAATTTCCATGTGTTGGCATAAAATGGATATACCAATTGAAAACCATTAAATAAGTATAATCAATTAATTCATATATGAATGAATTATGATGAATTTTACTTACACAATATATAAAAGCTTATATATATGGAATATTGTTTTCAATTTTCATCGTTATGTACAATATAAATGATGAAATTTATACTGTTCGGCTGTATAATAAAAGAACAATTATTGTTATATTTTGAATAATATAGAAAATATTTTTTGATTATGCTAAAAGGACCATCAATTTCACTATATACAATTTCATATAAAATTTTTACTTTATTTTTATTGTTTATTTCGTTTATATATTTCAAATTATCCTATATATTTATATTTATATGATATGGAAGTTTGAAATTTATGAAAAATTATCTTTTGTATAGTGGATTTTGAAATCCAAAATTGTATCTTTATCTTTTAACATATATTACAATATGTAAAATATTTTTATTAATTTGCTAGAAGCTAAAATCAATAATTATTATATATTCAAATACGTATTTTACTATATATAAATAAATACTATATATAGAAATATTATTTAAAATATAATATTTACAAATGAACAATTTCATCATACAATTAAAAATTTTATTTATATAAATAGATATATATATATTGAAAATAAATATTGATTTTTTTTTTTTTAAATTAAGAACTTTTACCATATAAGAATGTATTATAAAATACATATATACGGTGTGGCGTATTATTTATATTCATATATGATATATAAATAAAATACAGAAATAAAAAAAAATTCATTATAAATTAATAAATAAAAATAATAAATAAAAAAAATATAAAATAAAACACTTAATATACATAATTCATTTTGTATATAAATACATTTATATTAAAGACAATATATAATAATATTATAAAAACAAAAAAAAAACACATAATAATAATATAAATGTGTATTTTTAGGTTATAAGAAAAATATAATGAAATAATAAAAATAAAAATAAAAAAAAAAAATTTAATCTTTTCTAATATACATGATTGTATTTTTTTTTAATTGATTTTTTTTTGTCATTCATTCGTTCGTTCGTTTTTTTCCCAGGTTCTTTCCTTTTCAATATATCTAACTTAATTGAACTTTATTTATATATGTATATATAGTTATTAGTTATATATATTTTTAAAATCAATATAGTTATAGCAAGAGACCACAATTTATCTTACTTTTAAAATATTTATAAACTATTCTTCTATATATACATATATATATATATAAAATATATAAATATAATAATGCCTCGATTTTTTGAAGAATATGAGCTTTTATTTTTATTGATTTATTATTAAATCGATAAATATTTTTTCTTATAAAATATTTCTATATAATTAATAATGAAATAATATATTATGGGGTAATTGTGACAAAAGAAAAATATTATTTTTTCTATATACACAGGGTCTCGCAGATTCCGACCACAATACGTGCGTTTTAGGTTCTGTGGCTATTTTGGAGTCGATCCACCGGAAAGGTATTTGGATTTTACATGTTAATTTAAAGGTAATTTAATTCTAATGCTAATAGTGTATCTGCGATCTTTCAATTACAACAACCGCAGCTATGGAGATCAGTGGTCCAGAATAGCGAGAAACATTAATATCTATTTAAAAAAAAAACAGATTTTTCGTTCACCCCCAAAACGAAACATAATCGAACCAAATTCCAAAAGAGCCATAGAACCTAAAAACGGCTTATACTAGTACGAATCTGGGGAACTGATGGGGGAATGGCGATAAACGATATTGCCTGAAATATTGCCCAAAATGCAAATAAAGTATTTGCATTTTGGTTGCAAAAATTTTTAGATAATAATATTTAAGACTCAATATGGATATTTCCAATTTGATAAACCTATTTGATGGGTACATAAACATAATTGCGAATAGTGGCGCCGCGTAGCCAAAAATTATGGTTGTCAAAATTTTTGAAAACAACAATAATTCGTTAAACTTAAATAATCTATATTAATTTTTTCAAAAAGTCAACTAAATTTCTTTTGGAATTTCAATTTAGAACTGCTCAACTAGATTCAATTCACAAATAAATTATTATTTTTAATTTGTGCTAAATATCATTAAAATGCAATATGAAATCTCCAAGTTGTTCAAAAACTAAATTAGCAACATGAAGAAATAAAAATAAAAGCTCGTACTACAAAAATACTTTGTTAATTTTAAATGAGAATTATTTTATTATATATTTTCTTCTTTTACACACACTACTAATTTCTCATAGTTTACCTCATTTGTTTTTGTATTGTCTCTACAATACAGCATGTGCGATATATGAAAATGTTAGTTTACCATGCGTATGGAAGGTTGCTAAAAAAAAAATATTGACAACATTCTCATAAACACACCATATATATAAATCAAAAAGGCCACATATTTTAAACTTAACTACAATTTTATTTAGAACAAATTTAACCATTGAGTTGTTACAACAAAGCTTTCACAACTTAAATTCAAATACATATGCATATAGTTGAATTTGTATATAATAGCATAATAGGATAATAGGTAAATAAGAGATATGAATGGAATGGAAGTTGTTAGTATTTTATTATAACAACCTACTGTCATAAATACAAAAGAATTTTATGTACCAGAAAAGCCTTTCTGATAACAGAAAAATATTAAAACAACAAAATATGGATATATCAACGTTATTTCCCTATTTTTTTTTTAAATAAGGTAAGTATTTAATAAATTCCTTTAAAATAATTATAGCTTTTTATTCATCTTCTTATATAACTTATTGCAAAAAAAAAGAAAAAAATCCTAAAATCAAAAAGAATCAGAATGTTATATAAGACATCAAAGAATTAAAATCAAATGTGATAATAAATGAAAATAAAAAAAAAACCGTATAAGGTAAATTATAACATATATTAAAATTATTTACAAATAATTAATTTCAAATATTATAATTACTTACTATAGGTATCGTATATATCTATAATATTCATTGCATGTAGAGGCAATTGATATAAATAATATTTTCCTACATTTATAAACAACATAATAAATGTAGATATATACCTATATGTATATAAAAGAACAACATATTCAAATTAATTGTATACATTATATAATATGTTTATTTATACGCATATATTTATTTGAATTTTGAATAATTATATAACCCATCAAGCATCAACAATCAAATACAGAATAAATGTTATATATTTATTTATGCGTAACAAGTTATTAATATATTCTCATATATATAATATTCATTTTAATTAACATATATTTATATAAAGAATTATATATATTTATGTTATACCTACATAACTGCTTTCTAACTACTATTGTAAGTAAAATTCCATTCTACTTTAACATCTTTTTAATAATACATGAACATGTCTTTTAATAATACTTAATTAATATTTACTTTAAAAATGGAAATAACTCTGTATTAAATCCATTTTCCGGATAGATTTGAAATTTTTCTTTTAAATAACAAATTTATAGGAATGGAGGGTGTTTTTTTGTAAATTTGTATCTTAATTTGATTTTCATTTTCAGATTAAAAAACTTTATCTGCAAAAAGTAAAGAAGAAATGAAAAGCAAAGGAAAATTAAAAAAAAAACAAAATACTATAATATATCTACTGTACAAATTTACTATTGATTAAAAATTTTGGGTTTATTTGATAATAATATATACACATCATGAATATACAAATGTGTAAATTAATATACTTATTACCCTATAACTTTATAGATAAAATAATAGGTATATATATGTTTTATAGTGCGTATACATCATCATCTATATATATATATATACAATTTGATTATATACATGAATTTATACATATGTAAATATTAAATTTTAGAAATTAATAAAGGTACACTTAATTTGATAATTAGGTACAATTATAATATATAATTAGCTAATTAAATTAATTATATATATATAACCTGTGTGTGTGCTGTTTGTTGTGAATACATTTGAATACATTTCTTTTATAATATATTTATAGTTAAATGTACATATTCTATGGAAGAATCATTTTTATTTACAAATATATATACGATATATTTATTGTTATTATAATATTTAATTAATAATATATTTTATTGTACATATAAATTATACACACTCACACATACATTGCCTAACATATATAAAACTCTATATATAGATATACGCATTTCATATACAATATTCGTATAAATATATTCAATGCATATGATTATTATTACATATTATAGGTATAGAAATTGATAATATAATATTAAATAAAAAAAAAAAAAAGAAATATTTTTATTTCAGCAAATTTGTATATTATTCATCATCATATAAAAACCTATATATAAAAAAATGTACCAAATAGATATTTATTATTATTTACAAACGCACATACAACAGAAAATTTATTATATAGGTACATATACGCATGTATATTTATATATTGATGAAATAAATTATATTGAAAACTTCATGAATAAATAATTATAAATTTTATACTTTTATATATATGGTATATTGTAGATGTATACCATTGCGTGTATAAGCACAAATTTATTATATTTTGTATAGGATATACCTTTAATTAATATATATATAGAATTGAAATATATGTTATTTATATATGTATTTGATGATGATATCAAAAGAGTGAATAAATACATTTTGTAATCAACCAAAAAGAAAAAAAAAATAAAAACACTTGCATTCCATGGATATTTGGTAAATGATGGAAATATATTCTTTTGGAATGGAAATTTTCATTCAATTTACACCATAGCATTGCTCAAAACGTTTCCGTTTCTCTTGGAAATTATATAATGTATAATTATTCATTTTCGAATCATTTTAAAGTATTTAAATAATATCGAAATTATTCTGCAAGTATATTAATGAAGATATGTTATTAATATAGCAATGGACGATTCCGTTACGATTTTTTATATAATAAATGTTCTTACAATAATGAATATATAGATAACTCATTTTTAGCTTATAACCGCTTATTCTTTGAGTCTATATTGTGTACGCAGGTGATAAACCGCCCAAAAATATGGATAGAATTGTCATCTGTTCTATTTTCTTTCTATTTCTATAGTTCTAGTTTCTATTTTTTGTTATTTAAGAATTTCACCCCGAAACTAACCGAAAAAGACTATGTTCTCATTCTAAGACACGTTAAAATTTCAAAATTCAAATATTCTATAATAAAGTGAGTGAATTTTTTTTTGTTTACAAGTTCATTGTATTTTATATGATGAATCTTAACTCTTAAATGAAATTTATTTATACTCTAGAACATTGTTTTATCTCAATGTGGAACAATATTTTTCGTTTAAGAAATCTACGATAGAATCTATCTTGAATTGAAAACAGCTTCACCGATAATAGTACCTTAGATTACATACCCATTGTATTTCTTGGAATTTGTGTTACATCTAGGTGAAAAATACACATTCTAAAGGATCAAAATATAATTGATTGATTTTAATGCTTTCATAAAAAAAAAATTTTTATTTCAAAAAATTTTTCAAAATTCAACCAAATCGAATTGCTTTAAAGTGTATAACGCAATATATATATATATATTTAAATGAACATTTCAATATACATATATATGTATACAATTGAAATACACCCATATATGTAATTGTATATATACAATTCGTTATAAATAATTATTACGTGTATACATGTACCTTATAATTTATTTTTATGCATCATCATATATTTTGGATGTATATATACATAAATTAAAAGTATACTCAAATGTATGTATATATAAGACAAAACTTTCCATACATTGTATACGATATATATATACCAAACCAACCAACCAATCTATATACCATATATGGTATGGTATATGCATGATAAAATTTTATTATATATGGGCTTTAACTAAAATTCAAGTTGATGTATTAGATTTTTAATATAAATTTATGCATATATCATCATTTATATTTAAAGTTATATGACGAAAATGAGTGAATTGTGCGGCGCTGTAATGGTAAATGTATATATCTATTTGCATAATTTTTTTTTTTTTAATCTATATCTATATGAATATACAGTCTAAAAGATATAGTATAATACATACATATCCTGTCATATGAATACTATAATTAATAACAATATTATTACAGGTAATAAATATATAAGTGTATTAAGTAGAATTTCATGTTGATATACTTATGTTTAATATTTTAAAATTACCAAAAGTTTTGATTTTATACTTTTTATGTATAAGATATTATATAAATAAAAAAAATAAAACACATACTCATCATAATCATTTTCATCGTATATGAAAATGTATCTAATTAATCAAATTCATTTAAAAAAATTCTCATATATATAAAACAAAATCTAATAATAATATATGAAATGAATATTTAAATTCTTAATGTGTATAAACAACACCGCATATTACATATATATATATATACCTATTGTTACACGTTGGCGTACCGCATAATCAGACCATATAATTATTAAAATTTATTTGTATAAATTATAAATATATATGTTGGTATCTAATTTACATAAAATATACATATTTTAATGTATATATGCGTTCATTTACATCTAAATTATATATATATATGAAATTTCAATTAATTTAAAAACTTAATATAAATATATTTATTTTTTCATATATATCTCTTGTGAATTAAAATTGAATATGTTTATTTTATCCATATTATATATAGAGATAAAGTTGTTTCAGCAATGGCGTATATATTTAAAAGAAATCATTTGGGTTAAAAAACATTTACCATTTATAGATATATAACCAATCTGACTATAATTTTCAATTTAAAGTGATGATGATCTCGAAAACAATTTCTGTTTTAAAATATATATAGTTAGTTATAATAGAATGTTAATTAAACATATATAGAAGAATATAAACTGCACCCAAATAATTTTTGCAACATTTTAAAATTTTCAAAAACAACCTGTGTGCATGTACTTAAATTAATTTTATTATATATATACAAAATACATAATACCATATAGAGAACTTACAAAATCTAAATAATCGATTTTACTTTTTAAAATATATTTATTTTTACTTTTAGTAACTGGTTTATATATAGTAAATGTTTTACCATGTACAAAAACATATATATTTAATTAAAAAGAAAATCCATATATATATATATATAAATTTTCCCATGTAAAATATACAACAGCATGTTGTTTAAATCATTTAAAATCAACGTCGTTGCACAACAAAAAAGGTATATATTATTATATATGAGAATTACAAAAAAAAAAAAAAAAACTGAAAAAATTACAGTATTTAATGGGTATATATTTTACACTATATATACATATATGAAAGTAAAGAATATTATTCTATATATATATAGTATATATTTATATATACACGCAATCACAATATATAAATAAATACAACATATAATGACATAAATAATAGCTTTTTTTTCTGTTGTTTGAACCCTTATAATATATATATATATATATATATAATCATCCACACACAGAAGAACCATATCACCAACAACATCACCAATAATATAACAATAACAAAAAAGAAAAAGAAAAACACCAGTAAGTAATGCCTTTGCATTAAAACAGAAATGTTTTATTTTTTCCCAGAAGTTGTGTATACTATATTTATACTGAATTACATGTAGTATCTATATATATATATATTTATATATATATTTGTATAATATAATCTAAAAGGTATATTTACTATATATATACTATTTGTGTATAACATCATGTATATTGTATTGTATATATATATATAATATGAGAGCTCATCCAATTTTCTATTTTCATTCTTTACAATAATTTAATTAAAGGCTCAGAGAAAAGGAGATTTATCGTAAATATATCCGCGTTAACAGCATTTCATGGTATATATATATATATATATAATAAGTATATAATATAAGAAGTGTTATCATACACCTGTATATATAGATATATAGATTTAGGTTGAATTTATAGGAAAAGCTATATTTATATAAACATTTTGTTATAATATAGACTATCTATAGCATAAAAGAAATTTTAACCATTTATACCATATACAGATATATAATACAACGTTTACCTATATCATATCCTTGTATATATTAGATATATATAAACTGTATATATAGAGAGCTATATATTTAGGATATCCCATAACAATGTAAAATATATATTATACATATATAGGAAAACAAGGATATTGTGTTGACATTTTAAAAAAAAGTACTGGAGAATTATAGTACAAAAAAAAAAAAGGAACAAAATATAATAATAATGAAAATAAATAAATTTTGGAAATGATATTATAATATATAAATAAATATATTAAATGATATATACTTGAATTGCTTTTATACCTGTTATTCCATCATATATTCATTCGTCGCGTTTCATAGAAGAAATCTATAACAAACAAAATGTTTATTATATATAAATTAAAAAAAAATAAAAATTGTTTGGATAATCTTATAATGAAAAAAACAACCTAAATTTTATTACCTTTTTTTTTGTCATTATTTTTTATTTTTTAATATGGTGGTATAAAATATTAGATAAAATTTTGCATATATAAAAATTAATTTACTTTTTTATAATAATGCTTATTTATAACAGTAGTGAAACTTAAGCGTATTTTTATTATTTCGCTTTTTTTTGCCCCTGATTTTCAATTTAATTTTTTTGCATTTTCTCGGTTATTTAAATTTTCTATATACAAGGTTTGTATTATTTTGTATTTTTTTTTTTTAAATTACAATGCGTGTTTAAATCAAATAAAAAGAAAATACAAAAACACACACATTATAGAATTCACACAATTCTAAATATATAGGTAATAATTTATTTTAATTTTTTTTTTATTTATTACTATATAATCACAAAAATGCAATTATTTTGTTCGTTTATTATATTGCATATTAATACTACTAAATACAGATAGTGAAAAAAAAACCATTTGATATTTGATAAAGATAAATAAAAGAAATATTTATTGGGGTTTTGTGTAAATATAATTCAATAATAAAAAATAAATGAATATTAAAACCATATAAAATTCAATAAATATATGCATTTATTTTTATTATTACAGACAGAAATATTATAGTTTTTCTTTTATTATATATAGACTACTATAGCATTTTATTGCTGGTAGTTATGTATGCAAATTATTATATACATATATCTATAATTTCATTTTTATAAACAAAGTTAAAGAAATATTATTATATTCATCACATAACATTAACAATGTGAAATAACCAACAAATAAAAAAACAATAAATGGGATTTATATGATTGTGGCGAATAGAATAAAAAGTTTAATGGTGTGTTAACCAAAAACATATCTATAGAAGGACAGACATTATATAATGGACAGACAGACATATGAAGTATAATGAAAAAGTAAAGGGGTTGATAATATAATGAAGGGAGTTAATAAATTTCTCACTTCTCGTAAAATTTTACTTTATAAAATTATATATAAATATTTTTTATATACAAAATTTCAAGTTCTGGTTAGAAAGCGATACTTTTATAATAATCCTTTTGTATAGAGAAATCCATATATGAAACGTTACGAAAAGAAAGTCAACATTAAACTATTGAGTAACTTTATATGTTCCAATTTCAAGACCGTTGTAAAAGTGCTTAAAAGTTATTATAATAAAAAGGTGTATAATATTGAAAATTTTCTTTTATAAATATATATAGGTTTGTTTTTTTATTAAATTCATTTAGAATTCCTTTTTTTCCTTCTTTTATTATGATTATTTTATTCACCAATCCTAAAACAAAAGTGTTGTTATTATTTTGTTTATATTATTACAATAATTTTAAACTCATATTTATAATAATATGATTAATAAAATTGTTAAATTTCAATTTTTTATTGTATGCGGCGACGGTTTTCATTTTAATATATTATAATATATATACATTCTATTTTAGATTTATTGATTCGATCATCAATTTGAAATAAACAAAAATCGAATAAACTATTATTAGAATAAGTCCGAGGTGTGAATTGAATGGACATTATTATTTTGTGTGATTTTCCTGATTAAAAGAATTGATTGACAATTGATTGTTGTCCTTATTTGCATACCTATAAATTTCAACATTTTTATGAGTCAATACAAAAATTACAAATAATTTTGTTGAAACAAAAACCAGAAAGAAAAATAAAAGATCAGAACTTTTATGCGGTAAATGTAAATGTAAATGTTTTATATACGAAATCAATACAAATATTTATGTATAAATAAGAAGTAAAAAACAAATTTCGAATTAAAATTAAAAAATAAATTCAAGATTCACTTAATATAAAAATCTGTTTTATACTCTCCCATTTACAAAACATCTTTTATATAACAGATATATTGTTATTATATGATATATAGACGATGGTAAATATAATATATTTAACGATTATTTGTTTAACAACAAAAATAGTACGAATTTATTCTTTATATTTTTTTAAAAACATTTTATTTTTCAATTTATTTATACATATATATTTTTTTTTGTATATAGAATGTTTTTTTTTATATCTTTGTAATATATATATATTCCAGAGTATCTACAATATGGATAGAGATGATAATTGTATATAGAAAACATTGTAAAGATATAAATAGTACTTATCCCATATTCATCCATCCAGCTATATATATATATAGATTTTATTTTATATGTGCAATAAGTTACTATCAGAAACGTAATGTAACTTATATAGTATATATATTTATCCATGTATATATACCTATATTGAAAATAAACTCAACTAATTATGAATTCTAAAAATGTATTGTTTAAGTAATCGGTTGGTATACTGAAACTATATATATGTATATAGAAATGAAAAAACTTTATACATATATAAGAAAGTCAAACCTTTCTGAAGAAAATCATATATATATATATATGTATAAAACACAACGTCTTCCTTTGTATGTATATATATTCTAAAACAAACTTGCTGTTTACGTTTTATATAACTATATGTATAATATCAATGTCCACGTTCACATAAATATATTGTTTATTTTTTCCCTTTTTTTTTTTATTTTTAATAAAATATGTTTTATACTTTATCTGTTTTTTTATATACATATATTTTGTTTTCTCTTTTACAACAATACTAGTATATACCATAGTCGTATATGATATGACTGATAAAAATAAAATTATGTTGCATGCTTTTGTGAACGTGAAAAAAATTAAAATATATAAAATAAACAAAGTGTTTTAAAAAGAACTTTATATATATATATATATATATATCTATAAACATATGCAATGAATTTGAATTTGTTTTGTCCAGATGGTGCAGATAGATATATATATATACATGTAATAATACATCGATAAATACATATTTAACTCTTATCCAATAAAAATATATATAGTTTTAAACAAAATTTCTTTAAAATGTTTCATTATTCAATTATTATTGTGTCTTTATAAATTATATCATTATATATATCCATATATAATAAAACACTCTGTATCAACTCTATCCCTCCAGATATTATATCGCATCTATATATATGTGAATGCGGTCGGTAATACATTTGTCATGTTTTATTATATATGGGTTTTCCATATTATAATACAATGAAACTTTATATGTATAAAAGCATCCATATAATGCATACCACTCGGTGTATATATACTTTACCTGTGCGTATATTTATAATAAATCTCAGATTATATAATTATACTTTCACCTATATATATATTTTTGTCCATGAAATATAATAATAGAAATAATAAATTATGGATAATTATTAATCGATATAAAATCGACTTTCTTTTTCATAAATGAAATTTTGTTTACATACCCGCATATTTTTAATTAATTATAATTATTTTTTATCTTGAAATTTCATCCCTGTTAGATGATGATGATCAAAATATAGATATTTTTTAACAATGGAATTGTATCAATTTTCAAGTATTTTCCATTAAACATTAAAAAATACTTATATAAAGTATTTATATATATGAAACAGATAGTACTTGAACATGATATAATGAAACATAACCATTTGACCTCAATTATTGTGTATGTGTATTTTAGAGTATATATGCATATAGAAGAAGAAAACAAAAAAAAAATTACATAGAAATGTTCATATATGACTAATTAATTAAATTTATTATATATATATATATATATTGTAATGTGTTGTAATATAAAAGTTTATCCATATTGCATATAAAAATAAATATATAATATGGATATGTGTACTGTTTGTACATATAAAAGAATGTCAGACATACATTTAAAATTTACAATCTGTATTTTGAACTTTTCTATTTTAGAGAATTCAATATAGATATAGCCATATAGCTATAGAGTAATAACGTTATTATGTTGTTGATATAGAATATATATAAATAAATATCTATAGTATATGTGTGTGCTTTCAAAAGTGTATTTATTTTTTTGTTTTGGTAAAGTTTTTGGCTTGTCATTTATAAATTATTTATAGATTATCCGTGTTTATTATTTATGCGGCTAATGATAAACTGCAGTAATACTGAATACATAGATAATACATGAATATAATCTTTTGAATGAATGACCTGCAATTTTTTTGTTTCTCCGCATAATGTTTTATTAATCCATATTTCTTTGTTTATATATAAAAAAATATAATAATTATTATGGTTTCATTCGCCAAAAAAACGCATCCTTCGACATGGTTGAGCTTTGTATCGGAAAAATATACAAATCGTCGTGAAACTGAGATTCAAAAATAATTGAAAACATAACAAAAAATATTTCACTTATCTTCAATATTAAAACAGTGATATATAAAAAATCCGCAAATATCTAAATTCATCTAAAAATTCTTTAAACTTTAATTTGTAAATATACGTATATAACATTTATTAAATATACAAATAAATTTAATTTGTATATTTATAGAATAGAATTTACAGAAAGAATATAAATATTAATATGAAAATATAACACGAACCAGCATTATTATTATCTATATATATATATGAAGTTGAAGTTCCTAAAAACGGCAAGTTATAGAAATGAGTGCACACAAAAGGACTATATGAAGTAAAATATATGTATAGCAATGAATTGTTAATAAATTCTTTTGGTATATAAATTATATTATATATACATATACACATTAATTGTTTTTTACTTAAATACACAACTTTTCGTCGTAATATATATATATAAAGTACAATAATAATAAAATATATATTTCCATATATTTATATATAAAGAAGTTGAGTGAGTAGTGAGGGAGTACTTTAAAGAAGTACGTGATCTTTTTTTGTTATGAAAATTCCAATGAACTTGTTTTTGTATATATGTGCATATATAATCATGATGAAATTAGTCAAAAAACTTATTTCATAAACACGTATTATTATTATTATTATTTACAATGTATATATAAGTTACATGTATACGTAATAATATGTGCATTTTAGTAGGTTACATTAAACAATTTAATATATTATATATATATTATATACAAAACAGACAAGTGAAAGACACGTATATAGTATATAAAATTTGTAACAATAATAATTTGTTGCATAATATGTATTGTAGATATTCTATATACATAAAGTATAAGTAACTAAAGATTTACATATATTTAAATTTAAAACAAATATGAGAGATATAGGGACATTTTTTGTGTATAAAGTTTTTAAAAGTAAAAAAAAAACGAATAAAATGTTTTAATTAAAAACAATTTTAACATTTTACGATCTTACAAAAGAGAAAATGTTTTCGTGTTGTTAATGCAATAAATTGAATATGAATAAATATCACATGGAAATTTAAAGTATATATGATGTATGTCAATCAATATGTAAGTCAATGTAAATATAAATTTATGCGATGAATAAGGGATGGGGAAAATATATATAAGTTTATATTATACTTATAATTGAATAATTCAACTTTATTTATATCATGTACATTGCGACAATGTATGTAATGTACATTGTACAATCGATTATATATATGTAATAAATATTTTATTGTATTTTAAAATTATATACATATACATTATAATAAATCACATATAAAATTACATTAATGTCAATTGCAAACAAATAAAAAAAAAAATCTCAAAGTAATAAAATACAAGATGCGGTAAATTCTGTAAAAATAAATGTAATAATAACTATATATTTATGTATTGTGTATTTATATTACATATATATATATATACATTGTAAATACGCTGAATTTGAAAAAAAATTCAATTGTGCGCCCAATTGTAAAACAATTGAAATTCTCAATTCATATAGAAATTGATATATAAAGATCCTTAGGGTATATCGTCACAATTCCTACCAATAATTTAGTAATATTAATATATATAAATAGTTTATTTTCAGTACAATTTTCATATATACGATTAAAAATACATTTCCATAACAATACCATATTTTTTTTTGATATAGAAATGGTTTTCAAACTATTATCAATATATTTACTGCAATGAATATATTTATTGAAGGAAATATATTTCCAAGCAAACCCCCAAATATTCAATATAAAAAAAAACCAGTTCTGTTTTTTATTAAATTTGTTTTGCTGCATCAATATTTTTTATTTGTTAAAAATTGTTTGTATTTTTATTTCTATTATATTATAATAAATATAGTATTATATATAAATAATATTTAACTTTAAATCACAGTTTCAATATTTTATTCAATTCCAATTCATTCATATATCGATCTCGATAATAAATAATAAATAACTAAATAATAATAATTTTTTTTCTTTTCAGTTCATAAAGCTTTTGTTTCGGTTATATCGTGTATTATATAGTATAAAATGTTTATAAGAGATGTGATCGATTTTCACCACCAGTGTATATGCTGACTATTGTATTTATGCAGGGTGCTCTAAATGGATTTTGATTACTTATTGTTTAATTTAAACTTCTAAATTATTATTCTGAATTCTCTGATAAATAAATAAAATACCTAAATTTTAGATAAACGAAATTAAATTGGAATTTCTCTTGAAATACAATTCCGATTTTTTCAATGGTCAATGGTATTAAAAAACCTTGTTGATAAATTAGAAATTTAAATTTAAAAAATAATTTTGTATCATAATAAGTTAAGGCAATTTTTCTGATAAGATTGTATTCTATTTTTTCGAAATTAATTTCCAAAATCAATCACCGATTGATTTCAACTTAAAGTCCATGATATAGAGTTTACTGCATTTCAACCACCCTGTACAAAAGGATATATATAAATAATCACCAACGTTTGATGATAATAAATTGTGAAAAAAAAAAAAAAATTCAGTGAAAATTTTTTCATGTAAAGTCTATAAAAATAAATCAAATATAAAATAAAAGAAAATTTAACGAATTTCATTACATACATATACAATATATAATATTAAAAAAAATATATTGAAAGAACTCTGTACTCTGTTGGGGAAGTTACAACAAAACTTGTTTATCGAAATTCACATTATTATGTATATGACTTATTTCAGATTATAAATAATGTTTTATTATATTTTTCATATAATAATATAATATAATATAGGATTGTATATAATTTTTAATTTAAAGGTTTCCGCGTATTTATTGTTCAATGCAGAGAGATGTCTAAATAAATGGTTTATATCCCTTATTCATTCAAATATGTATTGTATATATATTGTACAATATCGTGCAGTTATTTGTATTATTATTATTTATATTTTTTTATTCAATTCTTGTTGATTTGATTTTGTGTACATAATAAAAATTTATATTAAGGGTGCAATTTGTTTCTTGATGTATTTATTATAGATATTTTGTAGTATTGTTGTTATTGTGATGGTGCAAAATTAAAAAAAAAACGGATATTTAGATGAATGAAAACAGGAATGTATTATAAACGCAAATATACAATGTACAAAGTATACATAGTGGTTTGTGTTTTTTTTTTTGTTGATAATTTAATATTATTTATTTCATATTATTATCCCTTATTTTATTGTACAATTATACTATATAGCTATATAGATATTTATATATATATATATATTTTAGTTTTTTGTGTAAAGTTATGAAGAACCCTTATGTATATTGTTATTAATTTTTGTTTAAGAGTTTTATACACGCGGCGGCTCACATACATATTTATATCCCATATAGAATATGATAACAAATTGAAATATATTCTATATACATATATAGGGACACATTTTGTTATATAGATTCATATATGTGAAATAAAAGAAAAACAAACAAAAAAAAAAGGATATGGAAAATATTTAATTGGGTTGATTTGTTGTTACAAAACAATATTATTTATTTTTTAATTTTTTTTTTTACCTATACCTCATAATACCTTTTATTTGTTTAGATTTTTTTTATTTTTGAAAAATTGTGTGCCTTAATTTGCAATGTATACAAGAGCACATTTTTTGTTTAATAAATAAGAATAACATTTTTATATGGAGATTTAATTTAAAATCTTTTTTTTTTTTTGCTTTTATTATTATTTATTTAAAATAAAATTTAATATTAAAACGATGTTTTTATATTGTATTTGTGGTTATATTTGAAGGGTCTATCAAAAATTGACATTTATTTTTTGTGCCTCTTCTACTATATGAAGATCATTAAATAATTTTTTTATATATATGTAAAATTATATGTCATGTGAAAGTATATTTTTTTATCTTCAATTTCAGTTAATTAATTGACAGAAAATACAATTTGAAGTTGATTGGTGAGAATTTTTTTTTATACGCACATACATAATGCGTTATACACCTTTAGGATAACAGATTTTAGGTATTAATAAAAAAAAAATTAATCCCGAATTGTGTGTTATTTAAAAGGTAAAATAATTATTTTTAATCAGCGTAATCTCATTGAAAGGTTTTAATTTACTATTTACAATTTTTGAAATAAAACAGCAAATAAAAAAAAATGATTTCATTCCATTTGATGTATTATTATTTTAAAAATATTGCAATAAAATATTTAGTTACAATATAATATATAATGGAATTAAATTTTAAATATAACTCGCTATTATATATATATATAAATATATATATATACAATTATAATAAAATTTGCTTCAATAAACATATAAAAATATAATATTACAATAATAATTTTGTAATATATTTAAATATAGAATTCCATTACAAATTTTTGGATATTATATTTTTAAAAAAAAAATGTAATACGCTTATAAACATATTATTATAATGTGTTTCAAATAAAAGTGATTGAATATTGTTAATGTTCAGTAAAACAAAATTTTAATATATATACAATATACAATTCATTTATAATTTATATTAAATATTAAACATATAAAATAGAGAATTTTTTATTTGTTCATTGGAAAACAAAAAATTAACCGTCAGCATCCAATCTGAATTCGCATTTATAAATATGATTATTGATTTTAATGTTTTAAATAGCAAAATGGATTGTTTTGATAAATTCTTTCAAAAGAAACCTGTATATACAAAACCTATTCTCTATATCCATTCACAGCAGTTCAAATAAAATATTTTATTATAAAGTAATTGTCAATTTCAATTTTATTTATTTAAAATTCTTTATCGATATATCGAAAAAGCTAAATTTTTTTTTTCAAAACCACAATTATGTAAATAGACAAAATTACATAAATGAACTTTTCATTTATTCGTTATATGAATCACCATATATTATTTATTATTTATATTGAACACAATTTCATAAAAAAATTACTACATATATAGCGATTACAATTTTATTGATACATTTTTTATACTTGTGATTTTTTATTAATGATATATATGTTCCATTATATAAATACATATTTAATATATACGAACAAAAAAAAAATTAAATAATTTTCCATTACCGCTTCATTTGCCATTCGTATATGTATATTTATAATTATCAAAAAAAAAAATCATATATCCATAGAAAAATCACAAATAAATATTTCTATAATAAAATATACATTTTCCATATAACAAAATAAAAAAAAAAATATTGAATTAAAATTTTCAATCAAATACAATTAAAATAATTATATTTAATTTTTTACAAATGTTGGGGTTGTGTGTGTGCGCGGTGCGGATGGACGGAGAATATAAACTCATATATATATATGAATAAATATAGTTATAGATAGGTGCATGTAAAAACGTAATATAATTTTATATAATGATAGTAAATAAACGTCTATATAATATAACGTATTTTTATTATTTTTTTTTTTTTATTTTTGATTGTACATACATTCATTTTTAATCTATACGCGTGATCTCATATAATTTTCTATATATACATATCTATCTATATATCTATATATATAATGATAATATTAATAGAAATGTTTATTGCCATTTCCCTGCCCGACTCGACGCAAACATTATTTAATGTCAGGTATATATAAATATATATATATTTAATTTGTTTTTCTTCACATATGTTATATATATATAATCATAATAATAACATATCTATATATAAATATTTATATTTATACACCGCATATATATGCATACGATTAATGCTACAAAAACTATTATATACTATTGTTTTATATTGTATATTGTACATATATATATTAATGTATGTAAAGTGTATAATGCATATATTATATATATTTATATTTATTTACCATAGGGATTACTATAATTAAATAATGTCGCATCGACTCAACAAATACATTCTTTATATGCATATAAAATGAACGAAAACAAAACAAAAAATGTTATATACATATATATATAGATTTAAAGCTCAACAACGAAATGCATATAATACACACAATTAAATATACTGCTTACATATATATATATATATATTTAATATTATATATATTTGAAAAGGATATAAATGCTAAGTGCAATTTAATTCAATAGGAAAAAGTAAGCACGAAACGCATATATAATAGAAAGCTAAAATTAAATATTTATGACTGAATTACATAGAAAAGGCATTCGATATTTTGTTATTTTTTCCTAAAATGAACAAAATAGAAAGAAAAAAAAAAGTATGTAATTGTGAAAAATGCTTTATGAATATAAATAAATTGGCATTCATATATATAATATGAAAAAATTATATATATATATATATTGCATTCAAATGGTTAATTTATTCCATTTTTAATTTTTTTTTATTATTATTTCATAATTTATTCTGTTTTTTTTTGTATATTCATTACTTAAAAATTTTTATAAATAATTCATTGATCTACGTTTTGATATAAACAAGAAAAAAATTATTTAAAAAGAAGAACTGTAATGAAAGAATTTCTTTTATAAAAAAAAAAAGAAGAAAATTCGTATAATGAATTGAATTGCGTTCATACCTTTTTTTTTGGCTATATTCATATTCAATTTTTAATTTTTAAATTATTTTTCCATATTAATATTCAATATATAATTTAATAATAAATTTCAATTTTACAATTTTGAATTTTATGAATAGCAAAAAATATATAAAAAATACATTAAGAAATTGTAAATTTTCATATAGAGGTGATGTGTATTATATATAAAATGTAAAACTTAATCATTTGTATATAATAATATATCTTTTGCTCAG
Source organism: Dilophus febrilis (assembly GCA_958336335.1). Classification (NCBI taxonomy): domain Eukaryota; kingdom Metazoa; phylum Arthropoda; class Insecta; order Diptera; family Bibionidae; genus Dilophus; species Dilophus febrilis. The sequence continues at coordinate 10,227,896 of OY284470.1, read as the reverse complement.
GTGTAAATGTTAAAAAAAAGTATAAGTTTCAAACATAAAGAAATGATATAGAGTGGTTTTATATATAGAAAAAAAAATTACCTGTACAATACACCTGTATAATAAATATGTATACCGAGTATATATACGAAAGGAATTAAATAAAATATAGTGTTATAGAGTTATAGTTTTTTATATTTATATATACATAAAAAGGAGAGTGATATTGGTGATATATGTATATAAAATTTAATTCCTATGTGAATATGTACTTCGTTTCTATATACTATATATATATAATGAAAGTAATGGCTTATCAAAAGTATATCTAAAATGTTATAGTTGTTGTTATATATACATATATAGTCTAACAGGTAGTTGAACATAGAATAAATTACATGAACATATTGTCATATATTGAAACTAATTGTATTTGGTCACGCTACCTTATACATATAGAGTTTTTTTTTGTATTATTGTATCATTTGTATAATATAATATTGCATTGCATTCGTGAATATATACATAATTTATACAATAAATAATATATATAAATTATAGAGTGCATGTATAGTGTCAACGTGCGGTTGCATTTGCCATATATATATAGATATATATTATAAAATATATAGGGTATGAAAATAATAATAATAATATATATTAAATTGATTGTTACACAAAAACATTATTTATATATATGGATAAAGAAAATTGTTTTTGTCATTTTGCATCTTTTCTATATTATTTATCTTTTTTTCTTTTTTTATATTACTCTTTATATAGTATAGTATAATTCATTTTATTTATTCCTTTATAACAAGTAACAACAGACATATTTATAGATATATAGAGTATAACATGATGTAGAAAATTATTGTATAATATTACTTACACAACCATTGTATGTAAACAATTTCTTAAAAATAAAAAATAAAATGTTTATTATTATTCAAAATACATTAAATATATTATGTACATAAATAGAACGACAACTTTTATAATAGAATTTATTTTAAAATTATATATTATATAATAATATATTCATACATTATTTATTTATTTATTTTTTGTAAAATTAACTATGAACTATATTTTCTATATACCTCTATTATAAAAGTAAAAACGTAAAAAAAAAATTGTGTAAATAATACAGGATAATATAAAATAACACTAAAAAAATACACTAAAGTATCTGTATAGAAAAATAATACAAAAAAACTTTGAAAAACTATATGCATATTTATTTATGTAAATATTACGCCAAATATGTAGCTATATACATGACGGAATACATGTAAAAAAATAAATACTAGTGAAATATTTGTTGTTGAAAATATTAAGGAAAAATAAAAATTTTTGTAAATTATACATTCAAAATATATATTATTTTTTATAAATATGTATTTACAAGAAAATTCGAAAGTATATTTTTAAATACATAATATATAGTTGAACAACCAGATGTAAGAATTGTATATATACAAAATATATACATTTTGCTATAAAAAAGATATAGATTGAAAAATTTATCTTTTCCATAAATTTATCTATAATATTTATATATAGAGCAGAAAGTTTTCCCATATCTTTTATCCTTCATATTTAATACAGTGATGAAAGGGAAGAATTGATTTGTTTTTGAAAATATAAAATTATTTCTTTTAATCATGTTATATTGGAAAATTTGTTTATTCAATATCCAAAATTATTTTAAAAAAAAATTCATTCGCTTTCAAATTGATGTTTTTTTGGTATCTTTTTAACTCTTTTATACGATAGGGAATTCCATACGATTTCTTTGTCAATTTAAAATTAAAATTTTGTTTAATAAATTCGGTAAAAATTAAAATCAATATAGAAATTTTACACCAAAATAAATATAACCCCCTATATTGATCTATTATATTGATCACATTAATATTTTCTGACTTTAATGCATAAATTCTGAATTAAAATAGCTTCTATTTTTTAAATAGGTTATATATGCCTATTAGATGTGCGTACTTATAAGTACAGATAACATTTTTTGTTTTACTATTTTTTGTTACATGATATATATATTTTCTATATATATTGTAAAATGTATATACATATAATAAATTGCAAATAATTTATCATTTAACATTATTCAGCTTATTTTCTTTTGTAAATATTTCTTTGTATTGGTATATATATAATATGTAATAATAATAAATACATATAATGATTATACACTTACGCACCATCAGTTCAAATGTATATATTATTTGTTCTATATCATCTATATGGTGTATATATTTTAACCGCATCATGGACAAATGTCTACCTTCGTCAAAGACAAAAGTTTTTACCTCACGTTTTGATATATACATTATTTCATCTATACTATATATATGTATATGACCATAAAATATTTTCATTTTCTTTATTTCTATATACAATATACCTATATATATATTATAGATATTAGAGTGGTTTTTTTTTGTTCGAAGATTTTAAATCGCTTTGTATCATCGGCCGCACCCCCCAATTTTTTTTATTTGGTGAAATCATGAATATTGGTAAAATTTGGGGTAGGTAAGTTGAGGGGAAGTGGACCCACCGAGGGGTTTAAGTTGAAAAATTCAGTGTTTTTAAGCAGATTTTCGCGCTTAAAGCGTTAACGGATGACATTAGCGGGTTAACATGTATGGTGGACTTAACTAAAGTGAAACAGGGAAACTTTTTCTCATAAACACTTACCCCCTAAATCATCCCCTTAATACCCCTCCCATACAAAATTCATTCACATAACTTACAATATATTTTTAACATTATAAGGGTTAAAAATTGACATTAAAGGGTTAACATGTATGAAGAGCCCCCACTATTATTGAATGCATAAACTTTTCTTAGAACATACTATGGACCTAAATCATCCCCTTAAGGCATCCCCCATACGAATTTCCGTTTTTTCACACAAAATTAGTATATTTTGGTGTATTATATGAAAATACATTAAGAAACACCTAAATCTCATATGATATTTAAAAAATGCACATTTATCATATACAAATTTAAATAATTATGAAATGAAATACTATTAGTATTTAATTTTGTTATTTATTTATTTCAAAGACATAAAATACTAATATACAATAATTTAATAATTAAAAAACGACTTGGTGGTGCCGTTGATAAAGCATTCAACCCAATTGCGGGTGGTCACGAGTTCAAATCCTAGCCGGAAAATTTTTTCTGTGCTTTTTATGATTTGAATTCATGAACTAAGTCACCATTTATTCATTGGGATCAAATTAATGATGAATATCTTTGGTATATTGTGTCGGACGCAGCCAAAGATTAACAAAGTCTACACACACATACTCGCAATTATATATGAAAGTATATAACAAATACTCGTCATCATTATTAAAATTACATTAATAATTAATATCTGCTATCTGATTTTTATTCTTCGTATGAACTACATCGTAATCATAATGCGAATCAAATGCTTCAGTCTCGCCAAAAGATGATTTCTTGAATTAACAAAGATTTAGATTCAATATCTAATTGGGGAAGGATAAACTTAGTAGAATTTAGTCCATCTAAAACAAAGGCATGTTTGTTCTCAAACAAACGATCCATAAATGTTGACCCAATGCATAATACAATTATTCCACAATCTAATGACCTATTAAATTTGGGAATGTCTTTGTCAAACAACTTTTCATGGAGTAATAATATAATAATTGCAGCTAAAAAAGCGGCTAGTCGCATTGGATTTTTAAGAAGTTCGAAAGAATTTCTCAATTCTGAAAATTTAGCATTAGTTTATAGGTCTTTTATAAGACCACTTCTAGAGTAAAATTCCTACATATGGGCTGGTGCACCAATTACTACACTGCAGTTTAGTGACAGGATCCAAAAAATACGCTTATCAAAAATGAAACAATAACAAATTCCATTGAATCATTGGATCATAGCCGATCAGTAGCTTCATTGTGCACATTTTATAGGTATTATTACTATGAATGCTCTAATGAAATTTTAAAGCATAGTGCATGTTTATCTTTAAATGTTACGCTTTTAACATTGTTGTCTAACAAAAAGCTATTACAAGAATTATAAGTCATGATTAAAACATCAAGTGGATTGAATCGGCCATAATTAATATAATTAAATTAATATATTTTTAAGCCTAATAGCGTAAGTCATTTTTGTTTGCTAGGTGGATATTTTGCTTCGGAAACCTTAAACCACTTTTCATGTGAATTGCTTATTGCAATAATTATTAAATTATTGTACATTAGTATTTTATGTCTTTGAGATAAATAAATAACAAAATTAAATATTAATAGTATTTCATTTCATAATTATTTAAATTTTTATATGATAAATGTGCATTTTTTAAATATTATATCAGATTTAGGTGTTTCTTAATGTATTTTTCATATAATACACCAAAATATACTAATTTTGTGTGAAAAATCGGAAATTCATATGGGGGATGCCTTAAGGGGATGATTTAGGTCCATAGTATGTTCTAAGAAAAGTTTATGCATTCAATAATAGTGGGGGCTCTTCATACATGTTAACCCTTTAATGTCAATTTTTAACCCTTATAATGTTAAAAATATATTGTAAGTTATGTGAATGAATTTTGTATGGGAGGGGTATTAAGGGGATGATTTAGGGGGTAAGTGTCTATGAGAAAAAGTTTCCCTGTTTTAATTTAGTTAAGTCCACCATACATGTTAACCCGCTAATGTCATCCGTTAACGCTTTAAGCGCGAAAATCTGCTTAAATACACTGAATTTTTCAACTTTAACCCCTCGGTGGGTCCACTTCCCCTCAACTTACCTACCCCAAATTTTACCAATATTCATGATTTCACCAAATAAAAAAAATTGGGGGGTGCGACCAGCCAAATTCCAGAATTTATAAAAAAAAACCACCCTAATAGATATATATATATATGAGTATTTATATCTATATATACATTGCTTTGGCTATTTCCATATATATTTATATAGAAAGGTATATATTTATTTATATACATCATTTTATGGTCTAAATATCCTTATATATATAATATATTGTATACGGTGATTATATAATAATAATAATAATAATAACTATAAGTATTGATCCTTACTCAAACAATTTGCTAGTCATCATTTTGTTTACATTGAATGTATGCTATTTTATATATCATATATATATATATACAAAAGTTTATGGATGGTATTTTGTTTTATTATGTATGTTGTAAATAAAAACAATAAAAATGTATACTGTAATAAAGCTAAGAGTCTATATATATATATATATATGGATGGATATATATTTATGTTTTATATATACCTGTATATTATATAGATCATATATAGAATATGTGTATAGAATTAAAAATACAAACAAAAAATAAAAATAAACAAAATTTATTATACAAAATTTTGTTGTATATTTATAGTCAAATAAACGATGTTATTTTAAAAGTTACTTTTATATATATATATTTTTATAGCTTACATTTATAAATAGTAATAGTTTTTATGTATAGATTATATAAAGGAAAAAGCTAAAAATGGAAAATTTGTTATATATGTTTTCGAATTCATATATATTAATCCAGAGTATATATCCTTTATTATCTTAATTATATAATCTATATATATATATATATATATATATGTGTCAGGGGCGGAGGTGGAAATGTTTTTGGCTTAATACCAATAAAGGACAGGGAATATTTTGAAAGAGATATGCATATGAAAAGAAAATTACACCAATAGTTTTTCTCCATAATTTTCCATAATAATTCTCCATAATCCCCCCCCCAAATTTTCCTCGAACAATTTGAAAATTCAATCAATTTCTGATATTTCACAGAAGAAAGTTTGTAAATCGCCCTATCATGGTTCAAAAGACATAGTCAATTTTCCTAAAAGTGTTCATAAAATTTGCAAATTTCTTTGAATTTTCAGCGAACTCACTGAACTGGAAATTCGGCTATATCTTTTGAACCAATAAGACGATTTCCATCATTTTTTCAATATGAAATATTAAGAATTTATTGAATTATTATATTATATCCAAAGAAAATCGAATATTTAAGAAGAAAAACCCGAGTGATAAGCAAATAAATTGAAAATTTTGTGTTATTATTATTTCCATTGAAATTTGCCCAAGGATATTGAATCTTATATTATTTATATAGGTATTAAATCGAAGTCAAATATATGGTAAATCAATCGGTAATTTGAATATTTTAATCTTTATATATAGTACATTTATCAATTCGATTTTTTTTGTTTCCTTTCAGTTTTTGTTATACGTAAATTATTATTATATTAATTGTAACATTATTAATAAATAGATTAACTCATCATTTACGTACACAATAGATTTAATATAGATATAGGTACAATATGGTACATGTATATAATATATATGTATATATAGACTTATCAATATTTTATTTAATATTTCTTATCAATATAATGCTAATAAATTCATCAACATAAATCAATGTATATTATACAATATATTGTATATATATAAATGCGTATATACGGTATATATGAATATAATTATAATCCTTTTTAAAAGCATGAGTGGTAAAATCAATTACTCATTCCACTTAAAATATCCTATATATTTATGACACGCAAATACATTTGTACCATATATATATATACTAATAAATTGAATTGAATATAGAATATGTACGAGTACTCCTCCATATATTTACTATATATGTATATATACATGAAATTTTTATACAATATAATTTTTTTACTATTGATTATTATTATTATATTCATATATTGTATGTGTGTATAAATAAACCGACACATAAAAGTACTTTTAAAAATAAATTCTCTATTCATGTATATATCAAAATGTTGCTTAAAAAAGTTAATACAGCTAGTAAAAAAAAAATTGTATGTATATATATGAAATGTAAAAAATGAAAAAAAAATATTGAATATGAATTTTTTGTTTTATTATTTTTACTTTTTTTCATATACTATATACATATGTAATATATAAATATAAAGTGATTTTATTAGATATATGTAAATAGGTATAAAGTCCTACACTATTTCCTCCATTTATTGTATTGTATTGTATTGTATTGTATTTTTCTGAAATATTCATATAATAAATGTATAGTTCGCGGATACAAAGAACAAACATTTTATATATATAGATAGTAAAAAAGTTTTACCCTCATACGTACAACATAATACGAATTGGGAAAAAACAAAATGTTTATTTCAATTCATTTTTCCATTTATAAGTCTAGTCAGAGGATTATTGTTTCAAAATGATGACAGGTTCAAAAATCCAGTTGAAGAATTGCGATGTTACATAATAATATATATAGTAATAGTAGTAATATTGTAATATGTCATATATGTATATAATATTTATAAGGGATCAAACATAATCATATACTTATAAAACTGTTTGTGTATCTGAAGAAGAAAAATAAAACAATTTGGATATATTTATCGTATCCAAAGAGAAAAAATTCTAGAAATTTATATACTAAGGGTAAAAATTTTGATGGACTATATAATAACATATTTCATATTTCAATAATTTATGATCATAATAAATATGATAAAAGTTGAATATTTAATATATATAAATATTGTAATCTAATGCGTATTTATTTTATTTTTGTTTTGGTAAATTAAATTATTAAGCGCTATATAACATGTATGTATAGATTTATTATTAGGAAAATGCCAACAAAATTTTAACTATAATATATAATAATATTATTTTCAAAATATATTATGATATTATCAATATATGAAAAAAAATAAAAATTGAATTCCATGAATTCATCAAAAATACCACACAAAATCCCATTATAACAGAAAAAAAAAATTGGAATATTAATTTAAAACATTTTCATTATTGAAATTTGTGTATTTTGTATGTATAAAATGCCATAAAAATGTATGTTCATTATATACTATGTATATTATACAAACAGATATAATAGTCATTTAAATTTGGTTATATTTATATTTTTATAGTATATAAAAGTTTATTGAAAAGTCAATGTATGTCTATATATGGTATAGTATCCATTTACATAATTTAGTTATAGATATTTATATATAGTATACCTACTATACCAATAGATACATATTTATTTAGATGGGATATGTTCAAAAAAAATATATCCAAAATGTATATATAGTAGATGGGTATAGGTTGTTGTGAATATTTGTATATTTTTAATAGTAAATATTTCAAACTACCCCAAATAACTAAATTTACTAAATATTTACTATATATATACAGACACTCACAATATATAGTCGCATTTACTATTATACCAAGAAACAATACCAAGAATCATAATTATGTACTATTATACTAACTCCAATGTAATTTTATTTTGATATATACAGCATAAAAATACCTTTTTGGATGGACTCTTCAACTGCCCCAATTCATTACATGGGCTGTTACAAAATTATTCAGCTGTTTTTCATAAATAATTCACGAAAATGATAAAAATCGAATCATAAGGTAATTTATCATGGTCTTTCTAAATATATTGGCCCACAAAATTGAAGTTTAATAACTCAATAAATAACACCGTTTTAAAAGAAAATTTGTTATAAATTTAAAGTGAAATATTTATTCATTGAAGAAAATTATCCGTAAAAAATAATAGTTAGGGGCTGCGCGATAGTCATATTTATTTAAAATATTTAAGCTATTATGGAACAGTATGCAGAAAAAGTCATAATGTATAGCGATTGAAATATGTTAGAAGATCATAAAATAGAAAAAAAGATAGACTATCCACAATATAAAATTTCTAATCGTTTCTTAAAAAGTTCTTATTGGTCAATTGGGATTTTGGGATTAGGATATATATGTACATATAGTTAAATTGATTTTGTATATTTGTGTATTTAGATATAGATATATTAAACGCGTGCCTTTAAGTACAAAAAATTTTTACCTATTTTTACATTTATGTATATTTTAACCGTATAATAAAAAAAAACGCATTTAAATTCTTTGACATGGGTTTATTTATCTCTTATATATATATACAATATATGTAATGTGAGTGCGTGTTTGCATTTATATATACAATGATATATATTCACGTTATAAAATAACATATGTATAAAAAAAAAACATGTTCACACATATTAAATGAATTCAATTTATTGTCATCATATATGATCATATCCTCGTCCATATACACACAATATTGTATGTACATAGAGGTAAATATATTTATTTTAAGTTTGTGGATATTCACTTTTTCCCTATACATATTTTACACTTTATAGAATACAAAACATTATTAAAAAAAAAAAATATAATACAAATATATACATTTGTATATAGATATGTTTATTATATACATTTCAGTAGTATTAATAAAGGAAAATATAGAAAAGCTTATATTTTTAACTTATGTGTCTTTTTGAAAATTTCAATAATCAATATATTTATACTCAAATTATGTATATATATATATGTATATTATCTATATTCTAATCTGATATACAGAAAGAAAGAAATAATATAGGGTTTTATTATTGTATATATGTACCGTAAACTATTCTATACAAAACTTTATATTTTAAAATATGCGGACATAATGTTGAAAATTTTCAATTCGTGATATATATACCTTCTCATATATTTATTTACAGAGGTTTATATATTCGTATTTTTCAAATAACTATATATCTATATATTTATAAATCTAGTGAAAGTTTTACTTTTACAAAAGTTTCATCCATATCATGTATATATATATATGTATTGCTTTTATTTTATATATAATATTATATATACGCAGAGATGTGTCTATATAATATATATGAAAAAAGAAATATATTGTATATAAATAAATGTGTATTGTATATACGACTAATATTTATGAAGGGTAAAATCTCCATTTGGTTCAATTATGAAATCGTTTATTTTATATATAAGTTTTACATATACCTAATATTGTATATATATGTATTTGGTATCATTAATATTTCAAAATATTTTTGTTAAACATTTTGTTTCTATATATACGACAAAGTTACGCATTAACAATGTATTTTGTTATATAAATATATATATTTTTGGTGGTATAACAACAGGTCAGAGAATAAAAAAAAGAAATTGGGAAAACTTCTGTAAAACATCGCATATTCTCATAATATATAGTAGATGGTAAAAATGGTAATTTTAAATTCTATATGTATATATAGTTTTTAATTTTACATATAGATTATATTTAATCCGGATTTTCTATTTAATAAATTTTAATCAATAACGAAAAATTTCTTTTTTTTTTATATATAATGAATTCATTTAACTATATAATTTAATATTTTCCATATAGTAAAAGCATAGTTAAATTTTTTGTTGGATAATAAAGTTATATATCAAATGGTAACGTTCAAATATATTATATAGATCAATTCAATAATGTATATAAATTGTATTTACAAAATTTATTGGAAAAATCTTTGTAAAATATTTTGACAGATTTTATATACACATAAAATAAAATGTAACTTAATACAATATTTAAATAAATACCCGTTGGTTTCATATTTATATTGAAAGGAATTCAAAGGTATCGCATAAAATTATGTAAATAAACTTCCATAATATATAAATATGTAAAGATTACAGATAAATATATATATATATTGATATAGATTTCATCGATATATATATAAATAAGATAAAATATTTTTTGTATTTTTTTTTTTAAATGTTTGTAAGTAAATAAACCAAGCATAAACATATTTGATATATATATCTGTTCAATATTTTGTGTATAGTACATTTATATAGTGTATTGGAAGAGTTACTTGATTGATATAAACCATAGAGATATGTATATATATTGAAATATTTAAATTTATATAGTATTTCACATTCATCTTGTATTTTCCCATAACACTTTCTTTTTATATATTGAAATTTTGTTACTATATATAATATACATATTTAAAAAAAAAATGTAAGTTAAGTTTTTGTAATTCATTCAACGATATATGAATTTTGTAAATGTTTAAACATTTTTATTTGTATAAAGACGTATATATTGTATTGGATCTCTCATTTTCTATATATATTATATACACATTTTGAAAGTTGAAATATATGAAATTTATATATATTGAGATCAAATAATCATGCGATAAGGTTTTGGATTGTATTATTTCAATATATATTTTTTATTTATTTTTTATATATTTTTTGGATTTTGATGTAGATATTTTACATCATTTTTACAAATATTTACAACATTATTGTGAGTTAATAACATTAAAAACTGATGTGATTTTTACATAATAATATGATGTGGAGTTAATAAATAATTAATTTTTTGTGATCACCCACAGAATTTTGGACATTGGAAAACTACGGGTTTTGAAGTGAATATACTCAAAAGAAATGACGTTTTTGATTGCTTTTCATTCAGTTTTTTTAAAAATCAACATTTTCCCATAAACAATGTTTCAACACATGATTGCGCCATATCTCCGAAAGGATGTATTACGGTGACCGCTAAATGTACAAATGTATATTTTTTAAGTATCCAGCAACATTGTCACAAAACTGATTCGATTCAACATATACATTTTATTTTATAAAAACGATTGATCATATATCAAAAGATATATAATGAAAATAAGAAAATATTGAATAACATTCACCGATTAATAGGTGAATGTTATTCAATATTTGCTATGATATATTTAAATAATATAGAGATTATATAGATTGAATAAATAAAAGTGTATTGCTGGCAAATGTATATATTTACCGCATATTTTCGCATTTATCGTTTTTATTGATAAACGATATTTCAATTAACATATCTCTATATATATATGTAAGACGAACAATTGCTATCCATATATAGATTTATTATATATTCGCACGTATATAAATTGAGTAGGTATATGGTATATAGTAAACGTGCATATATTTTATTATATATTCACAAATAGAGGTATATAAAAGTTTATTTATTATTTGCTGATATTCGTAAAGTGAAAGTTTCTGTATTGTATATGGTATGTACTATATTTCGCCCTTAATTTTCTATTTTTTATTTTCATCATTTCAAATGCAATGTTGTTCTATATGTAGAAATAAAATACATTTGTATTCATATAAACGTTTTGATAATATATATATTGTGCATTTTTAACGTAACATAAGTATATTATTGGTATTATACAGACCAAACCAATAAACGTGTCTGTTTATATATGGAATATGAATTTGCATTATCAATTAGTAAAGGTATTAGATATATTAAAACGATATCTATTTGGGAATGGATTTTATGTTGCATAATATGCATGATAATTTTACATTTGATTGTAAAGAGATTATGAAACGAAAATCTAGACGAGATTAGAAATACATTTTCTTGAAATTTGGTATTTCCGAGTGAAAATTTCTGACATTCAATGGAAAAAAGTGTTCAATAATTTTTCAAATCTTCTTTTATAAAGATTAAAAATCATTGTAATCAATATTTGTTTGTCAAAATTCTTCTTAATATAATGATAAACAATTTCTAATTGGTTAAAGATACAAACAAATAAATGGAATTTTAAATATAAATAGAAAAAAATGTATGATCCTCTAAATTGATCACGAACATCTAAACCCCGGTACAATCTGTTAAATATATGCGATTATATTTTCTTTTATATAGTTTTTATTATACGCATATATAAAGAAATAGAATACAGAAGTAGTAATGTCTATATATTGACATATTTATTATTTTATAAATACTTTATGCAATTTTCCCAATATAAGTAAAAGTAACCCCTAAATTTAATCCATAAAAAAATAATATATAATAAAAAATTCAACTTCTTCGCAATTGCATTTATATTCATATATGTGTTTATATAGTATAAAGGGTGTGGCAACAATTTAATGAAATGGGCGTTTTATTATATCGGAACCCTTCCAGACATCCATATCCATCCAGACAAAATATATATATATATTAATATACTTTCATCATTGCAGGTATATATGTACTTGTACACACAACAGGATGACAATATTTTTTGTCCAATTTGAATTATTTATCCATTACATATATGATAAATTTTATTGCAATGGAAAATTTATCTATATAATTTTTTTTATTTTGGAAACGGCTTCTCTTGAAATTTGTATTTAGAATGATTTGTTTTAAATATGAGGAAAGCGAAAGTAATTTGCAAAAAATATATAACAAAAAAAAAAAAAGTCAAATTGTTATATATAAAAACAATTTATAGTGGGTATTTAAAAAAATACGTATATAGATAATTTTATTATAAAAAAATATTATTAAATTAAAATCTACTACGCCATTTTCTGTTTATTTTTTTTTATCCTTTTTTTCGTATAATATTTGCGTATATTTGTATATATTTAGAAAAGGATGTTTTAAATTTTAACTTTTTTTTTAATATGTGGAATATATACATTTCATCATATATTCTTTTTTAACCTTCTACTAATAGGAAGCTTTTTTAATCAAATTATGATTATGTTTTATAATAGATGAAATTTTTTATAATTATATTGTCAGTCATTAAATATATATATGTATATAATGTGATAAACTTTTACTTTGAATATATATCCTATAAATGTTTTTTTTTTTATTTTAGATAGTTAAATTCTCTAAAAACTTGTAGAACAAATTCTATATAGCATAAGAATCTAAAAATGTGAAAAATTGTCAATTTATCCACACTTTTTGTATGGAGGTCTAATGATATTAATTGCGTAAATTTGGAAAATTCAGTTTATTTTACTTAATTTTACCATTTAATCAAAATTGCACCCTTAAAATTTGAAATAATGTTGATTTTTACTAATTACAGTTTAAAAAAATTACAGTTTTTTTATTATGAACGATTTGTTGGATTTCACGTTTTATGGCTATATGGCGACAAAGTTTTTCAACAGATAAATAGAATAATTTAATATTAATATAAAATATATTAATTAAGGTCCAGCAGACGACAATTTTATGCATTTAAAATATCGATTAAAATACTATTGAACCCATATAATCACACCGGTGAATATAAATTATTTTTAAATCAATGAAGGATTTTGTAAAAAAAAAAAACAAACAAATAAAAGCAAATGTATATAATATTTTATTTTTTTTATAGGAAATATTAAAAAAAAAATATCTGTTGAACAATAGAATAAAAATAATAGATCTTTTTTATTTTCAATATATGTTGTGATATACAATTGTTTATCATTCAAACACATTTTTACTTATTTACAGATATTCCTATATATATATATGGTATATAAAGACATTTTTAATCAATAAATATGATATTTCATATTGTATTTATTACATATAAAACAGAGTATATAATATATATATAATAGTATACATTAAAATTTTATCTTAATAAACATTCCATTTAGCAAAAATGTTTTTATTTTTTTTTTATACACAACGCAATCAAAGTAAAACACGCATCATTGTGTTTGTATATTATATATACATGAACGTTTAAAAATAATGTATATCATCATACAATCTATATATATAATAATATATATATATATGTCTATAACTCTGTAAACACAATGTTCCGGAAAATCAGGAAAATAATGTATATATATAGGAAGAGAGAAGGAAAATAAAAAAAATTGGTACATCAAGTTCATAAATAGAAGAGGAGTTATATATATTTTATTTATATATTATCATATATTTAAAAGAAAAAATAACTATATATAATATTTGTTCATATTTATTATGTGTATAGTACATCGAATATACACATATTTATATACCATATTCATTCATATATATATATAATATATATATATATATATAGTATAAATACGTATAAAATATGTTTGTGAAAAAGGATATATTTATATATATATATGTATATATATTTCAATCACGTACATATAATTTTTCAAAGCACAGATTGTTGAACAAAAAAAAAAAAAGAGGGCATCTATCAACTCCATTATCACGCTTTTCCCAACATAAAAAATGTTAAATTTACCATTCTAGCATATTATTTCGATACAATTTTATTCACCTAAAGTCGTCATATACATATATGGTATATTATAATAGCATAGAAGTAAACAAGAGTTTGATATATTTTATATTATCTATACGCTTATTGTACGTATTTATATAAAGAAATAGAATATTATTATTATTATTATTGTGAACATCATTTATATTGTAAAAGATATGATACGAGTATATATATAGGAAATAAATTGTACACTTTATAGATAATATACCAATAGTTATCATAACATTGATAATATGATACTTATATATTACTTATATATATACTGTATATGTTTATATGTTTATTATAGAGGAATATACTTAAAAAATAATAATTTTATATACAGAATATTTTCAATAATAATCTTATATTCATTTTACAAAGAATTTTATATATTCATTTTGATACATTTTACGGCATGTGTAAAATTTAGTGATTTAAAAACAGAATACTGTTCATTTCATAATTTTTACATCCTCCTCCATATTCTCATCAAAAGAAAAACAGATTGTTGCTTTCAAACCGCCTTTGAATAGATGGACGATTTTAATAAAAAAACACATTTTGTCATTACATTTTGACATTTTCAAAATCAAAGGTGACGAATCTGTGATTCATTGAATACATTCAAGTGATGTTGGATGGCAAAACTTTAATAATATGAGAATTTAATTTATAAAATTTTGAAAAATAAAAGCAATCATATCAGAGAAAAACCACTTAAACAGAAAAACAATAAGAACAAAAAACTCACACAAATGCTTTCAAATAATTGTTCAAATTGCAATTTAGCTGGATGAAAATTGCTAGCTGGAAAGTAGCTTGAGCTCTGGAAAACTATTCCATAAAAGATTATTATACAAAATAGAGGATTTAAATGTTATATATCTTCAATTTTTGTAATATATATTCAAGTAATATAACTGTCATACAAAATAGTGCAATCCATATCGATTGAATTCAAATCTATATTGTTATATGTATTTTGATAGATCGATCGCTGTATGTAATAATATAATACACATAAAAAAACAATTGACTATTGATGTATATATAAACGTAAAGAGTTATATTTATTGTTTTATTTTTATAAATCATATTGCATATATATATATATATATATATATATATTATGTATAAAATTGCATCCGTCCGTACGTACAAAATGTATATAATTTATCTAGAATATTAAACTATATAGAGTATTCAATTAGCAATATTATATATAGAAAATCGAATGAAATTGTAAATTACTATATAAATAAATAGACATTTTTTTTCATATATACAGAGTGATGTGTTTTATATGCTTCAATTAATAATATATTTTTTTTAAGTATCAACCTTATATGATTTCTAAATAATTGTAAAAAATAAAATTCCCCTTTAGTTTATATTTTCTTTAAACATTTGTAAAATGCGTTTTTCCAATGAAGAGTTTTCTATTTTATTTTTTAACAAATACAGTTCAATTTTTTTAAACATCATCACCAAATCAATAATAATAATACCAATAAATAATAATAAAAAAAAAATTTACCAAATAAATCATATACATTTTTTTACCCTTTTAATTGTAATTAAAATATATATTTTCAATTTTATTATATTTGTAATTATATAAATAATAATATAATTTTCCATATATAATATAATATAAAATACAAAATGTTTTACATATTTCAACAGATATAAAAAAAATATATATATATTTTCTATATAAATATACATTTGGGATTCATAATTGTGTTAGCGTATGTTTATGTTTATGTGTGTGTGTATATGTTGAATGAACAAAATTACCATTATTTAAAATTGTTGTACAATTTCAATATGAAATTATATAAAATTAAGAGCAATTACCATTTTGAAAAACATTATTTGTAAAAACATTTTATGTACAAAATTCAAATATATATACTTATTTCATATAATTCATATATTAAAGAACATATATATATATATATTTATAAACAATGAATATGTAATATTTTGTTATAATGATATTATACATATAGGAATGAAAAGGATTTTGGTATAATGGGATTTCGGGTGTCCCCACAGACTATTACAATAATAAATTGTTTTTTGTCAATATAATAATCATTTGAATATAGAAAATCTAATATTTACAAATTTTTGATTGACCATATTGATTGAGAATTTTTGACCATATTCGAAAGGTATATATAAAAAAAAAATGTACCTCCTTCAAATACGACATTCTGTTTAATTATACTATATACGAAATTTATATATATATATATATATAGTGTGTTTACACAACAATAGAATTTTGATTTTCATTAAAACCATCTGAAAAACATTTAAATAAAGTACGATACATATACATTTTATAGCATTTCTATATATATATATAGTTACATAAATGTAAATGAATATATACACATGTATATTGTATATACATAAAACAAAATTTAATGCTAATTGAATACAATTTAATTATAATAAAAATTCTATATATAAATTCTATATATGCATATATGGAAAAAAAACGTGTAGGTTATGTTATTTTATATCGTGTATATTATTATTATACAGAAAATTATATTATGAAAATGTGCAAAAAAAAAATAGAAAAACAAATCTGTTTTCTCATTTTCTATATATTTTCTATACAGATGAGATTATGTATATATATAAATTTTTATGTAAAACATATAATAATAATGTATATATATATGTATAATAGAAAAACAACTAATTCTATTTTATTCAATTTATTATAAAACATTTTATAAGTACCTATATATATATATAAATATATCTACATTTATATTCTACAGGTGATGTTCTATATACATGTATATTAAAAAAAAGAAAAGTGTATGCATATGCTATATTTATATATGAAATTAAACGAGAAAAAAATATCCTAGAATTTCTATACATATTTTATATAGAAACAATGAGATTTTGCTGTACAAAATATACTTCAAAGAAATTATTATACAAAATATACAGAAAAATCTATATCATATTGGAATATTTTGTATTTATATATATATTATGCTAATCTCTATATACCTATATAATTATTCCAAGTCAATGAAATTAAATACACGCAATACAACCATTTATCATATAAAAATGTAAACTATATAGTAATTTTTATGATCATAAATATATATATATATACGTTTATATTTCATATTATAGCTTACACAGTCACACACACACACTTTGTCTGCCTTGGTTATATATTAATTAAAATATGCATATTTATATAGGAGATTAAAATAAAGAAATGATATAGAAAATATATTTTCTTCCTTATATATCCTTTTATATATGGATTAATTAAAAATATTAAAATCTTACAAAAATGTTTTTTCATATATACTATTTATTTATATAATACGTATATATGTATATTGAAAAGAAAGTTTTTGTTTCATTATTTTCCATCATATTAACTCGCTACAATGTAGAATTTTTTTTCGGTTTAATTTAAATGCTCTATACTATAATAAAAGTTATAACGTATCCATTTAAAATTTGATATTGTGTATTATTTTTTAAAAAAATGAAACATGAATGAGGATATTTTAAATCGTATAAATATAGTGCAATAAAAAAATATGTGTATATAATAATTTTAATTAAAATATATAAATAAAATAAAATAAAGCTTATTATATGTATGTATTTAAAACTATTTGCAGATTTAAAATATATATATATTAAATTATCTATATATAGATAAATAAATGTGGATATGTGCATTTATAATTAAAAAGTTGAGTTAATTTAAATATTATTTTTACAAATTATATTATATATATGAATGTGCATATACATAAAATATTTCTTGTTTAAATTATATACTGTGAAAGGGTACAGTAAACATACATATATAGATTGATGTATAGCTTTTTAGAAAGATATAGTCCTGTGTTCTGTGTCCACGAAACGAAGTGGTCAATTTTTGTTTTGTTTTTTGTTGACATTTTTATCCGGAAATCACCCAGAAATCTTGATTTTTCTCAAAAATATTTTCGTTAAAAATCTATCGATTTTTAGTCTGATTTGACTTCATCGTCATTTAATCAAAAGAAAACTATATGAATTCATACAAAACAAAATAACATAACTTTTGTAATACCGAAAGCGGTAAATCTTCCAAACCGTCCAGACATCGTCATATTAAACGTTATATTGGGTGATAATTTTTGATTGTTTTGTTTTGCAACTATTCAGATGTAAATGTGTTTTATTAAAAGTGATTACTTTTTTTTCGTGGACAATCCTTATATCATTGTCATATAGAGAGAGTTCTATACAGTATATATAAATATTTATTTGCGAAGTCATTTTTAATTGTAAAATTTCTATATAACCAACATACAAAACATTCCACATGTAATATATTCATTGCATATATACCATTCATAACATATAACATATATTATATTATAACATATACACAACACAAATATATGTCTCTGAATATCAGGATACGTATATGCATGCGTGTATATATATAAATATAAATAGAGTAATCAAGTATTTAGTAAAATTTGAATATAGTCATATATACATATATATAAAAAATAACCATATTATCATAAAATTTAATTTAAATATATTGCAAAATTTTTAACCTCAAGGCTAATGAAAAATTTTCTATTAAATTTAGAAATTTTATTATTAAATTCATTGCTCTCTGTGTGTGGTATATCTATATATTATATATTATATATATATATATATATATATATATATATTTAGCGAGCAAACATAGCAAAAAAATATATAAATAAATAAAAGTATTTTATATTATATATACAGAGTGACTTTTTTTAAACTATTATTGGTTTTAATTTAATTTTATATCAATTAAGCAATTAAGGGACACCAAATTAAAAGCAACAAATCATGAAAACAATAACAGAAGTCTTTTGTCGATAGCTAAAACCATTTGAAAGCGAAAGATTAGAACTATATACAATGATAGCCATTCAATTCTTACAATAAATTTATACAAGCCTAATATCGTAATAGCATGGCCCTTGTTCCTATACACGTCGATATTAAAATTTTCAAATTGTTTGAGAATAATATAAAATTAAACGGCTAGAAATCGGAAAATTTAGTTTGAAAAACTTTTTGTTTATAATAAATATTTCATTTTTATTCACTTTACCCTATAACATTACTAAAAGCCTTTTTATATACAGGACTCACTCTGTTAAAATTCACTGTTTATAATGGTTTTATATATACATATATAATAAATAGATTTTCAAGCTAATTTTTATTTATATTAAATTGTAAAATTGTATATATATATATATATATATAGATAGAAAGCCGAAAGATATACATTTGAATTATTGATATACATACATACGTATTTATACGACACCCCATACCATATGCGTATATTTAGCTTTTAAATATACATGCAATGATTTTATGGAAATTCATATACGTGAAAATAATTAATAATTTACAATTTCGATAAATTGGCCAAAATACGGTTGGTTAGCAATTTTTTTTTTTAATTGTATATAATTATTAATTATATATTTATAGGGCGATGATTTTATTCGGCATTTAATTTTACAACAAATAGAATCGATAAAGTGCGAAAATTATTGGAAAATAATTAATCAGTAACTGTTGGCTGTTTTTGTAAGCTTTAAAACATTTATAGTAATTTTTAATTGGAGGATAGATAATTCTATAAATTTAATTTGATTTTTCATTGCATAATATATAGAAAATTAATTAAATATATAATTTTCCATATATTATAATAAGATTCATTCAATAACTTATTTATATAAGTGTGTCTACTTTTGATTTTCTTTAAATTACAATCAATAATAATAATCGATTAAAGTTCTATAAAAAAATATATATACATAAATTGATTGTTGTTGTGCTTTTGATTTGTCTTTATCGCAAGAGAGAGGATAATTTTCAATTTCTTCTAAACTTTAATTTTAGCATAAATGTAAAAACAAATATAAATTAAAGCAAAAAATAACATTCAAAAATACTTGAATATATTTAAATTAAATGTTACCTTATTATATAATAATTTGTATATATATCCAAAATAACTCTTTATTATGTTTTTATAATAGATATGTATAATAATAATAATAATAATAATTTAATGTTTTCCATATTTAGGTATATAAATATATTATGTATATATAAATTTTGTGTTAATTTTATTATACACATATCACATAATTTGAATTATATATATACAATTTACTATAATAAAAATCATATAAAATGCATGAAAATGTTATCTTTTCTTTGCGTAATATGGTAATATTCATATATACAATTTGTTGTATATTATATATATATATATATTTGGTATATGTGAAAAGTTTTGTTCGCATGTATATTTTGTTACATCTTTCCATGCAATAATTTTCAGAATATAATATGAAACGCGTTTTTAGATATATTATATTATTTATATATAAAAAATATATATTCATATTCATATATACATATATATATATAATATATGACTATAAAAAGTTTTCCATCAAATTTAATTTCTTCTCATTTCATATCGCATCGCATATATATAAGTAAAAGTATATAAACTTTTATAATAAATGTCTATATATAAAGGTATAGATACATGATATATTAAATATATTACAAATTGTATGTTAATATATGTACAAAAACAAATATAAAACATATATTGCTATATATGGTATATAAAATTTACAAACATATATTAAAATATTCTTTGCGTAAATCTGCTATATTTGCAATATTTAAGCTATATGCATATCTATCTAATATATATAGATACAAATATATATAATATTATTTAAAAATAATGAGATTTTTTTCTGACTGTAAATCCTTATGTATAAATGGTTATACCCTCATTTTGTCTATATATGTTTTGTATCCAAATAATAATCAAAAGTTTTTTTATCATATATATTCAAGGATAACATATACGATATGTGTATGTATAAAAATGGATAAATTAGATAAATATATATGGTATATAATATGTATAAAATGTACGAAAGCCAACCGTATATATTATATGCCAAAAACTTAGAAGTCATCAACATCTTTTATATATATATAAATAAATGTATTTAACATTTTTATACATCACAAATTTATATACATTTTCTTATATACCATATATACTATATATATATATATATAAATGTTTGTTTACTTTTATTTTTATATTATATAGCAAATATATATAATATATAAATGTATATAAATACCCATAATCTCTAAATATACATATATCTATGTATATATATATATATATAGAAATCTGTCTATATGATTTTATCATATATGTTTATATATATTAAGTTGAAGAAAAACTATAAAAGTTTTTTGTTCCCTTCCGTATATATAAATAAAACCATATATACATTCTTTTTTTCCCCATATTACATAATTTCGTATATAAAATCGATAAGTTTTATATATAGTATTACATTAGCAAAATTCAACAACTTATCTATACATATATGTGAACATACTTATAAGAAGATTGAGATTAATTATATATACTTTGTTTATTACATATACCATAGAATATAGATATAGATGATTGAGATATTGAATGGATAAAAGCAGCTCTATTATTTATATATCAACTAAAACAGGTATTAAAATATAAATAATATATATAATTATATAATATATACGAATGGAAAATGTCCCAATAAATTTTTTGTAAATTATTTTTTGTAATTTTTTGTTTGTAATTTTTTGAAAGATACAAAAATTTTGTTTTTTTACATTTTATATAATATCTTTTAATTATACCACTCTAGAAAATCCGTCAAATGGTTTATTTGTACCGTAATGGATATTTTAGAATATCTTGAAAACTTGTTTTAGGTATATAGATATTTCAAGGTACAACCAAATTGCTCACGGACCAGCTTAATATTCTGAAACTTACCAAAACCTTGTATCTTTCCTTCAGATGTAACATATTAAAATTTTAAGTCTTTAGCATCACGAAAAGATTAAGAAATCCCAGTTTTCTGCATCCAGATTTGGCGAAAAAACGATAAATTCATTTGTCTTTCAAAGAAAGCGTAAAAAAAGTCAAAAAAAAAACAAAAATAAAAGTTAGATTACGTCTTTTAACACATTTTCAATACGGGTAGTTTATATACAGATTACCTACATATCCATACGTGTTATTTACGTGTAGGCAATCTTTATTTACGGTCACAGATGCCCAATGTTGATTTAAATTAAATATATATAATTATATTTAATTACATATTTTCTATATATTTTTTTATACACAATATGTATATTGTAAGAAAAAAATTAAAAATATATATACACATTACTATAAGAATAATCACTTGTACGTGATCTGTGTATTTATGTATAACCATTAACATTGTAATGGATGTATATGCAATTATGTATTAAAATTGTTATTTTTTTTGAAGTGAAATGGCAATTTTCATTTAAAATTACCATTTCACTTTAGATAAATTAGTAATAAACAACCATAAAGTAAAAAAAATATACGAGCTATATGGACTAGTATATAATGTATACAATAAATTCTATTAACTCATATATTGTTTTGTATTTACATATTTTCTTAATATATATCTGCGATCATGATATATTTATATATGTTTTTTTTGTATTATAGTATATCATATAAATTATAGTTTAGAAAATGATGGGCATAAACAATCTTTATATAATCTTGGAGGAGTTTTTGTCGCTATAACTTGATAAGTTGTCAAAACAGTTTTAATCAGAACGAAACAAAACCGTAAGAATGATATTACCCATTCCAAGAATCCGACTGTCCAATTCCAATCAATAATATATATGTACTTTATATTTAATTCCATATGCCGTTGTTGCACAAATACACAAAAATCACCCGCAAACATAAACAAACTTACGTCCTTATAATTATTCATGATAGTTCACGAGTCATACATATACAGAGTACAGAGAGCAATAAATGTTTGTTTCATTTGTAATACAAATAAATACTTATTTAACATACATATATAAATTTTTTAAATTTACAAATATGTCATTTCTATTCCCAAAACAGACCGTCAAAAATGCATTTATTATATTGACAATTTCTTATATTTAGATTGAATTGATATTAATGTTTTTATTTTATTTTTTTTTTAAATAAAAACGATACCAAACATCACATTTGTATACATTTTGATATATTAATAATAAAAAAAAAAAGGACCACCAGAAAAAAGTATATATAACATAAACTATATATATTATTATATATCGATTGCATTTCAATTCATATATTTTTTTATATATTATACAATTATATATAGGTATTTTTTGTTTTGGGAGAATGTACCTAGATAAAGAAATGGTGTACATGATATAATACATTGCAACAAAAATTCAAATATATGATATATTAACGTATGTATTTGGTATATAAAATATGTTATTTGTAAAAAAAGATGATATTTATTTGAAAAATACATAAATTTATACATTTTATTTTTTTGACATATTTTTTTTTTTTATATTTTATGTGTACATCATTAAATAAACTCTTTATATACATCATATACATATGCGGGTTATGCGTTATCAAAACCCAAAACGACATTCATCCATCCATCCATCCATCCACTTATATATATTTGAATGCATATAATAAATGTGTTTTTATATATCCGCATATATACACTTGTTATATATGAGCGATGTATATTTATCTGACTGATAATGGATTCTTTTTTTTAAAGATATTCGTGCGATGAATTTAAAAAAAAATAAATATTTTTATATATAATTGACTAAATTTATGGATTCGGTCTTTCTTATTCTCATTCCGTTATCGAATTGTTATACATTCATTTTACATATGCAGTTTAAATTGATATATTTTTATTGATGTTTCATAAATAATTATTATTATTTCCGTCTAAAATATTATGGATCTATACAACTTTTTATAATCTGTAAAAATACATTGATTTTATTTTTCTTTCAGGATCTAAAAAATGATATTTTGTCGTAATGGAGGGAAATTACAAAATGCGTTTCGGGCGACTACACTAATATAATTGCATAAAAATAAATATATTAATAGAAATGATTATATTTATATCCATATCATTTTAATATATATATATATAGTTATTGATTAATCAATATAGAAATAGTATATTAATACTACTTTAAATACATCCAAATATATTTATACATCAAACAACAACATATATATAATAATATTTGTATAATATGTTTTTATTTAAATATTTTTTGATAAATTTTATATATTTATATAAAATAATAATAATTTTTTTTCCTATTTACATACATCAAAAAATAAAAAAATGGTTAAAAAAACTTACAAAAAAAAAGAAATGAACGAAAAATTATTTAAAAATATATACTACATATATACATATGGAAGAAAAAAAGTTTTGTGCGTTCATGCATATTTTATGAATTGATGAGAATTTTTTATTTTACTTTTTCCTTTTTTTTTTCTATACCTGTACCATACGATTTCTTATAATCGGTTGGATATATGTATATTGTAAAAAATTCGTATATATACCATAATGTTGATATATACATTTTCTTTTTAAAATACATATATCATCATATATATGTTTATGTTGTTATATACAATAAATTTTATAAAGCCATATATGTTTATGTAAAATGAATATATATTAAGGTGTATAACGAAAAAAAAAAAAAAAAAAAGACATACATCAGGTACCACTCATAGAAAACTGTCTCTTGAGATATTTATGTTTAAATGTATAGAAATAAATTTATAATCATATATCTAAGGAAAATGTTTGATGTGTCGCGAAAAAAAAAACATTATGTATTTTTTTTTCTATATATATTCTATACAAACCGTGCATATATGGATAATTTAACATACATCCGTGTAATTTCAATGTATGTATATATACCAAATCTATTTATATATCAAGATATCAAGGTATATAAATATAATATTTAGAATATATAAAAGGAAACGAAAATTATTGAAATATATATCTATGTATAAGACATGTATTGCATATATTTAAATATTTGTAACGTATATCTATCTATCTATAGATATAGATGAATATTTTGAATGCTTATCATATATACATATATATATATTGTTGAAGAATATTGATAAGTATATATATACGAAATGCTTCTGTATAATAAAGGAACATATACCATATATATACGTATTGCGAATCTTATAGGAAATAAATGTATATTATGTACATATTTTTGTTGTACAATATATACTATATATATTGTTAAAATATTTTGTCAACAAGATTGATTGAAGTAATTGGAAATCTCTTGAGGCTTATATAAATATGATGATGAAAATTTATACTTATAATATTACAATAGCTTAGATTTTAGATGTGTATATAATATTTATATATCTATATTTATCAATCTGTATATGAAATAATAATATTGATAACGTTATTATATTATATATATATAGTTGTGTTTCTTATATGGTATATAGTCTGGCACACAAAATATTTCGATATATATATTAACATTTTAGGCAAAAAATATTGTTATAATGTGTAATATTATATGCATTTTACTCTGAATATATATAATGTGTATATATAGGAAGGATATATATCAATATATATATAGCATCTATTGAATTCAAATCAATTTAATGGCATAATGGAAATTGAAACGATAATATATTTTATTATATGCGCCATACATGAATATTATTTTATATGTTATCTTTTATATTGTATATATGTTATGTATATTTAGAATTAATTTAATTTTTTTTTTTTGGTAAATTTCTCTATAAAGACTACCATATCATATTTCATATATATGTATAGCAATTTGAATAGAAAATATTTGCAGTAAAATAGACAGATATTGAAATGTATATATATATTAATGCGTATTAATAGTTTTTGTAATAGATATTAAAGGCTTTTTATTGTCATAATTTCAATAATGAACGCATAAATAATAAATATTTATTTTTGATTTGTGATTTCTATGATTTCACAAATGAATAAAGTTTATATTAAAATTGTCTCTAAATCCGTTCAAGTATATAGTTTTAGAGAACTAGTGAAGAAACAACCCAATCAGAGAATGACACATTTGTAATAAGTTTTTCGTTTTGTATAAAAACTCATTAAACGTGAAGAACAAAATATTAAAAAAAAAAATGTTTTCAAACTGTTTTTATCGTGCATTTATCTGATTTAAAAGCGAAATGTAAAAAAATCAAATAATTTTCAAAACTTTTATATAAATAATGACCCATAAAACATTATATAATTATAAATTTAAATTATTTTGGTATGATTTGAACAAGTTTACAAATCAAATTTTAAATTAATATATATGTATGTATTTGAATAAAATGCAAAAAATATATAAATGCTAAATAAATATCATTAATGTAAATTTTTTATTTTTTTTTTTAATATAGAAAATAAAATTCAATTTATAATACACAAAACAATTTATGTATATATAAATTTTGTTTTATTACAAGAAAAATTCTATACCGCAAATTTATTTATAAAAGAATTTATAGTAAATTGAATGATGCGATTCTTTATATTTTATGTATGATAATATGTAAATGCGCGTATATACTAAATAAAATAAATATTTTATTTTTTAAATATATAAGTAGCTTTTCTTTTTTTTTTTTTATTTATATGATATATTAAGAAAATATAAAACTAAATGTTTTAATTTTAAATATATAAATACAGTAAAGTATTTGTTTAATAAAAACTCAAAATTGATATTTTTTCAGATCATCTTTTTAAAGAAAATATATAAATTTTAAAGAAGCCTTAACTGATTTGTTCTTAGTTTGGTTTTTGATAGTTTAATAAATTATTATCATTGCTTTTCTATTACCGAGGATTTTATATATGGTTATTACATAGCTTTATATAATTAAAATTACTATTAATATTGTATTATTTTTTCTTCTAAAGATCATTATAAATATTCTACTATACATAAATATGGTTAATACAAAACATTAATGGGGTAAAAATATATTAATTGTTATTGCTTTGAAATTACTTTGCTAAGATTTCATTTAAACTTATTGAAATATATATATATATATATATATAAATATATTATACTGTATATAAAGCAAGAAGAATATAATGTAATACGTGCGGTAGGTAATACATTTAAATAGGTATATATTTATTAGAAAAATTTATTACTTTTTTCGTGTTACATTTTACTGACATTAAAACACACACACACATTTTTCGTCCTTTCTATATAGAAATAAACAAATATATTTTCCATACCGAAATTATAAATATATATTTATATATATATAACTAACTATATAAATACAGAAGAAGGAATATAAAATAAAATAAGGCAAACAAAAAATAAATATAAAAAAAACAGTCCCATAACGTAATAAAAATGGCAATAAAATGAATAATTCACTGCCGTTTTGAAAGACTCAAAATTACTCTATATATATATGAATAATATATATATGAAAAAATAAATATATATATATATATAGATAAATTATGTGAAGAAAATTCCTGTTCAAACATCGAAAATGTAATTTCATTCTTTACATATCTAATATATT
Source organism: Dilophus febrilis (assembly GCA_958336335.1). Taxonomy (NCBI): domain Eukaryota; kingdom Metazoa; phylum Arthropoda; class Insecta; order Diptera; family Bibionidae; genus Dilophus; species Dilophus febrilis. Next base: position 10,199,194 of record OY284470.1, on the reverse strand, counting down.
TATATATATTTTTATATACATATAAAATATAATACACATTATATATACATATATTATATAAATGTGTGTCATTAAAAAAGGACGACAAAGACGACAATGACGATGAAACAAAGCCAAAAAAAAAAACAAAACGACAAAAAAAACTATACACAACGTTTTATTACAAACGGTTGTGCGTTGTCAATAAATCATCTGTGTAAATAATTAAAGGAATCTCTTTGTCCCTATATACAGATAAAATCCTATATAAATATATATATGTATATATACGATATTATATATGTAATATATTGTATATATGTTTGCATATTATTAGACTCAGATGTATATATACATTTACGACGTCTAAAATATTATATGAAAAGCTTAAGTTTATTTTAGCATAAACATATATTATACAGATATATGAACATATAGTGATATATTATATAGAATAAACAGTATATACAGTATATGGTATATATTAAGTAAACTATATATACACTTATATACAATGTACATGAATAAGTGCAATTGTAAATTTTGTCTATATATATATTGTATATTGTATTTAAAGTCAGAAGAGATGCTAGGTTATATTCATATGAAGAATGGTATAAGAAACTATATGTACATTTATATATATAGATATGAAAACGAAATCTAAAAGCCATATCTTTTGAATATTATTAACAAAGTGATTTCGTATATATGCACATACGACGAGTATATAAACATGTATTGTGTGTAATGTATTTATTTTATAAATATCTATATATATACTATACATATATATATACTATATCTATTTAAATATATACACATATTTATGGATTTTCTATGAAACATATTATATCAACAACAAAGAAAAAGATACACATTTCCATATAAATATATATATATGTATATTTGCATCTTGATGATATTCATATACAATATATATAATATTGAATTACAAAAATTATATATCTATATATATGATAAATATAAATATTTTAATATATATATATAAATGGATTGCAATATATATGATGTATGAATATATAAATAACAGTGGTAGCGTAAATATAGAAAAATCTATGGAAAATCAACATGATTTTCAGTGGAAATGTTTATCCGTTTTTTTTTATTTATACAATTGGATGAAAAGACTGTAAACAAATTCGTTTTTGCTATCAGTAATAATGTGAGTATTTATGGTATATAGAGATCAATTTGAAATTTCCACGAAGTTCTAACGAGCTATCAGTAATAATGTGAGTATTTATGGTATATAGAGATCAATTTGAAATTTCCACGAAGTTCTAACGATTTATTTCTATTTTTTTATTTAAAAGAATTTTCTATAATAATAAATTATTTATATTTGAATTACCTTATTCGGAATATCAGAATATGCAGAATGTTAAAATCAAATAATATCTTTTTTCTTTTAAATGCTAATAATGTCTCTATTAATTATAATCTTCAAATTTCTATCTCTCCTTATTCAAAATATCAACCATTAGAATATATAAATTGGCTTGGATTCTAAGTACCTGACCGACTTGACCGCTCAATGTCATTGTGCTGCATCTTAAATCTATTCCATATTCAAACATTCACTGGCCCTGCCCAGGAAATTGACCCATGCGTCCGACACAATAGATACCAACGATATTCATTAATTTGATTCAAGTGAATAAAGGGGGACTTAGTTAATGAATTCAAATCAGAAAAAGCACAGAATTGGGTTGGATGTCATCAATAATAGAATTTCCTCAAATAAAATTGAAAATCTCTATATAAATATAAAAAATTTTGACATTTTTCACTCAAGGAAAACAAAAAAAAATTATAAATATTTTAATAAAAGAAAATGCTATGTGTATAAATGTAATTATAAGAAGCAATCTACTCATATAAAGTTTCCTCTATATACCGAGTTATAGACATATCCTATACTTAACTTAAAATATATAAATATTGTGTGTTTGTTTGTTTGCATTAAACCATCTGCGATTATTTACCAACAACAAAAACAATATAATGAATGCAATTTTACTCCTCGTACCATACTTTTGAATATTGTACCTTTTTTGCACAAAATAAAAAAAATACATAAATTGAAATAAAGAAGGAGGTAAAAAAATTTTGGAAAAAAAAACAAACGAATTGGATTATTTTATATATTTATATAAAGAATATAAAGAGTGATATATGTAGATATTATGAAGTGGTTCGCATTTTTTTGTTTATATTTCAATTTTATACAAGTATATTTAATGTTATTTGTATATATAGAAGAATAAAATATATCTGGTTACTTTAATATATATATATATATATATATACACTTTACTCTATGAAAGTAAATATGCATATAACAATTCAGAAAATTAAATGATAAAGTAAGTTTATTTTATAATAAAAAATATTGTAAAAAATGTTTTCAAAAAAAAAAAGAAAACCTTTAAAAGTAAGTGGTTTTTTGTTGTTAAACGGGAAACGTGAAGTGGTATATAATGTATACGATGTATATTTAAAACAATGCATATAGAAAATTTTCATTTTTACAGTATTTTATCTCATTCTACATTTTAGAGATATATGATTTAGTATTTCAATAAATAAAACCAACCAGATATATATGGGAATTCTTTAATATTGTTCTTTTGATTCTCGCATATATACGTTCAAGTTCTTCAATTTAATAATTGACAAAACTATTTAAACTTACTCAGTAAAAAGTAATGCAAACACTAAAGACCGCTACTGCAACTCATTGAAAAACATATATAAAGTTTTGTATATGTATATATACAATAAACAATTCAAAATATATAAAACATTAAAATAAAGAACATATTTATTTATTTTTTTATAGTTCCTGATGTTGATGGTTTCCTCCCTTCATTTCATATATATATATATTAACAAACAAAATATTAACAAATATATACAATGTATAATTCAAAATGTATATTTATATATGAATATTTAATAAAATCACAATGTATATTAAGACATTGCCATTTTATTATTCACCGATTCGCGCATATATAACTCAATATATAATATTTTACTATATATATATATATATATGATATACGCGTATATATAGTTCGTTTGTCTCGATATTTATGTATACATTTGTATAAATAATTTATATTGATATTGCATAATTATTCAGTTTATTATAGATACCAAAATATATAATATATATAGAATATTAAAATACAGGAACATAAAACTGAACATAAATATAGTAGTGAAACATTACATAATAAAATTATATCGTAAAATTATTATAAATATATAAAAGATATAGATTTTTTTTTGGGTTGGTTTTCAAATAATATTGAAAAAGACAAATTTTATACGAACAAAAGGATTTTTATCATAAATATATCTTTATAAATTTATAGATATATTTGAAATTGATTGTATAATAAATTTCATTTAAAATATAAGATGTTAAATTTAAAGTAAAAGCGAGAAAATGCTGCAAAAAACAAAAACAAAAATTTATCAAACTTTATCAATATTCCTTATATATATAATTTATAACGAATAAAGCTTTTACAAGTAATGAATAATTAAGAAAAATAAAAAGGAAAACGAAAAGAAAAAGGAATGAATCCCTTTTTTTTTGTTTTTTTATTTTTACCTTGTATACCTTTGTGTGTATATTAAACAAAAAAGTCATTTATAAATCTGTAAATTTTATTTGATAATTCCTTTATAAATTTAAATTTAACATTTTTTTTTTTTTTTATAAATATTAAATCGGTTTTATAAATATTATAGGAATTAATTTTTGTTTAGAATATATATGTATATATATGTATAAATACAAGTCTATTTTATGTAGAAATATGCTTTATTTGGTAAAATTTAGATATATAGAAAGGGTTTTTTTATGCGTAATATATATTCATTCGTTATATATAATATGTGTATATATAGAGGTAATTGAACAAAAAAAAAAAAAAAGAAAAGGATATTATATATTTATTATTTATAATATTTAAACCTATATACCTATATATATATTGTGTTTTTTTTTTATTTATTTATATATCAATAAATTGTGATGTTTATGTATGACCCTTGTTTTGTTTTATATAAAGCGAAGTTTTCTTTATAATATATATCTTTTTCCAAAGTCAAAATAAAATTTAAAAAAAAAACAATCTCTTTTTTGCCTATTGATATATTATTATACTATCTATATTTTATATAAATTAACTGATGCATAAGATATGAATTCTTATATATGTATTTAATTTTCAAAAGAATACCCCAAAAATGTTACAATTTCATTTGCAATTTTGATAGATATTCGTATAAAGATATATGTATATGTATATTGCATGAACATTATTTTTTAGTATAAATGTTTTATAAAGGTTATCTCGTCCATATTTATATAAACAATAAATTATAATATAAAATATATAGATATGAATGTGACGTAAACATTTCTTATTCATAAATAAATATATACATATATTGCTATCGAATTACAAAATCTATTTGTAACTTTTATTAAATTATGTAACACGGTTAGGGGTTTTGTTTCGGGAACTAGCTTGATTTTGTACAGAATGATTTGTAAATTAAAAATATTTTCGTTAATATATCCTATGCGGCGTGTTTTCCATGATGCTCTTTATAACGATATCAACTATTTCGATTAATCTGCCATTTCGCAGTCTATTAGAATTGTAAATCTTTCAATATTCAGCAAAGTTACCCACCAAAATTGTTACGTTATCCACACCGGGTTCAATCGATTTGGGAATCATATTTTTTAAGATATATTTATATATAAATTTATATGTCAAAATATTTGTTTTTTATATTGCTTTTTGTGCATATGAAAAATAACAGATTTTCGATTCAGTTGTTTTTGGCAAAGTATATATTTGCAAGATATTATAATGAAACTACAAAAACACCTAAAATTTTCAATATATACGATTATTTATATTATAGAATATTGAATCAATATTTGAATCCATTATTGTTATTATAATTATTTTTATTACAAAGAATATATGTATATTGTATATGTACAGTGGTTGGTATATTTATATAAATAATAATGCAATAAGAAAGGTAAACAATTGTTTTATGCAAAAAGCAACTGTTTGTATGTCTATATGCATGCATGCATGAACATATATTTGAAAATATTCTGTAAAATGTTACCTGAATATTATGCCCTTTAGCAAAACCGATTGTGTATATATGATACAATGCATATATATTTAATATTCTTTAACATAAACAGAATCATCAATTTTCTTTGAATTTCCATATACGTATATATAGACATAATATACTTATAAATACATATATAGTTCTATAGAGAATACAAAATGAACACATAAATATGCATATATTAGAATCATTTATGTATATATCGACATACAGACAGAAACCCCCTTCATATTCGTTCACTATATATAAAATTATCAGTTTTAAAAAAATGTTTCCAAGTACAAATTGCGAATTGACTGTATATATAGATAAAAAGGAAAATATTATAATAATTTAAAATTTGTTACCATTAAAAAAACTAAGTATCTTAAACATTTTTGTCCAGAGAATTCTCTACTCTGTTTTTGTTTATTATGAATTCTGAAAACTGACAAACTTACATTTCATTTCCTTCAGAATTCACTGTATATATAATATATAAAATAAAGAACGATTTATTTCCTATATAAAAATATATAGAAATACACAAAAAATATAACAATACATAAAAAAAAATTGTTGTATATATACGATCAGAAGAAGAAAAATCAAATCAATAAAGTTTCAAATAATATCGATTTATTTGTTGTTTAGGTTACACATTTTTCATATCCACAGTGATACAAATTCTATATATATATACATTTATATTGGTTGATAATAATATAACAAACATAAAGTTGTTGCTATATATACATATATTTATTTATTTTAAAAATAAACAAATTTTCAATCTGCCAAAATATATATAGGAACAAAAAACACAATAACAAACGCTTTGATTTGTATAATTTTTCTTTTTCTGCATTTTCTTTCAAACAAGAAAAAAAATAAGAAATAAAAGGTAAAATAAAAATATATATAGACGCAATTTAAATTTTCATTTTCCGGTTGTTTAATGATGTGCTTTGAATAAAGAAAGTTTCAAAAAAAAAATAAAATAAAAATTGATAGAATAAATAAGTTTTATTTTCACAATAAACAGGTGATACTTTAAATATAATTACAAATTTTGTATTCGAAATTTATATACACTCGCACAAATAATATATATAATCGTGTACATTATTATTATTTGTTTGTTCATTATAATTTAATGTTATTGATATACGCATAAATAAAAAAAAAACAAAACATATAGGTAGGTTAAAAGAAAATGAAAAAAATAATAAGATCGAAAAAAAAGGTGACAACAAACCGAAAACGAAGACATATTGATGATGTACCATTTTATAAATATGAATATCATTATGATGATTTACCCTTGGATCCAGCTAAACAATTTATTATTGATAAAATATGTAAGAGTTGAAATTTCTTTTTTAAAAATTTGATATCGTCGTTACTATTATCATATTTTTTTTATTCATTTTAATTATATCGATTATAGCAAAATTTAAATATTTAAAACCAAGAGAATTTGATGGTGATTTTGATTTACACACATATAATCTAATGAATGTTGTCCATGATTGTGATTTAGTGATACCATCAAAAATGGCCAAAATAAATCGATTACCAAATTGGGATTATACGTTCAAGGGAAAAGTGGCTGAATCAAAATATAATTGTGTATGGATTGATGATGAAAGTTCAGGTAAATTATATAATTATTGATGGGGTGTGAGTTAATTTTTCACTATCCGTGTCTATATTATACTTCCAGCAGGAAGACTAAAAAAACCTGATTCCTGACTTAACATAGTTTTTTTTTAGGAAAAAACTGTTTCCGAATACGGTTCATCCTTTGATAGTTTATTCCTTTATTATGAACAAGGAAGCCAATAAAATAACAAGTCAGTTATCATAAACAACCCGGTTTTCGTTGCTCTTATGAAAACTGTATATCAGATTTGAACTAAATTTTCATTTACTAAAGGGGTAGTAAAAATACCAACCCTTACATATGTAATTATTAATATATCGAATATTTTCTCTTACGTAAAACAAGAATTCTTCGTATATTATGCGATAAAGTTAGAGTTAATTAGTCATTTTTTAATACACTTTTATTACATAAATATATTTATTTATTTATATATAGCGATATTAATCTTAACAAAAATAACGGAACGTATACAAACGAACAGGGAATAATTCTTTTTTTTCTTTTTGTTTTGCTTATTTCTAAACCATATACACTACGAGAACATACATTATAGACAACAACAATAACAAAAAATACTATAAATAAAATAATGTACATATTTATTTTATAATTCTAATGAATTGTTTGTTAAATTTACCACTTTGAGAAACCACACCGCACGTTCATCACCAGGCACCATCCATATAGTATGTATACATTACAATTGATATAATCTATTATGTGTGTGTGTGTACCTCTTATACGAGCAAAAATTTATAAAACATATATACTATAATGTACGAGATTGTAATAAATAAAACGATATACTAAATATAAATGTATATATTTGTGTAGGGTTTGTGTTTTAATGCATAAAGAGTTTTTCTTTTAAGCCATTTGAAATCTTTATATATATTTATATATATAGTATATGAATTGTTACAAAATTCTTTTCTTAATATTTTCATTCAATTTATCAAAAAAAATTTAATAATTTTTTTACTGCACATTACCTTGGAACCTCTTAGGAATCTCGATAAAGAAGCTCTCCATCATGATATCTATATATCATAAATAGCGTTTCTTTATCCAGTGATATTGAACCATTTACAAACTTAATAAGTAAAAAAGGAATATTTTTCTGTGGACTGAATGGTTGTTATTATTAACCATTTAAAAATAAGTTAGAAATCTTTTGATAACATATTCATTGTTTTGTATTCAATTGTGAGAATTTAAATTGGAATACGTTCAGTGCTTGAAATTCTAGAATCAAACTGTATATTGTTTGTTTTTTTTTGTATATCTACAACATTATTATCATACATATAACATAATTTACTGTGGATATGCCATCGTGTATATAAATATATTTATAATACAACTTTATATAGAAATACTATATAATATAATAGAGAAACATATTTTATAGAGTTATATAGTAACTTTAGTAAAACTAAAAACCGTTTATTTTCCCTAAATATTTATATATATATACTTTTTCTGTATACCATATATATATTATATTCATTCGTATCCATATACATATCTAATTATATATATAGAACAACCATCTGAATTTCACGTACAAAAAGTTACAAATCAAATTATTCAACTTTATAAAGAACGTAGAATGAAAATACTTCAAGATAATACAAGAACATTGTCTGCACTATATTCAAATGAACAAAAACAATGTTATTCAAGTCCAACTGAAACAATTGGTTAGTATATACATATACAAATATATAGCTATATATATATATAGTATAATAAAGTATATATATATGTAGTAATTAAATGATGAATATAAATTATTTAAATATATATTTATGTGTATAATTTTAATTTTACATTATTAACTTTGTTTAAATTTCTTGGGTTTTTTCTTTTTTTTTCAATTAAATTTTTTGCCATGCATATAAATGAAATATTTTGTTCCATAAATAAAAGGTGGTAGAAATAATAAAAAGAATTTATATAGCATAAAACGCGGTAAATTAAAACGATCAACATTTAGTGCTGGTGATGAAGGAAAATTTTGGGGTCCAGGAGGTAATTATATAAATAAAATATTATATATTTTTCTGTTATAAAAACCAAAACCATTCGTAAATATCGCCTTTTAATTTAATCAAAATATTATTGATTCGCAGTCAGTAATACTGCAACCAAAATGTAATGTAATTCCCTTTACTTTTACTAATTATGAAAATTTGGTTTGTTGAACAATTACCCAAGACTTTTTGAATAACACACAACAATCATTTCAAAAACATTATAAATATTAATTGTATATATATATATATATATATATATATATATATACAGCGGCGCCGCGTAGCCAAAAATTATGGTTGTCAAAATTTTTGAAAAGAACAATAATTCGTTAAACTAAAATAATTTATGTGTTTTTAATTTTTTCAAAAAGTCAACTAAATTTCTTTTGGAATTTCAATTCAGAAATGCTCAACTGGATTCAACAAATAAATTATTATTTTTAATTTGCACTAAATATCATTAAAATGCAATATGAAATCTCCAAGTTGTTCAAAAACTAAATTAGCAACATGAATAAATAAAAATAAATGCTCGTATTGCAAAAATACTTTGTTAATTTTAAATGAGAATTATTTTATTATATATTTTCTTCTTTTACACACACTACTAATTTCTCATACTTTACCTCATTTGTTTTTGTATTGTATCTACATAATGTAGACTACATTACAGCATGTGCGATATATGAAAATGTTAGTTTACCATATGTATGGAAGGTTGCTAAAAAAAAATATTGACAACATTCTTCTAAACACACCATATAAATAAATCAAAAGCCCATATATTTTAAGCTTAACTACAATTTTATTTAGAACAAATTTAACCATTGAGTTGTTACAACAAAGCTTTCACAACTTAAATTCAAATACATATGCATATAATTGAATTTGTATATAATAGCATAATAGGATAATAGGTAAATAAGACAATATGAATGGAATGGAAGTTGTTAGTATTTTATAGTAACAACCTACTGATTAAGTGTTTTGGTGTTCTAAATGAAATTGTAGTTAATTTTAAAATATATGGCCTTTTTGATTTTTTATATGATGTGTTAAGAAGAATGTTGTCAACATTTATTTTTAACAAAACTATTTAAAATCAATTCTATATCGAATAGTACGTGAAGTTAAAAAAAATTTTCGCAAATTTTCAGGACACATTTTTTTTTTAAATATTGAATTTTTATATGATTTTTTCGCAACAATCAAGTTGTCATATGACAACAAGGACATTACCAGGATACGCCACTATATATATATGAATAATCTGTATAATAAAATGCAATATTAAAACTTTTTATTCCTTTCATATTAAAATATAAATATATACATTTCATAACAATCGCATATTTTTACATGTTTCTATATTCTATATATATACATATAAATAACAGAATTACAAAAAGAAGTTAAAAGAATGAGTGGTGTAATTGATGAATTAATTAGACCACAAATTGAACAATTTAAGAATGAAGAACAAATTAAAAAGAAAAGTTTACAATCAAATAATTGTAATAATAACATGGTAATAACATCTTTATCTTTCTATTTATATGCATGTAATTTAAAATCTTTATTTTTTATTTAATTCTATTTATTTATAGTATAGTTGTAGTTATTTTTATTTTTGCACAATATTAAGCGCTTCACAGACAATAATCATATAATTTAATAAAAATAGATTTTAATATTTTAATGAATTTACTTAATGAATTATTATATAAATAATAAATTGTAGATTTTCCAATTTATTTAATTATTTTGTTGTTTGTAATATAAAAAAAAAGTAAAGTTTTAATATGATTTTGTTTGTTTTATTTTGCTATTTTTATGTTATTATATTAATATAGTTTAAGAGATTTTAAATTTATATATAGACAAATATATATATAAATGTTAAGTTTATTGTATATTAATTTTAGAAAAGAAATGTTCTTTATGCTCAAATGAAATATTAAAAGTTCAAATATTATATAATGTCCAAAAGAAATTCTAATTTTTAATTTTTGAAATAAAATGAAAAAACGAAATGTTTATTTGATTATTATGTAGAGTTTTTTATATGAATAAATATATCTGTACAATTCGTTATTTATACCTTTTACTATTTCTGTGTATAAATTCTTTAAGGAGATTTATCCTTTATAAAATTATATTTAATTAAATTTTTTCTAGAGAAAAAGAAGAAGAAATATATTACTATATAATTATTCTTCTGTGTTAATACACATACACAACTACAAAATTAAATATATAATAATTAATTTTACATATAAAATATAATTAAATAAAAAACTTTATCTTTATCTATTTAAAAAATAAGAAGAAAATTGTCTTTTATATAACTGAACATAGTTTAAAATTAATTTTATAATAAAGATTTTATTTAAAAAAATGATGCAGTTTATCGTATAGTGATATATCTCATGATATATATTTTATATAATATTAAAATCTTCTTTATCTTTTTATATATAATAAATACACAACACAATAATCAACAACCTAAAGCTTTCAAATTTATTAAAAATATTAAATGAAGATGAATAATAATAATACAAAAAAAAAAAAACTTAATTTTTTTTTTAATGTTAATAAAGAATAAAAGATATACTAAAATAGAGTTTATAACACAAAATGTTTAATATAAAACTGAAATACATTTATAATAATGTATTTATATTAACGAAAATTTTTTAACAGTATTTATGATATAGCTTTTGATAAATGGAGAAAAACGTGAAATGCATTGGCAAATAAAAATTTTATATACACACAACTTGACTTTAGCCATATTATTATTTTTATATTTATTTAATTTAATAATTTTCCATTTTTTTTCTTTTTTTTTTTTGTCTTCTCTCTATTATATAATTTCATTTTAAATTCCTCTTAAAAGCAATTTAAATGAATATAAAAATGAAAAATGTTGTTTCTACAATATATAGATTAAAATTATATTCGTTTTATTTATGTATGTTTATTTAGAAAATATATATAACATTTTATAAAAATATTTACTCAGTTTTCTGCCAGTTCTTCGTTTATTTTTTTGTTTTTAATATCTATATTTTATATATACAAACACTTTTTTTTTATACTTTATTTTATTTTATTTTTTTTTTATATGCATACAAACAAACTACAATAATTTATATATATCTATAAATTCATACGCAGTGTTTGAATAAAGCTAAAAATATATACGAATTAAAATATAAAAAGAAGCCACTTTCAAATGAACAACTACTCATAAGGATGAAACAAAATGAACAAAAGTTTGTATCTATAATATATATTTAAACATATGTATATATATATATATATATCACGATATATCAAGTTTAATTAATTAAAATAAAAATTAATTGTTTTCTGTTTCGTTTAAACAACGCATACACACTTACTACTCTGTATATATGCTGAAAAACTTTTATTATATAAATATATATTTATGCGGATATACTAAATTTAATGGAAAATTTGCTGGAAAAACATAATATTGTTATATAAATAATAGAACATTTCGTTGTATGCAAGCTTTATTACCCATTGACCCAGAAATACAAAAATTAAATGTATTAAAAAAATATGAAAATGAATTGAATTGTAATTTAGAAAAATTTACATTAAACATTCAAAATAGAACAATTAATTTATTGAATCACGTAAGTATAAATAATAATAAATTTTGTTTGTTTTTTTTTTTTTTGCGAAATTTCTTAAATATATAATTAATTATTTATTCATTTAATTTCAATTATTTATTTAGTTATCAGTTTTAAAAATTGAAACATATCCATCAAAGTTAATAATAGAATCGTTACGAAAAATTAATATAAAAAATTTACAATATAAACATGCTTATGAATTTATCAAAAATGAACAGGTATAAATAATATCATATTACAAAAATAATTAAATAACAAATACACAAAAAATAATAATATTGATTTTCAATTTATTCAATTTATTTCGTTATTAATTTAAATCTAACCCACACCTCTCTTATTATTATGTATCACAAATATTTGTATATAGAAATTATGGCCAAATATTTATCCAGAAATTATTTTAATGGATTATTTATTTAATCCAAATAATCATATAAAAGAAACGGAGGCAACATTATTGATAGGTTTACTAATGGATTTACAAGAAGATTATCGATTTTGGATAAAACGAAATTTTTTAAAATATATTTTAAAGTAATATATATAATTGAATTTTCCTATACTAATAATTTTTATATAAAAAAATGTTATTTTCCATTTTCAAATGGTAGATTTTTTTTTAAGAAGTAGTAATTAACATTCTATTTGTTTTTTTATTCATATATATATATAATAGATTTGATGATGAACGTAAACGTTTACAATTAGAACCAGAACCACCGGATTTTCCAATAATTACAATAAAAAGTCCAATATCTTGGAAATGTAATATACAATTGGCTGTAAATCGTCTTGATCAAATTTTAATGGTAAATCATCCGGTATTACAGGCTATGAATAAATTATGGTATGAATTGTAAGTATACATTTTTACATTTACTTTTTTTTTTTGATTAACTGCTGTAATTTTCATAAAACGATTTAATTACCTAATTGGATTGTTCCGATGGTTAATGGTTAAAAATACTATATAAACTGAAATCAACTTAAAACTTTACTTTAAAACAGATTCGCGGACCCTTTGATTTATATTTTAGATTGTATAAAATCTAATTGGTAATTACATAAATCATGATTGTTTTTTTTTTCCATATAATTTTCTTTAAATATAGATATAGTGATTTTTTAGTATTTGATACAGCAAAATGTTATAAAAATAAAATACCACTTCATTTTGATGTAATGACTGAAATTGTTCATAATTCATGTTTGATTGCAAGAGATGTAAGTATTAATATTATTAACTTGTTTCATTTCATTTGAAATTATAAACGATCGATATATTTATATACCATCGTTATATATGGTATATTGATTTCTTGAAATTCCATTTAAATAAAAATATATAACATTAATTAATATATAATTTTTTTCTTCTAAAATACAACAAACAATGTAAAGAAAACTCGCTGTTATAATAAAATTATATTGATAATAATTTTATTTTATATGTGATCGCAATAAATAAAATAAAAATGTATTTATTAAATTTTAATTTAATGACGTTATTTTTTATATATATATATAAGTGTATATAAAGAAAAGTATATATTTTTTTTATTTATATATAGATATAGCTATTATATATAAATAAAGTGAAGTGAAAATGTGAAATAAATAATATAAATATATATAATAGAGAGTATATATCCAATTAAAAAAAAAAAATTATAGAATATTACAGAAATTTATTATTATTTGAGTTATAAATAATTATATATATATATGTATTATTTTTGCTTTCAAGTGCGGGATTTTTTTTTTTTTTGTATTATATGAAATATTTTATTATTGAAAAAAAAAAAATCTGTATTGCTTTTATACAAAAACTGAAAAATAAAAAAAATTATGCCAATCAATTTTATTTTTAATATATAATAATAAATAATGATATAATAATTGAAATTCATTCAATTATACCTATTCATATATTCTGATTATTGAAATTATTTAAATTGGTATTTGAATATATTAATTCATATTATTATATATGCAAAATAGATAATTATATAAATTATAAGCAATTTATCTGGGATGATTTTCATGCGGATATGCAAAGTTTCACATTCATAGATATATTTCAAATTATAGTTTCATATTAATTTGTAAAATATGTTTTACTATACAATTTTTAAAAAATCAAATGATTTTCCTTAAAAAATTGATAGGTCATGCTGAAAGAATGAAAGAGTTTTTTGCTGTTTTAATGATTGCTCAATAATAATCCGAATATCTCATAGAAAAAAATTCAAACAGTCATATCCCTATTCAACTGTTCTATTATATATAAATAGAATTTTCCTTATTATATATTATACTATATTTATTTATAAAAATAATATTATCATTCATAACTTATATATAATTATAACCGATTCATTGCTTTTTATGCTTCATATTTTTCATAATGAAAAAATATACAATTAAATACAGATGATTATATATACATTGCATTTCTATTTTATATATATATTTATTTATATAAAAATAACAAAAAAAAAAAAAAAGAATTGCACTTAAAAATTTAATAAAAATCACATAATATCAGAAAAAGTATAACAGCACAGAAAACGAAGTTATAAAAATATTATTATACATAATAATAGAGTATGAAAAAGATACACTTAAAAGCAATTTTATAAATCAGACATCGCAAAATATATATATATATATAATCGATATTTTCATATTAAATATATATAGTTTTTCTTCAATAACGTTATGAAATTGGGGGTTTTCCTCATATATACGTACATCGTATTGAAAATTTTAAAAATCCAAAATATTAAAATTGAATATGTATGACCTCATTTCTATATTATTATCGACGACGTCTTCAATCATCATATATGCACTTATCATCCGATATATATATACATACATTATATACAGAATAATTTGAATTCAATATCTCTATATTCTGTATTAAAGTATATTATGTATAGATGATGATGACAGATGAATATCTATATATATAAATATATATATGCATTTAATAGACGAATATATTATTAAAAAAAAAAATAAAAAATAAAACTATTGTTGATTTTTTGATTAGTTTCAATTTAGTATATATTATTGGTTATTTTTTTTTTATCAATTGTTAAAAGGTCTCTGATATATATAGAAAATTTAAAATATAATATACAGGGATTTGAAAAAAAAATCAACTGACACATTATAATATAGAGATTTTAATAATAAAATTTATATTTTTTAAAAATATATAAATAACTCTGTCAGCGCAAATCAAAATTTCAAATAAAAAATCTTTATTTTAAATATTCTCTATAGTATATAAATTCATTTCATAATCAATATAAATTTATGTATATATTTAAAAGAATAAAAAAATTTTATTTAATTTGTTTTTTTTTTTTTATTTCATATCAGATTTTAATGAATGATTGGTTACCGCGTGTTGCCGATTTAGTTGATGCAATGCGAAAATTTTGGGAAGGTTTGGTGGCACGCAATTCCGAAAGTGGTGGCCGAGCTGCAATATTATTTCGTTGTATACATGCATTAATGTCACATCAATTACAGGGTTTAATAAAACGTAGTTTAGATCATTTATTCAATACAATTAATCGTTATAAGGTGCGTTTTATAATTTATACTTTCTATAATTACATTAATACCTTATTCATAATAAATTACTTATTTAGGAAGGTAATTTAATTGATAATTATGATTTGGATAATCCAAAATTAAAAAAACGTCCATTTATGACATTAAATGTATCGGTTATTGGTAAATTTTTTGATGATTGTGAATCAATTTATGATAAATCAAATGCAATGGTCTATAAATTAGATGAAAATGATCCAAATATTTTATCAATGGATTCCGATGAAACGATGACGGTATATAATTGAATTTATTTTTTTATATTGTTTAATTGTTAATAATATTTTAATTGTTAATAATTGTTAATAATATTTTATTTTTTTTTGGTTTTAGCCATTTATTGAAATGGAAAAATCATCATCATTTGTTTTAAAACATTGTGGTAAAATTTTTCTTGAACCATATATGGAAGAATTACCAGAATTATTTGTTAGCTATTTTAAGAAAATATTAAAAGTTGGTTATAATATACCACGTTTGGAATATTACATGTCAAATGGTATAATTTATATATATATATATATATATTTATTAATCTGTTATGCATTTACATTTATACACTTTTCGGTTATTTACATTTATATATAGATGATAAACAATTTGGATATTTACATTGTATATCAGAAAATCATATTATAATGAATAAATTTTATGAATGTGTACGGGAAATTGTTGTGGCAAATCAAACGGGGCCCACAACCTATCTTTATCCAATTTATACATATTATTTTCCATTATTATCAAATAAATTATTAGAGATGACAGAAAATATATTTGTTCAATATGTCGTACCAGGATTACCGGTAAGATATACAATAATAATAATAATAATATTTAGGTATATTTGTATGTAGAAATGACCATATCTATATATAAGTATAAAATTTAAAATATTATTTATGACATTTAGTTTTGTCTATATATTTCATAATATTATAATACAAGATATGACAAATTTATAAGAATCCATTTATTTACAATATACCTACCTACCTACCTACATACATATACCATTTATATTTTCATAAATATTTACGGATGTATATATTCTGAATTTGCATATTGCATAAAATACTTATTTATATATACATACACATAAAATATATAACTATTCGCATTAATATTTTAAATATATATATTATGCAGATATTTATATATTGGATTGGATGTCATATGAATAAATATATGTATAACTTTTTTGTATGTTAAAATGATATAGTTTAAATGGTTAGGTATTTCGAATTTACACTTTAACACTAAATAACTTTTATATTATACCATATAATTCTGCAAAACAGAATAAAAATAAATTAACTATTTCAAGTATTTCATGTAAAATCTGTTGGATAATTCTTTAAAAAGCACAAACACAAATATTTTAATATATATATGAGTTTTAAATTCAAACCAATTTTATTTCAATGAAATGCATTTTTATATGTGGAATTGGTTTTAATTAACATATAATTTTATTTAATCCTATAACTAAATCTATCTATATATCTGCATTTACAATAAAGAAAAAGTTACATAATAATGTTTATAGTAAATGTGATAAATATTTTTTTTATATATATAAATGATTGTTATATATACATATGTACAAAAACAGAAGAGAATAAATTTATTATTTGTGATATATTGGAATTTTCTTTTATGTTTTCCAATGACATTTTATCTATAATATATATATATTTTTTTAATAGCTTCTATATGCTTCTATATACACTTCAATAATAGTATCAAATATAGACGTAAATTTTATGGTAACTTAACTTTGTATGGATTTGAAAGAATGAATCAATATAAGGATTTTCAGCGATTTCATTATTTACAATTACTCATTTGATACTTCCTCTATTACCTATATAGATATGCAATTTATATGTTATATATATATCTATATATATAATAGCGATTATCTCTATAACAAATGAATGAAATATATATATTCTGATTTAAATTATTTTATTTTTTGATTATTATATGTATATGGTTTTGTACTCGTTATCCTATATATATGTATTTGATTTTGAAATACTTTTAATATATATGACACATTTAGATTAAAAATACTTTATATACATATATATAGAGTTTTTCAAATCAAATAACTTATATGGATCTATGTATATCCTCTATGACTATTATATATTGTGAACTTTGTTATAATTTTGATGAAAATAAAAATTAAGAAGAGATTTTTTTTTGTATATATAAATTACCCACAATCCGTATAAGACATTATATAAGTTAATGTTAATGATTCAATAAAATATTTTATCCAATAATATTCAGTCCGAAATCTTCACATCGAAAAGCTTCCCGTTATATAATATAAACAAAAAATAAATCAAAGTTCATTCACCATAAAACCAAAAAAAAAAAAATATCTTTTTAAACTTATTTCTGTGTGATTCTATGAATCATTTATAAAATTTATTTCATTTTTTATTCAATCAAAACATCTTTAACATCTATTATATATGTATATATACGAATGAAATTCGCATATAGAAAAAAAAAAAAAAATAAAATAAATATCACAAGTGTATATAAACAAAATTTTACATCTAAACACTTTCAAATCATTGAATTTATTTAAATATAAATCTATATATAGATATATTATACATATCCATATAGGGATTTCATTTTCTATATTGGAAATGGATAACATATACGGAGAATAATCTCTAGATATAACAATATGTATATATATAAATAAATAGCTTATTTCCTATATATATATATAGATATAGAATATGTATAATATATATATAAAGAGCATAAATAATATATATATATAGGATTTAGAATCGTTAATATATACCTGACATTTACATTATCAACTGTAATTTGTATGTAAATGAAGTTCATTTTGTATATCTGTATAGATATGTGATATAGAGTCGCATTTATATAATGCAAAAATTTGCTATATTTAATTATGTAAAGTTTTCATAAATACT
This sequence comes from Dilophus febrilis, assembly GCA_958336335.1. Taxonomy (NCBI): domain Eukaryota; kingdom Metazoa; phylum Arthropoda; class Insecta; order Diptera; family Bibionidae; genus Dilophus; species Dilophus febrilis. Next base: position 10,180,041 of record OY284470.1, on the reverse strand, counting down.
CAATTTAAAATGTATTTTATTTTTTTTATATATCCCCTATCGATATTTGAACGATTTGATTATTAAAGTACTCTATATATATGTATATATAATATATAATTATAATGTACTCGTCGCCATATATTTATTATTAAAGCTTTAATAATCTAAAAAAAAAAAACAAATTACAAAAGTTATATATGTGAAATTATAGTCAAATATTCACAGAATTAAATATGTGTATATATATTGATTACAAACAGTAAATGCGAACATGATGTTTTCATTGAAAAAGAATTTTACGAGATAAATAAAAAAGAATAAAAAATTTGAATATAAAATTTCAACTTTGCACTTGATTGAATATATGTATAGTGAATACTCTGTTTGATAACTTTGTCTTATATTGAATTTTTATAAAAAGAAATTATTTACACATAGGTATATAATGGCAATGGGATATATTATATTATATAGTAACAAAATTCCTTTTTATTCTATTCATTTATATTCCTTTTATCCATATATATATATGTTATGGCATCAACATAAAAAAAACATATTCTCTATGCATTTCTATATATGAATGTTGCATTGTGAAAAATGTAAACATGAAGAATATAATGCATATAAAATAATATATGTGATAAAGATATACAGAGATAGAGGAAAAATAAAAAAAACTTTTTCAATAATTATATTTGTTGCAGATATTTATTTGTTTAATGGAAAAGCTTAAGGCTGTCATTGAAGAAACATTTTTTCTAAAAGATTTCGTACCACTAAGTTTATTCATGCTTGATTGTCGTCGTGTTAACAGAGTTTTAATGAATTTGGTACGAGACATACAAGATTTTGTAACAAATTATTTTAAAGCATTGAATCAAAAGGAAAATCGACGGTAACACAAACAAAAATGTTTTTTATATTCTTTTACTTTATAATTATTTTCTCAATGTAGGATATTTTTTTGTTCATTCATTTATTGTATTTTTTATATATAAACACATCCTTTTATTATATTTACATTTTATATCTTCTTTATATATATGTGTGTTGTTAACTTTTAATAAAAAATACATTTTTGTTTAGCATATGTGATGAATTTGAGGAAATGTCAATGCATGCAGGTGAAAGACCAAAAGAAACAGCAGAAGTTGTTGCATTACAAAATTATTTAAATGAATGTCGTGATGAAAGAATATTTAAATTAAAGGATGATATTGCTAAAGCAGCTGAACGTGTACTATTTCTTTTACATCATGCAACTTTAGATGGTATTACAATATATAATTAAAAGAAATTATTTTCATATTTAATACTATTTTGTTGTTATATAATTAATATACATTCATATAGAATTTAATTTTAATAAATTTTTCGAATTTTTTTTGTGTTTTAAATAATATGAAAACATCTTAATATATACAACAAACAAAACAATTATTGAAGCTGAAGAAATTTATTTAAATTCACGTACATTTTTGTGGCCACATGAATTGGAACAAGTATTAGAATTGAGTGCGGCACGTTTAAGTGTGGTTAGAGAAAATTTAGAAGTTGCATTAAAGTTTGTATTATTATTATGAATAAAAGGACTGCATTTTTATATTAAATTGCCTTAATAAATTTTCATTTCTATATAATTATATAGAGAAAGACGAACTGCATTCGAAGCATTTTTATTAGTTGAAAGAAAAAAAATGGAAAGTTTTCGTTTACGTGAAACAAAAGAATTTTTAACCATTGATGAATTAAAAGAAAAATGTGATACAGCTGATCAACATATGAATTTATTGGAGGTAATTTTTATTATATGTGTATATGCAAATATATACAAAAATTATTACTAATTTTGTATTCATATCATGAATAAATTTTCCAAAAGGATCCATTATATATATAAGCATTATAATGTTCATAGATATAAATTTACAACCTTTATATTATTATTATAAATTGTATATTTATTTTATATAGAAATGTAGCAAAGAAGCAAAAGCAATAAATAAGGATGAAAATTTATTACAAATTGATTTATCGTTTTTTCCTACTCTACAAGATATGATCGAAAAAATGAGTCCAATTGAAAAATTATGGAAAACAGCATATCAATTTGAAAAATGTTATGAAATATGGTAAATTTATTTATTACTTTTTTTTTTAACATAATTAAATTATTTATATATTTATTATACAATTGGAAATGATGATCAAAATTTTATTATATATTATATATGAATGTACGACTGTATGTAAAATTATTAGACATTTCAAACTATATTCACATATTATGATAGACTATGATTTCGCTGTATATTTTAAGATACAATACAGTGATAGATTTTTCATACTATTCATATATAAAAATTTTTGAGTCCAAATTTGGTATTTATAAATTTATTCAAAACTGTTTAAATATTTTCATATATACATAATATTATTAAAAATTTTTTGAATAAATATTTGATATTTTAATGATCAATTAAAACGTACATTTATACATGCATATGTAGATATACATTCAACATATAAAGACTAATATTTAAATTACTATTTCATCTATGTAAATTATTATACATATATTTATTGTATTTAATTTAATGCAATTTATAATTATATATAATATTATATAAATGTATTAATTATATATATTATTTATAAAAACATAAATTAAGGATCCTTAGCTGAAATGTATAATAGATGAATTCAGGAAATATGTGATGTACTTTTACTTATGAAATCGCTTCAGGATCTTCTTATTTCTTTCAATTTGTGGCTTTTTACGGTGGCGAAAATATCCGAACACAAAAAATAGTTTCATGTCTTTAGGAAAATCTCGAAATTCATGACCATTTTGTTAGTTATTTAACCATAAGCTCCAATCCCTGATATGTAGAAATGTAGATTGGTATAATCTATAACATTTATATATACAATACATAGATTATATATCCGAATACATGTATATAAATATTAAAATTGAATTCATTATCATAATATTAAATGAATTCATTTTATCAATATATTATACTTTTAATAAAAAATTTAATTCAACATCAATTAACATCAACATTAATTAACATGTTTGTATACGTACACACATTCTAAATAAATTAAATATACATGCATATATTTATATATGTACGATTGCAGGATAGATAATTAAAAAAAAATTAAATAAATAATAATAATCATTTATGTTATATATTAAAATTCATATATTTTAAATTTGAAAATCATTGCATAGCATAATTTATATTTTGATTGTTTAAAAACACTCCATATCATATATAACTTTATAATTTTTAAAATGTTAAACATTAATTTTCTTTCAACTGCGTCCATCTATAATTTTAAAGGTATTATGGACAATTTTCTGAATTAAATGCCGATTTGATACGTGAAGAAGTTGAAAATATGTCAAAGGTAATATTTAAATTGATACGTGTTTTAACAAATAATGCACAAGCAAAGAGGGCAGCTGAACAAGTTCGACAAAAAATTGAAAAATTTAAAATCTATTTACCAATATTGGATGCAATTTGTCGTCAAGGACTTAATGAACGACATTGGGCGATGATCGGCGAAGAATTAGGACAAAATGTTACACCTGAACTATTTTCAACGCTATGTTCAATGATTGACATTGATATAATACGAATTGCAGCGAAATTAGAAGAGATATCCAATGCAGCCGGTAAAGAATTTGAATTAAATTTACAATTAGTAAATATGCAAGCCGAATGGAAAGATATTCAATTTGAATTATTACGATATAGGTAAAAAAAAAAAAATTTAGTTTATCCATAACAAAAATAATATTCGATAAAATTTTTCGCCAATTTAGAGATTCAGATACAAATATATTGTCATCGGTTGATGATGTACAAACATTATTAGATGATCATATATTAAAGTCACAAGCAATGCGTGGTTCACCATTTATTGCGGCACTTGGCACAAAGGCTACCGATTGGGAAGATAAATTAATATCAATGCAAGATATTTTAGATGTATGGTTACAAATGCAATCCACTTGGATGTACTTAGAACCGATATTTAGTTCAGAAGATATTATGCGACAAATGCCCGTTGAAGGACGAAATTTTAAAGGAGTATTTTAACATAACAAATATATTTGTTTGTCTCCGCGATAACAATAAAATTTAATATAATTATTTCAAAATCAATAGGTTGATCGAACATGGAGAAAAATTATGAAAAATACACTTGACGATAAACGTGTTATTCAGGCTACCGATTATCCACAGCTATTGGAAATATTACGAAAAGCATTTGTCGATTTGGAGGGTGTTCAAAAAGGATTAAATACATATTTGGAAAAGAAACGATTATATTTTGCTAGATTTTTCTTTTTATCAAATGATGAACTTCTTGAAATCTTATCGGAAACTAAAGATCCGTTCCGTGTTCAACCACATTTAAAGAAATGTTTTGAAGGAGTAATATACAGAATTTATTTTGCAATAATGACTTTTAAATTAAATTAAATCATTTTAATATTTACAGATTAATTCACTTGAATTTGATGAAAATATTGAAATAACTGCTATGGTATCGGCCGAATCTGAAACGGTACCATTTGTTAAAAAAATTAATCCAAATTCGGCAAATGTAAGTTGAAAATTTGTTATTATCACACATGATTTCTAATAATGTGTCTAAACTATAATAATATAGGGTCTCGTTGAGAAATGGTTAAAAGAAGTACAAACGGTGATGCTTGAAAGTATGGCTATGCAAACACGTTTAGCCTATGATTCTTATTGGGCTGAACAACGTAAAAAATGGGTATTAAAATGGCCGGGTCAAGTGGTTCAAACGGTTTCGTGTATGACATGGACAACACAAGTAGAAGAGGCCCTAATTGGTAATACACTGGAAAAATATTTAAAACAATGTAATGCACAAATTGATGATATTGTTGAATTGGTTCGTGGTAATTTAACAGCAGGAGTTACAATTACAATTGAAGCATTAATTGTATTGGATGTACATGGTATATGTGATATAACATATTATTTATCATTTTTTTTTTTTTTTTTGATTCAACATTAATTAAATTGTCACGTATTTCAATGTTTAATTAAATTATTATAGCACGAGATATCATTAAATTTATGTGTGATAAAAATGTAATTGATTCGGGTGATTTTAATTGGATGTCACAATTACGATATTATTGGAAAATTGATGATACAGGTGATATATATATATATATATATTTACACTCTATGTATATTTTTTTATTCATTAAACAGAATATTATAATACTTTAATCAGCTCTACATTTGTTTTTTGTTTTGCAATCCATATATTAATATTTTTACATTGTATTACATCATAAAATAGAGTATAGAATTTTTAATAAATATACACAATTTCTACAATTTATATATATATAGATAGACTATAAAATTTTCACATGCATTCAAATTATTTCAAACTGAAAATTTTCAGCTTTCATGTTGTTAACAAAAAATGCATTGAAAATTTTACAAATACTTTATATAATATTCATATGATGATAAGTATATATAGGTATCAATGAATTGTTTATACTCTTATGTTTTACATATATCATATATACGTTGTATACGAGTATATACAAAATACAATATACATATACACTATATATGTCAAAACATTTTATGTCATGTTCATTAAAGCGGAAAATCTACACTTGATATAAACAGAAAATCATTAATTTTTTAACGTATATCCAAAATCGTCAATTCAACAATATACATACCATCTCTCATACCCAAAAACCATTTGTTAGAATGCACAAATAAAAAAAAATAAAATCATATCCTCAAATATATTCAGGGAAATACAAAAACGCTTGTGTTCTTGCTGCGTTTTTATGAAACACTTTTATATAGTATTTTATTTTTGATCACAATTATTTTATATATAGTATGTGTATTTTTTGTATATTATTGTAGATAAATCTGATTATGTTTGTGTCAGTATGGTATCGACAGATGTGAAATATGGTATGGAATATTTAGGAAATATATCCCGTTTAGTTGTTACACCTTTAACAGATAGATGCTATAGGTAAATTGAATTTTATTTTTTATTATTTTTTTGTTTTTTGGTTATTTAGCATATATGATGTATTAAAACTCAAAATACACTAAATATGTACATATCCGATGATGCACATTCATATATACATACATTGGTTTATATTAAACGTGTATATATATAATAATATTATCTGTAAAATACATTCATTTTTAATTTTTTTTTTGTACTTTTTGATGATGATGGATTATTATGTTATGTTATGTTATATGATGATGATATGTATAGAACATTAATGGGGGCTTTTAAATTGAATCTTGGTGGAGCCCCAGAAGGACCAGCAGGTACAGGAAAAACTGAAACATGTAAAGATTTGGCAAAAGCTGTTGCAAAAAAATGTGTTGTATTTAATTGTTCCGATGGATTGGATTACAAAGCGTTGGGAAAATTCTTTAAGGTATAATAAATCATGGTTAAAAAACCATTTATTAATAATATATGGGAATATTATAAATGTTTATTAAATTAGGGTTTAGCACAATCTGGTTCATGGGCATGTTTTGATGAATTTAATCGTATTGAACTTGAAGTGCTATCCGTTGTGGCTCAACAAATTTTAACCATTCAACATGCAATTGCAAGAAAAGTTATAAAATTTTTCTTTGAAGATACAATGCTTAAATTAGATCCAACTTGTAGTATATTCATTACAATGAATCCCGGATATGCTGGACGTACCGAATTACCTGATAATCTTAAAGTATTATTTCGAACGGTTGCCATGATGGTTCCCGATTATGCGATGATTGGTGAAATCACCTTGTATTCAAATGGATTCAATGATGCCCGTTCGTTAGCTCAAAAAATTGTACATACCTATAAATTATGTTCCGAACAATTATCATCACAACATCATTATGATTATGGTATGTGTGTGTGTGTGTATCAAAAAACCAAAGTTTATATAAATATTGTTTAAATAAAAATCATAATATAGGTATGAGAGCGGTAAAATCGGTATTATTGGCATCGGGTACTCTACGACGTCAATTACCCCATTTATCTGAATCGGAAATTGTTTTGCGTGCAATTATCGATGTAAATTTACCGAAATTTTTACAACAAGATATTCCATTATTTGAAGGAATCTACACGGATTTATTCCCGGGTGTTGATGTACCAAAACCATCGAGAGACGATTTAATCGGTTGGTTACAGAAACGTCTGCAGATACGTAAATTACAAGCGGAACCATGGTTTTTGGAAAAAATTATGCAACTTTATGAAATGATGACCGTACGACATGGTATTATGATTGTTGGTGGTGCAATGGGTGGCAAAACAACGGCATGGCAAATTTTAGCAGAAGCTTTAAAGGAGCTAAGAAATGATGAGAATAGTAAAATGTCAGAATATGATGTAAATTATAGAATAATTAATCCAAAAGCGATTTCAATTGGTCAATTGTATGGTTGTTTTGATCCCATTTCACATGAATGGACTGACGGTGTACTGGCTAAAACATTTCGTGAAATGGTTTATACCATTTCGGATGTTCGATCATGGATTATGTTCGATGGACCCGTTGATGCTGTATGGATTGAAAATTTAAATACAGTTCTTGGTATATCTATATACAGCAAACCTTTATTTTTTTGTTTTCCATAACCTTCTTAACAATTGCGATATTTTTATACATTTTAGATGATAATAAAAAATTGTGTTTAATGTCTGGTGAAATCATTGAAATGTGTAAATATATGAATATATTATTTGAACCAACCGATTTGGAACAAGCGTCACCGGCCACCGTATCACGTTGTGGTATGATTTATATGGAAGCCACACAATTAAATTGGACTGTATTACATAAATCATTTTTGTTGTTATTGCTTGATGAATTCAATTTAAATGAAATTTATATGGCATTATATGAATCATTAGTTGAATGGCTAATTCCGGCTGTCTTGGAAATATTACAAAATTGTGAAAAAATCTTAATTGTATCGTCAACGCATCAATACAAAGTATATACCATATACATTCAAAAAAAACATTCAAATTATTCAAAATCATTACAATATATATATTTTATTTTATAGATATTTTCACAATTTTTTATGAATTATTTACAAAAACAACAACAATTAAATCAAATTTGGTTTCAACAAACATTTTTATATTGTTTAGCTTGGGCCTATGGATCAACATTAAATAGTATAGTTTTTTAATAGCATTTACAATATTAATTTTGTTTTTCATTAATCTCTTTATAATGTTCCATTTCAATATATAGATAATGGACGTAAAACAATGGATACGATGATACGTAAAATATTGTATGGTGGTAATGAAGATTACCCAAAACCAAAAAATTTCTCATTAAATCGTGGTCAAATGTATCCGGAAAAAATGACATTATTAGATTATCGTTATGATGAAGTGGAAAATTGGTGGCCATGGTTAAAATCGGATGATGTTCATTTACCGCCAGACATTCTCGTAACCGAAATTATTGTACCCACCAAAGAAACAAGTTGTACATTACATTGGCTGGATGTTTGTGTTCGAAAATCAATACCAATTCTATTGGTTGGTTCAACGGGAACCGGTAAAAGTGCTACAATTTATAATTATATGAAAGAATTACCAAAAGATAAATATTTATTAAATGTTGTGAATTTTTCGGCACGTACAACAGCTCAACAGGTAATATAATATTATAATAAATTTCTATTTCACAATCATTCATAACAACACACAAATAACATTCGTTTATTATACAAAATCTAAACAATAAGGTACAAGATTTAATTATGTCGAAATTGGATAGAAGACGAAAAGGTGTTTTTGGACCACCAGTTGGAAAATCTGTAAGTTTATTGTGTTTTTTTTGTGTTTTTATTGTGTTTTTTTTTTCCTTTTTCCATAAGTTTTAAGTTTAATGAATTCTAATAATAAAATTTTAATATAAATATTTTTATAAAACAAATGAATTTATATAAATATGTGTCTATTCGCAACACATCACATCACATCAAATCTCATATATAATATTGTTGTATATTGTGTTCTATAATTAGTATAATAATCAAACCTAAAAATTATTTCATAAAATATTTTTCATTTATAAATTATCGCTTGGAGGTTAAAATTTTTGCATATATATTACATATTTTCATTTCACAACAGTCAGTATATATATTTATTATTATCAACAACTTTATCTATCTATATATAATATGAATTAATACAATTTCGCTTATGTATCCTATCTGTGATGAAAAAATTAAAAACAAAACAGCATCCATATATATACTAACTATATATTCATATTTATACATATATATATATATATATATATATATATATATATATATATATATATATATATATACAATATATAAATATATAGATAGATGTTAATGAATAAATACATAAACCTATTTTCCGACAAAATTAAAATACAAAATAATGTATATTTTATATAGTATTATATTAACATGTATGTATATAGCCATTGTGGTTTTAGGTGTATATAATATACACTCTTGACATGATCAATTTACTAAATATATATACGGTCATAGTATTTGTTTATAATTTAAAAAAAAAAGTTTATTATATATGTCAGCCATTTAACAACGGCTACAAAAATTAAATCATGTTGAAATGTTATTTAACATATACATAGTATTATATGCTAGCTCTAGCATAGATGTATATAAATATATTAAAACATTGTTAAATAATATTTTATGATGATGATCAATTTCAATCCCATTAAATATATTTGAATCCATTTCCATTTTTTTTTCATGAGTTTTTCATGAAACTATAGTATATAATAAATAGGCATCATCAAAAAATAAATTACTATAATTGAATTCAATACTTTTTAAAATATAAAAAAAAAAATTTTTAATTAAAAATTAATATATAAATAATGCTATAGAGATAGATAAAATAATGCATATATAGAAATAAATATGTAAAATAATTCCATTATCTATATAACTATGGTGAAAAAAAATAAATCCATGATTAAATTATCAAAATGTATAATTATAAAACTTTTGATTTTCAATATGTTATGTATATTTGAGAAGCGATAGTGTACATAAAAGTTAATTTAATCCGCATTAAACAAATTAGTTTTACTTTAAATTTCAATATTGGAGCATTTTTAATAATTGCAAATATAAATCAATAGATAAATTTGTTTAAATATTAATTCTATGATTAGTGTATGATTTTCGTTGATGATGTTGCAATGCCAGCTAAAGATATTTATGGTTCACAACCACCATTAGAATTGTTAAGACAATGGTTAGATCATGGTTATTGGTCAGATTTAAAGGATACCACAAAAATTGAATTGGTTGATTTGGTAAGTCAATTGAAGAACATTCAATTGTTAACGGTTTGTTAAATGAAAAATTCATAAATTTTCTTAAATTTTCCAATAAACTATACAGGTTTTTGTGGGTGCAATGGGATTAATTGGTGGTAGTAATTATATTTATCCAAGATTTTATCGTCATGCATTTGTAATGGCCATCGATTCATTTGATGATATAACATTAAATCGTATATTTACGTCAATATGTGATTGGCATTTTACCAAAGGATATCCAGAAAAAATTGCACTTTTATCAAGAGTATGTATTTCATATTATATTTTGAATATTTTCATATAATTGTTTCTCTATTTATATGTATTTGTCTTAATTTATCTTTAAACAAACAAAAAAGGGTTTAAGTGGTGCAATGTGTGATATTTATAGAAAAGCTACAACCTTATTTTTACCAACACCAGAAAAATCACATTATACATTTTCATTGCGTGATGTAACACGAATTGTTCAAGGTATTGTATTGGTACCGGCTAAAAAATTAATCGATACAGAAAAATTAATACGTTTATGGGCCCATGAAACTTATAGAGTTTTTTATGATAGGTATTTTTTATTTTTTTTTTTGAATATGTAAACGGGTTTCCATTTAGTATATATAATTATAAATAAAACAATTTCATTCAATAGATTAATTGATCAAAAAGATCGAAATACATTATTGACAATGGTTGAAGGTGCATGTCGCACTCATTTACGTATGGAATTTAGTAAAGCAATGGAAAAACGTATTGGAAATGATGGTGGTGGTGGTCAATTAAATGATCAAATAATGCGTGATTTATTATTTGGTAATTATTTGGAACCGGATGCCGATCCAAAGATCTATGATGAAATTGATAATTGGTCAAAATTAGAAAAAGTAATGAATTATTATTTAAATGAATATAATTCGTATTCAAATACACCAATGGATTTAGTATTATTTCGTTTTGCCATTGAGCACATCTCAAGGTATTTAGATATATATATATAGTTGTTATTTTATTTTGTTTGATTAACTTTTGTTCAATTTTATTTTTTTTATAGAATATCACGTATCCTTCAAATGCCTCGTGGTAATGTTCTAATGGTTGGTGTTGGTGGTTCAGGACGTCGAAGTGCTGTTAAATTAGCGGCCAGTATGGCCGATGCTGATGTTATACAAGTTGAAGTTACTAAATCGTATACATTTAATGATTGGCGAGAAGACATTAAGAAATTATTAATACAAGCTGGAATTAATTTTAAAACAACTGTATTTTTGTTTTGTGATTCACAGGTAAAAAAAATGTAATTTGAATATACATTTTTGCATAATCGCATATGGTTTTCTGACTTTTATGCAGGCAAAAGAAGAATCATATATTGAAGATATTAATAGTCTTTTAAATACAGCCGATTTACCGAATTTATTTCAAACAGAAGAAAAAGCTACAATTTTAGAAGCAATGCAAAATGCAGCTAAACAATCGGTAAAATTTCAAGATTGTATTTTACAATATACGATTAATATATTTTATATTTTTCAGGATAAAAAAATTGATACAACCCCATTGGCATTGTACGGTTTCTTTATCGAAAGAGTACGTGAATGTTTACGTATTGCATTGGCATTTTCTCCAATTGGTGATTCATTTAAAAATCGCTTAAGAACATATCCATCGTTAATAAATTGTTGTACTATTGATTGGTAAAATATTAAAACAAAATTATATATAGATTTAAATTTCTGATTGAAATATTTCCAAAAAAAAAAAGGTTTACTGGATGGCCAGAAGATGCTTTAATACGTGTAGCTGAAAATTTTATAACATCAATGAATTTAAATCCGGATAGGGGTAATAATTTATCACCATCAAAATCTACGGCTAGTGTAGTAGACGCTGTTCAAAATGAAGATGATAATGATGAAATAATTGAACCGAAACTATCACTTCTTGAACGAAATCTAGTGTTTATGGTGATGTTTTTCAATAAAAGTGTTGTTGATGCAAGTGATCGGTAAATGTTATTGCATTATTATTCAAGATTTATTATCGTTATAGAACAATTATGTATTCTGTGTAAAATATATAGATTCTTCTCAGAACTTGGTCGTAAAAATTATGTAACACCAACATCATATTTAGAAATGTTACGTTCATTTAAATTATTGTACAATAAAAAATATAATGAAATTACAATGAAACGTGATAGGTATATCATTAAAAAAAAATCTAAATCAGATTATAAACAAAATTTAATTGTTTTACCCACTTAAACTTTTATAGATATACAACGGGTTTAGAGAAATTAGATAATGCCGCGGGTCAAGTTGGTGAAATGCAACAGAATCTATTTGATTTACAACCGGAATTAAAACGTTTGTCAGATGAAACGGAAAAAATTATGATAACAATTGAACGGGATACGGCTGAAGCGGAAAAGAAAAAAGAAGTTGTTGGAGCTGATGAGGCAGCGGCAAATGAAGCGGCAGCCGCTGCTCAAGCAATTAAAGACGATTGTGATAGTGATTTGCAAGAGGCCATACCCGCATTCAATTCTGCATTGGCCGCATTGAATACATTAAAACCGGCTGACATTACAATTGTTCGTTCAATGAAAAATCCACCGGCAGCAGTGAAATTAGTGTTAGAAGCTGTTTGTGTTATACGTGGTATAAAACCAGAACGTAAACCTGATCCAAGTAATATTTTCATATTATCATAATTTATCATTGGATTGGAAAACAATATCTATATTTGCATTTTTTTTTTTTTTGATAAGGTGGTAAAATTATTGAAGACTTTTGGGGACCATCAATGAAAATGTTAAATGATATGCGTTTTTTAGATAATTTAAAAACATTCGATAAAGATAATATTCCGGTGGCTACAATGAAAAAAATTCAAAGGTATAATATTATTAATTGAATTTAATTTATTTTCAGTGTAACCATTTTGCGATATAGATATATCGATAAGAAGTATTTATAAGATATATAAGAAAGAATTTCCTTCCGCTATATATAGATACATTTCGGATAGAGATTTTGTACCAGATAAAATAAAAAGTGTATCGACGGCATGTGAAGGTCTATGCAAGTGGGTACGTGCAATGGAGGTATACGATCGTGTTGCAAAAATTGTGGCACCAAAACAACAGGCATTGGCGGCTGCCGAAACCGAATTATCCGAACAAATGGAAAAATTAAATAGTAAACGTGCCGAATTACAAGTAATTTTAGATAAATTACAAGGTTTAAATGATTTTTTTGCTGAAAAATCAAAACAAAAGAAAAATCTTGAAGATGAAATTGATAATTGTGAAAAGAAATTAGATAGGTATAAAAAACAAAAAAATATAAACGGGGTTTTACTTTAATTATAAATATTAATTGATATTTTTTTGTATATATACATATATATTTAGAGCTGAATCGTTATTGGATGGTTTAGGTGGTGAAAAAGATCGTTGGTCTGAAAATGCATTAGTATTAAATGCATCATTGGTAAATGTTGTCGGTGACGTATTAATAGCCGGTGGTTGTGTTGCATATTTGGGTTGTTTTACCGTTGAGGTAATTTAATTTTTTGCCATAACAATTTTACCCGTTTTAATCACAATCATACATTTTGTTTTTATATGAAGTATCGTGTTGAAATACAACATAAATGGCATACAATGTGTATAACAAAAGAAATACCATGTACAGAAAAATTTTCATTATTAACAACGTTAGGTGATCCTATGCAAATAAGAGCATGGTCATTATGTGGTTTACCATCAGATAATTTTTCAATTGAAAATGGTATTATTGTGAATAATGCAAGAAGGTATCCATTAATGATTGATCCACAAGGTAATTTATTATCATTTTAATGTAATTATTTATATATATAGATATAAATTATACTTAAATTATTATATAAAATTTATTGTTTTCCTTATGGTATATTGTATTTTGTATTCGTATATATATATACATTTCACAATATTTATGAGTTTTCATATTATATAAACATGCAATGTTTTTCTTTGTTAATGAATGTACTATATATATATATATATATGTTGCGAATAAATTCGTATATGGTTTAATATATAAAGATATAAATTTAAGTATATAATATACATATAGAATTAGAGATGTTTTATTTTATTTTCTTTTGCTTTTTTACCTACCTGCATATATGTATATTATATTATATAGTAGTATATAAATGCTTAAATGAAATTAAATTTAATGAACGATAACAATTGGAAATTATCGTATTTATATAATATGAACTGAATATATATTATGTTATAGTTATATAAATATATGTATATTAATTTGCTTGCCCTTATATTGCATAATTTAATTAAATGAGGATAGCAGACATAAATATTTCATACATGGATTGGTCATGATAATTTTTTAGTGGTTTTGCAATCAACTGTTAATATGATGTATATTAGTAAACCATTAATTAGGTATCATATCGTATAGATTCAAAAGCTATAAGGCCTTCCATTGGCCATAACTCAAAAACCAATTGATGAATCTAACTGAAAATTGGTTTCAGGGAGATTCATCTATTGGTTTTTGAATTATTAAAGATTTTCTTAAAAAAAATTCATATTGCGTTATCAATTTTTACACAAAAACCAATGAGACAAATGGTGAATCTATATTTAAATGATCCTAAAAATTAATAAATACAACAAGAAATAATATATATTAAAAAAAAAAAGTAACAAACAATATTTTATCTGTATGTACATAAATTTTTCATTGTAAAATCCCAGTGGAAATGGAAAATTCTTTTATTTGAAAAAAAAACGCAAACAAACACAATGTAATAAATTTTATATATTCGCCAATGTAATATAATATAAATTTTTTAATATCTATATACAATATATATATAAAAATTGTCTACACAATTTTCCTTTCATTTTCATTTGAATAAAAGCTTCATTTATCTTTTATATAAAATACATTATTTCCATATAAATATAAATATGAATGAATTAATAATATATTTATGATATATATATTGCAATTGTGAAGTGAACCAATTCACATATATATGCATGCATATAAATGACAGTTAACTGATCATGAAACCATCAATTCAACAATTTTTATCATATTTATATGAAATAACAATATGAAAACAAAGAATTTTGCTTCATTTTATTTTTTTTACATTCCTATTAATGCCATAACATTAAAAAATAAATTTTTTTTTTTATATTTTTCCATATGAATTGTTTTGTATACACAAGTTGGTTAAAAATGTATATAAGCCGCTTTATAAAAAACGTTGGTGCGATTTTTATATATATTTGTGAGGATTTCTAGGTGCTTTTATGATGTTCTTTAGTTACTTCGAAATTTGCAATCTCTTGAAATTGAAAGAGACTTAGTGGAAAAGTCGTTCTATCTTTAAAATGCAATTAAATAAAAATAGATGCGTAGTTTTAGAAAATATTTCAGAGGATAAATTTTCCCAAATTCCATCGCAACAATCGGTTTATCCAACAATTTACCGTCTTAATTGGATTTTTTTTCACTTAATATGTTTATAAATTCATTTATTTAGTTACAAAACACATTACTATCTTATTGAATAATTTCGATTTAAAACGATTGCAAAACATCACCCCCATAGTCATTGTTTCCTCTTAGATTGACATCCTGTTTATAAATATGAATATTTGCATATATTTAATTTATATATATAAAAAAAATAATATTTTGCTGTGAAAATTCACCAGAAACACTAACACCAATTTTATTATTATTATTATTATAATACTCGGCATTCACAGAGTATACACTTTTTTTTATATATGACATTGGCATATAGAGAATACACATATTTTTATAATATCAAACTGGAATTATGCCAACAAAATTATCACTTGGTTTGTCACACACACACAAAAAAACAAAAAACAAACAAATAAAATAAATATTAAATCGAATCGAATTGTAAAAAAAATAAAAATATATTGTAAAAGTGTTAAAATTAAAAACTAACACAAAATTATTTATTTATACTTTGTTTTTTACAAATGGACAATAATAATTAAAGCCTAAAAACAATATCGATGATAAATTTGCACATGAAATTTTCTTAATTCTCTATATCGATATATGTTTAATTTGAAGTTAATAATTTCTAACTCATTTTGAACTCTAAAGTAACGAATTTTTATTAGGTATAGTTATACATTGTTTAATTTATTATTATCTTATGTATATGAGAACATTTCACTGAATACAATTTATACAAAAATTCATACATACTATAGTATATAATTGATAATTTGTATAATCTTTCCCATTGGTATATGCGGATATGGAAACAATGGGATTTAAAATTGTCATATTTATATACGCATATACATTGTTCAATTTCAACTTTTATCTTTTAAATATAAGTGCTTATTTTTTTTGCCTTTTATTAAATTTTCCATTTTAATAATATAATAATAATAATATATATTTTTCTTTATCCATATATACATGAATTGTAAATCCATTTTTTAAATGGTGTGTACTACATTCAAATATATATGCATATATCTAAATAGTTCAAGCAAATAAATGGGTAAAAAATATGGAAAAAGAAAATCAACTAAAAGTTATCAAATTAACAGATGATAATTATATGAAAATTGTTGAAAATGCTATTCGATTTGGATTTCCCGTGTTATTGGAAAATATAGGTTAAATATACATTTACATTTATATATATATAAATACTATAGTCGTACTATATTATTGATATATACATTTTCTTTTGTACTATTTGTATATATAACAGTAGAAAACTGTTTATTATCTAAAAATGTTTTTTCACATACAATATATATTTTTATATATAGGTGAATCTATCGATTCTGGATTGTTTCCAGTATTAGAGAGAAATGTTGTAAAACAAAAAGGTACAGATTATATAAAATTTGGTGATGGTATGATTGAATATAATCATGATTTTCGTTTTTATATAACAACATGTTTACGTAATCCCCATTATCTACCTGAAACTGCAGTTATGGTATATAAATATATATATAATGGAATATATTTTAATACTTACTGATATCCTATATAAAAATATATCTTTTCGTACATTTATATATATAGGTTACAATATTAAATTTTATGATAACTGAACAAGGTTTAAAGGAGCAATTATTATCGACGGTTGTCATTCAGGAACGTCCCGATTTACAAGAGAAAAAAGAAAAACTTATTGTTGAATCGGCAAAAAATCGTGATCTTTTGTATACATTAGAATCGAAAATACTTGAAGTGTTGTCATCGTCCGAAGGTAATATACTCGAAGATGAAAATGCAATAAATATATTGTCATCGAGTAAATCGTTATCGGAAGAAATCCAAGCAAAACAAATTGTTGCAATTAAAACGGAAACGGAAATTGATGAGGCCCGTCAGCAATACAGTCCCGTTGCAAAATATTCATCTGTATTATTTTTTTGTATCACCGAATTGGCGAATATCGATCCAATGTATCAATATTCATTGGTATGGTTTGTTAATCTGTTTATAATGACAATTTTAAAAGCACCAAAATCATCGGAATTATCCGAACGTTTGGAACATTTAAATCAATTTTTTACAAAATCAATTTATGAAAATGTTTGTCGTTCACTATTCGAAAAAGATAAATTAATATTTTCATTTGTTATGTGCACCGGAATATTAACATCACAGGTATTAACATTATATTCATTATTATATTTAGTTGATAATGATTTTTAATTGATTTGGATTTTTATTAAACATAGAATAAATTGAATAGTAAACATATGATTTTCTTTTTAACCGGTGGCATTGGATTGGATAATCCTCATGAAAATCCAGCACCAGAATGGTTAAGTGATAAATCATGGTCAGAAATGGTTCGTGCCAGTGAATTGGATGGGTAAATTTTTTCATTCTTTGGCTTTTTCGTTGAATAAATGATAATTATAAATTTAAATTTTATAGTTTAAACGAATTTTATAAACAATTTTCGAATAACATTCATGAATGGCGTAAATTTTATGATTTATCAAATCCACAAGACCATCCATTACCATCGCCGTATGAAACGGTTGATCAATTAATTTATCTAATTTTATTAAAATGTATTCGTTCCGATAAAGTGGTACCGGCAATTCGGGTATGAAAATAATTGATAAATTTTCAATACTTTTTATTGGAATTATATTGATTTTTAATATTGTTTTTTGTTTTGGTTCTTCATACAAAATATATAGACATTTATAATTAACAATATGGATGCGACGTTTGTTCAACCGCCAGCATTTAATTTACTGGAATCGTTTAATGATAGTAGTCCAACGACTCCGTTGGTATTTCTATTATCAGCCGGTTCTGATCCAATGGCAAATTTATTGGCATTTGCAAAAGAACAAAATATGTATGATAAGTAAGTATATACGATAAATAATAAAAAAATGTCATCGAAATATTTTCAAAAAGATAGATTAAATTAATTGCTATATATGTATATATAGATGTAAAACAATATCGTTGGGTCAGGGACAAGGTGAACGTGCTGAACGATTAATTGTTGAAAGTGTAAAACAGGGAAATTGGGTTGTATTACAAAATTGTCATGTGGCTGAATCGTGGATGGACGATTTAGAACGTATATGTATGGATCCAAATTTAATGGAAAATGTGAATTCGGATTATCGTTTATGGTGTACATCATATCCAAGTAAAATGTTTCCAGTGTCAATTTTACAAAATAGTGTTAAAATGACAAATGAACCGCCAAAGGGATTACGTATGAATATGCAACGTTCATTTTCATCCGATCCATTGGTTAACGATAAATTCTTTACAAATGCATTTTCCGGAAAAGTTGGACAATATTGGTTACGTGGTGTATTTGCATTGGTATTCTTTCATGGGGTCATTCAGGAACGTCGTGAATTCGGTCCACTCGGTTGGAATATACCATATGAATTTAATGAATCCGATTTGAAAATATCATTAATGCAATTGAAAATGTTTTTAAAACAATATGGACAAATACCATTTGAAGGACATAGTTATTTAACGGGTGAATGCAATTATGGTGGTCGAGTAACCGATGATAAAGATCGACGTTTATTATTATCACTATTGGAAATGATTTATAATACAGATTCGGTTGAAATGAATAAGTAATTTATAAAAATATATAAGAATTGAAAATATTTTATTAATTATCGACATTTATTTACAGCTATCAATTATTAGCGGCCGATATTACAATACCATTGATACCGAATAAAGTGAATAGTTTAAATTATATTGCAACACTACCGATAAGTCCAGATCCCGAAGTATTTGGATTGCATGAGAATGCCGATATTAGTAGAAATAATAAAGAAACGAATACGGTAAAACGAAAATTTTTAATTTTTTTATATTGATTTTATATTAATTGATTCTATTTTCCATTGTTAATTATAGTTTTTAAATGGTGTATTATTTACACAAACTGAACTTTTGGCTACGGTTAAATCAAAAACAGACGATGAAAATGCTGTTGATCCAGTGTTAAATATATGTAATGATATAATGAATAGATTACCAAATGTATATAATATTTCAATGGTTGTAGAAAAATATCCGATTGTATATACAAATTCCATGAATACTGTATTAAAACAAGAACTAATAAGGTATATTTTATTTATATAGCGCAAGGATGTTTTTGTATATGTGGTTTTCCTCACTTCCATTTACATAACTTTTTTAACTATATATATATATATATGGGAAAATAAAAATCATTTATAAAAATATAGAATTTTCTTTATATAAATCCTCTATCGAGGATACAGAGATATATATTTTGTATTTCATTTTACACATATCCATTTATCTGTATATATATAGATTTAATCGATTGGTTGAATACATTAAATCATCATTAAGTGATGTTAAACGAGCCGTATTAGGTCAAATTGCTATGATACCACATATAGAAAATATTCATTATGCATTGACATTAGGAAAATTACCAAATGCGTGGGCTACAAAAAGTTATCCGTCATTAAAACCATTGGGAAGTTATATAAATGATTTATTACAACGATTATATTTCTTTCAAACATGGATCGATATGGGTGAACCAATCATTTATTGGTTATCTGGTTTTTATTTTACACAATCATTTATAACTGGTGTTTTACAAAATCATTCAAGAAAAAATAATTTACAAATTGATTTGGTAACCATTTCGTATGAAGTAACCGAATTCGAAAGTGATTTTGATGAAAAAAATAAATCAGAAATTGGTGTATATGTTAAGGTAAGACAACAACAACAAATTGAAGTTTTTTCGATATTTGTTTTTGGTTTTATTGATTGGATATTATATTACATTACAAATTACCTATATTTATATATACGAACCTTCCTTACCTTTTTTTTATACAATTATTTCAACATATATAAATTTAATTTTATCTATAATATATTTTCTCATGCAAACCACAAACATATACACATTCATTTATATATACGCATTCTACATAAATAACATTCATCCATATATATACAATTACGCGTATACTTGAGTATAGGATAAAAAAGCAATTATAGAAGATTCAATTGCTTTTGATGTAAGTTATTTTTTTTTTTTATTTTTGGTAAATGAAAACCTTTTTAATTTTAAAGAAGGTATTTTATTTTTATTTTTTTTTATATATACAATGCACAGATTTTTACTTTACTATATATATGTAAAGAAAACAAAAATAGTTGAAATGGGCACATATCAATTTTTTATTAAATTTTTATAAATAAATAATATTATCATTATATATGTTTGTTTATCTATCATCAATATATCCCATCATCATCAGGGATTATTTTTAGAAGGAGCTCGTTGGAATCGTCAAACAAAATGTTTAGATGAATCATTACCGAAAATATTATATGATTCAATGCCAATACTATTAATGCAACCGATATTGAAATCGGAAAATATAAAATCGTCATCCGATGAATTCCATTTCTATGAATCACCAATTTATAAAACAAGTGATCGACGGGGAACTCTATCGACAACGGGACATTCAACAAATTTCGTTATGTTTATTGAATTGAAAACGGATAAATTACCAAGGCATTGGATTAATCGTGGAGCGGCATGTTTATGTCAATTAAATGATTAATCCAGAATGGGATTGAATAAAATTCAATATTTGATTTGTTTTTTTTTTTTTGTTTTCATTGATTGTGTTTTTTTTTTTGTATTTCACCTTAAATGCACACAATACACATATATTTAAATTTAGAACAAGTGAATAATTTTATTTTCATCGAAATAAATTAATGTGAGTCGTTTAATATAAAAATAAAATTGTATTTTTTATTTCATCATCGTTATAATCTTTTTTAGTATATTTATTATTATTATTTATTTTTTTTTTTTGAATAATCTCTTATCTTATCTTATCTTATCTTATATATTGTCTATAGATAATTTTATCATTAAATTTATAAACAAATACATTGTTATAAATTTTTTACCTGTTTTCGCTTGAAATAATTTCTAATATATATTTCAATAAAAAAAAAATAACAGGTTGCTTCTAAAATCATTAAAATTAATGATTTTATGTTATTTTTTTCTCGCATAATTTATTATTTATTATAAAAACGGTAATTTGTTTTATATATAGGATATAGCTATAGCTTAAATTACTTATATATTATTTGAAATTTTTAATTTTATTAAAAATTAAATAAAAAATTGTTTATCAAAATAATTTGCAATATATTCACATGCATTATATATGCTTTCCTTTACCGCATAAAGTAAACAAATATTTATTTATGATATATAGGAAGTTTACTATAGAATATATAAAGTATTTACAGGAAATTCTATTTATATATATATTTTCTTTATATATAGGTCAACAAATTATTCATTTAATAAATATTTTCAAAAATATTATTATTAAATTATATCTATATATTCTCTGTTATATATAAATACCTCACTTATTTATACTTTGTATATATGAAGTATAATAATAATACATTTAATGCGATGTTTAAAATTTAATTTTAAAATATTTTCAATATTTTTTCTTGTCTATATGTAAATTACCATTGAATTTTCTTAAAAATATATAGTAATTTTTGTTAAATATTGAATTAATTTAATAAATTTCTTTTTCTATATCTTTTCTGTATATACAATATTCAAAATATAGGTAAATATATCTACTATAATATTTATTTATAAAAATTTAATACTATATGTACACTATATATTGGATATATTTTTCATAAAATGTCTATGAATTTATTAAGACACAAGAATATAAATATACATGTAAAGTATAATAATAATATAAGGTAAAGAAGAAAATTTTCTGTAATAATTTTTGTACTGTACACAATACATTTTTTTATTTCTTCATATAATAAAAAAAAACATTACCTGGCGATATAAAATAAGGAAAATTTTTTATTTTAAAATTTATTTTGATGGTTTTAACATCAAAACCTCGAAAAACCATCACCACAAAATATACATATATATAATAAAATATATAAATATTTTGTAAAAAAAAAGAAAATATTAAACAATATTTAACAAATAAGTATAGGAAGTTTATGAATATTTTAATTTAATTCTAAATATGTATCGGATGATTTTTATAATAATATATATACTTATATCTGCAATATTAGATCGTTCTATAGATATCAGTATTTATATATATTGAATAATTTATATACCATTGAAATACCAAAATATTATTCTTATGAGAATGAACGAACTTTTCTACGGTATCATCAAGATAACTTCATCACGATCACGAAGAACTTCCCAACAAAATTAATCTAATTAATTTTTATTAACACATATAGATTATAATCATATTTTGTATACATATATAATAGGTAAATAAATTCATAATATAATATGATTTTTCTGTATATACATTTACTTATAATTACGATTGTGTGTGAACCAACATATTTTAATATTATAATTTGAATATATCCTTAATATATTATATGTATAAAAAAAACATTTATCGATTCTATATATTAATATCATTAAATAATATATAACTTATTTATTCATTAATATATCATAATTTTATGTTTAATCAACCGCATTATGGTTTTATGGCTTTCGACAACAACAGCCCTACGTTGTTCTACGTTGTTGATTTCATAAAATTTGTTATTTTTATTATGCGTTGTCGATAATTTGATGTACATGGCAAAACTACATAACTTGTTTATGACAAATTCAATGTCGAAAATAACAGAAAAACATAAGAGTAGGTAAGATTTATATTATCAAACCCGAAGTACCTCAAAATGTTATCAAAAAGTTTATATGTTTTATCAACTATATATACAAATAATATGGAACATAATATATCGCCATAAAAACAAAATCGAGTTATAATTTTAAGACTTATATATAGGCATCAAAAAAGTATATACTGTATATAGGTACTTTTAGAACTGAAATTTTCGTAATATAGTTATAAAAACCCGTATAAATAAGAATATATATTTAATAATATATTTATAGGTAAATTATATATAGTTTACATATATATATAAAACATATGTATATATATTTTTACAGGTATCATTATATGTACATATAAAATTGTTTATTATTTATATATAATAAAAAATAATAAATGACAATTTTTATATATAAACATATAAAATATATACTTAAATATTCTTTATTCATAAATATTCTGTTTATATTTTTATTTTTTATTTTAATATTATTTTTCTTAAATAAAACTATATATTTTCGTACGAGCATAAATGAATCATTTATATACATTTACAAAAATAAATAATTTTACTAATTTAGAAGTTTTAATTTATTCAATTCAGAAATAAAATTCACTGTATATAGAGAATTGAAGTTCTTTTTTTTTTATGATAGTTAAATTCATAATGCGAGTGATTGAATTTAAAACAATAATATCGAAAATTTAAAAAAAAAAACTTTTATTTTCAAGATTCTTCCAAATTGCTAATGGATCAGATAATAATCTTAAACTTACCAGAGCGTTTAATGTCAGCTTTAAAATTACGGAAAACTTCAGATATCCCATTTTCCTGCACTCATATTTGGAAATATAAAATACAAAACGTTAATAAAAACAGAAATTTTGTTCTGTTTTTTGGTTTGAAAATGGATTTTTTTCATGATACCAAATAATCCATTCGTATATAACAATAAGTAAAAAAAATACTTTTATATTATTTAAGAACATTTTATAGATATATAAATTTAGATAAGACATCAATTCTAATCCGCATCTAATTTGTGTGTATCTTTATTATAAATTTATAAATATAAAGATTATATTCATTTTTTATCTAACTAAATTTCTGTTAAAAAGTTAGAAAATAAATTATAATTCTTTTTGTATATATAAACGAATCAGTATATTAAAAGAAAAATAAAAAAAAACATGAAGTTATATATACTCCCTGTAAAAGTTAAATTATATATCCACAAAATGATATACTAAATATATATAGGCATATATTTAGATTATTATATAAATTACATATTCACACATCCATACCTCTACAAGTTTATATACACATATTTTGTTATCTATATATATTTAATATTTCGTTATCTTTTTGCATATTATGAAATAAATTTATATATATTCATATATAGACGAATTGTTTGTACACATAAATTTTTATATCTATAAAATACATACATGAATATATAATAAATTACTGCGATAAAAGGTAAATATATAAGTTTCATATATAAAAGCATATCTTATTCGAATGTAAATATACAATAAAAAAAAACATTCTTTGATAAAAATAATTTTTTTTTTATATTTGATATAATACAAAAATAAAAAAACAATATTCATATCATTTTTATCTACTATATACAAAATATTTTCGGTTCGGGAGTGGCAAGTGTCAGTTTAAATTTTCTATTTCTTTTATCAAAACGAACAAAACGAAAAAAAAAACCAATTTTAATATATTTTTTTTGATATTTTTCTATATGTAATATTACATAAATAAATAAATATTCAATTAATAAAACACATTTTGTTAGTGCAAAAAAAATAAAAATATCCTGTGTTTGTGTCTACAATTAATTTATTTTGTTAAGTGAAAAATAAAATAATAAAAAAACCACCCCCAAAGAATAAAATCTATATATTTTACATTCGAAAATGAAGATCATTACAAATGGATTATTTTCTTTTACAATATTATTAGGTGTGTATATTTTTAATTTAAAATTATTTTTTTTTTAATAATATTATGTTTAGTTAGCTAAGGATATATTTACTTAAATGTAATTGATATGAAAAACAAACAGAAAAAATAATTGTTTTGAATTTTTCTATGCATATTTATGATATATTATTTAAAATTTGTATCTTTACAAAGATTTTTTGAGTTAAATTTTTGTCTGTGTTTAAATTTTTGTTAGATTATTTTTCAAATAACAAAAAAATATCTATTTCTTATGTTCTAATTTCTGAAAGAAAAACAACATCCACATCACATCTAATATATGTGTTTTAATATATACATCTTACCTTACCATTTTGGTATTCGCAAAACGCAATATAACTCTGTATAGAGGACTTATACAGAAGAAAATTGTGTAATAACTTTTGTATGCGAGTATACTAAAATTTTTGTGTGGGTTTTATTTTTATTTATTTTGTGCGTATGTTATTATCTTATTTTATATTTGTTCCGTTTTAACGTGTTTTTATATTTTTTATGAAAAAATGTTTTCAAGTGTAAAATGTATACCTATATATTTCATATATATAATTTTTATATATTTAGACTTTGCGATTTAATGAAATAAACCAAAAGAAAAGAACAGTATAACAAAAAGACACAAACAAAAAAAAAACATCAATGAAATGAATTTCTTCTAACTTTTATATTTTTGAGTTTTTTTTCTTCTTGTTTTTAGCTTTTTTTTTTTTTAAATAAAATAAAGTTTAGTTTTTTTAAATATATATTTATTATTATACATATTTTTTTTTTTTTTATAAAATATATTTCATATATATAACGAAAATATAAGATTCATATATATAGAAATTATAAGATTTGTGAGTTTTATTTGGGAAACTTAAACTGTAGAAAAACAGGTTTTTTTTCAATAAAAGCTTATTTCAATTGAACTATCATCTTTTAGAGACTTATCACATTTGTATATAAAACGCAGGAAAATGTGTGCTTCAAAAATAACTTCAAAAATAGTATTAATTTTCCGGTTAAAAAATGCATAAATTTCATGTCTTATATTTTTACATATTTTTGTATCGGTGCATTAACTTCTTGATCAAATTATGTATAAATAAATATATTGATAAAAATCATATTACAAATAGCTGTTTCCTTTTGATCTCATTGTCTATACGTTAGAATTATCCCATTTAATATATATAGAAAAAAATCTGTGAATTCAATTTTATAAATTCGTTGAGGGTGAGTTTTTAAAGATATTATTTATATTGAAAAAGTTTATTATGACGAAATAAAAAAATGACATCATCATACAAATTCTGATAATAAAATTATGTATCATTGTAAGTTTTTATCATTAAAAATTACTATTCCAATAAAATATTACCGTGTTACCGTGTGCGATAACTCAAATAACTCATACACATTTTTTTAACATAATCTATTCTTTGTAATATAGTATAAAACATATAATAAACGTTATCGCTAATACTACATAAAAAAATTTCCACACTACAAAAATACTAATAATAATAATATATTATTCATTAAAAAATAGAAATGACACATTAATAAACTTATAAAAAGAATTCATAATATTTTTCATTGGTAATTTTATTTTTTCATAATTCATATATAAATTATTTTATATAATGATTTATTTCCATTAATATATAATTATTACTATTGATATATTTTCCGTATTCCATTTTATATAGAAATCATATTTACTATATAGTATATTAAGCATTACGATTCAATAATATGAAATTTCAAATTATTTTAATTTAAATATTTCCTATATATGTATATTTACGTACGTGTATTATTGGAAAATACCTGAGATACATTTCTTATTATATATATATGATTATATTTGTACAATAAATTTATAGCTATAAACAAATCACATATATACATATGTATAATTGTATATATATATATAATAATATGTTTAATATGAATGTTAATAATTAAATCATGAATATTTCAATATTATTAACACATGTTTGCACTTAATTTAAATTCATTGTTAGAAATGGTGTATATATATTATATATACAATATAAGGTAGATAAGGTATACACAAATTTATGTTTGCGGTGGCTTTTACAGTGGCGACGAAGGATGAACAATTGATGAGGGGGATGTGTGATTAAAACATTTTTTTTTCTATGGGAAAAATTCATTGATTTTCATATGACCTGAATAGGGGAAATCAAAATTGAAAAATTAAAACCACAGAAAAGTTTATTAAATAAAATAGATAATTTAGAAAAAGATAATTTTCCGGAAAATTTAGTAACATTTTGGTTTTTACAACAACTTTTTAAAATAAATGAACATTCAGTCATAGCTAAAATTATTCATCCTTCACCACTGCGATAAATCTATACCTATATATTAAATGTTTTAATATACCGCAAAAGCATGTGATATATATGTATATAGAAAACGAATATGATAGTATATCGCAGTTATATAAGTATATTTACTATATATATCACAAAAGTTAAATACAATTTTGTATTGTTCTCAATAAAATGCATTTGTATATATAATTCGAATTTGATATTATATATATGTATATACGTTTTATATGCACATAAAGGGAATTGTTTTATTAATTATCACTATATAATAATATACACTATATATATATACTTGTATATTTGAAATCAACTTTACTTTATCGTATATATATTCAGAATTTAGAATGTTCATTAACAAACAATGTATATATGTTATATAAGGAATTCTATATATTAATAGAATTCTTTGATTATTATTGTTATACTGCTTCCTATATACATATATATTCGTTATATATTCTGCCAACAAACAAAAAATAAAACTCCTAAATTGATTAGATTTTTATTATCCATATCATCAGATATCTCATAACCAACAAAATATTTCATTTACGATTTATATATAGATAAAATGTTCATATGTATTTATTTTTTATTATTATTTATTCAAGCAATCATAATTTAAAAAAAAATGCAACTGAAACCTTATGTTATTTATTTATAGTATATATATACACACCAAAATGTATCTCTATATAACCACCATAACCTATATATATATATATATATATAACCAATGATATATCTGCATTTTGTTAAATAAATAACACAATATAAATTTATTTTCATATTGTATCTATATATATACGATAAACTATCATCCACCACATCATACATATACATATATGGAATATAATAGTTAAAAAAAAAATAGAGAAAAAAAATTTGAATTATTATTGTTTAAATTCTAAATGCGATATTTATGAAATGTGTATATTTGCATATATATTTTTTGGTTATACACACACTTTACCATCATATACAGAAATATTATAGAAATTCCATATATAAAATGAAAAAAAAAACGCGTACATACTAAACTATATATATTGTTTTCTAAATATAGTTAAAATTCGAAAAAGCGTTAAAAATAAAACCACTATCTCTTCAAATATATATATATATATACAAACAAACATGTATGTATGATTGTATGTATATAAAAATATTTATGTTTTTGATATATATCAGATAACAAAACGTCCATTACGCGTATATACGCGAAATAATGAAAGGATCAACGGTTGGGATGTCCTTTTTTCCCATTTATAATTGATAAAGTTTGATTTCATATGATCATCTCTCTGTAATATAGATTATAGATCAAAAATTGAAATATTAATTACGTTTTTAAAATAATTTAATCCCAATTATTACTATTCCTGTAACGAGATTAATGAGTTGTTAATTTCAACTATATCTGCAATCTACATAATATATATAATTGCTGAACAATGAATTATTTTGCGTATAGCGATACATATCGTATCGCTTCTTCCGAGTACAAATATGTTAAAACATTCTTTTTTATTCATAAATGTATATGGTATATAAATACAAAAATATTCTAAAATAAAATCGGTATGGTCTATAATTCTATATCAACATCATAATGCAATACTTGGAAACGTATTTCATTTTAGTTTTACTTGTTATGGTACTTTTACACTACAAATATTTTTCTAAATATATGTACAATAAAAGTGATGACGAGAATATGTATAACCAAAACAAAAATTAAAATATTGTAATCAATTTTCAAATGTTGTCGCTTGTCTGAATTGTTTAACCTAGTTTTTGATTTGCCATATATATATTCGCGTTAACATTCGCATTCATTATTGCATATATACACCACAAAAATATATCATCAAAAAAAATATGATATTTTTAGTAGTAAATATATGTCTCTACTCTATCTGTATATATATAATTATTTTTTCCATAACTATATATTTTTTTTTGAAATAAAAACATTTCACACAACAGATTTCATATCGCATTTTCATTTCAGTTTTTATTTTGTATTTTTTTCTAAAGTATATACAAAATTTTGTTTTTTTTTTTTTTTGATATATGTAATAAATAACAATAATAAATTGTAGATAATATACAAAACAATTTTCTATATATATATATATTATAAGTTTCCATTGTTATTATTTATTTTTTCGATTTATTTTCACATTTTCACAGACCAAACACAAACATTTATCTATATATATACAAACAATAATTATTATGGGAAATTTTTTTTTGAAAACTAAATGTATATACGCATATATACATAAAAACTATACATTCGACTTGTCAACAAATTGTATAATCTATATATAATATTAATAATAAGTGTATATGTAGAAAAAGAAAAACGTTTTCACAAAAAAAAAAAAATTATAATACATAAATAACTATAAATAATTCTAGGAAAAACTTTTTAATAATGCTAAGTGGTTTCTATTACGTTTACGTTTTTTTTTTAATATTGTATTTGTCATTTGTCATAAATTTATATATATATACAAAACTTATTATTATATTAAATGAATCATATTAAACTGAGCGTCATTATTTTTGTATAAATAAAATTATTAAAGTTTTCAATTTAAGAAGAATTTTGCTATTTTATATTCAAAAAAAAGTTTTATCAATAAAAATGTATTAATAAATAATATAAAAATTGTGTTATGAATATATATTATTAGAAAATCACCCAACGTCAAATTCTGACAAAATTTTCAAATATTTAAGAGCGGATTTGAATTATCCTACGGTATAAGGACGATTTTTCTGTTTTTCTATATTTTCGTTTTGACTGCGGAATTCTCGCAAATCTTTTTCCTAATTGCTTTTAAAACAAAATTCTTCTGTTTTTGGTTTCATAATTTCAAAATCAGAACTATTTCTGTTTCGGTTTTTTAAGGACGATTCTTGTTTTATGATGTTTAATATGTATGTGAATCAAGGAAATTAAATTAAATATTTAATTTCATACAAAACTTGTGTAATTGCTTACAATTCAGTTATATTTATTAAATGATAATTGTTATAAATTAAAACAAAAAAAAAATACATGTTTTATTAAGTTTAAGAAAGTTTTTCATTCTTTATATATGCGCTTATTTTGGAAAATTTTTAATTAATTTTATATACATTCTTTTTATTCAAAATAATACGTAATAAAGTACGTACGTTATAATTTATTTGTCGTGATAAATATAAAAATTGAGGCAATATTAGAATATATAAAAGAATATACGATTAGCGATGCGAATTGCAATTTCATTAAAAATGCATTAATAAATTCGCATATTATTTAAAATAATTAAAAAGTAGTGTAGTCAAATTATATTGTAATGTTTAAGTATTCAAAGAAAAATTATCGTACACATTGTATAATCGCGCGCGTTATACAAAGTACAAAAGATATATTAAAACAATACTTCTTTAAATCTTTATATATATATATATATATATATAGTATAAAATCACTGGCGATAAGATGATAAAATAATATAGTACCCATCTCCCGCGCATATCTCTACCTGTTTTTTCCGTTTATTATTAATATAATTAAAGAATAAATATAAGAGAAATAAATTAATCAAACAAATGCATTTTATATGTATAAAAATTGTAGATAGATGATACTGTGAGGTATTGTTAAACAAAAGAGAAAATCTTGAATTTCCTTTAGTATATTTTAGTATACCATATATATAGGAAATTCAACTTCTTCTATTATATCTTTTTATTGTATAAGTTACGTGTGTGTGTATATTTTTTTTTATATATATTATTTATAAGTATAATGTCCATAAAAGGATTTTATTTACTTAAAGATTTTTTTTTTTATCTTTTAACCATATTTGATCTAATATTTAATTTAATTTTTTATTTGTTCATATAACAAAAAAAACAAGAAAAGAAAACAAAATTGTATAGAAAATGAAATAAAATTAAAAGAAAATTTGTGTATATATGGATGGATGGATATAACTCTTTGTCTGGTCTGGCGAACGAGCGATGACAAACGGAAATATATATGT
The DNA here is from genome assembly GCA_958336335.1 of Dilophus febrilis. Lineage (NCBI taxonomy): Eukaryota > Metazoa > Arthropoda > Insecta > Diptera > Bibionidae > Dilophus > Dilophus febrilis. The sequence goes on along the minus strand of OY284470.1, from coordinate 10,147,910 downwards.
TATGTATGTACACATAAATATATGTATACATATATATATAATTTTATTTATATTTTTTTTTATATGAATAAGAAAAACTATATATAAAATCTTGGTTTTTTTTTTGTAGAATATACATAACAACATAACAAGAAGAAGTAAAGAAGTAGAAGAAAAAAAAACTATATTTATTTTTATTATTATTATTATTATTATTTAACAACTAATGATGTATGTAAAATGCCAACATTAGTTTTTAATAAGCACTATGGCTGCTAGGGCCTTTGGCTTTTACCGGAATTAGAAATCATTAATATTATAATTATTAATGTAATTTTAATAATGATGATGAGTATTTGTTATATACTTTCATATATAATTGCGAATATGTGTGTGTAGTAGACTTTGTAAATCTTTGGCTGCGTCCGACACAATATACCAAAGATATTCATTAATTTGATCCCAATGAATAAATGGTGACTTAGTTCATGAATTCAAATCATAAAAAGCACAGAAAAAATTTTCCGGCCAGGATTTGAACTCGTGACCACCCGCAATTGGGTTGGATGCTTTATCAACGGCACCACCAAGTCGTCATATTTATTTTTATATATTTCATTCAATAAACACATGAAGGATTTATATTTTCTTATATATTACCATTCTTATGTATAAAAAAAAAAGATAAGACAATACATATAACTATATATGAAATGAAAAGATATAAATATATCATATACAACAATTGATAATAAAAAATAGTTGTATCACACAAACACACAGAGATTGTTTAGAAAATTTTGTGTTTTCCAGAAATACATATATTATTATTATTATTTAATGCAACAATATCAAATGTTTCTTTATATATATATATACATTTTATTGTATTCGCAATATATCTGAATGTTTCTATATATATTTTATTATAGATTTATTTATGGTGAATATATTTTTTTGTTATAAATAAAGAAAAAAAACAAATGAAATGAAATGATATTTGTTTTGTGTATAATTTAAATTCAAATATCAGAACATTATATATAGTAAATAATGCATTATTGTTTGGGGTTTTTTTTTTGTTTGTATAAAAGGGAGTATATTCTCTGAATAAAATTACAATAAACACCAAACACACAATCGTACTATATATGATATTATTTATAGAAATTACAATATTTTTATGCTTCTTATTTTTTTTTTTGCATATACAATACACTCATATAACATATATATAGTAAAGAAAATATAATAAATGATTTATATAGAATTAGTAATTTTTTTATTGCATTTCATCCATAAATGTAATCTATTCCAATATTGAATATATAAATAATAAGAAACATATTCAAGAAAAATTATTCATTCATATATGCGAAGAATAGTCAAAAATTGACATAGCTATAATTTTTATATAAAATTATATAAAATAGCCCTTCGATGGCTATAACCTCTATGCAATATTTTAGAAGTTATAATTTATTAAGTAATTTTTTGTAATCTGTCATGATATAGATCCAGACAGACCAAATATATATACAATTTTTGGTTTGAACTAGACTAAGGAATCACCCCGTATAATGACAAAAAGCATCCAGATCGAAATCACCCTTTATACAATAAAATTAATTATTCGTCGTTTTTGCTTCTTTTAACTTCTCCATTTTTATATAGATATATCAATTTCCTTGCCATTAATTTCTACAAATCATCCTTGCAATGTGTTATTTATACACGTATATGATGTCATTGCATTTTGAATCAGTCAGAATAATTAAAATGTGTTAAGCTCTAACATATATACATGGTCAGCTATAAAAATGAATTTAAAACAATATCATTAATGTAGATATATCAAGCAAGATATATAAACCATTGATATAGAAAGGAAAACATTTTTCTATTATTTTTCTTTAAAATTATTTTATATATACATCAATTTGCAGATTGAATATAAATCTCATATTTTATATTATCTATAACTAAATATAAAATTATATTATAATAGTTTATTGAAATATGAAATGATATATATTTGTGATGAATTTCTTTTCTTTTTATCATTATATATACATATACTTTTTGTGAAATTGAATTAGAAAATTGTTATATATTGTTTAAAGATGTATTTTAAAGTGTTTTAAACATTTACCAAAATCGTATAGAGATACAAAACTTTTTTCTATATACATATAGGGTATATAAGTAAAAAGCTATTATAACAAATATTATATATAGATTTAGTAGAGTATATATATAGAAATAATCTTAAGAATATAGTTTAACAAATTGACCAAATGCCCTATACATACAAATAAGATAATATATATAGAATAACCGAATAAAACTTTTAAAACTTTATTGTTGTACTTTATCTATTACTATATGCGAAACATTCATGCATTATATTGTTGTATATTGTTATTGTATATATGGCATCGAACAAGTTATATTATAATATTCTCTCTATATATATATATAGATTTATAGATACGTGTTTATATTAAAGATGATATGCAATCTGATATATAGTTTTATTACTTAATAGTTTCATGTATATAAATATATATATTCAATATATCCATTGTTTAAGTTTTCTTTATATATACAAACAAACTTTTCATTTATCCATTCATATATACTATACATACCTTGGGATATTTTTGTCAAAATAAAAAATAATCAAAATAACATTGTCATATTGAAAGCTAATATCTTATATAAGATATAATAATCATAAATTTTTTTTTTATTCTATAATATATAGTAATATTAAGTGTAACAACACCGGAAGTTGAGGCTCGTCGTTTGGTATTACAAGGACGTCGTACAATAACAAGACATTATTATCGTAAGTATTTATATTTTTAACCATAATACCATAATAATGTATACTGCGTTAACTAAATAAAAGGAAGATTTATAATTTATTTTTTTGTTTTGGGAATAATATAGAGGGATTGGCGATACCAGCTTGGGCTATTATTGTAATATGTGCTATTGCTAATTTAATAATCGGTGTAATATTATATTTTGTAATGAGAAAAATTGTATTATCCGGTTCGACAACAGCCACAAATACATATACACCGGCTCACATGGATGAGGTTTAATTTATAAGAGGATAATAATTTTTAATTTTTTTTTTTTAAGATTTTTTAAGAGGTTTTTTTTTTGTTTTTTTTTTTATAAATAATGTAATGTAAAAGTAAATTTGTATAATAACCGTACAGTTTTTAATATAAATTAAATAATTTTTCATATATAAAATACAATTTTTTCAACAAATGTTATTAAAAATATATTTTGAATAAAATAAAATTAAAAACTCTTGTACATTTTTTTTTTAATTGGTTTTGGAAAGTGTAATTGAATACGATATTTCGTTAGACAGAGTTTCAGAGTTCGTTATAACTCTGTGGTGTAAATGTTAAAAATGCCAACCTAAAATTCTAACGAAATTTTGGGGTCGAATCCTACTGAATGCATTCAATATATTTTGTGTTTTCGGTTATTTTTCGAATCTAAATTTTAACGCAGAGTTGTATTTTCCGCTTTGCGTTGGTCGTACGGCTAATTATACCGACACCGTAAAAGCCACAAATTAAGAAACTAACAACAGAAGACTGTTGTTGGACGCTAAAACCAGATTGTTGGTTGTTAGCGAAAAATTTATTTATTTATTTTTATTTTGTTAGATAACAATATTTTGATCATTTCGATTTTTCTGTTATCAAGAACTTTCAGTTATGGATTTAAACTTTAATGAAATCATGAATGAGGATGATTTTATATAATAAATCGTCAGTTTCAGTGTCTCTATAATCGCATGTTTATGACTTTGCAATGTCTCTTTTAGTTATCCTAAATTGTTTCCTATAATCATATTTGAACTGGAAATAAACGAAATTTATATATGATAAAAACAATATAATATAATTTATCTATTTATAAAATTGTTACATGTTTCAATTCATTTATTCTGAATGTAATATCGATATATTTGTAATAAATTATATTTGTAATAAATCAATTTTTAATTGATTTTTCAATATGTTTCAAAAAATTTCATCGATAAATTATTAATATTTATAGATATATTAAATATTTAATTTAAAAATGATTTTAATTTGCATAAATAAATATGAAAAAAAATAAAACAAAGTAAATTAAATAAACTCTTAACCCCATTTTTATATATAGATATCTGCGATGATGAGCTCTGCTGTTTGTGGTTTGTATACCATATATGTAAATATTTATTAATACATATTTTACACGCAAAATACAAATATATATTCAATTTATTATACATAAATATAATTTATATATTTCAATTAAATACCTGTTAATAAACTATATATAAATATGTATAGTAATGCAAATTTTGATTTAAACATATTTATATAGCAATATATTACTTATATATGTTCAATTGATATATGAATTTAAAGTATATATTTTATTATGGTTGCGATATATATGTAAAATTAAATTACGTGTAGATTTATTGAAAATGTTTAGATGAAAATTTAATTTTAATTGGAGTTTTTCCAAAAATTTAACAATGAACTTTTCAATATAACTATAATAATATAATCTATTGAATTAATTCTTTTTCAACGTAATTTTATACTACTGCGATTATTCCGAATTTAATGCACTGCGATGCGCGTTTGTATATATAAAACAATTTAAAATTATATCTATAAATATATTTTGTATATACATAAAATTGTTTTTTGTAATTAAAACATATTCAAAATAAAATGTATATAGAGATTATGTTAAAAAAAAAATCTTTGTATTGTATATAAAAATAAAAATTTTTAATTAAAACAAATTCTATATTTATATAAATTGAAAAATACAAAACAGTTTTTCTATTCTTTTAGACGCGGTTCTTCGATAATAAAATAACAATACATATATAATTGTTATTTCTCGCCAACAAGTAAACAAAAAAAAAATGTATATTTTTTTATATATTCCATTTTATTATTTAGCTATTTTTATATTTTTTTTTTTAAAATGTTCATCAAATTTTTATTTTGTTGCATTTTATTACATATTAAAAATAGTTCCACAAATAATTTTTTTACCATTTCTCTCTATATATGATTTATCGCTATATACGCTACAAAACAGACAATAGACAAATTAAAAAATTGCCAATCTATATATTATATGAATATGCCAACAGGCATTTATCTACCTGCGTTATATTAATGGTATTTTTATAAAAAAAAAAAAATATTTTCACCTGAATCGCAAATTCTCTAATTTGTTTTAACAAAAAAAAATACAAAAAATTAATTTATGATTTCTATATATACATAAAATTGAGTGTATTATCAAATAAAAAAGAAAAAAAACCACATTTTAAATATTTGCTTTTTAATTAATAAATATTCATCTCTTTATTATTATTATTATGAATTTAACAAACATATAATAGATGAGAATTAAAAAAAAAAAACAGAACAATCAAATAAATAAATTAAGAAAAATAAACAAACAAACAGAGTTTATTTTATGAATACATTAATTTTTTCTTTATAGAATTTTTTCGCACATTGTCTATAAAAAAATCGTGCGTAAACCCCCGCATCAATAAATTTTTGTTTTTTTTTTTTTTTTAATATACGCACAATAAAATGTTTCATTAAAAAAAAAACACAAATTATAATCAAACTTAATTCAATATATATTTATATTATGATGTTAATTATTTATAAAAAAATAAATAAAATAAAATAAAATAGGTGTTATATATATGATTTATGTTTTTAAGCATTGAAGCATTTTCCATTGAATTGAATATGAAAATAACTTATTATAATTATTTTAAGCGTGTATAAAAGCATATATAGTGGAACGAGGTAGGTATATTAAAATAAAAATCAATTAACGTATATAATTGATAATTTATACTTAAACTCTGCTCGAGTGACTGCTCGAGTAATTTTTTATTTATAACATTTTATTATTGATAACCTCTGCTCTATGTTGAAATTTGGAATTTGTCTAAATCAAAACTATGACAATTAATTTATTATAAAGAAAAACAAAAATTATTGGTATAGTTGAAAAATTCAATTTATCCTCCTATATATAAACTATTCTCATGAAATGTTCCTACATGCATTTTTTTATTTTTTTATCAGAATACCAAGTAATTCATATATAGAAATATCATTTTATTTTTTTAATGAGGTTGAATCTATATTATTTTTTCACACTTTTTTTCCCACGAAATGTTATCAAAAAATATTGAATTTCTATTCTTGGAAATTTTCTATTTTTTAAATAAAAAAGTTACATATCATTTTGATGTGTTTATGCAAAAAATTTCTGATTTCATTTATTCATTCATCTATGGTACATATGTATAAGGATATTATATTTCTTCTTTTTTTTCTATTGAATTTTCCAACTGTATATGTAGAAGTTTTTGTTTTTATAAAATATATAGGAAACATTTTTACTGCAATATTATTATTATTATTATTTACAAATTAATTGCATCCATATGTACATTTGAATATTTTTGCTTTGCGGTTATGTTAAATAATGTCATAATATACAATTCCACTCTCTTGTTGAAACAAAAAATTATATTCATACATATATATACATTTTCATAAATATTTAGGGATTAAAATTAAAAAATATCTATAGATATATTATTATTTTTTGTATATAAATATAGGGATAGAAATCACAAGAGTTCATTATAATGTTCAAAAAAAACTATTTATATATGTATATATTCTATACAATAAATCGGTCTGCACTTTAATATTTGTTGAGCATGCCATAAATTAATTAAAATTTATGCATTTTATATAATATAATATTGTTATTATTCTGCAATTATTATTAAATTATTACTAAATAAAATTTATATAGAAAATTGTATAATCTACTTTTAAATATATAGATAAATATTTTATAACCGTGATTTTTTTTAATATGTATATTGTATATATATATGATATGAATAAATATTCCATATATATAGTATATGATTATTAATTAATTACTATATAATATACAAAAATATTTTTGTATTATATTCGTACACTAATAATTAGAACAATTTAATATCTTTATGGAATTTTTTATAATAATATATATCCCATATATATATATAAAACAGAATGTATTCCTATATACCATATAGGATATAGTATCTTTTGATGATCATTGAATGATAATAATATACAAAAGGATATATAGTATAAATGAAATGAGTGCAATGCGAGTTGTCGAAAGCTCGAGTCGTCGACAATTGAGAAGAGCGAAATTAAAAAGAAAATGTATGGAAAATATATGGAAAATTGACGAAAAAACCCAATTGAGAGAATTAACAATGATTCTAAAAATATAAAAAAAAAACAAAGGTAATTTGCATTATTAAATTCACCAACCTTATTTGGTGAATACTTTGTTTTGTTTTGTTTAAAAATTTTCCTTTTAAAAATATATTTTATTTAATTATTTATTAGTTTTAGCATTCGATTAGAAATAATTTTTAAAAGGAAAATTCCTTTTTCCTCATAAAATTCACAAAAAACAAAAGTTATCTCAGATAATTTTCTTATTATTTTATAGTAAATAAAATAATAAGAAAATTCTTCTATAAAATAGGCATTTTTTATGATAAAAAATCCAAACGATGTTTTACTATTAAACTTATAGTAAATAAAATAATAAAAAACCATTGTAGAAAATTCCTCTTGAAAACTACTTTTCTATGGAAAAATATCACAACAATAATTTACCATCAAAACTGATAACAGATCGATTGATAAAAAATATTGAAGAAAATAAATTATTGTAATAAAAAAAAATATTTAAAAAAAAACGTAAACAAAACAAAACCAATATGTAAATCAGGTTGGCGAATTTAATAATGCAATTATCTAATTCATCAACCATTGTTTTTTTTAAATTGTGCCAAACTATAATAAATGTTTTAATTTTCTTTTCTCTCTCATGAGAATTGTCGATAACTCGAGTTGTCGTTACGTCGTGTTGCTCCGAATGAAATGCATGGTCACGCAAATATCAAATGAAATGAAATATATGAATATAATCGCATATATATTATTTGAATATATATAATTTGTAATATTATTCATATTATATATATATATATTCTAAATAAGAATTCTATTTTCTATTTTAATCATAAAAACAATTCAAAATTTTAATTAAATTAATATGAAATATTTATTTTTCTATATATATACATAAATTATTATAACCATATATATATATATATATATAACTTAATTTTACACAATTTTTCAATATACATAGGGTGAGTTGGATTTTAAATATTTTTAAGATATAACTCGCATACACATCGGTGTTTATTTTTGATCAGTGTTTGATCTTGTACAATCTATTGAATAATTCGAAATAAATAAGAAAACTAAAACACAATACTGTTTTGCTTGAATGCTGCTGATTAAATTAAAAATTCAAATGAAAGAAATTCTTTTTTTTCTCCACAGACACTCAATCAATTTTACGTCACTAAACATTGTGACAAAATACTATTCCTTTTTCGATGTGTTTGCGAATTATCTTTGAAAATAATACACATTTTTTAAATAAAGAAAATAAAAATTATTATTATTATACAAATTATATATGAGTATGCTCTGATGTTGATGCTGGTGAATGATAATTATGATTATGATGTTCTTCATCTTCTGGTACTTCCCAATACAATTCATCATCATGATGATCAGATTTTGATAGTTTACTAAATGGACGAATTCTTAATAAAATACCTATATTATAAAAAATATCAAAAATAAAGAAAATATAAAAAAAAATATATTGATAAAAAATCTTGATAAAAAAAATATATATAAAATAAATAGAAATAAAAAACATTTCTTTTTGAAGTATACAAAAATTTTATATTATTTTTAAGTTTTTTTTTTTGTTTTTTTTGTTTTCTTTTATAAATACAAACCTGTCAATAATCCCCCTATTATTGCAACTATTAAAGTGGAAATAATTCCTAAAAATTGATAATATCCTTGTTGAACGGATGTTCTACCAAATCCCTATTTCGTTATAAATTTTTTGGTTAAATTAAAATAATAATATTAAATATGTTTTTTTGTTTATAATGCTGAAAAAATTCTTTCTTATCTTTTTTTATATATATACGTATATATAGAAAATTATTCATATATATACAAATGAAAGGAAATGTTTTTGTATAAATTTTGTGGTTTATATAATAGATAGATAGATATATGTTCAACTATAAATATATATATATATTACAATAAAACTTACTCCAATAATAATTTCATGATGTTCTTTGTACTCCATTGCAATCGTTGAATTGATTTCATTCATTGCTGGAAATATTTCTACTAATGTATCTTTATAGTAATCTTTTTTTGCTGTTATTGCATAAATACCAGAACATATAGCCGATATAATTGCTGGAATACCATGTAAATTGTGTACACCACAAGTATCATGAATACGTAGCTTTGATGTTATTACTGGCTATGTATAAAATATAATAATAATAATATATAATATTAAATAATATATAATATTAAAATTTTCATAAAGTGAAAATGTACAAAATTGTATAAATAAAATAATTTAATAAATGTCTATATAGAAAAAGAGAACTTTTGAAATATATAAATTTATATACCACGCACATATAGAATTTATTTTGTATAAATGCGGTTGTTGAATATAAAATTATTTTTTTTTTATTTATAAAATATTCGTTTAATTATAATAAACTCTATATACAGCTAGAATAACAAAAATTGTTATTAATTAAAAGGCAACGTAGTATAGTATATAATAAATTAATATTTATATATATAAATAGAGGAAGTTTTCCAAATAATTAAATTTATCAGTGTTTTTTTTTTTTTGCTTTTAATTCTATTCATTGAATTAAATTAATAATTGATGCAATTCGATATTATTGTTCGAAATTAATCAAATTATGGCAGAAACATAATATGTATAAATACAAAATAAATTTTTTCCAGGATCATATGTGTATTGTAAATAAATTCTATATATAAATAGAGGTAAATAAAATTTACAGAGGGTCCTTGAAAGGTACAAATTACTATAGTCTGATAAAGAGTTGGCGGGTGGATTTATAAGTGGAAATTATCTAAAACCTTTTTTTTTCTTATTCTTAATTCTGAGCTATGAATTTCGTAAAATTTGTTATAAACCTATATATCAAAAAAACATCATCAACTAATTTCAATTTACAATATATGGTACATATCATTATTTATAACGAATCAACATCGGCTGTATGACTGTTTTTTTATGGAGCACTCTGGCAATTGTATATATTTAAAATATAGAAATTATTTAAAGGTTTTTAAATAAATTCAAAAATTTATATATATATATATGTAAATGTACTATAATGAATAAATTTATATATATCATCATAATATATATAGTATTATTTAATAGTTCAAAGAATGAAATGTTTGAAATACTTTGTAGTATAGTTTTACAAATGAATTCTCAATAACACACAATTATCATATTTATTTCTGTGGTATTATAAACTCGTAAAAGCATATACGAACGACTGTATATATATAGTATATAAAATAAAAATAAATCCATATATATATATATATATATATATATATATATATATATATATATATATATATACATTTTAAATATACATGATTTTATATATATATATATATAAATTATTATTACATGCAAATTTTATTAATGAAAAATTTAATGATATTCATAAAGTGAACATTTTCTATATAACCATAATATATGGTATATAGAAAATTACATACAAATAGGATTAAAATATAAATTAAAAGTTTATATGGAAAATTTATGCAGTGTGTGTATTTTATTAAAATAATGATATATTTTCTATTGTTCAAAAATATTTTTTTTTAATCCATTCATTCGTGAATGATCTCAAAGGATTTAAAAATTAAAATCACAATAAAAAAAAAAGTTATTTTATATATTGACATTTATACTATTATATATATATAGATGGTTAATTGCGGTTCATAATTTTAATAAAATAATTGGTCTTTTAAAAACGATTTAAAAAGTATAATTTACAGGTTTATTATAAAATTGATAATTGAAACTTACCGAAAGATATCTATATCCTAATACAGATAATATTCCCGATATCATACCAATTAAAATGGCTCCATGAGGTCCAATATATAAATTACATACAGAACCAACAGCAACACCACCAGCTAATGTTGAATTTTGTATATGTACCATATCCAATTTATGTTCATGACTTACAAGTGCTGACATTACAAATGTTGTTACTATAAAATTTTTTTTCACATAAATTAAAATGAAATTATCCATGAATGATATGTGTTTCTATATTTTGTTATTAATATTATGTATACTTATATAATAATTAATAATAATAATATTCTTGTTTAAATATATATTACAAAATGTATTACAAGAAGATCAGATAGGTTATATAAATATGTTTTAAAATATATACATATAATATGTAATACTCTTGTGAAAATTAACTTATAACATATATCTATATATATCGTCGTTTATGTTAAAATATCATTTACTAGAATATTATAAATATAGTTAAGTTATCATCTCTATATATAAAAGATATGTCAAAGGAAATTCATTAAATTTTTTGTATTTTATGGAAAATATTTTATATAAAAAAAACTATGTCATAAAATATTCTCTATGTAATTTATTCGGGATTAAATTTATTATCAATATATATAATATATATATTGATATTATATTTACCTGTTGATGCTCCTAATGCTAAATAAGTATTTAATATTGCCATTTCTTGTGCGTCACCATCCAATAGAACGGAATTAAAACTTGGCCAAAATACCCATAAGAAAACAGTTCCAATCATTGCAAACATATCCGATGTATATGTTGGTCGTTCATTTTTACCCGACATATTATGTTCTTTTGATGGTCGCATCATTAAACTGACCGCCAAACCAAAATATGCACCAAATGCATGTACTGTTATTGAACCGCCCACATCTGTTATCTAAATATATATATTTAAATATACAAAATATATATAGATAGATGTAGATATATAAATATGTTTAGTTAAATTTAATATAACTATTTACAATTAAATATGTTATATCTATAGTATACCGACACAAAGTAATTGTATATATAAATCGAAAATGTTAACATATTTATTAATATATATATATATATATATCTACATGTTGCTCATCATATATGTTGTAATATATAGAGATTTAAATTAAATAATAAAATATATTGTAATGATATACAACGTGTTATAAAAGCGATCAGTAAAAAAATTTCACGATGTTGTCAAATATTAATATTCCGTGAAGACACATCTATATTAAACTAATTTATAGAAAAAAAACTTCTGGGGATGCAACGTACTGCAACCTACAACGATTTTTAAACATTTTGATTTTTTTTTTTTTTTGAATTACCGCCTTGAATTTTCTTAAAATTTGATTTTCTCAATCGGAAATATGAAAGTTCAATCAATTTCCGATATTTTATAGAAGAAAATTTGGAAATCGTACCATTGGTTAAAATGATTCATCATTGCGGCTTACGATGATCATAATTAACTATCAATCAAAATTGGATTGGATTTTCTATTCTCAAAATGATAGAAAACAATCGATGATTTTATTGAATATAGTGATTAGGAATTTTTTAATGAAATTTGTTAAGTTGTAAAACCTTTAATACTTTAAAACGTACAATTAATTTTACAAAATGTTAAAGGGTATGTTAATTTTAATTGTAACATCATGTATAAAAAAAAATTGATTTAAACATAGGTACATTTATTATTATATACAATATATTCTGTGAATTAAATATTTGCTTGCTTTTATGTCCATAATTAATTTACATATATCTATTTATATAATATATAATTGACTATATGTTTTATATATATAAAGGTCCAGAGATATATATATACAATTCGAGTTTATAATTTTAAATAGTTTAAATGTCCATTGAAATTTTTTCATAACATATAGTACAAATATAGAACACAATAAAATATGATGAAGGATCAAAGTGATATAAATAATTTAAAAGCTAAAAGAGGTGGACTCTCTGTTATATAAATTTGTATTTAAATTTAAACTTACTTTCATCATTTCCACTTGAAAATGTTCATTCGCAGAAAATATAGCAATTTCAAATAAACCCATAATTAATAATTGTACGGGTGTTGTACGACCCAAGAGGGCACCCATACTGATTAGAACCACAGCCGTTCCAATATCAGCGCCAATCATATCATCAAGTGATAATCTATATATTTTTAAATTAAAATTTCAATATAAAATTCTTCCATTACGAATACTAAAATTGTAAGTATAAGTTATACTTTATATAACCCTCATTTAAGGCTAAAAAACCTCGTGTTATCATACACCATTGAACGCATAAACCGGCTACAAAAATATTAAATCCTGTTGCACTATATCCATATTTTTTCAAAAATGACATTAAAAATCCAAAACCAACAAATATCATAACATGAATATCTTGAAAATCTATATATTATATAATGATAATAATATACCAAAAAAAATTAAAAAAAAAACAAACAAAATTATTAATTAACATGTTTTTTTTTGTTTTTTGTTTAATTATTTAACATATTATATAGTTAAAACAAAACGCTGCTTCATTATAATGAAAAATGAAAATAATAAATATATGATAATTATTAATATATTATATGGTCTTTAACAATATAATATACTTAAACGCACAGAAATGATTATTAAATAATGAGTATACAAATGAGAAAAAAAGAAATATTTTAAAAATAAATAAAAAAATTTTCCTCACACATATAGGAATAATTTCAATATGTATATATATAAATAATAGTTTTCTTTTTTTTTTTTTGAAAATTGTATATATTTTAAAAAAAATTACTATCTGAAAATTTCAATATATACTCACGTGCATATTTTGATTGTTCTTTTTGTTGTTCAATTAATATAGCATTAACGGAAACATTTTTTGATTTTGGTAATAAATGATCATCATAACGTCCAAAAACACCATAAATTATTAAAAATATTATTTGTACAATAAATAATATAATTAATTGATTATTTATTTTCATTTTTATTATAGAATTATTAGATAAATTATTTTTTTTTTATTGAAATCACAAAAGAAAAACGTTTTAAATTTTCCTATTTCAATATTTATATTTTGTTTTTAATGATTGATTGATTAATTGATTGATTTATTTAATTATTTAATTTTTTTTTTCTAAATAAAATTATGTAACAATTTGAAAAACTATTTTATTTGTTAAATATAATTATATACTATTATAATTTTGCACAGACACAGAACACGCATCGGCACTTATAATTAAGACAAAATAATTTTCATTTTTTTTTTCTTAATTATAAACACGTAAGTAAGTCTCAGAAAAAAAAAATAATCATCATCTGATACACATTAAAGTTAGTTGATATCTAAAAACACTATAATGAATATAATAAAATTTTAACAATTTTTTGTTTTTTTTTTATCGTTTTTAATTTCAATTTAAAAATCACATTTTTCTAAACATCAAAAGAGAACTAAAAATTAAAAATAAAAAAAAACATCATCAAAAATTATTGTAACAAAAATTCGTTTTGTTTTAACATCAATAAAATAAAAAATAAAAACTAAACTGAACGCTCTCCCCGTGTATATGCGTATGCATATAGAATATAGGTAATAAAAAAATAATAAATAAATAAATATTTGTGTTAAAATTTTGTTTTAATTTTTTTATATATTTGAAACAGACGTGTTTTTCTTTTAGTTACGCTTACACAATAATTACGCCTTGTCCAATATTAGAACTTATATCTCTGTATTTAAGTTTTATAAAAATCACAAAAGAATTTTTAATGGTTTTGTTTTTTTTTAAATAATTTTTTTTCTCTGATTTTAAATTGTTTAATATATATATAAAGAACTATATATAATTCAGATTTTTACGTTCTTAATTATTTTTTTTAAATATAGCGTTTTACTAACAATTGCAAAATAGACGCACACACAAAAAAACCTGTGTAAATATAAAAAAAAAACGATAAAAACAATCGTTAAATATATGAAATGAAAATTAAATACAATTTTTGATTCGTACACTTTTTTTTGTAAATTATATTATTTTTTATGTGTCTCTATCTATTTGAAAATGAAAATAAAAAATAAAATATGATGAATATCTCATTATGTCACATATAGCAGATTATCAGAATATATTGTTTTGTATACGATTATTATGATTATGATAATATTTACATTAATTCATCCGTTTGCTATTTTGAGTTTATATATAAAAAAATTGTATAATATATCAAATATACATTTTATTAATAAAGTATTTATACTATTTATATACGTTCATTATTATATTATTATTAGTATACATTACTATATGTATATAAATTATAAAGAGTGTGTATAATGTGGTTTTTTATTTATCTATATTTGTTTGGTTGAAATTAATCTGTTTAATATAAAATAAACAATTATTATATATAATATAGCATCATTTAACTAACTATACCGCATATTATCATTTGTTTTTTTTTTTATTTTTTATATGATTTTATTATTATTTTATAGGCAATCAATTTGCAAAAAAAAAAATTTAAACAAAAAATTAAAATAATATCATTATAATATGATCGATGGACTATATTTAAACAAATTGATAATTCTATATTTATCTTTTAAAAAACAAAATTTTTTTGTTAATGTGATAATTTATATATAGATAAATATATTTATTTTAATAAAACCAAAAAAGAATATTATCATTTATATTGTAGGTTAATCGGTTAAGGTTAAATATAACTGGATGTATATATATATATATAGAGAAATGAAATTGATATACATACCCACATATATGTCTGTATGAACAGACTTAGCATTATCCCACAGGGCGATTAAAGAAAGGGAGTCAAAATTTGTAAAATAATCAGTATAAGAAATGGTGTTTTTTTTACTATGTAAGGGTTGTTGTAAAAACACCATAACTTATAGGAATCCGTTAAATAAGAATAACATTCAGAGATTCATTTGATAGATAATTAAATTATCTAAAAACTTCCCTTACCGATCAAATATCGTTGTAGAACAAATTCTATAGTGAAAATCTAAAAATGTAAAAAAATTTCAATTTAAGTCTACTAATCTTTGTATGGAAACCTCATAATATTATTGTAAATTGGGAAAATTCAATTTATTTTAGTTAAGTTTCACCCTTAAAATTAATGCCATTTTATGGAATATTCACCCTTTAGAATTGAAATGCTTAGAGATTGAATTTTACCTCTTATTACAGAACAAAATATTTTTTTTATTATAGAATGGAGCGTTTTTTCATAACTTGCCAGCAATAGCCAGGAACGTAACATTTAAGCATATTAGATTTTGTTCTTACTTTGCTTTACTTTTTTGCACTTATGTAACTGACGATTTGTCATCTATTCACACTCCCACTATAGATCCCTTAGATATCTGAATATTTTCCTGTCAACGAAATGAACCTATACAATATTTAATACGGTTACAGATCAATTTTCACAGTTTATTGATGGATGTCGTTTTGTAAGAATCATATAAGAATTTGTTCATCACAATATCTAAAATCCATATGGAATTCACTAGTCATTTACATTTTATTTTTCTACGTGAATTATTACAATGTGTTTCTGGTATAGCTTCCATGACATGACTATTATATATATACATAATGCGTTGTATTTGTTTTGTTTTTTTTTTATTATTGTGGTTAAAAGAAAATATAATGGATCATTTGATTGAATGAATTAGATTACAAATATATAAGTATAGTAACACTTCGTTCAATAATGTGTGTGACTAATTAATTAAAACACATTTTTTTGCCAAAATTCGTTTTTATTCATCAAGATAGTCCCCTTTTAGGGAGATACAATCATTCCAACGCTTTTCCAATCTTTCGATACCGCCTTTGTAAAACGATTTTTCTTTGCCTTCAAAATAGGCGTTAGTTTCGGCGATTACTTCATCATTTGAGCCAAATCTCTTACCACGGAGCATCCTTTTGAGGTCTGCGAAGAGCCAGTAGTCGCTGGGGGCTAAATCTGGAGAATACGGTGGATGGGGAAGCAATTCAAAGCCCAATTCGTTCAATTTTGCCATCGTTTTCATTGATTTGTGACACGGTGCATTGTCTTGGTGGAACAACACTTTTTTCTTCGCCATATGAGGCCGTTTCTTTGCGATTTCGACTTTCAAACGCTCCAATAACGCTATATAATAGTCGCTGTTGATGGTCTGCCCCTTCTGGAGATAGTCGATGAATATTATTCCATGCGCATCCCAAAATACAGACGCCATAACCTTGCCAGCCAACTGCTGCGTCTTTGGTCGCTTTGGGCGGCTTTCGCCGGCTGCATGTCACTCAGCAGACTGCCGATTTGACTCTGGAGTGAAATGGTGGATCCATGTTTCATCCATTGTGATGTACCGTCGCAAAAACTCCGACTTATTGCGCGTAAACATGTCCAAACAGCTCTTTGAATCATCGGTTCGTTGTTGTTTTTGCTCCGGTGTGAGCAAACGCGGCACCCATTTGGAACACACCTTTTTCATACCCAAATGTTCGTGTATTATGGTTTGTACACTGCCTGCTGATATCTTCAGAATGTCAGCAATCTCCCTCACTTTCACTTTACGGTTGGACATAATGATTTTCAGTGTTTTTTCAACGTTTTCCGGAATAACAGCGTCATTTGGCCTTCCAGTAGATGGAATGTCATCGGTGTCTGTACGACCACGTTTGAATTCGGCATACCAATAACAAATGCTTCTTTTTGATGGAGCAGAGTCCGAGTAATGTTTTTCAAGCCATTCCTGGCATTGAACAGTATTTTTTTTCATTAAAAAACAATGATAAATCAGCACACGGAATTGCTTTGAATTCATTTTTTTTTAAAACACAAAAATAGCGTCACTTATAGCACTGTAACTTGTAAACAAATGATCTGATTAACATATGATGTTGACAGTAAGCCTAAAAAGGTTGCCAAATGCGAAAAAAAATATTGATTTAGTTCTAGGGACGCCATCTATGTGTCAGTCACACACATTATTGAACGAAGTGTATTATGGTTATATAATGAGTGTATTATGGTTATATGTATTATGGTGTTATATCTATCTATAATAATAAGAAATATATATTTATATGTGAAAAAAATAAACATTTTTAGCAATTGTTTGCCGAATATATGCGATTCTTTTTTTTTTTTGCTCTATTGTATATTCCTTTTTCTTTTCTTTTTTTTAAATATGGTCCAGTTTTATAACTTGAATGTATTATTTATTTATGTAATATTATTATTATTATTATTGCTATTATTGTTATTATCGAAATGTACATAAATATAATATATTTATTTTATTCCAATTCATTGTATTATCATACTATATATATTTGGTCGAACAATTCATTTATCGACAATGTATATGAGAAATTTCAATGTATAAAAAAAATAAATATATTATTATTATTATTATATTGCCATTGTTATATTTTGTTATGTTATATGTTATACTGTATGGTATTGTCAATATTATTCTTTTTTATTTTTTATTATATATATACTATACATAAACTATCCAAATATCATATATATAATATACTATATAAATAAAGTTCGATTATGGTCCATTTTCACCCTCTATATACCAAATAAATATATATACATGAATATAATAACAAAATATATATACTTATATAAATAATTTTATATATATATATATGATTAATGATATATGAGATTTTCATTATATTATATGTATATATTAATGCTATAATATTATTATTATCATTTGTTTTGTATATATATAATATTATTGTATTCAATTCATCTCTATATAACATATATAAACATTAAGCTTTAATATACAAAATAACAAATATGTACTTTAGTTTATATATAGAGACAATTTATTTAATACATAAACAAACACATCATAAATCGTTTATTGTTCCTTATATTATATTATATATGCTTTTACATGTGCATATATATAAAATTACGATATTGCATTAATTATAAATAAATTCCAATATATATTTTAGCTTGCTTTACATATATATAATAAAGTTATAGAGTCTTAACGTATACATATAGGTCTTTTGAATTAAGAATGTCTATTGATTTTATTATTTCCATTTATCTACTATATATTTTATTGTAATATATTTCATTATTTAGTAATATACAAATTACCTTTTCCTTTTATATATATAAAATACTGTATTTTTTTTTTATTTAATAATTTATAAGAAGTGTATTTATGTAAAAAAAAATAAATAAATACCGTCTATATTGGAAAATGGAAATGGAAAATTTATACATTTTGCTAGAAAAATGACAACGTGATGTATTTATATATATTTTTTCACGTTACAAATGACGATGGGTTTTAGAGTTTGACAACAGTCGTTTCTGTTTCATAATTTGTTGCTTTTTACGCGGTGTCGGTAATTAGCCGTACGATCAACCGCATTGGTTGTAAATTTGCAACTTTGTTGTGAAAAATCCGATTAGAAAATATCCGATAAACACAATACAAATTGAATGTCTTCAGTATTCGGTCCAACAACCCAAAATTTTGTCATAATTTTAGGTTGTCGTTTTTTTATCAATTACACCACAGAAATTTATATTACAAAAAAAACATTAACATAAAATGTATCTGTTACTTATTTATATATATATATATAGGAAAACTGTCCATCAAGATATTTTATACATGGAAAATTATATAAAAAAGAAATTGTAATTATGTTTATATGAAGACACAAAGAGGACTTTTAATGGTATATTATGTATACTTATTATTTATTATAAACTCAATATTTTGATGTTTTGTCTACTGACAAAACATTTTACAAAAAATACACAGCAATATGAACTAACTACGTTTATGATGAAAAGCTTATAAAAAAAAACATGAAAATTTATTTTAACTTTTCAAATATTCATTAAATGTTATAAATAATCGCATATATAAAAAAAAATATGTTACTTATTATTATTGATTATTCAACTATACATATATTTATTTTTATATACTTAAAAGTAAAATTTTATAAAAAACCATGAATGAATGGCGGGCGACGGTTATCAATTAAAATGTAGAAAATTTCAATATTTATTGAGACATATTTTTTTGTTTCTTATTAAAAAGAAAACAGATTTTTATTTTAATAATAAATGTGCAAGAGTTTTATATAATGATTATTGAACATCGACGAATAAAAATAAAAATCTTCTTATAATGAGAATGGGATATTGAATTTTTAAGTAGCATTATTTTGTTTTTTTTTGATAAAAAAACTGACTGTTTTTTTTTTCATCAAAAAAGGTATATAAAATTATTTTTATTCTATATAGAATGTATATTTAAAACAAACGCCATTAATAATAATAATAATAATAAAGATTTAGTATTTTTTAGGATTATTTTTTTTTTGTTTTTATAAATGTTTATGCATGATTAATTACAAAATGAATGATAAATTTTAATCGCTTTATATGCATATATATACATAAAAAAATAAAAAGACGTTGTGTATTTAATAAACAGAATTTTTTTTTATATATTTAATTTAATGCAAAAATCCTAAAACAAACATTTATAAAATCACATTGTTTTTAATTATTATTATTATTATATAATTCATTTTTTAACACAATGACTTTCAAGTGTTTTTAATATATTAACAATATTATTTTCCTTATAGATATATGCACTTTAACACTTTATATATTTAAATAGATATTGGTTTTGTTTATAATCACTGCGCGTGTTAATTATATATATATAGATTTTTAATTTTTTCACACGTTTTAATTAACAACCTTTTAAAATATATTTGTATCGTAATATTTGTATTCTTCATTTCTATAATCATATATATTATATATTTGAATTTAATGTATTTTTTAATAAATAAAAAAAAAAAACAAACAAAATCATTTTTAGTGATATCGCCAAAAATTAAAAATAGTTATTTATAAAACTTTATAGTAAATGGATTGAAACAAAAAAATGTAAATATTCAATTTAAAAACAAATTCATTGTTTTAAAAATAGTAAAAAAATTTATAATATGTTAATTTTTTTTGTTAATGAAATTAACCAAATATATTAAAAATCAGAAGATATACAAAAAAAAAAAAAATTGTGAATTTGAACCATTTTATTGTATAGAATACAATTTTTTGTTTGTTTTGAACGGCGTATGCATTTTTAATATTATAATTTATGATGAGTAGGTTTAAATTTTGTATTAAAGTTAATTAACACTTTATTTTTTTTTTTAATTTATGTATATATTATTGGATTTTTGTTTGTTTTTTTAATTAAACCGAAACATAATTGTTTTTTAACATATATATATATATAAAATATGTTTTTTTTATTTTTATATAATATAATTTATGTTATTTATAATTAAAAAATTTTTATGTGGATGATAAATTTGTGAAGAATTTATGAAGAATTTGTTATGTAAGATTTTATATTTAATTTTATTCAATAAAAATTCAATTTTATGATAAATTATTAATGCGGATTTGTCTGCAATGTCTCAGAATTTTCCAATATACAGATGTGTTTTTAGGGAATGGGAAATACTTCTTTACTTGTAATCCCTTATAATGTCTGTCTAGAATAATATCTAAAAAAAAATAGCAATATATATATTTAAAAAATATACAATTTTTATTGCTATTTTACATAACGATTTATTTCAACGCATTTTAGTTTTCCTGAAGTGACTTTTCCTGCATATTATAAGGACATTGGGAAAATCAGTTAAGACGAATTAATAATTAATACATTTTTAATTGTCATAGTATAACACTGCAAATTCTTCAATGATGGCACAATAATGGATCCATAGCAGCACATTTCAGTGTGTATAGACATAACATTCATTTGACCATTTTTAAACAAATTTAGATTTCTCCCAGGTAAAATTTTAATATACGGTTTGTATTGGCTTATATAAGGGAAATTTTGTATATAGAGAATCAGTTTTTCGACTATAGATTCCAAAAATATATCCACTTGAATAGTTTCAAATAAATTCACATTGCCCGGAAAAATCCTATTGTCCGTCAATCCAAACCATTGAAAAAGGTTTTCAATGGTTTGGAAAAATCCTATCCAAACCATTGAAAACATTTTTAAATTATATATTATATTGTTTCGATTACAATAGAAACAAAAAAATAAATACATACATTTATAAATGCAATTTAAAACATATTATTTGTTTAATTTTATTTATTTATATATATATGTTATATATATATAGATGCGTATATGCTGGGGAATAAATGTGCATTGATTTATTATTATTATTATAAATTAACTAATATATATATATATTTTAACAATGCGATTAATTCTATATCAATTAACAATAAAACATATATATAATCTAATTATTTTAAATATGTATATCCTACCTACAGGTACTATTTATATATATCTATGAATGATTTCAAATTTCGAATTTCAAAATAAAATATACAAATTCTATATAGAATTTAAAATAATAATTTAATTTAATATATATATTTCAAAAATTATTCCAAAAAAAATATATTCAATATCATCATCATCATCATTATTAAAAACATTTTATAATTTATACAATTATTGATTGAGTTAATTATATAATATATATAAAAAAAATATTTCATTTTGTATTTAAATGTACATATTTTTTTTTAATATATTAAATTCAAATTAATATATATACAATATATATAATTAGAATATAATAAAAAAAAAATACAATTTTTATTAATGTTTTGTAAATAATTTCTTTTGGATAAATACATATGTATCATTAATTATAATTATGCTGTTGCTGATAGTTCGGATGATGGTGATGGTGATGGTAATTCCCAATATGGTCCATCATCATGATGTTCTTCTTTATCTAAATTACGTAAACTTGGTGATTTTAATAATAGACCAGTTATGGCACCGGTAACAATAGCAATTATTAATGTTAATGCAATACCACCAATTTGATAAGCACCCTGTTGTGCAGCACTTCTACCCAATCCCTGACAAAAGGAATTTTTTTATAATATAATAAAACCATATATAATAATAAATTTAAATTCAAAATATTATTGTATAATATAGAGAATATGAAAATACATACACCAATAATTTCACTATGATCATGAATCATGGTTGTTGAATTTAAATCGTTCATTGCTGGAAATATTTCGGTTAAAGTATTCTTATAATTTTCTTCTTTGGCCATTGATGCATAAATACCAGAAAATATTGCTGATAATATTGCTGGCATACCATGTAAATTGTGTACACCACAAGTATCATGAATTCGTAGCTTTGATGTTATTGCTGGCTAATGAAATGGAAAATTTTGTTATTATTATTTAATATATATATGTATATGGATGATTTAGTTCCATATTAGTA
This sequence comes from Dilophus febrilis, assembly GCA_958336335.1. Taxonomy (NCBI): domain Eukaryota; kingdom Metazoa; phylum Arthropoda; class Insecta; order Diptera; family Bibionidae; genus Dilophus; species Dilophus febrilis. The sequence continues at coordinate 10,124,294 of OY284470.1, read as the reverse complement.
TATATTTTAACGATTATATACATATAATATGTTTGTATATATATAACAAAATACAAAATAATAATAATAATAATAATAATGAAAAATATTGATTATTGATTTGTTTGCTTTTGATTTCCTATACTCTACGTATATAAATTTCGATATGTATATATGAATTTTTATTTCTATAAATTGGTTTTTTTTTCTCTCTTAATGTACAATATTGAATTTTATCAATAAATATAATAATAAAAAAGAATGAAGAATATGCTTATATTTTTTATAATATAGTTAGTATAATTATTAAAACTTTATATAGATTAATTTTTATATATATATATATAGAACATTGCGCTTTAAATTTTCTCCTATATGTTATTCAATCAATTAAAAAAAATTAATTTTTTTTTAAACAAACACACACACACACACCCACTCAAACAAATATATATTTAATCTTTAAAATAATTATTTTTTAATTATTCGTATATATTTATAATGATATAATAATGATATAGTGAAAATGCTCTTAGTCGGAACTTCAATAAGCTGGGAAACTCGTTTAAGCCGGAAATACACGGAAAGTCGAATAGATTTAACGCATGATTTCAAACTCCTAAAGCCGAAAAATCCTCTATAACGCACCCCCCGAATCCATTTTACTCTTTTTTTTTAATGCTTGAATTGAATTGAATCGCATGTAGAACTATATATTACTTCTATAACCCGGAAAATGTCGAAAACTCTAAAAAAAAAGGATATTTTCACTTTTTGTTCCATTCTACGTATTTAACTTCATGTTATATGTGACGATTATAGCAGTATGACAATAACAATTTAATTTAAGCGGAAATCTTAGTGGTCTACTTTGAAATTCCCGCTTAGAGGATTTTCACTGTATAAGTTTTAGAAATTATATAATATTATAATATCGTATTTATATGAGTTATATGCATGAACTGTTGATAGATGACTATGAAGTATATATGTATATATAGTGAATATATATGATATATGTGATGTGATTTATTTTACATTATATTATTAAATTTTCGCTTGTATTCAATTATACATATTTATGAGTATTTTACATAATTTATATAATAAAAATAAATATATATACATAAAATCATTATACCATATATGTATATACAGGATGGCATCGAAACTTTATGTGGTCCTTCAAGGGGATAAAGAATGACGATGATGGTACATTATTTTAATAAATGATAAAAATTTCGAATTTATCAAGATCAAGAAAATAATATAATGATAAGGAAATGTTCTGCCAACCATCATGTACATTTGAAACATACATGAATGAGTATATAATATACATACATACATTATTAAGAAGAATTTTATTTATAAACCATTTTGAGTATAGAATATTTTTTTTATTTTTGATTTAATAATACATATATATGGTATTATAAATATTCTTATGAATATAATTTTTCATATATGGATATTATATGCTCATTATTATATATTTATATATGTATAAATAATATGGCGTTTTCATATATCCATAATATGTGAAGTAATTTATATATATATTTATGTAAATATTTCCGTTTTATATCATATGTAGTTATATTGCTATGTATATAATAATGTTGTTGATTTTATTATATTCAATTTGAATTTTTAATAAATTTAATATATATTATAAAATATATTTTACTTTAATATAATAATAATATATATATATACTTAAATATAAATATAAAGATAATTAGGTAATTTTCTTCTTCTTCTTCTTCTTAATATCGTTTTCATTTTTGTTTTCATAATGGTGTATGAAAAATTCTACTGAATTAAGTCATCTTATCACCAATATCCATAAACAATAATTATGAAAAATTAATTTCAGTGTTTTTAAAAATATAAATATATATTTGTTATATTATCTGGACTGCATTCATTGTTCCATAGAAAATTTAAATGAAATTATATATTAAAATAGATATATAGAAAATAATACCAATATACATTAAAGTATTTATTCATTTTTACTTCAATATTTTATATTTATATTTCTGATATATATGTATCTGTTCGTGTATATATACAACAAAAGACAAAATACGCATTCATTTATTATGCATAACAATCATAATTATAATAATAATAATAAGTCTATATATAGTAGGTACATGTATAAATTTTGTTATCTTTTTTTTTTTTGTGTTTTATATCATCATACATATATATATTCATTCTATATAATGCGCGGTATAAACATATATATACAATATTTTATATCTCAACAAAATAAATTGTTTAATATTTATGAATAAATAATAATTTTATAAATAATAAACTTTATTAGTAATATTATTACGGCAAAACAAAAAAAAAAGAACCAAAATATTTTATGTATAAATTAAATATTAAACACATTTCCTCTATATGATATGGTTTATATATAAAAGGGAAGTTTTTCAACTAATTCTTTATTTTATATATATATATTATATATATAGGATGTTAACATCTAACAATAAGTATATAAATAAAGTTTTGTAATTTTTTTTTTCATAAAATACATAAATATGATTAGATCATTTTTTTTACGTAATGTTATATTATTATTATTAAAATTTTTTAAGTATATAAAATATAAATGTTGTATAATTAATGAATTACTATAATAAAACTCGCCCTCAACATCTCATATATACATAATATATATTTTCAAATCAGAGCAATTTATTTTATATAGGTGATAAAAAACAAATAAAATAAAATTCCTTATAAACTCATTGTAGACAAATTTTTGATCAAAGTTTGATTGGCGCGATTTAACTGAATATATATTCTTCTGGATGTTTTATTATCTTTATTGGCATGTACATTTTTAGATTTCTTTCAATAGTTTTTAATTTTTTTTAGATTATTTGCACCTTTCGATTAATAAGTTCGATAATTATAGTATTTAAATTTTTCCATTATTTGTAACGTAATTTTTGAATCCATTAGATTAATATACATTTTATTTGTTAAATAAATATTACCGGATTAATTGGATTTCAATATAAGAAGACTATAAACTGTAATTTTTTTTTAATATTACTATATCTCTTATAAAGAAAGTGTACTCTATTCTATTCGCATATAAACTATATATATAGTAATATTGTGTCCTCGTTTTATTTCTTCGAATGGATGAACAACAATCCAAAAAAAAAAAAATAGTAATACAAAAAAAAATAGTAATACAAAAAATAAATAAAATACAAAATGTTTACATAGGCCAACCGCATTCCATACACACACACACACACTATATTTATACAAATACATGGTTTAATAGAGTCGATATAAAGAAAATCAATTCAATAAATAATCACATTATATACGTGTATTATAGTTATAAAGTTTTTCTATAACCATTTATATGTAATGTTGAAACAGGATACTTGGTCATGGTACAGTAATACATTTTTTATTTATACTCATAATAGGAAATATTTTCAAAATTATATTTAAAGTTAGATAATATTTTTAATTAAAAATGGTCTCTTCATTAAAATAATAAAAATCAATCAATCATTTAGATTTATATAAACCCATGGTCCTGTTTAAAGGACGCAATCGGGTGCTTTAAAAAACATCCTGCACCACAACATATCGTTAGTTTATATATATACAAAAAGTTTGTGTGTAGTTATATAAATATATACATATATGTATTATGTAAACAAAACAGCAGGATACGTACGTTTGTTGAATATGCATGAACATATTACATTATATGTATTTGTATATATTTATAAGAAAATTTACAACTTACTGTTAAATATCGGTAACCACAAACAGATATAATTCCAGCTATAATACCAATAAGTACGGCACCATGTGCACCAATAAGTAAATTACATACAGAACCAACAGCAACACCACCAGCCAATGTTGAATTTTGTATATGTACCATATCTAATTTATGTTCATGACTAACAAGTGCTGATATTACAAATGTTGTGACTATATTTTTATATTTTTGTTTTTTTTTTTTTTTTTTGCATATAGAAATTTGTATAAATGCATGTGGGATATATACCGAAAATACAAAACAAATAATATGAAATGAAAAGAAAAAAATAAAACAATATCAAGTTAATAAATAAAAAAAATATATTGTAAATATATTATAATAATAATAATAATTTGCATATAATAATAAATAAATTACAATATATTTTGATAGATAATTGCATATAAAATTTTAATTTAATTACGGCTATACTAACACAAAATAAATATATTGTATTATAAGTATATAGATATAATTATGAAATCATCGCTAACCTGTGGCTGCCGCTAACGATAAATATGTATTTAAAATGGCACGTTGTTGTTCGTGACCGTCCAATAGGGCTGAATTAAAACTTGGCCAAAATATCCATAAAAATAGTGTACCAATCATTGCAAAAATATCCGATGTGTATGAGGCACCCTCCAATTTACCACTCATATTTTTATCCTTATTCGGTCTCATCATAAAGCTAACAGCCAAACCAAAATAAGCACCAAATGCATGTACAGTAATTGAACCACCAACATCTGTAATCTATATTTAGATATATATATATAGATAAAAATAATTAAAAATTTATTTAAAATATTCTTAAAGTGGGGTTTTTTTTCCTGTGGTAAATTTTTTATCTTTATCTTTATATATGGTATATATTTTATAATACATGCGAGGAGTACATAACATACTTTCATTAATTCAATTTGTAAATGTTCATTAGCAGCAAAAACTGCTGTTTCAATTAAAGCCATAAACAATAATTGAATTGGTGTTATTCGTCCTAATAATGCTCCCATACTAATTAAAACAACAGCAGCTGAAATATCAGCACCAATCATATCATCTAATGATAATCTTTTATAAAAATAGAAATATTATGTTAATTTTTTTGTTATATATTATAATTAAATATAACGCGAAAGAGGAAAATGAATTATTTTTCTGATCATAATAAAATGATTAAATACCGTATTAATCCATTTTCTAAATCAAAACATCCCCTTGCAATTAATGCCCATTGAATGACCAAAGATGCAACAAATAAATTAAAACCCGTTGCACTGTAACCATACTTTTTGAGGAATGTCATTAAAAATGCGAAACCAACAAATATCATAACATGAATATCTTGAAAATCTATATATAAATATAAATATAAAATAAAAAATAAATTAATAAAAAATAATAGTTATATGATGATCGTATGATTTTGAAATTTATAAGATAAGATTTTAAGGGGAGAAATTAAACTTAACAAAAAAAAAATTAAAAGAACATTGCGTATAATTTTAAATTTTTAATAAAATATTATTTGTTTATGTTTGTATATGCATAAGAAACAAATGGATATTGAGTTAAAAAAATTAGTATATGCTTGATAAAGCTTTTTTTTTTGTTTACCATTTATAAAATAATGTTATACAAAAATCGTATATTATCTTTTTTTTAATAAGATTATATTTATATACTCATATATGAAAACGCGATGCTAGAGGCAAAAATATATTATTCATATTTTTACATATAAATATATACATATTCAAACCGAAAATACTATATCTATATATATATTGTATACATGTATATTTTAAAAGTAATTTTCAAAGGCTATGAAAAAGTAAATATAAAGTTAATTTAATATATCTGTATATGAAACAACTAAATTTGTTATTGTATATATATGTATATGAAAAAAAAACAAACTATTATTACATTATGGTTATATAAAAAATAAATGTGTTTAATTTTTTTTTGTTATAATGTTAATTAATATGTCTGTTACATTATTATACTATATTTATAATATTTTACTATACGCTTTACTTTTAATCATAAATTGTTTTCCATTCTGCAGGACACGTACCAGACAATTTCATATATAGTTTCATAATTCATAATGTAAGCAACAATTTAAAATTAAACAATCAGTAAATAATCTGTATATATAGTAAAGACAATAATTAACTATGTGATTTATAGCAAAAAATAAATTCAATTTATTGTTTAAGGATTTGCCAGTTTTGAGATACTTTTCGCATTTATACGAAGATTTTTACTTTTCTTTTGAAATTTGAATAGCAATGGTTTATACATATATAGAGCATTTATAAGACTATATAGTGACAGGATATGATAAAATCATGCATATTTGATGATCAGAAATAAAATTATAAAATTTGTTTTCTGTATTCTGTAGTTTTTTTGTCAAAATTCCAAGATATTTTTCGACGATAATCAAGATTCAACATTATATATGGAACAGTCTCCCATAGGCTTAGTTTTTTTTCTCTATTTTAATGTTGATTATCAAACCGTTCATAACTTAATCCGCACAACAGTTATAAGGTGCTCGAGCAACGTGCGATCTGGGAGGGGAAATTTGATTTGAGATAATTTTTTTTTTTGTGAATTTTATGGGAAAAAAGGAATTTTCCTTTTAAAAATTATTTCTAATCGAATGCTAAAGCTATTAAAGAACTAATAAATAAGATATATTCACCGCACCCCAAAAATCACTTAAAAATATATTCAATTCATCATATAGATTTACGCATTACATATAGATATAATTAAATGATTTCAATATATATACGACGAACCTCATGCGAGTCAATATATAAAATTCCGAGGTTTACCGGGTGTTAAACAAATTTTGTCGTCTATATAGTAACAAAATACAAAACATAAATATTTTTATTTGATATATTTTTTATTTTATTTATATTATGAATCAATAAAATCTATATATATATATTTGAAAAAGCTTCCACGACTTAATAGAGTTTATGTATTTAAATTGTTATATAATATATAGAAATATATAGATAAATATTTTCCTATCTTAAATTCAATTTATTCTATAGGGAATGTATTTATATATATATTTTTATTATTAGAAAAAATGTTATATATATATATTTAATAAAATAATATCACATCATATAAAGTATACATAATAAATATATAAGATTCCACTTTTGTACAATAAATATATATATATGTAGATATATACCTTTATAGTAACATTTATGTGCGATTTATATGTACGTACATTTAACCATTTGTGTTTATAAAAGGAAGTATTTATATTTATCTATATATATATATATATATATTGAAGAAATCAGCTACAGTGTCCGCGGTATGAATTACAGACATTTTTACAAATTGAATCATTTCTTCTCGTATATCTTGAATATGATTCAAATGAGATTTATCTGTATTCAACGCGCCAAGCGAATTACTATGGGGCATATAACCTTTGGCCTTCCATTTGTAATGTTTGTATATTTGAGTCCTCTGAGATTTGGTGGAGATGGTTTTTAGGGAATTCTGGAACGAAAAAAAATACTCTTGGCTCTTGCGATAACTTAGGTAATTCTTAACTGATCATCAAAAACGATCGGAAAAATTAGTTCATTCAGGTTCTAAGAGTAGCTAAATGGTTCAATCGATTCATGGATTATGGCCGTATATGGTTGATGGAATGTTTTGGTGAATTTCACTATGTTTTTCTTTTCTAAAAGATAATAAAAAAAAGTATGTTAAATTTTAAGGATAAAAACAAATAAAACAAGGAAACATTTTTTAAATGTTTTATTCTGTATGATACCAAACCAAAAACAGATTTATACACCTTTTTTTTCTTAAATCTCACAATCGTGCAATGCATACCGCGGCGGCGGACACTGTATATAAAGATTCATATATATTTATATAAATTTTAATATTATATATTTGTTGAATTTGATGCAACTATTATTGCTATTATATAGACTATATATTTATAGTATATATGTTATGTATATATAAAAAGGTTATTCCCTATGAGGATTTTTTTCCTATTTTGCACAATACGAGATGACATTGAATGTTATTCTTCTTTTTGCTTCTTCCCTCTGATATAAACATATAATCAAAATGAAATATATTTTTGTATATATTTTTATATATAAATTGTAAAATGTGAAAGTAAATAAAATTGAGATTATTTTGATAAAAATATAATATTGATCAATATATATATTCATAAATAAATATATAAACAATCTATAACTTTTAATATTTAATACATTGCATATATTTATATAAATTTTTTTTTTAGAATATATTTACCATTGTTATGTATCACTTTTCACCGAGATTTTTTCGCTTTAACAATAAATATATATATTTAATATAATATACATAACTCTTTTTTAGATTAAATTTATTTATTGAAAAAAAAAAAAAATATTATATTAAATTTAACATAAAATTGAAATGATTATTGTGTCTGCAACATATAACGAAGTATTTCCTATATATATATTGATCGTATATTAGTTATACCTTTTTTAACCCATATACACTTTATATTTTTTATTATATACACTCGCGTATTTAAAATATATATTTCCTATATTGTTGAGATTTATATAATCTAAATACATAAGAATCAATTTTATATTTTTATATATACTATACCGATATTTATTTTATTGATAAGTGGAAATAATATTATGATAAGAAAATATGTATATGTATATATTAATATTATTGCGTATAATAAGTATATATAGAGATTGAATAAAATAAGGTAGGTATTTATAAAAAGAAAAAATTATTTAACGATAAAAAACGGGGGAATAAAATATTCCTGATATAGAAATATAGTGAATTGTGTTGAATTGGAAAATCATATATTTTATTCTTGACCCAATTACAAACTAATATTACCTTCAGTTTTTTTTATTCAATGAATCGGGATCGGATCGGTCTGAAAATTTTCATATTCATAGAAAAATCGGGCGCTGAATCCGAATATTTTGGTTTCAAAAAGATTCATCCATTGATTTTTGAGATTTTTGGCCTGATAACCGGATAATTATATTGGGAAATCTTTACCAGTGGCCGGCACTCAAAAACCAATGAATGAATCTAGCTGAAACCAAATTATTCGGATTCATCGTCTCTTAATCTATATAAATATGCAATTTTTCAACCAGATTCATCCATTAATTTTTGAGTTATTAAAGATTTTCCAAAAAAAAAAAACGCATATTTTATGTACTCTGCAATTTATTCAGTCGGATATTCAGTCGAACCCATGACCGCCCCCAAATTTTTGTGAGCATTTTATTAAGTTGACATTTTTATCAACAACTACACCACAGACAGTCACATACCTAAGTTAATAATAAATCAGAAAAATATAAAGAAAATAATCTTTAAAGTTCATATTATTGTAAATATATGTACATAAAACAAAATATAAAAAAGAGAAAAATTTACATAATAATAAAGAGTTATAAATTAATTTTAAATGTTATATATGAATATAATATAAACTTCATATATTATATTATAAATTACATACATGTACATCGCGTATATCATATGAGATAATGTTCACATGCCTTTTGAAAATAAATATACACAATTTACAGAAAATATTGTAGATATATGCATATTACAATATTATCATGTAAATGCGATTATACAATATATGAATTTTACAATATTATATCATTATTATAATAAACCATATACAAACAAATATATATATAGGTCAACAAATTGAACTTACCCGAAAATGTTTTGATGCTTTAAAAATTGTAAAAACGCATGTGATATCTTCGTTCAATATATATATAATTCTAGAAATGTTGTTTTTTTTGTTCTTTTTTTGTCTTCAATATCAAATATAATAACTTCTTTTTGGAATATGGTCTCTTCGAAAATTTTCAATATATAGCATCTAGAACGTGTTTACCGCATATATATATGATATGATTCTTATTAAAGCCTTCGATGAATCGATAAGCATCAGCAGTGTGGGAAAAAAAAGGAAAATGTCCGGATTATTTACTACACCATTTTAATTTGCCGTTTATTTGATTCAATAACAATAACAATAACTTTCAATAACAAAGTTATTAAAAGTCGACGGTTTTAAAAGACTTTTCGTAATAGTAATGCCAATGTGGTGAAATTTCACATACAGTATATAAGGAATGTGATATCTATTATAAATTACGGGTTAAGTTCAATTTGTTCAACTTAATATTTCTAATAAATAAAATAAAATAAAATGGCACAAAATTCCCACAAAAACAAAATCCCTTTTTTATTAGTATACCTTCAAACTTCAAAGATATAAAACCGAAAACGAACCTGATTTCTTTATAAACTATTGGACATGACTTATTACACACATTGAACATTTAATTTCATTTAATATTATGTAAATTGAATGAAATAAATATAAATAAATTGCATTTGAAATGTATATATATACAGACAATATATATTTTTGTTTAATTACAACTCTATAAATGCGCGTCGAGGTTAATTTGGAATATATTAAAAATATTTTTGTATATTAAATTTTGCGTTTTTGAATAATTTTATTAAAATATATTTATAAATTAATTTCAAATATATACATTATGCATTAATTTAAATTAAATATATATATGCGTAATGAATAATATATAAAAAAATTCCTATTGTGCAATTCAATTCAATTCAATTCCATATATATAATGATGTATTATTCGTAAACATTTTTTAATAATATAAAATATGTCTCTCAAATATTTATACATAAATAATATTCAAATATATATATGTATATTGTACATAGATAGATAATATATAATTGAAATGTAATTAAGGATGAAAATTTTGAAAATTATTAACCTAATGAACATCAATTTAAATGTAAATATATGTATAGCGAGTATAGATAGATATAAATACATTGCAACATTAAATTATTTCATTATGTTTATATATATATATGGATAAATAAATCCTATATCCAATATTACAATATATGAACATTAAAATGATGGCTTATGTATATTATATACTCTTCATTTGGTTTGACTGCATTTATATATATATATATATAAATTAAAGTCCATTCAATGATTCAATATATTGTATGGTATATAGAAATATATATAGTATTAATGTGTAATCTGTCTATTATCATTTTCTATCCGCATACAAACACATTATTATTGTATTATACTATATGCATATATATATATATATATATATATATATATATATATATATATATATATATATATATATATATATATATATATATTTAAAGATATAGATAATAACACATATACAGTCCACGATCGGTATTGGCAAATCTCAGTTATGACAACTCAAAATCTTTTATATATGAAACAAAATCCAAAAGTAGGAACTATAAAATTTGCCATATTATTTATATTTTTTCTTAACTGCCAGAGTGTATATATACAGATATTTTTTGGTTTTTAAAGTCTTTTATAAATATATATAGAAATAAGAAACTTATCATTTGGATATCTCAACGTGTTATTGCTTTTTTGTGAAATTGAGTTATATCTGGTGTGTATTTAAGGTTCTTAGCAAAATACGACTTTTATTGTCATCATCTCAAGCTGCTGATTTCGTTATAGGATAACATATGGATACAGAGTTGAGTTTAGTGATTATACACAGATTGAGTTTTGCGAAGAAATATTAGACGGGCAAAAACCTAAAAAAATTTCACACTGGTTTACAACCCGCGGGTCAAATGCAACCCGCAAAACTTCTTACGTATGACAAACCAAAATTTATCCGAATTTTCCGGAAAATTTAGTTATTTTTTTTTTTATAAATCAACTAATTAGACATGTGCCGGTCAGAAGATCTTACCCTACTATTGGAAAATTTGACCAACAATTTCTCATAAACGTCTATGACTCACTGTATTCATTGCAAATTTCTTAATTGTATGTGTTGTTGTTCGGTAGTCACAACCATTCCGATTTAGTAGCCGCAGGTGAAAAAAGTACTATGGTTATCATTACCGCGAGAGTCGACTGTATATATAGAGTTGTAAATTACATATATATATATATATATATATATATGGGAATAATTAGATATATATTATGGTGTTATTTAAATTATATAATATCATATATATTAGCTTATATACATATATTAATTTTATCTATATAAATATATAGATAAATAGATAATCCCTATATATATGATTGTGTGTATGAAATTGACTCTTTAAAATTATATCCATCACTTTAATTAATTTATTTTTTAAAAACTAAAAATTATTTATATTTCTATATAAAGTAATTCGATTAAAAATATATATTAGATTTTTTTTTATCTTTAAATATACATATTGAAATTTATATATAAAAATATATTTAATTATAATTTGAATATTTTTATATATATATAAAAGTAAAATTTTCATTGTTGAATTAAATGAGGAAAATGGAAAAATGTTCATCAATTTAATTACATTTTAATTATTATATTGTTGTTATAAGATCGAATATATTTTTTATAGATTTATACAAACAATCAGAGTAGAATCACGATATAAGAGTTACGTAATTGAATAAAGAAAACTTCGAAAAATATGGAACGATTCAAAAGTTTTAATAATATATAGCAAATTATTAAAAATAAGTCACGCTAAAATAAAAAACCTAAGAAATGATTGATATATTTTTAAACGATTAGCATTGGATATCTATACCGCACTTCATTTAAATCTATTTTATAAATTGTTATCGAATCCTTTTCATGTAAAGTCAACTTTCAAATAAGATACATCTCCTCCCGCCAATCAATTGTTCTTATATAACGAGTCTATTCTTTATGTATGTATATATGAAAAATTCAATTTAATTTCATTTAATCTAATCACAATATTTAAATTTACGTTTTAAAAGCGATTTGTTTTTTTTTCTTTTCATATATAATATAAATATAAACTATCTTAATTGTGTATATGATATGGAAAGGATATAAAAAACTATACACACCTTTGTTTAATTGTAATAAATAAGTATTATAAAGCCAATTTTTTAACGCGAATAACATTTTTCTATAAATATTTGTAAATCGCATCATCCACTTTAAGTATCTAGCAACCGCAATCTCTAATTAAATGTGAAATATAACCATTGCTGTAAAAGTTAACTTAATTAACTTAATGATCACTTAATTCTATATAATAAAAACAATTTTTATACGATTCTTTTCAAGCTTCGACACTTGATAACCGCACCTTATTAGCATGTCGTGTAAAAAAAGAAATTAATCCAACCACCACACCACCAGCATCACATATATATCTTTTGTATATTATATAATAATATTTTATTCAAATATACCATTGTATATGAGATTTATATAATTCTATATATGGTATATAGGATAATTGACATGTTGATATATGATCGAAATGAAAATTGACATTATATATAAAAAAAATATTTTAATATATTTGCAATATACACATTTCTATTTTCTAAACTCTGTATCCATATATAATAAATATTTTGTTATATATATTTATTACGAAAAAAAAAAATGTTATAAATGGTTTTTTTGATATCAATAAAATATAAATATAAATAGATAAATAGATTTTTGATTTTTTTTTTATGTTGAAAGATAATTATTTTTTTGAATAAATTAAATTAGAAATTATTTCCTTGTATTTATAATAATATAATTGCCGAAATGTAGATTTTTCTGACAATGGATAAGGAACAAAAAAATAATTTCCAATAAAACAAAAATTATAGAACTATAATTAAATTGAAAATATATGTACTTTATTAATTGTCCTTTTGACCGTCTAAATTATATATAATTATACAAAAACCTTTCTGTTTGAATTATAGAATTGACACTCTCTATTTAAAAAATAATTAAATATATATTTTTTGTATCAATAAATCAATAAATAAATATTTAAGTAAATATAGTTAGCGATTTAAGAAAAAAAAAACAGTTTTTTTTATCATATTTTTTATTTTTTTTTTAGTTCGTTACCATATGGATTTGTAATTTAAAAAAAATCATTTCTAATTTAATTATTTACATAGAGAATTTATTTGAATTATATAATTTATTTTAAAAATTATAATATTTAATATAATAAAATATGTATGTATAATATATATACAAAACAAATTATATATTTTTTATTTATTCCATATAATTTTTTATTTTTTTTTTGTTAAGTTTTGTCAGTTGGTTCATATAATAATGAATAATGTAAATAATATATATATATATATTTATTATTATTTGTATATAGATAGACGCTATGAAGCATGAATTTCATATTCATTTTGTTATATACCTACTTTACCAAAATCGTATATAAATATATATATACAAATTGATAGACAATTTTATAGTTAAATTTATTATGTATGGGAATTTGTTTTACGAGAAATTTCATTTTATAGAAATAAAAATGCGAATGGACAATTTCATAATGAAACAAATTGCGATTAAAAATTCTAAAATTTAAAGAATTTTTTTTTTTTGAATTTAGGTTAGTATAATTTGTTATAGATATATAGGGTTTTATTGTGAAACTCTCAGTTCTTGGTCATTTCTATCTATAAACTCATTTTGTTGTATAAATTCACAAACACGGAATATTTTTGAAAATATACTTTTAATTCCATATATTATATGGCATGACCGCACTGACTTATAAATGATTAAAACCATCACAAATCTATATAATAATAAATAAATTTTTCGCTATACAACCAACAATCTGGTTTTAGCATCCAACAACGGCCTTCTGTTGTTAGTTTCTTACTTTGTGCGTTTAACGGTGTCGGTAATTAGCCGTACGAACAACCGCAAGCGGAAAATACAACTCTCTGTGTTAAAATTCAGATTGGAAAAATAACCGAAAACACAAAACATATTTTTTGCATTCAGTAGGATTCGAACCAACGACCCCAAAATTTCGTTAGAATTTTTAGGTTGGCATTTTTAACATTTACACCACAGAGTTATATTTTTCCAATCTATATAGGTAATAATAATAATAATAACTCCAGTCTAATTCAATTTAAAATGATGTTGATAAATAAAATATTTACATATTTTATTATAATTTTGACCATATTTTGAATGTTTATTGAATTATTTAGATACATTCTTTAATTTTTCTTATTATTATTATTATTATACATAAAAAAAACTTTATATTATAAATTAAACATGTTTGATTTGTTATGTTTTTTTTTTTTTTTTTTTTAGCAACAATATAAATAAAAGGTGTTAATTTTATCGCATTTATAAAAACGACGTATAAATATATAGGTGATAGACTGTACGATATACCATAGTCTAATAAATAATTTAATTTACATTGTATCGTTTTATTTTTTTTTTTTTTTTAATATTCACAGAATAGAATATATATATTAAATATTGAATGACGATTTCGTATATACCATACATACAAGATACAAAACACTATGTTTGATTGACACACGCCAATTTATAATTTATTTTTTTGTATATAAAATATCAATTATGAAAAAAAAATCATCTAAAAAATATTTAAGTATATTTTATTTTATACCAAAATATAAAATGTTTTATTTTATTTTATTAATATATTATATTTCTGCGATTGATGGGAATTATTTTATTTATATTATATATATATCGAATATATAATATTTATGTGGTAAATAATTAATTTTGTATTTTTTTTGATAAAGTGATTTCATTCAATGTCAAATTTGTTTTTGAATTCATAAAAATTTGAATGAATTTATTGTATATTTATTGTATATAAATAATTTTTTTATACCTATGCTTTAATTTATCCGAAATACTTTGTCATTCATAATATACTATATATTGGTAAACGCATATAATTGATTGAATGTTTTATTCATCAACCGCAGGCCCGTTTCTGTCTATTTTTTTTCAAGTTATTCCCTGTTCAAGTTATGAAAATGAATCGTGGCCCTTACATATAATAAAAACAAATTTTGGTAATTAACCGTAATTATAGTAAAATCCACCTCAAAACATTCCATAAAATGTGATTGAATTTAAGGGTGAGTCTTAAGTAAAATGGAAAGGGAATTTTCCAAATTTACAACAATATATTAATGGGTCTAGATATGCAAATAGAGTAGGGTTGAATTGAAAATTTTTCAAATATTAACAATATATTAAAATTTGTTCTAGGCAGCTATTATTTTTGTTTGGTAAGGATAGTTTTTAGATATAATTTAATTATCCAACGAATGACAGAACCTGAACGTTATTCAAACTCAACGGATTCTCTAATTATGGTGCTTTTACCATACAACCTTTACATAATAATAAGAAATTGTTTTAAACTTTTACTACAATTTCTTTAACGGCAGATTATTTTACTAATTTTAGCAGCCCCGTGGGAATGTTAAGTTTGCCTGTCATATCAACAACCAACTTTTTAGATATTATTTGCGATAAAAACTAAAATCAACTGCTCAAACTTTGAATGTCATAATAAATATTTTGTTATTATTATTATTGATTATTTAAGCAAATAAAAGGTGATTTTTTAGCTATTATCTTTTTGGCAACACTGGTTTAAACAGCTGACGCACGTTTCGTATTTTGTTTCACTGTCAAACATCTTCAGTTTGGTCTATAATTTAACCATGAATCGTCTTACAAACGAACAACGCTTGCAAATTATTGAATTTTATTATCAAAATGAGTGCTCTGTTAAGAAATTTCATCGCGACGAAATTGTGTTCAGCGACGAAGCTCATTTTTGGCTCATCGGTACTTAAATAAGCAGAATTGTCGATTTTGGAGTGAATATCAGCCAGAAGCATTGTAAGAGTCACAGTTTGATGCGGTTTATGGGCTAGTGGCATCATTGGACCGCAGTTCTTCAAAGATGTTGCGAATCGTAACGGAACTGTGAATGGTGAGCGCTACCGTGAGATGATATCCAACTTTTTTTTTGCCCAAAATGCAAGAGCTTGACTTGCATGACATGTGGTTTCAACAAGACGGTACCACATGCCACACAACACGTGCAACAATGGACTTATTGAGGGGCGAGTTCGGTGAACATTTTATTTCACGTTCGGGACCGGTCAATTGGCCGCCTAGATCGTGCGATTTAACGCCTTTAGACTATTTTTTGTGGGGCTATGTTAAAGCTCAAATCTATACGCAGACAAGCCCGCTTCCGTTGACGCATTGGAAGACAACATTGAAGCATTTATTCGTGAGATACCGGCCGAAATGTTGGAAAGAGTATGCCAAAATTGGACTACTAAGCCGATGGACCATTTGAGGCGCAGTCAAGGTCAACATTTGCATGAAATGATCTTCAAACATTAAATTATATGGACCATATACTATCGATTCAAATAAAGATTTCATGCATTTTTCTGAATTTTATGTGTTTTTGTCTTTTTGAAAAACTTTCCTATAGCTCTTAAAAAATCAACCTTTATAAGGTATAATTTATTTATATTAAAGACATTTAACAGGAAAAAAAATAATCAAGTAAATCTATAATTTTAAACGATTTTGTTTCTCTTTCTACCATAATGATTTTTCTTTATGATTTGCTGCTTTCTATATAAATAATAAGAAATTTAATTTGCGTTGATTTAAATAAATTTTCTTTAGATAATATATAAATTTTGTTTGATTAGAATAAAATCTCAAAACATTATCATTATCATTATATGAAAGATTTTCATTCAATTTTAATGGTTTAACTACAACACACGGTTCTAACAATCAAAAGCCGCACAATCAAATTTCATTCTGAAAAAAAAAGATGATTTTTGGTTCTTATAATTGATAAAATTATAATTAATTGAATTCGATTCGTACAACTTCTTAAACTATCTTAATATTAAATTAAAACAGTGCGACTTTATATACAAAATACAAAATTTAAAGATGAAATTTTAAATAATTTTTGTTTTTTCACAAAAAAAAAAAGATATACAAATAATGCGGTTTTATAATAATAAATAGATATAATAATTAAAATAATTATAATTATTATAAATAATAATACCAGATGATAAATATTTTATCATGATAAATAATTATATAAATAAAATATATATAATTGCGATGACAAAAAAATAAAATATATTAAAAAAAAAATTGAATAACAACAAATGTAAATATTTATTTGGATTATTTTATATACAAACTGAAAAAAAAAAAAAAACATATTTAATGTGATATATGCGAAAAGCACATGATTATTATATAAATTTTTTTTTTATTTTACTCTAAATATTTATATACAAGAATAAAGAGATGAATTATTTTTTTTTATAGATAAATTTATCACATTTATGTAACAACGACGAAAAGAAAAAAGCACCTGTTGGAAATATTTACATATTTTTTTTTTTTTTTTGGATAAATATAACAAAAAACAGTTTGCTATATATAACAAAGAATATTTTAATTATTATAATTTTGTGGGTTAATTAATATACATAATAATAATCTTGATGATAAATATTTTTTAAGGGTATATATATATGTAAATAAAACTTACGTGGATAACTTGGTACATGTCGTTTTTCCGGCATATCTTCTTCTAAATGATGATGTCCTGCCTGAATATGCCGTGTATTATTTTTATGTGATTCTTCTGGTAATAAATCTTCATCGTATACGGTAAAAAAACAAAATACAATTAAAAATATTATTTGTATAATAAATAATAGGATAAATCCTGATGTAGATGATCCTAATGTATGCATTATTTATATATAAAATTATTTAAAACCACAAAAAACACAAAAATGTAAAATTAATCAAAACAATCAAAATTATGAAAAAATAATTCAAAAATCTTTTAAGTTTTTTCTTTAATTTTTTTTTTATTTTTTTTTGTTTTATTTTCCCAACGATTTTGATTCGAACTTATAAAAAACCATAAAAAATAATATTATTTATTTTATTTTTTAAACATCAGTTAACAATCGTAGTTGCAAATTTCAACTGAAAAACTATACATTTTCTTTAAATCGGCAGTCGTGTATAGAATAAAAATAAAAAAAACAATATCATTAAAAATGGTATAATTTAATTGTATTTGTAAAATATATATACTATATAGATATTAAATAAATAAATTCTATATACACATATTTATAAAATATATATATTTTTGAATGATGAGGTATTTATGTAAAAAAAAAAAAAAACAAATAAATATACTTTGATACTTTAATATTATGCATGTGTATTGTATATGTAATAATAAATATTATTTATAAAGTGGATGGATGGATGAATGGATATATATATATATATTAAAGTGTATATTTAATATTTAAATAATGATATATAGATAATTGTTTTAAATATTTATAAATACAAGTTTATTAATATTCTTATAATATGTAGTATTTTTGTTATTATGCCGGTGCGCAGGGTTGATCATTATATAGATCATTAAATAGGAATGCAATCAGGAATATCATTAAAAATAAAAAAACTTTTAATTTTGTATAATTTTTTGAGCAACTATATATCAAGAATTATTCTATATAGATATATCAAGAATTATTCTATATAGATAATTTAAAATTTGCAATAAAATAATATTTCGCGTTTTAATTTAATTTTTCTGTTCTTTTTTGGTATGGGATTTTCTATGCAATATTCACAGAACTTTTCCAACTGGAATTTTATTTTAATAATATTTTTCTATTAGTATATAAAATTAAAGTTCTAATATTCAAGTGATTTTTTCTTTAAATATTTTTCCAATATTGATAAATATAATGCAAAAACCCAACTTCTTCAAATATATATGCTTCAGTCACGCTAGAAGAAGATGATTATTCTTCACGTTACAAAATTTTTATGTTTGTGAAAATAAAAGATCCATAAAAATGTTGACCCAATCATTATATCAATAATGTACTCTGTTATATTCTACAATCTAAGGATCTATTAAATTGTGGAATATTTTTTATTAAATAATTTTACATAATAATATATAATTATTGCAGCTAAAAAGACGGCTAGTTTTTTAAGAATATCCAAAGGAATTCTTTAATTCTGAAAATTTAGCACTAGTTTTGTATAAAGCATTTATAAGACAACTTCTAGAATATAATTCTTACTAATGAATGGGTGGGTCGGTTCACCAATTAGTATGGCAGGATTGAAAAGCATGCGTTCTAGCACCGATCAGCAATGAGACTATATAACAAATTTCATTGAATTATTGGACCATATAGACGTACAGTATATGTCTTCATTATGCACATTTTATAAATATTATCCCTGTTCTAATGTCATTTTCAAATTAATTCCTGGTCCTATCAAAACTTCTCTTATAATTCCAGATATTCTCAAAACAGCACATCCATACTCAGTGTATCTATATTAATTTTTTTCGAACCAACAGATTTGGATCTTACAATTGATTTTTTTCCATTGAACATCAAGATTATGAAACAGTCTATCAAAGCAATAATATTTTCCCCTTCTTATGACAATCCTTTAAATTATAAGTATTTCATCCTATCTGTATAAAGATACTCATCCATCTAAAGTGCAACTTGGACAATTGTTTGAAAATATATTTCAGTTATTTTTTCTTACTGCTTCATAAACTCATTTCTATATACAGTAGCACTTCAAGTGATATTTTTCTAATATGGAAGAAAACATTTTTAAAGGCAATCCCATATTTGATGAAATGAATTTCTATAAGATTAAAACTAATTTTTCTAGGCGATATTTTAATATTCTTATAATTTTGAATGATTAAACTATATGTGAAGGAGATATTTTTAATATTAAA
Source organism: Dilophus febrilis (assembly GCA_958336335.1). NCBI lineage: Eukaryota > Metazoa > Arthropoda > Insecta > Diptera > Bibionidae > Dilophus > Dilophus febrilis. The sequence goes on along the minus strand of OY284470.1, from coordinate 10,103,622 downwards.
AAATAATTAATCCAATATGTTTTTCAATGAAATAAGAGAGAAAAATTAAGGTGAAATTTACATTTTCAATATGATTTTTCTTTATATTGGATATTTCTATCTAAATATTGGGTTGTCGAAAAAGTATTGGTAATTTTTATAAATAGATGTCATTATAATTGAATATTTCAAGTAGTACTAATCTGATCAGGTAACACTAACATATGTTCGAAAGATGACATTTCGTAGATAAAAAAAAAAAAAAAAAAAATTAAATTTGTTTAGTCATTTAAAAGTTGTAGTGCATTAAAGATGAGCGAAATTAGTGAAAAAATTCGATACATTTTACAATTTTATTATGAAAAAGGTGAAAATGCAACGCAGGCACATGAACAAATTTGTGCAGTTTACGGTGAAGGAACTTTATAAAAATTAACAGCCTATAGATGGTTTGCTCGATTTCGTTCCGGTAATTTTGATGTCAAAGTTGCACCTCGTTCTGGTCGACCAATCACTGAAAAAGTCGATGAAATCATATCAAAAATTGAAGAAAATCGACACGTAAGCAGTCATGATATCGCTAAAGAACTAAACATCCATCACCAAACAGTTTTAAACCATTTGACAAAGGCTGGATACAAGAAAAAGCTCGATGTTTGGGTACCACATGAATTAACACAAAACAATTTAATGAACCGAATTTCCATTTGCGAAACGCTGTTTAAAAGGAACGAAATCGAGTCATTTTTAAAGCGAATGATTACAGGTGATGAAAAATGGATCACATACGATAATAATGTACGGAAAAGATCGTGGTCCAAGAAGGATAAAGCGCCTAAAACAGTAGCAAAACCTGGATTAACACCAAGAAAGGTAATGCTGTCTGTTTGGTGGGATTGGAAAGGAATCGTTCATTATGAATTACTAGCACCCGGTCAAACCATTGATTCCGATCTCTATTGTCAACAATTAACAAGATTGAAGCACCAGATTAAAAAAAAACGTCCAGAATTAATCAATCGAAAGGGTGTTGTGCTCCATCATGACAACGCCAGACCACACACATCTTTGATGACTCGGCAGAAACTGAGAGAGTTTGGCTGGGAAGTTTTAATGCATCCACCATATAGCCCGGACCTTGCACCTTCAGATTATCATTTGTTCCGGTCTCTGCAGAACTCCCTTAATGGTTTAAAATTAAATTCCGCAGAGGCAAAATGCACTTGGATCAGTTTTTTGCCCAGAAAACACAGAAGTTCTACAGTGATGGGATAATGTCTTTACCAGAAAAATGGCAAAGGGTCATGGATCAAAACGGCGCATATTTGGTTTAATAAAGTTCATTTGAAATATATTAAAAAATAGTTTGAATTTTGTAAAAAAAATTAACAATACTTATTAGACAACCTAATATATTTCTATTTAGATATTTTCGTAAAATAAAATAAAGAAATGATAAAGACAAATTGATTTCTAATTATATTGTGTTTTTTCTGTGTGATGAATTTTGTATTATAGATTAAATTAAATCAATAAGTTTAATTCTAAAATATTTTTTTATGCTTGTGAAAATATTCTATAAGAATTATTTAATGTAAATACCATATAAACTGATTGTAGGTTTCTTCGTAGAGGTTATATTTTCTGATTATAGAATAAAATCGAATATCTGCATTCATAATAACGTACGACCATTCCGATTGAAAGATTTTCTATATATGCGAATGCAATAAGGAGGGGCGGCATTAAATTACTGATATTTTTGTTTTGTTATATTGTGACTTTTTTTTCAGGTAATTCTTTTATCGATAAGAAATCAAAGAAAGAATATAGATTATAGAAAAAAATGCAATTTTTCACATTTGATTTTCTTTTAACAAATGCGATATTATGGTATATTTTAGAGTAAAATGAAATCGAAACAATCGATTGCACATTTTATTCCCTATTTTTCTATATATACCTTTCCTATAAATAATTATATCACAAAAAGAATAGTAATATTGATTCGGGGGGGATTTTTTTTACTAATTATACATGAGTATAGATAATACGAATTCTATTACTGTATATAATTTGAATTCATTTGATGTGTATATGTACATATAATTTATAAATATATTATTTAAAAATAGAAATGTCAATCCTTCAAATAAATCGCATTATTCGCATATAAATTGGAATTTTATCTATACCATATTATAATATGGTTTATTTATATATCAATTTAAATAATAAATCGACATCAAAAATATAAAATAGTAATGCAAAAAAATAAATTATACTTCCATTTTTTTATAGTATGTATATGCGATGATGATGATGAGAACAATTTGAATATAAATATGTATAATTTTTTTCAATTAATATAGCAAAATTAATGTAATAATTTCGGAGTGAGTATATAAATAATAATAATAATAATATATTTCAATTACAATAATTTTTTATTTATAGAATCATTTAAAGAAGTGTATATTTATTTATCTAATTTATTTGTGTATTTATATACCTAAAATAACAACAAGAGGTGATTTATTATACTATATTCTATATATGTATATATAAAATTAAATGCAAATTAATTTTTATTATTACAATTGATATTACATTTATCAATTATATATATATATATGGAATACATCGCACAGAATTGTGAGAGTGTCTTTTATCATCATCGTTTAAAATATATATATACAATTATTTCTGTATATTTATAATATTGTATAAATTATACATGATCATAATTAAATGTATTCAGTAGATTATTATTATTATTAGTACACAATATTGTATTATTATTATACAGCTGTGACACAAAACGATTAGTTATTATAATAATTCTTATATGCGTATATATATACAAAAATAATAAGTAATAAGATATGTAATCATTTCTAAAAATAATGTTTTAAGATAAATTTTATAATTATCTTATATCATATATTGCATATTGGATATAGTATTTTAAGTACATTTATTAGATCGGTATAAGTTTAATTGCATTTAATGCATTTTGCAATTTGAATATTAATTGATTTTAATGTGTTTTTTTTTTAGTTTTCAATAAATTCAAAATCTTCAAAATGTTTGCAAAAATTTGTCCAACTATAGTGATAATTGTGGTGGTAATGCTATGCGTGTGGATGTTTAAAATTGTGAGATAACTCTATATGGCGGAATGTGTTATGGATGAATTCTATGTATATGAAATGGCATATAACATGTGAAATTTCTCCTGAAGATTCGCTTTAAATGATGGTTTATAGATGATAGTGCAGAGAATTGTGAGCAATTGATAGTTATTTTAGAAAATCTTTACTAACTCAAGAATCTATGGATGAATCTGGCTGAAAATGGTCAATTGATCAAAAACCAATGGATGAATCTGGCTGGAACTGAAAGGTATAATTGGATTCAGCGCCCATTAATCTATATAAGTATGCAAATTTTCAGCCAGATTCATCCATTTAAATTATTGATCAATTATTATAAAAGCTTTTGAATCTGTGTCTTCAAATATAAAAACATCAGATAATATAATAGATTTTTATAACATACCGTGCGTGTATAGGCATCTTTAATTCTTAAATACGATAAAATTAAAAAATTATCATTCATATGATTGATATATATCAGAAATATCACATTTTTAATATATACCATACATATGTACATTACATTGTATAAAAAAGTGTAAAATTTAAAAAACAATAAGATTCAATTTCCTGTATATATATACAATATAATAATTAATAAAAACACATTCTTTATTGCATTTCATGCATATATTACAATTGAAAACAGTCTCTTATTCATGCGCATGTATTCAAATAAAATAATAAATTCTGAAATTAAAATTCTCATAATTATATCTAAAAAATTAAAAAAAAAAAAAACAGATAAAATTCTATACGGAAAATTTACTCGAATGTGAACCATTATTTTTGAAAAATAAGTTCGTTACTAATACAGCAAAATCAGTTTAAACCCTCGCGAAATAAACCTCGGAATTCTATTCAAAAATCCCTCTCAAAAAAACTGAACGAAACCAAAATCACATATAATATTACAATAGGGTGATGATGATAAATTGAATGATCTATTTAAGTGATTTTTGGGGTGGTGAATCTACATTATTATAGTTAATATGATGTGGATTAATTTTGGAAATTTAAACATATTTGAGAGTGGAAAAAAAACTTAAACTATATATATGAAAAGCAAAGCAGAAAGAAACAATTAATAACTCATAATCATATATACATATGTTGTGCGGTTTCAAACAATTATGTTCAAGTTGTACTTTTTTTTTAATTGCGATGGATGGATGGCTTTAGATAAAATATTTAATTTAAATGATTGCGATGATAGTTAATTATATATAAGTGAAGATATGGGGAGTAAAAATACTACCCTTATATATTTATGAGAGAGTGTTCCGCATAAGAGTATTGATGTTCTTGGAAAAAAAATGAATGAAAAAAAATTTGAAAAAAATATCGTATTACAATCGGGTTTAGCGTCCAACAACAGCCGTCTCTGTTGATTAGATTCTTAATTTGTGTCTTTTACGGTGTCGGTATTTTAACCGTACGACCCCAACCACAAGGGAAAAATTTCAAATAAATACAAAATATGCAAATATACCATTTGAGAAATTTCTCGAATTACATACGTTGAGGATAGTTATAACCTGTATACTGATTAATTTGAAAATTTTGGTTACAGCATTCGTATATATAACTATAATTATGAAATGTGCATTATGCGAATTGATACTGAATGAGATGGGATCATTGTCTCTATATATATGCGATCCAATGAAATTCCCATTGAGTTTCATTTCAAATCAGCAAAATATAACACATCAATAATTAGATATTTTTTTTTGATGAATTTGCAAAAAAATGTATTTTGTTTTTTTTTTTTTTGTTTAATCACAAGGTTAAGAAAGAGTTTATTTATATGAAAACATATATATTGATGAGATATATTTATAGATGTTTTAAAATAGTTTTATTTTTATTATAGTATAGCTTGAAATCGATGACATAAAAAAAAAATATTAATTAGTAATATTATGTTAATTATAAACACAATCTCACTATATCTAGATATAAATTCTAGTTATATAATACATTTCTTTTAAAACTTATACATAAATAAATTTATATTATTAATTTTTTTTTAATTATTGTTATTTTTAAAGTTACCTATATACTATTTATTAATTTTATTATTTTATATTAAATATTTTAGTTTTTAAATTAGTTCAAATTATTTATTTTAATATTTTTACTTCACAACAATAAGTTATATTATTTTTGTTTTGTTTTTTTTTTAATTTTGCTATTGATCTTTGCGATTCACATTCGCAAAAAGATTTTCATTTTTTGTATATCGCAATTTTTCAATTATTTGAATAGAAAAAATATAAAATATGAAATTGATATAATAATAAAAAAATTTTTTACTCAAGAGTTCAATTCAATTGTCAAAAAGGATATATATAGTAAAATAAATAACAATAATAATAATAATGAGATTTAAACAGGAACAGGATGGCTATTTTACTTTTATACATCCTATATGCAGTCTAAATATTTGTGCCCCTCGCAATAGCATATCTATACCATTTCCATTTCATCCAAGCTCATAATACATTTTTTTGTTGAGCGAGCTTTGTTGAAAACTCTTGCGCAATGTTTTGAAAGAAGAATTTTCGGAATTGGATTAATTATTCTAAAGCACGTCCTGATAAAAAAATGACCCTATAATGAAAGAAGCGCCCGTGCAACATATGCATGTGTATGCAAAGAATTGGTCCTGATGAATATAAATAAAATACACTTCAAATATATATATGTTTGTATTTATATTTTTGTTGATCTACCATAACAAGCAATAAGATGAAGATGATGATATTTAATTTTATATATAGTTATTTATTATCAATATTATTTTGGTATATTTTTTTTTTTTGTTCGTTACTACGGCAGAATCGGTTTAGCGCCCGTAAAACCTCGGAATTCTATTGCCGTGAGCCCGTAACGAAATCACTTAATCAGGTGATGAGCCTTATATGCATTGAATACACTTCAGTGATTTTGGGTGGTAAATCTATTATAATATGTGGATTAATTTATGAAATTTTGAAAATAAAGCAAACATATGAGATAAAAAAAAACTTTTACTAAAACATAATAAGAAAAAATCACTCATATGTTTTCAAACAATTGTCCAAGTTGCACTTTAGGTGGATTAGTTTTTAGATAAGATGAAATGTTTAATTTAAATAACTGATAATCAAAAGTCAAAGGGGAAATACTAGTTCAGGGAGACTATTCCATAATCTTGCTGTTCTTGGGAAAAATGAATTTCCAAATCTGTTTGTTCGCGAAAAACTAATAGATACAGAATATGAATGATATGTTTTAATAAATAAAATAAAATAAAATAAAAAAAACATTAATATTGCGATTAGAGATATAAGAATAAAAATATACGTTGTTAAAAAAATCAATGTTTTTGTTGGGTTTGTAGAAAAAAATTGTTGGAAAATCCCTTATAAAATATTATATTAGTAATAATAATAATAAATTTTCGCATTACAACTTTCGAAAACAACCCTTCTGCTATATATATATATTAGGTTGTCTAAAAAGTATTGATAATTTTTTTTACAAAATTCAAACGATTTTTTTATATATTTCAAATGAACTTTATTAAACCAAATATGCGCCGTTTTGATCGATGACCCTTTGCCATTTTTCTGGTAAAGACATTATCCCATCACTGTAGAACTTCTGTGTTTTCTGGGCAAAAAACCGATCCAAGTGCATTTTGCAGTCCTCTGCGGAATTTAATTTTAAACCATTAAGGGAGTTCTGCAGAGACCGGAACAAATGATAATCTGAAGGTTCAAGGTCCGGGCTATATGGTGGATGCATTAAAACTTCCCAGCCAAACTCTCTCAGTTTCTGCCGAGTCATCAAAGATGTGTGTGGTCTGGCGTTGTCATGATGGAACACAACACCCTTTCGATTGATTAATTCTGGACGTTTTTTTTTAATCTCGTGCTTCAATCTTGTTAATTGTTGACAATAGAGATCGGAATCAATGGTTTGACCGGGTGCTAGTAATTCATAATGAACGATTCCTTTCCAATCCCACCAAACAGACAGCATTACCTTTCTTGGTGTTAATCCAGGTTTTGCTACTGTTTTAGGAGCTTCACCCTTCTTGGACCACGATCTTTTTCGTACATTATTATCGTATGTGATCCGTTTTTCATCACCTGTAATCATTTGCTTTAAAAATGACGCGATTTCGTTCCTTTTAAACAGCGTTTCGCAAATGGAAATTCGGTTCATTAAATTGTTTTGTGTTAATTCATGTGGTACCCAAACATCGAGCTTTTTCTTGTATCCAGCCTTTGTCAAATGGTTTAAAACTGTTTGGTGATGGATGTTTAGTTCTTTAGCGATATCATGACTGCGTACGTATCGATTTTCTTCAATTTTTGATATGATTTCATCGACTTTTTCAGTGATTGGTCGACCAGAACCAGAGGTGCATCTTTGACATCAAAATTACCGGAACGAAATCGAGCAAACCATCTATAGGCTGTTAATTTTGATAAAGTTCCTTCACCGTAAACTGCACAAATTTGTTCATGTGCCTGCGTTGCATTTTCACCTTTTTCATAATAAAATTGTAAAATGTATCGAATTTTTTCACTAATTTCGCTCATCTTTAATGCACTACAACTTTTAAATGACTAAACAAATTTAATTTTTTTTTTTTTTTATCTACGAAATGTCATCTTTCGAACATATGTTAGTGTTACCTGATCAGATTAGTACTACTTGAAATATTCAATTATAATGACATCTATTTATAAAAATTATCAATACTTTTTCGACAACCTAATATATATATATAGCTGTTGATTTCTATATTTGTTTTGTTTTTACTTAATTTATTGTCGCGGTAATATTAGCAAATGGGAAATATCCATAACTGTGTGTGAAAACTCAAAAAAATAACTGAAAACACACTCAAAACAAGATTTTTAATGTATCTGCATCCAAAATTTTATAAGAATTTTAGGGGTTGGTATTTTTATTAACTACACCGCATAGAGCTGCAGAGTCACATTGGAAATTCCCTTAACTCTTTTTTTTTTTTATATTATTTTATATATACATACGATAATGTGTAATTTGAAACCAAAAAATTGTATTATTTTATATAATTTTATTACTATCGAAAAAGTTTATTTATGTAAAAAAAAAAAGTTTAATAATTTATTTTTTGATAGATTTTAATGGAAAATTTTAATTGTATTTATTTATTTCAAAAAGGAAAATATATATAAAATACAATAAAATTGACATTTAATTTATATTTAAAAAATGAAAAAAATCGCGGTTTTATTATTATATATAGAATATGTATTTGATAAATCCAGGCCCATTCCAGGGTAATTTTTACACCCATGTTCAAGTTATGAAAAAAAATCGCCATTTTATAGAATAAAACACAAAAATGTTTTTTTATTCTGTAATTCTAGTACAAATCTAAAAAAACTAATCTAATCATTTCAATTTTAATTTTAATAGTAAATGTTAAAGTGGGAATTTTACTTAAAATGACATTGTTTTTAAAGGTTAAGTAAAATAAATTGAATTTTCCGGATTTACAATAATACAATGCAAAAAGTATCGATAATTTTTCATAATTTATAGATTTTTATTACAGAATTTGTTCTACAACTCTCCATTTTATCGGGAAGTGATGAAGTTTTTAGAGAATTTAATTATATCTATCCATTTCATACCTGAACGTTTTATTCTAACGGATTTCCAAGTTGTTTTTTACCATAACATTTACATATATAATAATAATAAAAAAGTGTTTTAAACTTTTAAAACGATTTTGATTATTTCACACACAATTTTTTTACAAGGGTTCGAGCCCTTCTTTTAATCGTTCTGTATGACAATGTTAAATGTATGTCATAAAGAAGTTGCGGGCCTGGATTGATCATGCTAGTTGAAAATATGGCTTGATAAAATTGAATTTTATATAAAAAAAAACATTTATTTATATATCATTACCATCAAAAACCGCACCGCATTTATAATTATTATTATTATGATTATTGTATATTATTATTATATTAATATAATATAAATATCAATTGAAATATAACTTATTATATATATACAAAGATAAAATGTAATTATTTTTCCATTATATATATATATATATCTAAAATATAAAGAGGAAATTTTGATTTAAATTTAACCGCTTTTAACCGTTGCGATTTAATTAAACTTTTTTATATGATTTTCGATATATTCTATAATGAAATACTCAATAATGAAATCGATTTCCTATGAGGGATATCTAATAAATGCTTCTATATACCCTTTGTAAACATATCAGATTTTTTATCAAGTCCACTCCACTCTGCGGTACACTAACCGCATCCAAATCTACATATCTGAATCCTTGGCGGCTTGGGTTTATATCCCTAAAACAGTTAAAAGCGATAATAATTTTTTAAAGTATTTTTTTATTTATTAACATATTCGAAGAATTTGATGGGTAGACAAACACACGTGTCTATATATCAAAACACACATTTCAATTTATTAAAAAAAATAAAACATTTTAAATATATTTATTTATAATTTATTACTGCTTTTTTACATCATCTAAATATATATATAATATATAAAGGTAATAATAATAATAATAATAATAATAATAATAATAATCATATAAATTGAAACATGATATGTTTTCGTGCATGTTTTGTGTAATGATGAATGAATATAATGCATAAATAATTTTTTTCATATCACTTTCAAACAAATAAAAATTCATCTTCTTCTACACTTTTCGTTCTTGTTCATGTTCTATAACAAATAATAATAATAAAATAATAAATTAATATTAAATTCACATAAAATAAAATATGTCAATCAAAAAAATATACGCATATAAATTCTATATATATATATATATATATAAGATAACGCAAAAGAGTATATCTATAAAACAAAACTTATAAATATATTTATTTATTTAAGGGTGATGTTTCTATCTTATATATATGCGGGGTTTTGTTTGTTATGTGTATCTAACTCTATATATACAAAATAAGATAAGGCATATTATAAACTTGAATTTTTTTTTACACTCATCTAACACTCACACAAAACTTTATAATATAAAAATATAGATCTTAAAATATTTAAAGATATATATAATAAAAATAAATAAATACAACCCTTATAATATCAAAAACAAAAAATTGGTTGTTTTATACCCCCAAAAAAATTTATACATACATATTGAATTGAACTGCGTGAAATAGAAAACCGTGTTCGTGTATTTTATATAATTTATTTATTTATTTTTATTTTGGTAATTTATATCGTAGTAATTTTGCTATAATATCCTTTTCTTTTCTTTTTTGGTTCACATTTGCGTGTATAATAAACATAAAAAACAAACAAATAACAATTAAATAAAATATGTCTCTTTTTACACTATATAAATATTTTAAGAAAAACAAATTTTATTTTATTTTAGATCTTCATTAATTTATTACAAATTACAAATTGTGCTCGTCTCGTCCGGTAATTTATTTGTTTTTTTTTACGTGGACTTGTTAAAATGCGAATAAATTTCACTTTATATTGTTGGAAGTTGGATATTTACCTTTTTTTTTTATCTTTTATATGGATTTATATGTTAATATTAAAATAAAGGACAGTTAATTTTGATGACTGCAGACTGCAGTACACAAAAAAAAACAAAAAAAAAAAAGAAAATGTGATAAGTTTTTTTTATAAAAAATGTTTCCAATTCCATTTATCGTCTGTTAAATTATTATTAAAATTTGAATTCATTATATTTTGTCGCATTCGGTGTTCTGTTTCTTATTGGATCATTTTAATATTTTAGAAGTACTTTTTGGCAATAAATTCTTTTGTATTTTGTGTAATTCGCATCGGCATTTTATTATTATTATTGTATTAATGAATATTATATAATATATTAAAAATAGAAAATTAATTTCATTTAATTATAAAAAAAAAAAACATACATAAAACTTCCTTAATGAAATTATAGAGAAAATATAACCTTAAAGAGAATTATAAAGAAAAGTTTCAACCTTTCTTTTTAATTTATAATTTAAACAGATAAATCCTAATGAAATTGTTTCGACAGTTATACCTTTTATGAAAATCACCTTTACCTTAAAATTTTACAGAAAATTACCTGAAATTGAAATTATTCTTCAGAAAATAACCCTATAAAGAGAATTATACAGAAAATGTCCGCAATGAAATTATCCAGAAAGTTACCTTCTAAATTAAATTTAATATATACAGAAAATTAACTAAATTTGGAAGTATAGAGAAAAATTTCCCCTTTTTTAAAGTATAGAGAAAAATTTCCTGAATGAAATATTTCTGTAATGAAAATGGTACAGAAAATTTCTTTAATAAAAAAACGTGAAGAAAATGATCGTTATGATAAAGTTTTATAAAGGAAAATTACCTTTAATCAAAGTATAGCGCAAATTTCCTTATTGAAAATTATACACAGAAAATAACCTTAAAGAGAATTATATATACAGAAAAGGTAATCCTTATAAGGAAATTATCCATAAAAAGTATTACCTTCTAAATGAAATAAATGAAACAGCAACTAATTAATTTAAAATTATCCAGATCATTTGTTTCAAAAAGTTATACAGAAAATTATACTTAATATTCCTTATTAATATGAAAATTATTCAGAAAGTTGTACCTTTTAATGAAAGTTATATAAAGAAAAATTTCCATTTATTAAAATATAGAGAAAAATTTCCTGAATGAAATTTTTCTTAATGAAAACTATACAGAAATTAGTATGTGAAAGCGATAGTTACCTTTAATGAAATTTTATAAAGGAAAATTAGTTTTAATCGAAGTATAGATAAATAACTCTGTGGTGTAAATGTTAAAAAATGTTAAAAAAATGCCAACCTAAAAATTCTAACGAAATTTTGGGGTCGTGGGTTCTACTGAATCCTACTGAATGCATAAAATATGTTTTGTGTTTTCGGTTATTTTTCGAATCTGAATTTTAACACAGAGTTGTATATTCCGCTTGCGGTTGGTCGTACGGCTAATTACCGACACCGTAAAATCCACAAATTAAGTAACTAATAACAGAAGGCTGTTGTTGGACGCTAAAACCAGATTGTTGGTTGTATAGCGAAAAATTAATTAATTTTAAATAGATAAAATTCCCTTAATGAAAATTTAAACGTAAAATTATCTTCTTAAAATTATACAGAAATATCTAGAAAAACAGTATACAGAAAAAATTTCCTGAATGAAAATGTTACAGAAAAATTTCTTTTAATGAAAATTACACAGAAAAATTATCTTTAATGAAAATTATCCACAGAATTACTTTCAATGAAAATTATCCAGTAAATTTCCTTAATGAAAATTATTCAGAAAGTTACCTTTAATGAAAATTAAACAGAAAATTATGCATTTAATGAAACTATATACAGAAAAATAACCTTTAATGAAAATTATATACAGAAGGGCGATTTCCTTAATGAAAGTTACATAGAAAATTTTCTTAAAAACAACGTTAAGAAAATATAATAACCTTTAGTTGAAAATTATACAGAATATTTTCTTAAATGTAAAAATTATACAGAAATTCAGAATATATAATAATAGAATAAAAAAAATAGTCTCTAAACACTTTATTTAATCTATTGTAATCCAAATGTTATATTAAAATTAACCAATCCATTAGCATAATGAAGTTAAAAAACATATCCAAATCAATGAATTATTTAATCTAAAATAGTTGGATGTTCGTTTCTTTTTTTGTTTTATGTATAACAAAATATATATTATTATTACAATTCAAATGACGTTGATGAATGCATTCAAAATTGTAAAATGTAATTATAATAATAATAATAATAATTTAGAGTACCAAAATGCAAATATAATAGAAATTATATTATATATATATATTTGTAATATAGGTTAAAGATTATTATTTTATTATTATAAAGTTAAGCAAGTGTTTATAAACAATTTATGTGTGACTTTATAAAAGTTTATTTAATATATAATGTAATATTATATTATACGTACTATATATACAATTTTGATATAGCGAAGGGGTTGAATATTTTAAGAGCAAATATATTAGCTTATTGTATTAATTGTTATAAAAGTCACATATAGAAATGTTTAGAATTTTATAACAATTTTATAAATTTCAAGATAGTTGTTGAATACATTTTTGTTATAAATATAATTATATAAAATTTTGCAAATAGAACAAATTTTTGAATAGATTTCAATTGTAATAATCATTATTTTCCTAAATAAATATAACATAGTGTTAATAAATACAAAAAAAAAATCCCCATACCTGAGATTTCCAAAAGAAATGAATTGATTTTTTTCAAAATTAAATCTTAAAACGTTCAATAAAATTTAATCCGGATTCAAAATTCAAATTTTCACGACAATTTTCATATAAATTAAATGAAAATGAAAAACAATTTTATTAATAACATTTATAAAGTTAATGTTTTAAAAATATATTTGTAATGTTTTTTTTTTTTTTTTATAACATAAAACATTTGTAAATCTATATTTTTAGCAAATATTTTTATCATAGTAAAAAAAAACCGAAATACTCGATACATAAATCAATCAAATAGTTTGAACAAAATGCCACCGAACATTCAGTGATTTTTGGTGTAGTAATCAAAACACTATAAATTTATTAATATTTTCGTTGATGCTTACCATACATTTCTTTTATTTATTTTTTTGTTGCCATGGCAATTTAGCATAACCTCAATAAACAAACAATAATTTGTAAAAATTAAACAAAATTTTTCTTCAAAATCACAAAAAAAACAACAAACAATAAAAATTAATTATAATAAATTAAAATAAATAATTAAAAATAATTTAAACAGTTTCTATATTTCTTCAATTTATTGTAAAATGTAAATTATATTCTATTTATTCTAATGTGAATGTTTTATAATAACGATGAAATTGTGATTATATGAAAAAAGGAAAAATGAAAGTATATAAAACATTTATTGTTGTTGTTATTGATTTTATATACATTTTTTTAAGGTAAAATTATGTAAATTTAACTAAAGGTAATAAGTAAGAAAAATAAAAGTATAAAAATGCGTGGAAAATCTACAATTAACTTACAAAGTTGTGATAAAATTCCGATACCACAACAACAAATGGGTTGTTCTTCATCGAAATTAATAACAACAACATCGATGTCTATTATTGCAACTTTACCATTACAACAACAACAACAATCCTTATCAACATCATCGGTTTCATCATCTGGATGCATAATCACTACAGCTAATACTCTACCATTAACAACAGCCGCTACATTATCAGCAGCCGCAGCAGCAGCAGCAGTAGCTACATCAGCATCAGCATCCACATCATCAACATCACCGTTAAAAATTGAATCTGTTGTACCTGTACGTTCCCGTAATATAAATAAATCAATACATCGATCATTTAGTACATTAGGTTCAGGTTATGTACATAGACCTTATGATAAATTTTTAAATAATAATAATACTACGGATATTACAAAACAAAAAAATGTACAAAATTCAAATGATCTGAATAATAATAATATAATTACAACAACAACCACAACAACAAATAATGGATTTTGGCGTATTCAACGTACACAAAAAGAAAAAGAAAAACTACCGGATCGTATAAATATGGATCGACGTGGTCTTACCGCATTACCAATCATTGAAGATGAACCAAATTTACGTTTACTATCATTACAACACAATTTAATTAATAGTTTTTATGTACCTGAAGTTGTACAACAAAAACAATCACAACAATCATCACAACAATTATCCAATGTAATGACTAATAATAATAATAATAATGGCAATTCTGGTTCCCAAACAAATCCATCAATAGCTACTACCAATGAATCATTGATAAATGGTAAAAAGGTCATAAATACTATTCAAAAAAATCATAATGCTAAAAGACAACAACAAACAATACAAAAATCTTTATCATCACGTAATTTATACCATTCAATAAATAATAAATCGATAATTTCATCAAATATGGGTGGTGGAAATACTATTAATATAAATTCTTCTTCTTCTTCTTCTTCATCTTCAACTTCAACATCATCAACATCAGCTTCTTTACTAAAAACACAACCAAATCAAAATATTATTATGACTAAAAATGCACTTGCACAAAAATCAATTCTATTAAATAATACAAGAGGAAAATATATTTTAAGAAAATCAAATAGTTTTATAAATAATTATACGCATCATACGATGACCACCACCGTCGCCGCCGCATCAAAATTACATTTAAATCGTTTATTAATTCAAAATCAACGTGTAAATCAATCATTGGCAGACGTCGTGGGTAAACATGAAAATGAATTTAATAAATCGGTTACGTCAAATACTAATGGTGTAATTCAACAATCCATCACCATGACATCGACGACCACGTCCATCAATCAATTGGATGAATTAATAATTAGAAATGATAATTATAATTTAGGATTTGCGGATAGTTTACAAAATTTAGTGTTTTTAGATTTGTATGATAATCAAATTGAGAAAATTGCAAATTTAGATGGTTTAAAATCGTTAACGGTTTTATTGTTGGGTAAAAATCGTATTATTGATATCGGTGGGATTGTATCGGTAAAAAATACATTACGTGTATTAGATTTACATGGTAATAGAATTACAAATATTACAAATAAAATCAATCAATTACAAGAATTGAAATCATTAAATTTAGCCGGTAATAATTTAAAACAAATCCATGCGGATGATTTTAAGGGATTGTTCAATTTAAAAGAATTAAATGTAAAACGTAATAAAATAAAACGTATCATTGGTTTTGATGATTTACGTAATTTAGAACGTCTTTGGTTATGCCACAATGATTTACAAAAAGTTGATGATATGTCAAGTGTTGCGAAAGCATTAAATTTACGAGAAATCACCATTGAAAATAATCCGGTATCGTTGGCCGGTGATTGTGTATCATTTTTAGTTAGTTATTTACCCAATCTGGTGTTATTAAGTCAAATGCATGTAACGGAACAGGTAAGACGTGCCGCAATGGCATGGCGTAAAAATAAAGAATTATCCGATTTAAATTATTCCCATTTATCGAATAATTTAAATTATAATATACGTCGTGAAGAGGTCATTTCAAATGCACGTACCAATTGGGAATTGTTAAGAGCACAACAACAACAACAACAACAACATCATGAACATCATTCAAATCATTCCCATTCCCATTCCCATCAACATCAACAACAAAATAAAATGATTAACATTACAAATCAAATACAAAAATCATCACGTAATTCAGCACAAAATCCAATTCAAAATGAAACAATCGACCCGGATGTATTAAGTAATTTATCCGATAATATACATATTGATAAAAAATTAATTAGACAAAAAACAGTAGTAATAAATAATAATACTAATAATAATAATAATGGAAGTATAAATCAGAAAATAACAAAACGTATGAATCTAAAAATGAATCGTTCATCATCACAAGATAATAATAGTTGTACTAATAATGCACAAACACCATTATTAATATCATCTTCAACAGATGATTTATTTCGTTTACCACCAATTTTAGCACCATTTTTAGATGTAATTAAACAAAATGAAACAACAGCAACAACAACAACAACAACAACATCAGCATCATCATCGAACGATATTGAATTATTTAATAATAATAATAATATTGAACGATTAACGGATGGTTATTCGTCTGGTTCAAGTTTAGGACCAAATATTGATTCATCATCAAGTTATATTGGTTCGGATACCGATGAACCTGATCAAAAATCTACAACCAATAAAATTGAAAATGTTAAGGTAATATTTAAATAATAATCAATTTGATATTTTCTGTTATGGTGTTTATAACAAAAAGATTTTTCCTTTATTTGTAGACTAATAATACTATGAATGATTCAACAATAGAAATTTCAAACATTGAAATATTAAATAAATTAGAAAATGAAATGAATAATGAAAAATCTAAAACAGATGAAAATCTAAAAACTATTGAACTTTTAGAATACGAAAACCAATCAGATAATAAGAATATAAATTCAAATACAGTAATAACCGTCGATGAATCATCATGTAATCTTGATGCTGGTGATGGACAAACGAATATAATCACATCTAATGATCAAATATTAAATAATAATAATAACGTTATTAATAGTAATAAATCAGTAAATACTAGTAATAACAATAATAATAATTCAACAAAATGTAAAATGCCTAATCGAAAACATTCCGAACGTACATTAATTCGTGCACAAACAGCAAAGAATTCTCAAACATTAATACGTCAACAATCAATACAAGGAGCACTGTCATCATCAACATCATCATCATCCGCATCGTCATCATCAACATCATCAACACCATCGTCCAATAACGTTAATGGTCAAACAAATAATGTAATAAAAACAAATCAAAAAATAATTTTAAATGCGACAATCGGAACAGTTCAATCGAATTCATCCGGTTCAGTAATCAATGGATCAACAATTACCAATCCAATATCAATGACAACCACAACAACAATAACGCAATCTAACAACACGACCAATAATAATAATAATAATAATGAAAGGGAACGTGAACAGGGTGGTGATTATTTAATTGAAATATGCGGACGTTATTTAAATGTTTATGGTACGGGTGCAATAAAATTTATTGATCGTCAATGGAATGCACAAAAATCGGCAGATGTTCATACAATAAAATTTAATTATGTTAACTTTAATAATATCATTATTGTATTGAATCGTATAAAAATCCGGTTTCCAAATGCTGAAAATTTAATATTTCGTGAAACAAATATTCAATGTATGGGGCAATTGAATGCATTAGCGGAAGTACAAGGTTTACATTCATTGGTTATCGATCCCGAGGGTAATTTAATATGTCAAAAAAATAATTGGCGTTTATATGCCATTTATCGGCTGTCCCATTGGGGTTTGAAACAAATAAATGGCAATGATATAACAGAGGCGGAAATTCAATTGGCCCAAAGAACGTATGCTGGTCTATCGGATTTAGTTTTATGGTCATTACCCGATAGTTTATTAGAACCGTTAATTGGTAGATTACGCTTAGACGAATCGTATTCGGCCAGTAAACAAACACCAAAACAATGGCTTATGCAATTGGATCCATCATTAAAGCATGTTGTCGGTAAAGAAGCATTACAATGTAAAAAATCAACCATTATTCAATGTTCAATTTATCATAATCAGAATCAGAATTTGAATTATCATCATCATAATACAAATACAAATCATTCACAACATCAACAACATGCTGATGAACAATTATTATTAAGGCAAAAAGGTAAAACATATTTTACGGTAATGATGGAAAATACATGTAATGCTGTTGAAAAATTACAAAAATTAGAAATATTATGGCCAAATTTATTAATTGAAATGATTCGTAATACATTATTAGATTATTCACAAATTGATGGTTATGTTAAAAATTTACTATCGGAAATGTTAAAGCAATAAAAATAATTTCATTTTTATTTTTAGTCTCAATTATCAAGTACGTAGATAAATTTTTATTATTATAAGTCAGCAACTAGTCAAAACTAGTCTATAATAATCTTAATAAAATAATTTGTGTTCATATTTTTCAATAAATAAATAAATAGTTGAATATTTACCTGCATTTAACAATTTTGTTGTTCATTTATCGTCGTCCTCGTAATACTATTCACCGAAGATGACAATTCTTTAAACAGAGCTAATCTTGCTTCACATCCCTGATATAATACGTATGTTGATCGATCAATTCTACCATTTCCAATTTTTAATTTAACTGTATCATTATCCATAGCGGCCCTCATTGCCTCTTCAAATGTTAATTTATCCAATTTATATCTTGGATATTTTATATATGCAATATCAATACCATTTAACTGTTTGTGGGTGTGTGTGAGAAAAATTTTAATGGAATAGAAAAAATTAAGGATAAAATCCAATTTAAAAACTTACTTTAATTTCTAAATCTAATTCATATTCTTGATCAACTTCTGGCCATTTTTGTTCAAGTACATTTTCATTCAAATTAAAGGATTCATTCCGTTTGTCCGTTGGTGAACAAACCCGATTACGATTTATCGCTATAAAATGTGACCAAAGTTCAGAAGCAAAATGTGGTGCCATTGGTGCAAGCATTATTATTTGTGTTGCCAATGTACGTTCATATTCTTTACCATATTTTATCACTTCTTTTGGTGTACGCTATTTGGTGGTAGAAAATCATCATCATCATAAAGGTTAAAATTTACCAAAGAAAACTTCAACACTTACACGTAAAGAATTTGTTAAACCTTGCATTTTTGAAATGGCAACACTCAATTGATGTGAATGTTTATAATTAAATGTTGTTCCTTTAATATAATAATTTCTAGCATCATATAATTTAAAATCTTGTTCTTTAAATGCTTCTGTACGGATTGCATCTTCCGAAATTGCTGGATCATTACGAATATTATGAAAATCATTTATTGTCAACCATAAACGTTTTTGCCATTTTAATATACCAGGAAATGCTAGTAAAATAATAACAATAATTAAATCATAATAATAATAATATGGAAATGGATTTTTTCTCTTACTTGCCGATGACCAATTACGATGACTTGTTGGTGCAACATCAGCTAATATAATTAAACGTGTTGCATCAATTCCATATTCATTGATAATATCCATTGGATCGATACCATTAAATTTTGATTTTGACATTTTTTCCCATTGCATTATCACTTCTTTTTTTGTGGACCGTTCAATGTATTTATTATTATTATTATTCTTTTTTTTTATATTAATTGTTTCAACATCACTTTCCATTAAATATCGTCCGGTATCTTTTAATTTATATGAACGTCCCATTACCATACCCTGTACCAATAATCTTTTAAATGGTTCACTTTGTGGTAGTAAACGTTTACTGTGTAAAAAATGATTAATAAATCGAGCGTAGTATAAATGGAGTACAGCATGTTCTTTACCACCAATGTACAAATCAACTGGCATTAAATAATCGGCTAATTTTTCATTGAACATCATTTCATTATTTTGACTATCTAAATAACGTAAAAAATACCATGAACTATCAACGAACGTATCCATTGTATCTGTTTCACGTGCTGCATTTTCATTTAAACATTTCGGACATTTTCGTATTACTGATTGTTGTGGGTTGTTTTTTAATTTTGGTAAAATAACGGGTAATTCATTTTCGGGTACCGGTACCGTACCACAATTTGGACAATGTACAATTGGTATTGGAGTACCCCAATGACGTTGTCTTGATATTAACCAATCACGTAATTTTGAACTGACCGCATAACCACCAGTTATTCCTAATTGTTTACCTAAATTTAATACATATTCTTGTTTGGTTTGTTCAACGGTTTGATTGTTGAATTCGACCGATTCGCTTTCGGTGGTCGAAACATTTAAATTATATTTTTTAGCTAATATTTTATCTGAATCCAATATTGTGGGACATCCAATTTGTACCTCTTGACCTATTGGAAATTCATAATCATCACATACAATTACCGGTAATAATTGTTGTTTATTAAATGGATTTTTAATTTTAAAATTTGTTTGTATTCCATTTTCAATTGATTGATTTGCTGTACGACGATTTAAAATGTGTTGACTATTTAAAATGATAAATTCTGCGGTTAATAAACGTTCTGGATATTCTGTCCATATTGTTATTGAATTTAAACGTGGTTCATTTTGTTGTAATTCCACATTATTACTATAAACAATTGGTAATTCAAATGAATATCCTGTACATTCACCAATCCAATGTTTTTGTAAATTTATTATATCTTTCCAATCTTGTAATTGTGGATCATCTAAACCATCATATAATTGTTTAGCAAATTGTGTAGTTTTGACAAACCATTGTTTTAATAAACGTTTTTCGACCAATGCACCTGAACGCCATGAACAACCATTTTCATCAACTTGTTCATCGGCCAATACCGTTTTATCAATGGGATCCCAATTTACCAATGCCTATTTACCAAATAACAATAATAAACTTTTATTATATCAATTTCTATAGAGGGAATTCTAACAAAAAAAAAATGCGGAACTTACCTCTTTTTGATAGGCCAATCCATCATTATATAATTTTAAAAATAATACTTGAGTCCATTTATAATAGTTTTCATTACACGTTGCAATTTCACGATCCCAATCAAATGAACATCCTAAATTTATTAATTGTGATTTCATTTTTGTTATATTGTCATTTGTCCATTGGGCAGCCGGTATATTATGTTGAATGGCTGCATTTTCAGCCGGTAAACCAAATGCATCCCAACCCATTGGATGCAAAACATTATGACCGGTCATACGATAAAATCGTGCCATTGTATCACTTATCGTGTACACTCGAACATGTCCCATATGTAAATTTCCCGATGGATATGGAAACATGGAGAGGACATAAAATTTAGGCAATGATTTCCGATCATCATCATTGAAATATTTTGTCGGAAAATGTTGTCGCCAATGTGATTCAATTGTATGTTTAACTTTATTTGTTAATTCTTGATTCTGATAATAATAATAATAATTAAGTTATTAATAATTAGAATATTTTCCAATTTAAAAAAAGTCTGTTGGTTATGTTTAGTAATTAATATAAAATGATATTTACTTCTAAATTTAAACATCCTTGTGTTAACAATCTGGTTATATTTTTATAATTATAATTATATGAATTTGTACATTTTAATTTATTTATATTTTTTAAATTAATAATTAACATATTTTTTTGTTTTTTTTTTTAATAAAATTATTCAATAACAATAATAAAAAAAAAACAAAACAAAACAATAGCCATATTTAAAAAAGAGCCATAAAAAAAATCTACTATATTTTTTTTATGATTTGTCGACAAAAAATATATCGATTTATTTATGAAAGGGACCCAAGTGAAAATTGTTTTGCTCAGTTTGGACGATTACAAAACAAAAACCTTCCCAATATCGCGCCGGTGCGAAATCACAAAACTTCATAAACAAAATTTAAACAATGTCAACGCCATTTTGGAAATTTGGATTATTTTGTATGCGTTTTTAGATTCGCGGTGAAAAAATCGCGCATTTATGCAAGTGACTAAGGCCGTATTCCAAACGAAAATTGGTAATGTAATTGCGTTAAGGTAAGTTACTAAATGAATTTTTTTTGCAAATTTCATTTTGGTAATACTACAGAATACCGGCGAAGGAACTAAACTTAATTTTGAGTGTGCACATTTGTAGATCGTCTTATACTGACCAACTTTTTTTTTTTGGCTTAGTGGTGCACTCTTCTCCTTTGACCAAGGGAGGTGAAACAAAATATGGAAAATCTAAAAATCCAATAAAGTTTAGCCCAGGGAATTGTTTTAGTACCTGAAGTGGTAGAGGGGGTCAGTACAAACATTTTTTGTTTTGGATATTGGCGCCGCCTGATCTCGATCCCCTCTGGAGTCCGCCACTAAGTCCAGAACAAAAGTTGGTCAGGATAAGACCCTCTATAAATGTACATACTCAAAATTGAATTTGTTTCATTCACCGGTATTCTGTAGTTCAGCCAAAAACAGTACTTTATATGTTATGAAGTTTCGCACATTTGAAAATATCGACATAGATTTGCAATTTGCAATTTTATTTTGCCTACTTGGGATTTTATTAAAATTATATGCAAATGAAAAATTCCTTCATTTTTCCATTTCTTTTTTCTGCTTGCATTGAAAAAGTGAAGACGTGTGGAAAAAAGAAAAAAGAAAAAAGTGTTCCATAATTTTTCTATTTAATATTTTATTTATTAATAATATTTAAATCTATTTAATTTTATTCATAATAATTTGTGTTAATTTAATAATAATAATAATAATCTAAAAATAAAAAAATTAAAATGGGTGAGGGAGATTCCCTCGATAATCAACATGATGTATCAGTTGATTTACAAAATGTGGCAATCGTTGAATATGGGGCATTTGCAAATTATATTCGTAAAGCAGCCACCATTTTATTGCCAGAAGAAAATGCTGTACCACCGGCATTGAATTTAGCATTAGAAGATCGTTCCAATCAAGAGTGTATTAAAAAATTCTTATGTGATCCTCAAGTTCAAGCGTTATACATCCAACGAAGTTGTTCAAAAGGTAATTGGTGAAAAAAAAAAAAAAAAAATTACGGTTATTTTTTTTTTTTATTTATGAATGGCCAGACAATTGATTTTTCATCGAATTTTATGACACACCTTTGCATTTTTCTTTTTTTTTTATTTATCGTATGACATCATTTATATTTTTTATGATTACGCGCAAGGTCAACAACAACAATAAAAATTTCACTCCACCACCACCACCGCCGCAAGTGCAACATGAAAAAAATGACGCCATTGTGGTTTTTTATTTTTTTTTTAGATTTCTGTTTTGTTTACATTCATTTGTTGATATGTTTTGGGTCATTGACCTGATCTTTTTTTTTGTTAATGTTTTATTTGTTTGTGAAAAATTGTTTTTATTGTTAATTCTTTGTTTGTTTGTTTGTTTGTTGGTTGGTTTTATGTTTTTTTTTGTTCTGTTATTTATGTGCAGACGATGAAAATGATCAACCGACGGAAGGCGAAGAGGAAAAAGTTTCGGTAACTTATTTCATAAGTAATGATGTACATTTTACAAATCATCGTATGGCATCGTTGGCATGCATTAAACGAGGTGCTGTGATTGAGGCCGACAAAACAATTCATTCGCAATTGCGTTTGATTAATTTTTCGGAAGGATCACCGTACGAGACATTACATTCGTACATCAGTAAATCGCTGGCACCGTTTTTCAAAAGTTACGTCAAAGAATCGGGTCGTGCCGATCGTGATGGCGATAAAATGGCACCGTCTGTTGAAAAGAAATTGGCCGAATTGGAAATGGGTTTATTGCATTTACAACAAAACATTGATATACCCGAAATTACATTACCGGTAAATCCAATTGTTGCAACAATTATAAAAAATTGTGCCGATGATGATCGTAAAGCAAAAGTCATTGATTTTGGTGATCGCGTTGAAGATTCAACATTTTTGAATACCTTACAGAATGGTGTTAATCGTTGGATTAAAGAAATTCAAAAAGTAACCAAATTGGATCGTGATCCATCTTCAGGTACGGCTTTACAAGAAGTTTCATTTTGGTTGAATTTAGAACGAGCATTGTTACGTATCCAAGAGAAACGTGAATCATCGGAAGTTGCATTGACGTTGGACATTCTAAAACATGGTAAACGTTTTCATGCTACCGTTTCATTTGATACGGATACCGGGTTGAAACAGGCATTAGCCATGGTAGCCGATTATAATCCATTGATGAAAGATTTCCCAATAAATGATTTATTGTCGGCAACTGAATTGGAAAAAATACGTTCGGCTGTCCAATTGATATTTGCCCATTTACGTAAAATCAGAAGTACAAAATATCCAATACAACGGGCATTACGTTTAATTGAAGCAATTTCACGTGATTTAAGTCAACAGCTATTGAAAGTATTGGGGACACGTCGTCTTATGCATATACCATTTGATGAATTTGAACGTGTTATGAATCAGTGTTTTGAGGTGTTCAGTTGTTGGGACGATGAATATGATAAACTACAAGGTTTGTTGCGTGACATTGCCAAGAAAAAACGTGATGAACATTTAAAAATGGTTTGGCGGACGTCACCGGCCCACAAGAAATTACAATTGCGTATGGAACATATGCGTAAATTCCGTAGACAACATGAACAATTACGTACGGTTATTTTACGTGTATTACGGCCAACACGTCAAGCTGTTCAAAGTAATGCAGACACTTTATTTTGTATTATCGGTATTTTTGAATATTTATTAATATATTAATCCATCATTTCAGTTGATGTTCCCGTTGAAACTAAACAACCGTATAGTTTGGAGGCGGCCGACGCAAATGCCATCGAAGAGGTGAATTCAGCATATGAAAATGTTAAAGAAGTTGAATGTTTGGATATCACAAAGGAGGGATGTGAAGCTTGGGATGCGGCCGTTAAACGATACGAGGAACGTATTGATCGTGTTGAAACGCGTATTACCGCCCATTTACGTGATCAATTGGGAACGGCCAAAAATGCAAATGAAATGTTTCGTATATTTTCACGTTTTAATGCATTATTTGTACGACCACATATTCGTGGTGCAATCCGTGAATATCAAACACAATTAATTCAACGTGTAAAGGATGACATTGAATCGTTACACGAAAAATTTAAGGTAAATTTGTCAATTAACAATAATCGTTGATCAATGATTTATAAAATTCCCTGTCCATTTTTATAGATTCAATATCCACAAAGTAAAAGTTGTAATTTATCGGTGGTACGTGATTTGCCACCGGTTGCTGGTTCCATTATATGGGCACGACAAATTGATAATCAATTGACAATGTATTTGAAACGTGTTGAAGATGTTTTGGGTAAGGGATGGGAAACGCATATTGAAGGACAAAAATTAAAAGCGGACGGTGATAGTTTCCGAGCAAAATTGTCGACAACCGAAGTATTTCAGGATTGGGCTAGAAAAGTGCAAGAACGTAATTTTGGTACAAGTGGACGTATTTTTATGATTGAATCGGCAAGGTAAATAATATAAATATTCTCTATAAAAAAGATCTATAAATATTCAATGATTTTCTTTCTTCCCCCACGATAAATATTTATTTATATTAATGAACTTTTCTTTTTTTGATTATAGATCTCGAACTGGTCGTGGAAATACACTTAAATTACGGGTAAATTTCTCACCGGAAATCATTACGTTGTACAAAGAGGTACGAAATTTAAAAAGTCTTGGTTTTCGTGTCCCATTGGCAATTGTCAATAAATCACATCAAGCCAATCAAATTTATCCGTATGCAATTTCGTTAATTGAAAGTGTACGAACATACGAAAGAACATTGGATAAGGTATGTGTGGTTATAATTTCTTTTTTATTTTTTTTATTTAATATATCCTTTTTATTTTTTTTTTGTAAATCAACTCGTCGATTAGAAATCAATTTTAAAATTTATCAATATATTTAATACACATTATTTATAATAAAAATAAAAAAAATACCTAAATCCATCAGAAAATCCACCAGAAAAAAATTGTATTAGTTTTTATTTTGTAAAACTCAATTGATTAAATTAAATTCGGACACGTTCACTTTATCATTTTGTATATTAAAAATCAGTTTATAATATAATTAAAAGTAAAAAAAAAAAACAGACACAATTTTTTTTGTTGTTGTTGAATTTTGTCCACCAAAAAAAAAAAAAACTATTTTGTATATATTTATTTCATGCAGCTAATGAATAGGAGTTTAGCACATAATTCTGTATTCAAGGTAGCATGTAGTTTTTTTGAGCTCTTTTAATAACATTTTTTTTTTTTTTTTTTGATTATTATTCATTAGTTATTTTTTAATTATGTATATTAAAAAATTAATTATCAATTGATTCATAAAGCATAAAGTAAGAATTATAATAGTAAAAAAATCAACAAAAAAATTGTTTGTACCCCCAAAAACATATAGATTGAAGATCGTGCATCGATTGTTCCGTTGGTAGCCGGTTTACGTAAAGATGTACTTGGATTGATATCCGAGGGAATTGGTTTAGTATGGGAAAGTTATAAATTAAATGTTTATGTACAACGGTTATCCGATTGTGTTGTATTGTTTCAAGAGAAAGTTGAAGATTTATTGGTGGTCGAAGAACAATTGGACGTTGATGTACGCTCTTTGGAAACATGCCCGTATAGTGCTGCAACATTTGCTGATATTTTATCAAAAATACAACATGCCGTTGATGATCTATCATTACGACAATATTCCAATTTACACATTTGGGTGGCCCGATTAGATGAAGAAGTTGAAAAGAAATTGGCGGCACGTTTACAGGCGGGCATAACAGCATGGCGTGATGCATTACATGGTAATAAAAAAGAAGTTGATTTATCAATGGACACAGATGCACCGGCAGCACCAACTCATAAACCCGGTGGTGATCCACAAATACAACATGCTGTTCATGAAATCCGAATTACCAATCAACAAATGTATTTGTATCCGTCAATTGAAGAGGCTCGCTTTCAAATCACTCAACAATTATTTGCATGGGAAGCAATTGTTACGTCACAAACACGTTTACAAAGTTCAAGGTAATTGTTACTATTGTTGTTAAATTAAGTTACCCCATTACATTAACAATTTATGACAGATATCAAGTTGGATTGGATAAACCAACATCACAAACGTATCGTAATTTATTAACAAAATTACCGACTGGTTCAGAACCATTGGAACAAGCCTACGAAGCCATTGAATTAAAAGTAACTGAAGTACGTAATTACGTTGAAGAATGGTTACGTTATCAAAGTTTATGGGATTTACAAGCTGATACATTATATGGTCGTTTAGGTGAAGATGTTAATTTATGGATAAAATGTTTGAATGATATTAAGTAAGTATTTTTTTTTTGGCACGGGGACGGGCAGGGAGTCAAAAAATAAGTTTTAATAAATGTATGTTTTTTTGTTGTTGTTGTTGTTGTTTAGAAAATCTCGTACAACATTCGATACATCTGATACGCGTCGTAGTTATGGACCGATAATTATTGATTATGCAAAAGTGCAAGCAAAAGTTACACTTAAATATGATTCATGGCATAAGGAAGCATTAAGTAAATTCGGTTCACTTTTGGGTAACGAAATGCAAACATTCCATAATAAAGTATCAAAATCACGTAACGATTTAGAATTACAAAGTATTGGTAAGTTGGTAAACCAAAAAAAAAATTATGGTAAATTTTTTATTTAAAAAAATGTGTTTATTTATTTATTTTTTTTTTTTGTGTGTGGTACAGAAGCGGCAAGTACATCGGATGCTGTTAGTTTTATAACGTACGTTCAATCATTGAAAAAAGAAATGCTTGTGTGGGATAAACAAGTGGAAATTTATCGTGAAGCTCAACGTATTTTGGAACGTCAACGTTTTCAATTTCCAAATTCATGGTTACATGTGGATAATATTGAAGGTGAATGGTCAGCATTCAATGAGATAATGAAACGTAAAGATTCGGCTATTCAAACGCAAGTGGCCAGTTTACAATCGAAAATCGTACTTGAAGATAAAGCCGTTGAATCACGTACATTGGATTTCCTAAATGATTGGGAAAATAATAAACCAACTGGTGGTAAAATACGACCCGATGATGCATTACAACAATTACAATTGTTCGAAAGTAAATATACACGGTTGAAGGACGAACGTGATAATGTGGCAAAAGCAAAGGAAGCCCTGGAATTACAAGAATCGGCAATACCTGATAATAATTCGGAACGTATGGGCGTTGTATTGGAAGAATTACAAGATTTACGTGGTGTTTGGGGTGAATTATCAAAGGTATGGCAACAAATTGATGAAACACGTGAAAAACCATGGTTATCGGTACAACCACGTAAATTACGTCAATCATTGGAAGCGATGATGACACAATTGAAAGAATTACCGGCACGATTACGAATGTACGAAAGTTATGAATATGTTAAAAAACTATTGCAAAGCTATATAAAAGTGAATATGTTGATTGTTGAATTGAAATCGGATGCATTGAAAGAACGTCATTGGAAACAATTGACCAAACAATTACGGGTGAATTGGATAATATCAGATTTGACGTTGGGGCAGGTGTGGGACGTTAATCTATTGAAAAACGAACCGATTGTTAAAGATATCATTTTGGTGGCTCAGGGTGAAATGGCATTAGAAGAATTTTTAAAACAAGTACGTGAATCATGGCAAAATTATGAATTGGATTTGATTAATTATCAAAATAAATGTCGTATCATTCGTGGTTGGGATGATCTATTCAATAAGGTCAAGGAACATATAAATTCGGTTGCGGCTATGAAATTATCACCATACTATAAGGTATTCGAAGAGGAAGCGTTAACATGGGAAGAAAAATTGAATCGTATCAATGCATTATTTGATGTTTGGATTGATGTTCAACGGCGTTGGGTCTATTTGGAGGGTATTTTTTCGGGTAGTGCTGATATAAAAACATTGTTACCCGTTGAAACGTCACGTTTCCAAAGTATGAGTTCCGAATTTTTGGGTTTAATGAAAAAAGTTGGAAAATCACCAAAAGTTATGGATGTTTTGAATATACCGGCTGTTCAACGGTCACTCGAACGTTTAGCCGATTTATTGGGTAAAATTCAAAAGGCTCTCGGTGAATATCTGGAACGTGAACGTACCTCATTTCCACGTTTCTATTTTGTTGGCGATGAAGATTTGCTGGAGATCATTGGCAATAGTAAGAATGTTGCACGTTTACAAAAACATTTTAAGAAAATGTTTGCCGGTGTTTCGTCAATTCTGTTGAATGATGATAATACAATAATTTTGGGTATTGCATCGCGTGAAGGTGAAGAGGTACAATTTGTACGACCCGTTTCAATTGTTGATCATCCAAAGATTAACGAATGGTTGAGTTTAGTCGAACAAGAAATGCGTTTTACATTGGCATCGTATTTAGCACAGGCCGTACAAGATATAAAACAATTTAAAGAGGGTCAAATTGATTCACAAAAATATATGGAATGGTGTGATAAATATCAAGCACAAATTGTTGTATTGGCTGCTCAAATTCTATGGTCAGAAGATGTTGAAATGGCATTACAACAGGCTGCCGATAGTCCATCGGCTGCTAAAAATCCATTAAATCGTGTCCTTCAAACGGTTGAAACAACATTAACCGTTTTGGCTGATTCTGTATTACAAGAACAACCGGCATTAAGACGTCGTAAATTAGAACATTTGGTATGTAAACAGAAAGAAACAAAAAATGATGGATTTTGAAAATTGGAATTCAATAACAAATGAATTAATAATTTTTTTTTTTTTCGAATATAGATCAATGAATTTGTTCATAAACGTACGGTAACACGTCGTTTAATAACAAACGGTGTGACAAATTCAAAATCCTTTCAATGGTTATGTGAAATGCGTTTTTATTTTGATCCAAGACAAACGGAAGTTTTACAACAATTAACAATACACATGGCAAATGCACGTTTCTTTTATGGTTTTGAGTATTTGGGTGTTCAAGATCGTTTAGTGCAAACCCCACTCACGGATCGTTGTTATTTGACAATGACCCAAGCATTAGAATCTCGATTAGGTGGTTCACCATTTGGTCCAGCGGGTACAGGAAAAACTGAATCAGTTAAAGCGTTGGGTCATCAATTGGGACGATTCGTATTGGTATTCAATTGTGATGAAACATTTGATTTTCAAGCAATGGGACGGATATTCGTTGGTTTATGTCAAGTTGGTGCATGGGGTTGTTTCGATGAATTTAATCGTTTGGAAGAACGTATGCTATCGGCTGTATCACAACAAATTCAAACAATACAAGAAGCATTAAAAATCCATCAAGATACTAATAAGGAATCTCAAAGTAAACATTCTTCTATTACTATTACTTTTTGAATTTATTTATTTTGATTAACTTTATTTATAGATATTAGTGTGGAATTGGTGGGCAAACAAGTTCGTGTATCAACGGATATGGCAATATTCATAACAATGAATCCGGGTTATGCGGGACGTTCAAATTTACCGGATAATTTAAAGAAATTATTCCGTTCGTTGGCTATGACAACACCCGATCGACAATTAATTGCTGAAGTCATGTTATTCAGTCAAGGTTTTCGTACGGCTGAAAAATTAGCCTGTAAAATTGTACCATTCTTTAAGTTGTGCGATGAACAACTATCCAATCAATCACATTATGATTTTGGTTTACGTGCATTAAAATCGGTGTTGGTGTCAGCCGGTAATGTTAAACGTGATCGTATCATGAGAATTAAAGTATGTATAATAATAATAATGATATTATAGACAATTTTTTTTGTATATTAATATTTTATTGTATTGTATTGTATGATGTATTTTAGGAAACGATGACACAACGCGGTGAAGTGAATATTGATGAAGCATCAATTGCTGAAAATTTACCCGAACAAGAAATTTTAATACAATCAGTTTGTGAAACAATGGTTCCGAAATTGGTGGCCGAAGATATTCCATTATTATTTTCACTATTAAGTGATGTATTCCCAAATGTAAATTATACACGGGCCGAAATGAAAGGATTAAAAGATGAAATACGTAAAGTTTGTGCTGAAGAATATCTTGTTTGTGGTGAAGGCGATGAACAGGGAACACATTGGATGGAAAAAGTAATTATATGTTGATTTTGTTTTTTTTTGGTTTAATATCCATAATTTAGTGTATAAAAGAAAACCATTAATTAATTATTGGCGCCTATTCTTCCATCCATCCATCCCCCCGTCATTCATGAAGATTCATTGTCCCTTAAACATTTATTTTTCTTATAAACACACAAAAACCTTAAAAATGTATTTATTTTATTTTTGTTTTATTTTTTTTTTGTTTTTAATTGATTAATTAATTTCGAAATACGTATATTTAAATAAAATAAATAATATTTTAAAATTATAAGGGATTCGGCGAAACTTGGGTATCAAAAGTAAGTTACCACACATAAAACAGTGATTATTTATTTAGTAACGAAAAAACAATTTTATATTTTCGCTTTATCAATGTATTTATTTAATTATTTATTTTTATAGTTTGTCCTTTTTTAGAAATATTGATATTAGTTGATTTTATATATTTTTTTTGGTTATTTTGATTTTGATTTTGCCGTATAAAAAAGGTTGTGGGAGATTATTGTTTTAAGTAAGGTAGCCGCCCAAAATAGATTAATGATTTATGTATTAATATAACAAAAAAAAAGAAGAAGAAATTCAGTTTCAGAACTAATTAATCAAACTTTCAGTCGCATTATTTGTTAAAGAGTTTTTGTTAGTATTTTTCCTTTTATGAACTGAGGTCCTTAAATATATTTTGTTTGTATGTTTTTCGTTCTTGTCACATTAAAAATTATATTCCTTATTTGATTATTGTTTTTATGGCGTTGAAAAATCAAAATTTTTTTTATTTAGATATCATTTTTTTATTTTTTTTTTTTTGTTATCAACATTTAGATCATTTTGTATTAGCTTTATTTTATTTTATTTTATGTATATGTCAAATGGCCTAAATAACTGAATGATGATTTATTAATTTTTTTAAAATTGTAAATTTTAAATCCACCCATTATAGGTATTACAACTTTATCAAATATCAAATTTAAATCATGGTTTGATGATGGTTGGACCGTCCGGGTCAGGAAAATCCACAGCATGGAAAGTGCTTTTGAAGTCACTCGAACGATTTGAGGGTATCGAAGGTGTTGCCCACGTTATCGATCCGAAGGCAATATCAAAAGAAGCTTTATATGGTGTTTTGGATCCGAATACAAGAGAATGGACAGATGGTTTATTTACACATGTTTTAAGGTTCGTCGTCGTTTTATATTTAAATTTTGGTTTTTTTTTTGTATTAAAATGAAATATTTTCTGTGCAGAAAAATTATTGATAATGTTCGTGGTGAAATAAATAAACGACAATGGATTATATTCGATGGTGATGTTGATCCCGAATGGGTTGAAAATTTAAATTCCGTATTGGATGATAATAAATTGTTAACATTACCGAATGGTGAACGTTTATCATTGCCACCAAATGTACGGGTAATGTTTGAAGTACAAGATTTAAAATATGCAACATTAGCAACTGTTTCACGTTGTGGTATGGTTTGGTTTTCCGAAGATGTTTTATCAACTGAAATGATATTTGAAAATTACCTGTTACGTTTACGTAATATACCGTTGGAAGACATCGATGAGGATAGTTTTGGTACGGCCAAAGGTGGATCAAAGGATAAAGAAGATGAAATATCACCATGTTTAACGGTATAAAAAAAAGAAAATAAAAAAGAAAAAGTTTTTTTCTTTGTTTGTTCATTGCAAATAGAAATAATTTATTTTTTTTTTTTTCTAGACTCAACGTGATATTGCACTTTTATTACAACCACATTTTAGTGGTGATGGTTTAGTTGTACGTTGTTTAGAATATGCAATGCAACAGGAACACATTATGGATTTCACGCGATTACGTGCATTAAGTTCATTATTTTCAATGCTGAATCAATTTGCACGTAATGTTTTGAATTTTAATCAACAACATCCAGATTTTCCGGTACCCAATGAAAGACTTGAATCGTATATACAAAAAGCGTTGGTCTATTCAATTCTATGGTCATTTGCCGGTGATGCAAAATTGAAGGTACGCAGTGAAATTGGTGATTTTATGCGTAGTGTAACGACAATTGGTTTGCCACACGATATGAAAACACCAATTATCGATTATGAGGTGAATATTAATGGTGATTGGGTACCGTGGTCAAATAAAGTACCGGTCATTGAGGTGGAAACCCATAAAGTGGCAGCACCCGATGTTGTTGTACCAACATTAGACACCGTACGTCATGAATCATTATTGTACACATGGTTGGCCGAACATAAACCATTAGGTATGTGTGCGAAAATGATAATTTTTTTATAAATTGAATAAATTGTTTTTTTTTTTGTATCTTTTATCAATTAGTATTGTGTGGACCACCGGGTTCTGGTAAAACTATGACATTATTTTCGGCATTACGTGCTCTGCCCGATATGGAAGTGGTTGGTTTAAATTTTTCATCGGCAACCACACCCGAATTACTATTGAAAACATTCGATCATTATTGTGAATATCGTAAAACACCAAATGGTGTTGTATTGGCACCGGTACAAATCGGTAAATGGTTGGTACTATTTTGTGATGAAATAAATTTACCCGATATGGATGCATATGGGACACAACGTGTTATATCATTTTTACGTCAATTGGTTGAACATCGTGGTTTTTATCGGGCTACGGATCAAGCATGGGTATCATTGGAACGCATTCAATTTGTCGGTGCATGTAATCCGCCAACGGATCCCGGTCGTAAACCATTAAGTCATCGATTTTTACGTCATGTACCGATTATTTACGTTGATTATCCGGGAGAAACGTCATTGAAACAAATTTACGGTACATTCAGTCGAGCAATGTTACGTTTAATGCCCGCTCTGCGTGGATACGCTGAACCACTAACAAATGCAATGGTTGAATTTTATCTGTCGTCACAGGATCGTTTCACACAGGATATGCAACCGCATTATGTGTATTCACCACGTGAAATGACACGTTGGGTACGTGGTATTTGTGAAGCAATACGTCCATTGGATACATTGAGTGTTGAAGGATTGGTACGATTGTGGGCCCACGAAGCATTACGTTTGTTTCAAGATCGTTTGGTTGACGATACGGAACGTCGTTGGACAAATGAAAATATTGATATTGTTGCAATGAAACATTTCCCAACGGTGGATTCCGATAAAGCATTAAGTCGTCCGATTTTGTACAGTAATTGGTTGTCAAAAGATTATATGCCCGTGAATCGTGATGAATTACGTGATTATGTACGAGCACGTTTGAAAATATTCTATGAAGAGGAATTGGATGTACCGTTGGTGTTATTCGATGAGGTACTTGAACATGTATTACGTATCGATCGGATATTCCGTCAACCACAAGGACATTTACTGTTAATCGGTGTTTCGGGTGCCGGTAAAACAACCCTATCACGATTCGTTGCCTGGATGAATGGTTTATCAATATTTCAAATTAAGGTGCATAATAAGTATACCAGTGAAGATTTTGATGAAGATTTACGGTGTGTACTGAGACGTTCCGGTTGTAAAGATGAAAAAATTGCATTCATTTTGGATGAATCAAATGTTTTGGATAGTGGTTTCTTGGAACGAATGAATACCCTATTGGCAAACGGTGAAGTACCTGGTTTATTTGAGGGTGATGAATATACAACGTTAATGACCCAATGCAAAGAGGGTGCACAACGTGAAGGTCTTATGTTGGATTCCAGTGATGAACTGTATAAATGGTTTACTCAACAGGTTATGCGTAATTTACATGTTGTATTCACAATGAATCCGTCAACGGATGGTCTAAAAGATCGTGCGGCTACCTCACCGGCTCTATTCAATCGTTGTGTTCTGAATTGGTTTGGTGATTGGTCGGATTCGGCATTGTTTCAAGTGGGTCGTGAATTTACGATACGCGTTGATTTGGAGAAACCACAATGGCGAATTCCCGATTTCTTTCCGTCATCATGTTCGATTGTACCAAGTAATCCATCACATCGTGATGCTGTTATAAATGCATGCGTATATGTTCATCAAACATTGCATAAGGCTAATGCTCGACTGGCAAAACGTGGCGGCCGTACAATGGCCATAACACCAAGGTACATATATATATATATAAAAAAAAAATGCGATCAATAATTTAATAATAATTGTTTCTTTTTTTTTTTTGATTTAATCACACAGACATTATTTAGATTTTATTCATCATTTTGTGAAATTATATTCGGAAAAACGAAGCGATTTGGAAGAACAACAATTACATTTAAATGTTGGTCTAAATAAAATTGCCGAAACACTTGAACAAGTTGAAGAAATGCAAAAATCATTAGCGGTTAAATCACAAGAATTGCAGGCGAAAAATGAAGCGGCCAATTCCAAGCTAAAACAAATGTTTAAAGATCAACAGGAAGCGGAAAAGAAAAAAATACAATCACAAGAAATTCAAATACAATTAGCCGAACAAACGGTAAAAATCGAAGAGAAACGTAAATTTGTAATGGCCGATTTGGCATTAGTTGAACCGGCCGTTTTGGATGCTCAACAAGGTATATTATTTTTTTTCCCTTTTTGTTTTGTTTTCTTTTTTTTTTAATATGTTATTAAATTTTACAAAATGAAAAATCAAAACGCACAAATACACATATTTTATAATTGAATATATATATTTTGATGATAATTAAAATAATAATTAAAATAATAATAATAAATGTAGCTGTAAGTGGTATTAAGAAGAATCAATTAGCTGAAGTAAGATCAATGGCTAATCCACCGGCTGTTGTTAAATTGGCATTAGAATCAATGTGTTTATTATTGAATGGTGCCGAAACCACTGATTGGAAAACAATACGTTCAAATTTACAAAAAGACAGTTTTATACCATCCATTGTTAATTTTGATACGTCGTCTCTCACGTATGATTTCACACATATTTTAAAAAAAAAAAATCAAATATTTTTTATGTTGTCTCTATATTTTTTAATTTTTTTTTTAATAATGGCCTTATGCTATATACTACCTAAAATCTATTAATTTTTTTTTTTAGGTACTAATATATAAGATATAAATATATATATATATATTATACACTATTTATATTGCATATTGTTTAGCAAAAAATACCAAAAAAAAATTATAAAATTACGTAAATAACATCACTATCAGAGCCGAGATATATAATAGTTTAATAATAATAATAATAATAATAAAATGGCACAATACTTGGAAAAATATGTACAACCATCAAACTTATTAGAGTATCGAATTGTGTATTATTTGGAATCATTTGTGGAAATTTTTCATCAAAATTAGAATCATTTCATATAGTCTGTATTGGAAATTTTTCAATCGTTTTTTTATTTTTTTTTCAATAGTTCGATACTTGTTTTAAGTTTTAAAAGAAATACATATTTTTCTTACCTTTATCAATAATACACGCAATCAAATTTCAATTATTTACCGTTTTTTAACCTTCCCGCCCCTAATTATCTAATAAAAAAAATCACTTCTCTAAGCAAAAAGCAAATAAGCAAAATTGGATCAGGATTAATTTTCAATGTTTTTTTTTTTTTTTATGTTTTTTTTTTTTTTACCAAAACTACCAAATATTTATTTATTTATTTATTTTTTTTTTGTTACTAAACAATATATTAAAAGCAAAAATCACAAAATAATATATTTAAGTATCACATAAAAAATAATCAAAAAAACATCATTAAGCAAAAGTATCTAATGAAAATTAAATAATTAATAAAAAAATATATATAATTTATTGTTAAAAAAAAAATAAATAACATAACATAACATAACATAAAAAAAAAAATCAAACAAAAAAAAAAAATCAAAATCAATTTTCCTCTTATAGCCGTTAAATCGATCAAGAAACAACATTTAGTTGAAGTACGTTCTATGGCTAATCCACCGGCAATTGTCAAATTAGCTTTAGAATCCATATGCTTGCTGCTTGGTGAAAATGCATCCGAATGGAAATCAATACGTGCTGTTATAATGCGAGAAAATTTTATAAACTCAATAGTATCTAACTTCAGTACTGAAGATATTACGTAAGCATGTTGTGTGTCTTTTAACACAGAAAACATAAAAAAAAAACAATTTTATTTTTTTTTTTATATATTAATTTAATTTTTTTTGGAAGTCAAAAATCCTAAAATCCTCCACACAGGCACAAACACAGAGATTAGTAGAAGTAGTGTGGAATGGAGTGGAGGACGGTTTTTTTTTATTTCTTAATAAGCATACATTGATTTTATATTTTTTTTTTTTAGTTTTGCTTAGTATTTTTATTTTTTATAAGATTAGTATTTTAGAATCCAAATTTAATAATAGTTTGATTCCAATAAGACATGATTTGTTGTGCATTATCTAAAAAAAAAAAAAAAATTGAATGTAAAATTACATTCACATCATTTTTCTTGATCGAGAATTCTCTGACCGATTTCTATGTAAAATTACATTTTTTTTAAATCTTCATCTGGCCTATTTTCTACTATTTCTTTGTAACTTTTTCATCTCCCCAAAATCATTTCAATCAGTTCAATGTATGTTTATAATTTCCAAACCAAAAAAAAACTAAAAAATATATACAGTATGGTGTTTTTTGAATATATCCGGTTCTTCTAAACTGTATTATTATCTGTAAATATCGATGTTGAAGAGCTTAAGAACATCATTCTACCTATAAAATGATTCTATGTTCAAATATTCGTATTACTACTACTACTATTCATATATATATATATATTAATCTTTCTAGTTTATGTAAATAAATAACTAATTTCATTAATTGAAATATAATCTTTTTATATATGATAGCTTTTTGTTTGCATGCTTTTTTTTTTTTTTTGGTTTATTTGCTTTTTATTTTAATTAATCAGTTTTTTTTAATTAATTTTTTTATAATTATAAGTTTATTTTTGTAAATTTTTTTTATATTAATAATTCATTTTTATTTTTCTTAAATAAATAAAAGTGATGATGTACGAGAAAAAATGAAAACACGTTATTTAAGTAATCCCGATTATAATTTTGAAAAGGTAAATCGTGCAAGTATGGCATGTGGTCCTATGGTTAAATGGGCAATAGCACAGGTAATTTTTGTTTTTTTTTTTTTATAAACTGAGATTATGCATTTTAATAAAATGCTTTGAATTAATTGGAATTTACAATTGGAATTGCGAAAATAGATTGAATATGCGGATATGTTAAAACGTGTTGAACCGTTACGTGATGAATTACAATCATTGGAAGATCGTGCATCGTTAAATGTAAAACATGCAACGGAGACAACCGATTTAATAACACAATTGGAACATAAAATTGCTGCGTATAAAGAAGAATATGCACAATTGATTTCACAAGCACAAGCGATTAAAGCCGATTTAGAAAATGTACAGGCTAAAGTGGATCGTTCGATAGCCCTATTAAAAAGTTTAAATATTGAACGTGAACGTTGGGAATCAACAAGTGAAACATTCCGTTCACAAATGTCAACGATTATCGGTGATGTTCTGCTATCGGCTGCTTTCATTGCATATGGTATGCGATTGTTGATAACAATTACACAATTACACAATTACAAAATTAAACATCTCTCTCTCTCTCTCGTTTCTATAGGTGGCTATTTTGATCAACATTACCGGTCAAATCTATTCACAACATGGTGTCAACATTTACAGGCGGCTCACATACAATATCGTTCGGATATTGCACGTACCGAATATCTATCGAATCCCGATGAACGATTACGTTGGCAAGCGAATGCATTGCCCAGTGATGATTTATGTACGGAGAATGCAATTATGTTGAAACGTTTCAATCGTTACCCGTTGATAATTGATCCATCGGGACAAGCCACTGAATTCATTATGAATGAATTTGCCGGACGTAAAATAACAAAAACCAGCTTCCTGGACGATTCATTTAGGAAAAATTTAGAATCAGCATTACGTTTTGGTAATCCATTGCTGGTACAGGATGTTGAAAATTATGATCCAATATTAAATCCAGTATTGAATCGTGAATTGAGACGTACCGGTGGCCGTGTACTGATAACATTAGGCGATCAAGACATTGATTTATCACCATCATTTGTTATATTCCTATCGACGCGTGATCCAACCGTTGAATTTCCACCGGATATATGTTCACGTGTTACATTCGTTAATTTCACCGTGACCCGTAGTTCATTACAAAGTCAATGTTTAAATCAAGTGTTGAAAGCGGAACGTCCCGATATCGATGAAAAACGTTCTGATTTATTGAAATTACAAGGTGAATTCCATTTGCGATTACGTCAATTGGAAAAAAGTTTATTGCAAGCGTTAAACGATGCCAAAGGTAAGATTTTGGATGATGATTCGGTGATTACCACATTGGAAACGTTAAAGAAGGAAGCGGCCGACATTGGACAAAAAGTCGAAGAAACCGATAAGGTTATTGCTGAAATCGAAACGGTATCACAACAGTATCTACCATTATCGTTATCGTGCAGTAACATTTATTTCACCATGGACAGTTTAAATCAAATACATTTCTTGTATCAATATTCGTTGAAAATGTTTTTGGACATATTCAGTACGGTATTATATAATAATCCGAAGCTGGATGGTAAAAGTGATTATACACAACGTTTGAATATCATAACAAAAGATTTGTTTGCCGTGTGTTATGATCGTGTGGCACGCGGTATGATTCATGCTGATCGTTTAACATTTGCATTACTATTGTGTAAAATCCATTTGAAGGGTACATCCGATACGAATTTGGATGCTGAATTTAATTTCTTTTTACGTTCACGCGAAGGCCTATTGGCAAATCAACAGCATTTGGATGGATTGACACCCGAACAATTGGAGAGTGTAAATCGTTTGGCCACCCGCTTACCAATATTTAAGAAATTAATTGAAAAAGTTAAATCAATGCCAGAAATTGGTGCCTGGTTACAACAGGGTTCACCCGAACAATGTGTACCACAATTGTGGGATGAATCAAAGGCATTATCACCGGCGGCCGCCGCTATGCATCAATTGTTATTGATTCAAGCGTTCCGACCCGATCGTGTAATTGCTGCCGGCCACGTTATTGTGTCAACCGTTTTGGGTGAAGATTTTATGCCATTGGCTGAAAAAGAATTAGATTTTTCGGCATGTGTTGAAAAGCAATTAACATCAAGTACACCGGCTCTGTTGTGTTCGGTGCCCGGTTTCGATGCATCCGGCCGCGTTGATGATTTGGCCGCCGAATTAAATAAACAATTGTCGAGCATTGCAATTGGTTCGGCTGAAGGATTTAATCAAGCCGATCGTGCTATAAACAGTGCATGT
Source organism: Dilophus febrilis (assembly GCA_958336335.1). Lineage (NCBI taxonomy): Eukaryota > Metazoa > Arthropoda > Insecta > Diptera > Bibionidae > Dilophus > Dilophus febrilis. The sequence goes on along the minus strand of OY284470.1, from coordinate 10,062,791 downwards.
AAAACCGGACGATGGGTACTATTAAAGAATGTCCATTTGGCTCCACAATGGCTGGTACAATTAGAGAAAAAATTACATTCATTACAACCGCACGCTGGTTTTCGTCTATTTTTAACTATGGAAATTAGTCCACGTGTACCAGTGAATTTATTACGTGCCGGTCGTATATTTGTTTATGAACCACCACCTGGTATTCGAGCGAATCTTTTACGTACATTCTCAACGGTACCAATTGCACGTATGATGAAACCGCCAAGTGAACGTGCCCGATTATATTTCCTATTGGCATGGTTCCATGCAATTGTTCAGGAACGTTTACGTTACGTACCATTGGGTTGGGCGAAAAAATATGAATTTAATGAATCCGATTTACGGGTGGCTTGCGATACATTGGACACATGGATTGATGCCACGGCAATGAGTCGTACAAATTTACCACCGGAAAAGGTACCATGGGATGCAATTGTAACACTGCTGTCACAAAGTATTTATGGTGGTAAAATCGATAATGATTTTGATCAACGTTTATTGGCATCATTTTTAGCCAAACTATTTACATCACGTAGTTTTGAGGCTGATTTTGCGTTGGTCGCGAACGTTGACGGGGTAGCCGGTGGACCAAATGGTCAACGACACATAACAATGCCCGACGGGACACGTCGTGATCATTTCCTTAAATGGATTGAAGGTTTGGCGGATCGTCAAACACCATCATGGTTAGGTTTACCGAATAATGCGGAAAAGGTACTGTTGACAACGCACGGCACCGATTTGGTCAGTAAACTATTGAAAATGCAACAATTAGAGGATGACGATGAATTGGCGTACAGTGCCGATGATGGTCATGAAGCGAAACCGAAACAAGAAGATGGTCGACCATCGTGGATGAAAACATTACATAATAGTGCAACGGCATGGTTAGAATTATTACCAAAATCATTACAAACATTAAAACGTACCGTTGAAAATATAAAAGATCCGTTGTATCGTTACTTTGAACGTGAGGTCGCATCGGGCGCAAAACTATTGCAGACCGTCATCAGTGATCTACAAGATGTTGTATTAATTTGTCAAGGTGAAAAGAAACAAACAAATCATCATCGTTCAATGTTAAGTGAATTGGTACGTGGTATTATACCGGCTGGTTGGCGTAAATATACCGTACCAATTGGTTGTACCGTTATCCAATGGATAACCGATTTCAGTAATCGTATAAAACAATTGCAAAAAGTTTCGAAATTGGTGTCGCAAGCCGGTGCTAAAGAATTACAAGTGCGTTTGTTTGTTTGTTTTTTTTTATAATAATTTTTCCTGTTTCATGATATATTCAATATAAGATATTAATGTTTTTTTTTTATATGTTAACTTCATCTCAGGGATTCCCAGTTTGGTTGGGTGGCCTATTAAATCCAGAAGCATATGTTACAGCAACAAGACAATGTGTTGCCCAAGCGAATAGTTGGTCTCTAGAAGAATTAACACTAGAAGTTACGATAACTGAACAAGGTGGTGATATAGCACATAAAGACAGTAGTTTTGGTGTTATTGGATTAAAATTACAGGGTGCCCAATGTAAAAACAATCAATTATTGTTAACATCAACAATTATGATGGATTTACCGTTAACATTAATGAAATGGGTTAAGTAAGTCAAATCATTCATCATCTGACCTGCGACAATTTATTCACACGACAATTTGATCAAATTCTTTAATTTATATTATTAATTTGTTTTTATTTTTTATTTTTTTTTGTAATAGATCTGGTGAACATCAAACTGGAAAATTATCATTACCTGTTTATTTGAATTCCACACGGGCTGAACTATTATTTACTGTTGATTTAGCGGTAGCACCTGGACAAGATCCACATAGTTTTTATGAACGTGGTGTTGCTGTTTTAACGTCAACAGCATTAAATTAAGAGACTGGAATATGATGATTTTTCCTTTTTATTAGTACTCAATAATTAATAATTTGGTTTTTGGCCAAAAGTTAGACTTTAATAATACTTATGCTTATAATATAATCACTTTTCACATTATACTATTAATATTTATTTAAAGGAATAAAATATATATTACACTATTTTTTTGTATCCTTTGATTTATTATTTAAGTTATTCAATCCACTGACCTGATTTACACTTTGTTTTTTATCATGGATTATTCACTTTGTTTTCCTGTTGGTTATTTAAAAAGTAGCTTCTTTATTATATCAGGAATTGGGGATGAATTCATTTTGTTGTGTCCACGGATTTTTAAGATGTACAAAAAATAACGGAACTTTTAATAATATAAATTGCACTTGAAAAATACAAGAACTAAACAAAAAAAAAAAAAGTAAATGAATCCCTATAAATGTTTTTTTTTTTAATTTTACAATCAACAGATTGTTATGAGGTTTTCAGTTCGAGTTTCCCGGAACGGATAAATTATCAAATACAATTGTGAGGGTTTTTTTCCATATCCATTTAATTTAAAGAGAATACAATGGAAAAAAAATTAAAAGCCATTAAAAATAATATTAATTATTATTAGTATTAATTAAAAACCAAAAACCAAGAAATTAATTAATTTAAAAAATAATAACAAATAAATTCATTTTTCACATTAACCAAAAATTTTAATTACTAAAGAGAGATGGCAAAGAAATTCAGTTATTATATTTTCAAATGAAATATACATTCAAAATCGCTACAACAAACAAAACAACAACAAAATTTAACAACAATAAACTCTACATTAAATAAAAATTTTCCAATAAAATTCCAATATATGCATTTATATGAAAAGTGTGTGAACGGGTGCTTGCGTGCGTGAGCGGGCAAGTGCATTTATATTTATTATAAAATTATTGTATATATATATAAAAAAAAAAGCCGGATAAAAATGAATTGAAAATGAATAAAACAACAATAACAACAACAATAATAACAAGAAGAGACGCGAATAGTATATAGGTATAATAGACAATAGTATATGTGTTAAAAGTTGAACAAAAAAAAAACAATGTGTTTATATAACAGTGTGCGTGCATGCGATGTACGTACAGACAGAAGAGGGAACCTGCAGAAGAAAAACAAAGAGGACGAAGTGAAAAATGACGCCAAGTAGCGGCCAAAGCCAAACCAAACAAATTTTTAATATTAAAAAAAAAAATTAATATTTTTTTAGTACTTATTTGGTCTTCGTTCTTTGCTGTTGCGCGTTATATTAATTCAAAAAAAAAAAAAAAATAAAAACTTTATTGTGTTCTTGTAGCAAGTATTTTTATTATCATTATTTTAAATAAAGTGTTAAAAAATTAGAGAGGTTTTTTGTTTTATTTTTTTTTTTGTATTAAAATTAATAATATATTATTTTAGTTATATAAAACGAATGTTTTAGTTTGTTTTTTGTTTTTTTTTTTTAAAGAATTTTAAAACATTTACAATAAAAAACCGATAAAAAAAAACAAGTGCCAAACAATTTATATTATTGGATATTGTTGTGTTTTATATAATCGCAATCTATAAAAAAAAATATAGCGGTAAATTGAAAAACAAAACAAAACAAAAATTTTCGTTTCTTTTTTTTTTTTTTTTTTTGAAAATTCAATTTAAATAAATTTTTTGTGTGATAATTAGAATAAAATAAATTAATTACACTGGATTTAGGATATTATGAAGCAGTAAGGGGTTCGTACCAAATTTTTTTATATATATATATATATGCATAGTATTTTTAATAATTTAAATTTTATTATTACCATAAAAATATATACAAAATGAAAGAACCATACAAAAAAAAAAAAACAACAACAAAATAAAAATTAAAAATCGTTCGTTTTTTGTAAAATAACAAAAATAAAAAAATAAAATATCTGACATCATCAATTTTTTTTTTTTAATTTTAATTTTTTATTCATTTATTATTATTATTATTGTGTTTGGTTTATTCTCATTGGTTTATTATTAATTTTTAATTTAAATTTAACATATTTTTTTTAATTTCTTTTCTGTGTCCATTTGAATTAATTGAAAAAATGCAACGTGGATATATGTTTTTTTTTTTTATTTTTAATTCATATTCGTATTTTTTTTACTACTACTACTCGCAATACAAAAACAACAAACAGTTTGTTGTTGTTTTTTTTTTTCTTGTTTTGATTTTGATTTTTTTTTTTTTTATGATTTATGTGATTTTAATTGATAAAATATATAAAAATATAATAATACATATAATTAAAAAGGTATTTCTTCTTGACACACTATTCAATTTATTATTTTTACTATTATTTTTTTCAATTAATTTTATTGTTATGCTGTATTTTTTTTTTTTTTTTTTTGAATTGTAATTAAAATATAATATTATTATGCAAGAATCATAGCAAAAAACAACAAAAAAAAAAAAAAATTAGTGTGAGAATTTTGTAATAATATTAAATAAATATATATATAGTAAATGGTAATTAAATTAAATTATATATATATTTGTTGTTGTTGTTGTTGTTGTTGTTGTTTCATTTTGTTGAAAAATTATCAACAAGTATAATATATAACATATAAGCAACGATTTAATTTATACTCATATATATTTATGTATAATGATATTTTTTGTTCTATAAAAAAAAAAAATCATAAATTATATATACCTCCATTCGATATATATATAGAAAAGAAATAAAACAAAGTTATATAGAAATAATAATATTATTATATGGTTAAAAAAAAAAATAAGCCGCTCGTTTTTTAAAACATATATATATTTATTTATTTATTGTATTTTATATACACATATATGTATTTAAAAAAAAAAATATGGTTGAATAACAAAATCCAGTTTTTCAATATTTGACCTTTCGTACTGGTTTTTTACTATTCTACATTCCATTACATCGCGTACTCGCATATCCACAATCCACTTTGTATATATTTTATTCATATACATATTTTGTATACATATTTATTGATATTCATAAAAATACTTGGCTTGATTTTGGATTCGGTGAACAAACACAAAAATAAAAAAAAAAAACAAAACAAAACAGAAAATACATTCATTAATATTTATTCTTGAATCTTGAATAAATATCTTTTATAGTGATACTTCTTCTTGTGATCTTGTGATTTTTTTCTTCTTTTTTTTTATCATTTTATTTATATATGTATATATACATAAATTGTTTGTTTGTGCATTATTTTAATAGAAAATCTTTAAAATGTTATCGTCTATTAAAGATTTGTTATATATTATTGTGCAATAAGCAAAATATTTATTTGTATATTATATCTGATTGATACCGCACAATAAAATGCTATTCTATATAATAAAATTAATTCAGTTAATATCGTATTTTTTTAAAGAATAATAAAATACGATCTTCTTCTTTCGTAATATGTATATAATGAATAAAGAATATACCGCAATATAATAAACACAACACTGCCAATTTACTATATTATTATTATTATTATTATTATTGTCTTTTGCGTTACTTTATGGTGAAAAAAGGAAAGAAAAAAAAAATGTGATATCCCCCAACCATATATAAAAATAAAATATACACAATCTTGTATATAATATTATTATTATAAATATGCGAACAAGAACTATGGTATATATACTATAAATAATGATACAAAATTCATTCTTAAAGAAACCTTTTAAATATATATATTTAGGTATATAATTTACTATTTCGTTATTAGAACGGCGCTATATTAAAACAGAATAATATGATAATGGTAGTTTTCGGTAGTTTTGACAATTCTCTCTGGTTTTTGTTTTGAAATATAGGTTGGATCATTGGCTGTTTTCTCGAAGTATAATCCAAATAATGGAAAGAGGAGACAATATATATTTATTATTGAAGATTTGAAAGTTTTTACCTTCATTTTAACTGTAACTGCCCGTACGGAATTGGAGATTTCATTATGTCCAACTGAACTTTAGTTCAAATGGCAATTTGCCATTTGGGTTTCACGGGAAATCCATCAACTCCCTCTGTATTCTCACTGTGTCATTATATAGGACCGTCAATTATCGATCTTAATCTCGATCTCACTTCCCTATTTAATTCATACTACGTAGAACTTTGGGTCAGATGGCTCTAATATCAGACAGCTAAAAGCGGTACTTATGGCCTTATCAACTCCCGGGAAATAGAGTCGTCGTAGTTATTACTCGGTTGTCGTCTAGGGATATTGAAGATTGTGTCAGAAAGGTCAGAAAACAAAGTTATATTCATGTGGATACCCGGGCATAGTAGAATGGAGGGCAACGAAAGAGCAGACGCTATCGCAAGCGAGGGCTCTGTTTGGCCAAATAATCATCCTAGACCATTTTGTGGTTTAGCTAATGCAGTGATTAAGGCAAAATTAAGTTGCTACGGGAGTCCCAGAAGCACAGGAATGACACCGATGGCTGTAGACACTCGAAAATCTTTATTCCTGCGTATTCGAATGGGCTGACGAAACAAATTTTCAGCCTAAACCAAAAAACAAACACTAGACTAATGATCAGATATTTAACCGGACACTAAAGAGCTCATCTATAAATAGGATAAAAATCGTAAAAGACGATACTTGTGAATATGAAGCAATAGCAGGTATAAACCTCGAGACCATTGTCAATTTATTTCCAATGGCTTTAGGAAGTTATGTCCATACCCTACATTCAATTGGCCGCAGGTTCCTGAGCAGGGCCAAAGAGTGTATGAATATAGAATAGATTAAGGGTCCCGTATTACAATGACCTCAAGGGATCAATTGTTTCTGGGATTTGGCATCCAACCCAATTTAAAATCTAATCTACTTCACTAAAATGATTCATTTATTACTAAAACAACATTAACTTAATCATATAGATAGATTACGGCCAAATATTCTTTTAAAATAATTTTTGTATATTTTCATTTAACAACAATTTTGTATTATTTAGTCAATATATTATTTAAAATATATAGACATCTCTAGAATAATTGATTAAATATGGTATATAGAATTTGTTTTTTGTTTTGTTTGTTATTTTGTGTTGAATTTTGTTCTTAAAAATAAATGTAAAAACAAAAAAACCAAAAACGATAAACAAATCGAAAACAAATAAGTACATAATAAAATGTATATAAGAAAACAAAATAATGTTATTGTTTTTATTTTGTTTTTTATATGCTGTTTCTGTTCGGTCTTCTTCATCATCATGGTGAATGTGAATGAATGAATGAATGATGATCATATATAAAACAAAAAACTCCTCAACGAACGAACGAACGACGATGGTATAATTTATTTTTATTTTAAGACATAAATTGATCTTGCAAAAATACTTACACATAAAAAAAATCTTGATATAATAATTTGCTGTACAATCTCTCTCTATCTGTACAATTTATTTATATATATATATATATATATATATATAAAGTAATAAAAATACAAAATTTAATACAGTTTATTATTATATGAATGCGATTTATTTCAATTATATATCGTTTTTGTTAAATTTTTCTTTCTTCTTATACGTTTTTTTTTTGTTTTTTGTTTTGTTATGCTACAGTTTTTTTTTTTTTTGTTAAATTAAAAGCACTTGGATATTTCCGGAATAATTATAATAACTGACCACAGATTATTATATATATAATACTTTGACTGAAAAAAATATATATACACATCTATATTGAGAAGTAATATTTTTTTCACGTTATTCAATTGAATTGAACTAATTTAGAATATTGGAGATTTTTTTTTAACGGATATATCATCAAGATATTGGATGAAATCAATTTTGTGTTATAATTATTGTATAAAAATACTATGGTATTATTTACCTGTATACGTTTTTTTGAATAACTAAATCTTTGATAGGTTTTGATATCTCTATATAGAATTATAGTACTGGACTGGTTCGTCCATCTCCCCTAAACACTTGACCCCCGGGAGTCATTGTGCTACTGCCTTGAATTATCCCATATTCATCCATTCATTGGCCCTGCCTAAAAACCTGGTCAACTTATTGATGGGTATGGGCATATAACTTCCCCATGCGCAATGGAGAGATGAACCAATAATCCTAAGTCTGCTCCCTACTAAAACTTCACATTCACAGACAATGTGCTCCGCAGTTTCTTCTTCCGTGTGGCACAGCCTACACGTATCACAGCTAACAGGATTTTCATCCTGTATAGATGAGCCCCGTCAGATTATAATGACCGCGGGTCAAATATCCGACCACCAATCTAGTATTTGTCTTATTTAGGAAGAGAATTTGTTCAGTCACCAAAGGACTGTATGATGCATGAATAAAGTGCTTAGAATGCATGCAGTCATGGGTGTCATTCCAGTCGTGTTTCTGTGTTCTGTCCCGTAGCAGTATTTCCTTTAATCCTTGCTCTATTAGATGCCTTAGCTAAACCTCCGAATGGTCTAGGTTGAGTGCCCGAGTCAGCATAGCTGTTTCTAGCGATTGCATCTGCCCACTCGTTGCCCTCTATTCCATTATGTCCAGGTATCCATATTAGTGGGACTTTATTTACTCTTGACACCTCTTTCGCCAGTATCCCTCGTCGACAGTCGAGCACGAGCTTCGATCGTATCTTTTACGGCCATAAGTGCCGCTTTGCTATCCGATAAGATATAGATCAGCTGGGTTTTATACCCCCCTTGCTCCTTGATCCATCTGATGCAAAGTTCTATAGCATGGATTTCCGCCTGGAATGTGGGGTGCTATAGCAATCCAGAATGGTCCCAAGTTCCATTCTTGGATTAGCCCCAAATACCCCGGAGCCAGAACATAGGTTGGTCTAAGATCTATCCGTATAATAGAATTTTAGATGGGGGTTTTCTGTGAACCTAATCTTATTCCCCCCGTCCAAGCTTCCCTATTGGGAAACACAACCCATAGAAGTTTTTGTTTTCGAATTCATACACCCTAGGAGGAATGGCCTCTACCAGTGACATGATATCCTTAAAAATGATGTTCTTATATTTAAGACAATCCAGATGATTAATTTTTGTTCAAGATTAAAGATTGATTGAACTGTTTAGAGTATTTTTGATTTATTAATCATCTTTAAAAAAAAAATTCATCTCTTATCTGTCTGTTAAATCTGTTAAAGAATTTATAATCCCAATGGAAATGCGAATGGGCTATATCAAAAAACAAAACATATTTTATTTATGACTTAATAAATCTTGTTTTTTTTTTTTTTTTTTAGAAATTTTTCATAATATTTTTTTGTTTATCACATATTATTATATGAAGGATATCCTTCATTATTAATTATTATTATATACACGAACACGATACATTACGCATACATCATAAATTAGATTTTCATTGTTCATTGAATTTATTTGGTGGCTGTTGTGACGGTGAAAAAAAAAAAAAAGGTCTGAATCAAAATGTTTGAAATTAAAATTTCATTATCAAATAATAATAATGCAAATATTATATTAATTTTTTTTTCTCTAATTTAAATTTATCATCATGTGCTATTTAGTAGTATATTATAAATATTTATTTTTACAAAACAGAGGCAAATCAACCGATAATTTTTATATTTTTTATTACATACCATACTTCATTAATCATTATATATTAATATATAATTATATTCATTGCATATCCATAATAATAATTAAAACAAATTAAAATTTAAATAAAATGATTTAAGCACAAATAAATATATTATTAAAAAAATTAAAAAAAAAATTGTGCATATTAAAAACAAATAATTTTATTATTTTATTATTTTTTCTTCTATTTTATATTATTGAATACTTAAAAAATGATCTCATCTATATATCAATGATGGATTTTTTTAGATATATATATATATATAGGAAGATCAAGTATGTAATTTGCATAAATTATATATATACTATATAATGTTTTGATGATACATCTTTGCATCATCATATATACATATATACTATCAAGGTAAAAACTATTACGATATGTTTATTGTTGATAGTTTATTATTAATATATATGCAATTTTATTTAAAAGTTTATTAATAATAATAAATAGTGTTGATGTTGTTTTTGTTTGTTTTGTTTGTTCAAATGTACATTATAAATAATGAACCAAATCCATAACGAAGTGTTTATATATAATATATAGAAAAAAAAAATTTCTATTTATATTTATATATAGTTTTGTATGCGTTTCTCTCTATAGAAAATTAAACAAAAATAAAAAAAAACTACATTCCGATTATTGAAAGTAAAAAAAAAAATTAACTGCGTGTTTCTTTTTGTTGCCATTTCATTGCACTCACTAAAAGAAACGATCTCAACAATCGTAATGCAACAATATATATGGTGAAAGACAATATAGATCCTGGCATTAAATCAAATATTCTCATCCTTGAATAAAAATTTGATCTTATTTTACTGGTAAAGTTGATTTTTTTTTTAACGATTTTGATTTAAGAAAAATTGTTTATTTTATTTACAATCATAAATATGGAATTTAAAACTATCTTCCATATAATGGTCTTTTACTCACGACGTAATTAAATAAAATAAAAAATAAATTTTTCGCTATCTGGTTTTAGCGTCCAACAACAGCCTTCGGTTATTAGTTACTTAATTTGGGGATTTTACGGTGTCGGTAATTAGCCGTACGACCAACCGCAAGCGGAATATATACGACTCTGTGTAAAATTCAGATTCGAAAAATAACCGAAAACACAAAACATATTTTATGCATTCAGTAGGATACGAACCCACGACCCCAAAATTTCGTTAGGATTTTAGGTTGGCATTTTTAACATTTATACCACAGAGTTATGACGTAACATTAAATTAAAGTCCATTTAATTACGAATTCTGACTATTAACGGGTCGAGGTGTTAGATTATATTTTATAAATTGGGTTGAGTCCAAGTCTCCAAAACAATTGACCCCTCATTGTGCTGCACCCTTTGATGATGAATTCCATGATGAATATCCATATCCATTCATTGACGCTGCTCGGAAACGTGGTCAATTGAATGATGAATATGTCCACAAACTTCCTCAGGCATTGGAAATAATTGGCCAATGGTCCGAGATTTATTATATAAATTTATATATAATTGCATAGGTGTGTATAGAATTTGTTAAACTTTGGATGCGTTCGACACAATATACAAAAGATTTAATTTGATCCTAATGAATAAATGGTGACTTAGTTCATGAATTCAAATCGGCGAAAAAGCACAGAAAAGATTTCCGACCATGGATTTGAGCTCGTTACCATCCGCAATTGGGTTAAAAATGCTTTACCAACGGCACCACCACCAAGTCAATAAACGGGTCGAGGTTACCTTTTAATTTTTACGATATCTGATCTGCGATAGAATTCTGACTGATAGTCTTTCTGTGGACATTTAATATTTATGTTATTAAACTAAAAAGGAAGAAAAAATGATCATGAATTGAAATATAGGAATTTGTTTTTTTTTTTAAAGGTTTTCGCAAATATGAACGCAAATTTTTCTATCATAGTTCAAATGTAATTGTTGATTTAATAATAAATATATGTAGTACATACTCATACATATAAGTAAAGGTTAATCACTTATGACTTAAATATTTTATATAATAGATTATAATGGAATATAGACTATTTTTATATTATTATACATTTTTAGTCTTAATTTTTTTTTTCTATTCGTTAAATATAGAAATAGCGAGCATTCGTATATAATATAAGTACAATAGATAAAATAATGGATTTGCATTCGCATTTAGCCATTTACCATACTTTTTTTTTTTTTTTTTATAAATATACAATGTTTTTATTATAATAAAATGGTAAAATCGTAAGGTGAATTATTAGTTTAGTATTGCGAGTTTACTTATGTTGTTGAATTATCGTTAAATCTTTTTATCTTTTCATTTCCATCGATTTGACTGAAATTTGTTGTGTGTGGTCAAAAATCACTTTTTAATATCTTTTTTAGACATTTTTTTTTACAATTTTCTTGTTTCCCAGTATATATTTTAAGGAAATTTTCCAAATATACTTTCAAATATAGGATTTGTGGTAATTGATTTATTGATATTTTTTTTTACACATCTAAATACCATAACCCCGTGCTGCCTGACGAAAACGCTTACACTTCTCAATGGTAACCTAGTATTTTTCTTTTTCATATATTATATGTAGAAAATACACTTTTTTTTTAAACTTATATTTAAGGATTAAAAAGTTGTTTTTTTATTTTCATTTAATTTAATAAATGCTATAGCTATAAAACGCGATAATTTTATTATAGATATGTATAGTAATATGAAAACAAATAGAACATATATTTTTTGAAAAATTGTTACAAATTTCAGATATATTTTTAATACGCGGAAATTAAAGAAAATCTTTATAATCTCTCTATATGCGGATAAAAAAAAATTAATGTTTTGCTAATTCAATTTAATATTGGGATCATTTCTTTTTTTAATACAGAAATTTCCTTATATAGAAGGGAAATTCCATAAATTATGAATTCTTTTTTGCTATTATACATTTTATTTGGTGTTCGTTTATTTTAACAATTTTATGACATATGCCACTAATTTAACTAATTTTATTGATAAATGATTACTAAAATTTATTTATGTGTTAACTTTAAAATTTTTACAATCAATTTTTAATTAATTAAATGGTTTGTTTTTTTTTTTTTTTACCCATAAATGTAATTAAATTGAGGTTTATTTTGCAATAGGTGAAAAGACAAAAAATGAAATACATTATAACAAACATTTTAAATACATAAATATTGCTTGTGTGTCTTATCTTATCTTAATATTTTTGTTTTAGTTTAAAAACAGAAATATTATTAATATTTTTAACAAGAAATATAATATAACATGTAAAATTAAATTAGGTCAATAATTTTTCTGTATATTATATACCTTAAACGCTTAAACATTCTTTTGTTAGTTCTTCGCGCATTCTTCGTGTTCTTCGATTATTCTTATATATATATAAATATATAGAATAGATTTAAACTAGTATTTCTATTCTTGATTTTGTATAAAACCGATTTTAAACATTCACTTTTTTTTTTACCCCTTCTGTTTTTTATTGAAGAATTATTTTAATTTGAAATGAATATGGCATTTTTTTTTTATCTAAACGTTATTAAAAAGAACAAATTCTGTTTTACAAAAAAAAAAAAATAATAGTACATTGCACCATATCTCTTATACATAGATTAAACTATGCGACCGACTTGGGTTGTTAAGAAATTAACAATATCTTATTGATTAATATCAGAGCAATCAATACTCGACGACGTTAAAATTATTCCATAAAAACTACCGCTTACCAAAAAAATATGCATAACGCATTTCATCATACGATTTTAATTTGTATATTGATATTCAAGTATTTCATGTTGTTATATGCAAATAATATTAAAAAGAATAACATTTTTTTAAATAAATTGCATGATTTTTGCATTCAATTATATAATTTAAAACAAGTTAATTTGAATGGATATATAGAGTTTCTTCTTTTTGTTTTTTTTTTAAACATATCTATATAATAAAAATCGTGTCAAATTAAATTTCGATTTCGTGTTTCTAAATGAATTCAAAGCTATTTTATTTACTTATATATTATTCTTTGATATGAATATCAGGTTTATGGCTACGATCAATGGATGATATATTTGAATATAATCCTAAACTGAAGATTAAAATACCATTGTATAAGAATTGATCACTTAAATATCTGATATGTTTTCATTTAATATGTTTTTATAGATTTTTAAGTGATTTAAATAAAATTTTGATAATTTTCAAACTGTAATTGAAGTTTATTAATCACTGATAAATATCAATAGATACCTAATGCGAATATTTTCAATAAAAAAAAAAAATATAACACCCTGTAAAAATTACTATATATACATTTGTATCATCTTTTACCTAAATATAATCACATATAAATTTGTTTTTCTTTTATAAATTAATATATACTATATATTTATAATGTGATATTTATACTATAATAAAAATCAAGTTCAAAGGCAGACAGATTTCATTTCGGTTTAGTGTTTTATAAGTTAAATGTATATGTTTTAAATGCGTTGATTTTTAAAGACACAAATTAAATGGAAGTTAAAATATATACAGTAGATTCCCGGTTGTGATAAACCTTGATAGTGACAACCCTCGATAGTGGCAAACATCGATATTGGCAACCTTCGATAGTAGCAACCCGCGATAGTGGCAATTTTCCAGTAATGGCAACTCATTAATATTAGGTTGTCTAAAAAGTATTGATAATTTTTTTTACAAAATTCAAACGATTTTTTTATATATTTCAAATGAAATTTATTAAACCAAATATGCGCCGTTTTGATCGATGACCCTTTGCCATTTTACTGGTAAAGACATTATCCCATCACTGTAGAACTTCTGTGTTTTCTGGGCAAAAAACTGATCCAAGTGCATTTTGCAGTCCTCTGTGGAATTTAATTTTAAACCATTAAGGGAGTTCTGCAGAGACCGGAACAAATGATAATCTGAAGGTGCAAGTTCCGGGCTATATGGTGGATGCATTAAAACTTCCCAGTCAAACTCTCTCAGTTTCTGCCGAGTCATCAATGATGTGTGTGGTCTGACGTTGTCATGATGGAACACAACACCCTTTCGATTGATTAATTCTGGACGTTTTTTTTTAATCTCGTGATTCAATCTTTTTAATTGTTGACAATAGAGATCGGAATCAATGGTTTGACCGGGTGCTAGTAATTCATAATGAACGATTCCTTTCAAATCCCACCAAACAGACAGCATTACCTTTCTTGGTGTTAATCCAGGTTTTGCTACTCTTTTAGGAGGTTCACCCTTCTTGGACCACGATCTTTTTCGTACATTATTATCGTATGTGATCCATTTTTCATCACCTGTAATTATTTGCTTTAAAAATGACTCGATTTCGTTCCTTTTAAACAGCGTTTCGCAAATGGAAATTCGGTTCATTAAATTGTTTTGTGTTAATTCATGTGGTACCAAAACATCGAGCTTTTTCTTGTATCCAGCCTTTGTCAAATGGTTTAAAACTGTTTGGTGATGGATGTTTAGTTCTTTAGCGATATCATGACTGCTTACGTGTCGATTTTCTTCAATTTTTGATATGATTTCATCGACTTTTTCAGTGATTGGTCGACCAGAACGAGGTGCATCTTTGACATCAATCCGGAACGACCGGAACGAAATCGAGCAAACCATCTATAGGCTGTTAATTTTGATAAAGTTCCTTCACCGTAAACTGCACCGTAAATTTGTTCATGTGCCTGCGTTGCATTTTCACCTTTTTCATAATAAAATTGTAAAATGTATCGAATTTTTTCACTAATTTCGCTCTTCTTTAATGCACTACAATTTTTAAATGACTAAACAAATTTAATTTTTTTTTTTTATCTACGAAATGTCATCTTTCGAACATATGTTAGTGTTACCTGATCAGATTAGTACTACTTGAAATATTCAATTATAATGACATCTATTTATAAAATTTATCAATACTTTTTCGACAACCTAATATATTAACGATCGAAAGTATCAAATAAAAAATTAACCATTATAGAGGTTTTATATGCTCTCTTAAATGCAAGAATGTTCAGAAATGTCTCTATATAGAAATAAAAGAAACTCATAATTTAGATATCTCACCTTATTATTGTTTTTCTTGTTTGATTTATAAATTGTTGGGTATTTAAGGTTTTTCGGGATTGCAACTTTTATTGTTGTTATATCAATGAAGTTCAGTTAATCCTTTTGAATAACATCGATACCGTTGAGTGATTATTCAGATAGTTATGTGAGGGTAGCGATGTTTTGGACGTGCAAATATCTAAAAAACAAAAATATGCACAGTTTTGTAATAAATACTGCTTACTTGTAATGCAATGATACTTAATCATGTGTTGTTCGGTTACTGACAACTTTTCAATTTGGGCAACTAATTAGGTGAAAAAGTACTGTTTGCCTTAAACGGGAGTCGACTGTATATATAGACGATGGTATTAAGACAACAAACAAACAAATAAATCTAAAAATAGTTTATATTTAGAAAATTCATGATCATCTTTTTTTTTTTTTTTTTTGTTTTTCTTAACTTTTATATACCTACATAACATACCTAATATTAATATTATACATATATAGAAGACAAATTCAAAATTCAAGTTATAATTATAAAAAATGTATACCAGTAAACCAGAGTGTAACATAAATAAATATATACGCGGCATATACAGGAATGATATACCCGTTTTTCTATCTCTATATATATACTGATATAATTAATATTTATTTTTATTTTATTTTTGATGAAATTTTATACATATATGGAAAAAATTACGTTTTATATATATATTTAAATTGTCTAAAATTTGTTTTTTTTTGTTCCTTGTATGGTATTTCTGGAAATTCGTGATTTTATATAAACATATAGATGTATTTAAAAACACATCTGCATTCTAAAATTAAAAATTGTTCATAAACCAAACCTATAAACTTCCGTCCGTTTGTTGTGTGTATTTTAATACTAATAAATTAATGATTTTTTTCATTTGAATTTTTTGTTTTTGTCTTAAAATATAAACAAATTTTCACTGATTTTCTATCTATATATGATATATAAATAGATTTAGGATGCAACACATTCTATTATATATATGTTTATGGATGCACGCATATCTTATATTGGTATATTATATATATATATTAAAATGATTTGAAATGTTGTTTTTGAAATTGAGGATATCATAAAGAAAGTTATCGTGTATTAAAATTATAGCAATTTCTATATATATATTCTATAAATGGCTATAAAAAAAACTTAAATAATTATTCTATATAGAATATATTTATGCATGAACTATATTTAAGAAGTAATAAAAATGCATAGTATAATAATAATATTTTACCATACCATGGTATAATTTATCCATACATATAGCTATAATATATTTTTAGTTAATTTTTCACGTTGAATTTATTACATATTTTAATCC
Source organism: Dilophus febrilis (assembly GCA_958336335.1). NCBI lineage: Eukaryota > Metazoa > Arthropoda > Insecta > Diptera > Bibionidae > Dilophus > Dilophus febrilis. Next base: position 10,045,794 of record OY284470.1, on the reverse strand, counting down.
ATAGTTGTATTTTTTTTTCGTTATTCTATTACCATAAATTCTATTCTATTTTTTATTATTCAAATTGTATTTGTGTTTTTTTTTTACTGTGAATTTAATTTTATATCTATGAAATTGTATGGTTTTATTTATATGTATATATACATACCACATAAAAAATATATATTATTATTGTTCGTTTTGTTTTGTTTGGTTGGTTTTTTTTTTCACTGATATTCCATTAGAATGAAAAAAAAAACCACTGAATACGGAAGTCTGTTATTAAATTGTTTGTTACCATACATATGTATGTATGTTAAAATTTTTCCCTGTGATGGGTGTCTTTCTGTATTTATTATTATTATTATTATTACGCGGCTTCATTCAAATTTTGTTCTCTTCTATATATATATACATACATAGAATAAACATATCATTTTTATATGACGACACACATTTATATTATATAAAATAAAAAAATTAAACATTAATTTGTTAATTTTAACATTTGGAAACATTTTCCATTTTTTATGGTAAATAAACCAAGGGGGGGTTGGTAATTTATTTTTAGAATTGATGTTGATTCGAGGGATTTATACAAATGAAAGTAAACAAAAAAAAATATGTTATAAGAAAAAAATTTCTTTTAATTTTTTTTGTTTAAATAATTTTGTTGAAATATTTAACGCGGACGAATAATAATATTATAAGAATATTTCTAATAAATAAAAAATTTTTCGCTATACAACCAACAATCTGCGGTTTTAGCGTCCAACAACAGCCTGCTTCTGTTGTTAGTTTCTTCATTTGTGTCCTTTACGGTGTCGGTAATTAGCCGTACGACCAACCACAAGCGGAAAATACAACTCTGTGTTAAAATTCAGATTCGAAAAATAACCGAAAACACAAAAAACATATTTTATGCATTCAGTAGGATTCAGTAGAACCCACGACCCCAAAATTTCGTTAGAATTTTAGGTTGGCATTTTTAACATTTATACACCAAAGAGTTATATTGATTTCTAGAATATTTCTACAAAATAAAAATAAAAAATACCTTCAATTATTTACTATTTAGATTCTTCAATTCAAACAATCAAAAAATATAGTTCAATATCAAAAATAATATTTTAATAATAATATACAGAAAATCTTCATCATCAAGAGTACGTACAACTATACTTATAATATTATATTGAAATTAATAATTAGTATGTACATATATAGAAATTAATAATCTGTGAAAGATTTTGTATGTGTGTTCTTGTAAAAAAAAAAAAATGATCTCATACATGTCAATATATACGATATGATCATCTCAATTATTTATATATATATATATATTTATTTTATTATTCAATAATTGGTAAAAAAAAAAAAAAATTCATTGTGATAATTACCAAAATTGATTTTTTTTTATGAAATTTATCACGCATTAACAATCTTCTTGAATAATCTTCTTGAACAATCTTATATTATTCATGACTATATATGTTATGACTGGTTGTGTGCGATAAGAAGAATCGCGATAAGTTGGATGACACTTAAGTATATATATTGTACATATAACAATTATTGTGCAAATATTTTCATAATCAATTATTAAGAGCATGTTTATTTATAAGTTTTTTATTTTTTTTGAATGGAGAAGATGAAGATGAATACAGAAGAAATTAAACAATTTTTTTTTGTTGATTGTATTGATGAATAATCGTATAATTATATTATGTATTATATAAAACTGAATTGTTGATGTTGTCCACTTCATCAATGTTTTTTTGGTTTGAAACTATTCCAGTAAAAGTACTTAAAGATAATTAATAAATATATACATTGATTAATCGCACATCAAAATGCCATATATATTTGAGTATTTAAACATATATAGTTGCGATTGTGTTTGATGTTTGATGAAAAGCCACTGTATATTCTTCTACTTTTGCTATAATGCTATATAATCAATTTGAAAACATTTTGCATGGATAAAATCATTTAAAATCAGTGTTTAACATTACCAAATTCATATATATATATATTAGAGTGGTTTTTTTTTGTTCGAAGATTTTAAATCGCTTTGTATCATCGGCCGCACCCCCCAATTTTTTTTATTTGGTGAAATCATGAATTTTGGTAAAATTTGGGGTTGGTAAGTTGAGGGGAAGTGGACCCACCGAGGGGTTAAAGTTGAAAAATTCAGTGTTTTTAAGCAGATTTTCGCGCTTAAAGCGTTAACGGATGACATTAGCGGGTTAACATGTATAGCGGACTTAACTAAAATGAAACAGGGAAACTTTTTCTCATAGACACTTACCCCCTAAATCATCCCCTTAATACCCCTCCCATACAAAATTCATTCACATAATTTACAATATATTTTTAACATTATAAGGGTTAAAAATTGACATTAAAGGGTTAACTTGTATGAAGAGCCCCCACTATTATTGAATGCCTAAACTTTTCTTAGTACATACTATGGACCTAAATCATCCCCTTAAGTCATCCCCCATACGAATTTCCGATTTTTCACACAAAATTAGTATATTTTGGTGTATTATATGAAAATACATTAAGAAACACCTAAATCTCATATGATATTTAAAAAATGCACATTTATCATATAAAAATTTAAATAATTATGAAATGCAATACTATTAGTATTTAATTTTGTTATTTATTTATTTCAAAGACATAAAATACTAATATACAATAATTTAATAATTATAAGACGACTTGGTGGTGCCGTTGATAAAGCATCCAACCCAATTGCGGGTGGTCACGAGTTCAAATCCTAGCCGGAAAATTTTTTCTGTGCTTTTTATGATTTGAATTCATTAACTAAGTCACCATTTATTCATTGCGATCAAATTAATGAATATCTTTGGTATATTGTGTCGGACGCAGCCAAAGATTAACAAAGTCTACACACACATACTCGCAATTATATATGAAAGTATATAACAAATACTCGTCATCATTATTAAAATTACATTAATAATTAATATCTGCTATCTGATTTTTATTCTTCGTATGAACTACATCGTAATCATAATGCGAATCAAATGATTCAGTCTCGCCAGAAGATGATTTCTTGAATTAACAAAGATTTAGATTCAATATCTAATTGGGGAAGGATAAACTTAGTAGAATTTAGTCCATCTAAAACAAAGGCATGTTTGTTCTGAAACAAACGATCCATAAATGTTGACCCAATACTTATGCATAATACAATTATTCCACAATCTAATGACCTATTAAATTTGGGAATGTCTTTGTCAAACAACTTTTCATAGAGTAATAATATAATAATTGCAGCTAAAAAGGTGGCTAGTCGCATTGGATTTTTAAGAAGATCGAAAGAATTTCTAAATTCAGAAAATTTAGCATTAGTTTATAGGTCTTTTATAAGACCACTTCTAGAGTAAAATTCCTACATATGGGCTGGTGCACCAATTACTACACTGCAGTTTAGTGACAGGATCCAAAAAATACACGCAATTTCGCTGATCAAAAATGAAACAATAACAAATTCCATTGAATCATAGGATCATAGCCGATCAGTAGCTTCATTGTGCACATTTTATAGGTATTATTACCATGAATGCTCTAATGAAATTTTAAAGCATAGTGCTTATTAAAAACTAATGTTTATCTTTAAATGTTACTCTTTTAACATTGTTGTCTAACAAAAAGCTATTACAAGAATTATAAGTCATGATTAAAACATCAAGTGGATTGAATCGGCCATAATTAATGTAATTAAATTAATATATTTTTAAGCCTATATATAATTGTAAGTTATTTTTGTTTGCTAGTTGGATATTTTGCTTCGTAATCCTTAACCACTTTTCATGTGAATTGCTTATTGCAATAATTATTAAATTATTGTATATTAGTATTTTATGTCTTTGAAGTAAATAAATAACAAAATTAAATACTAATAGTATTGCATTTCATAATTATTTAAATTTTTATATGATAAATGTGCATTTTTTAAATATCATATGAGATTTAGGTGTTTCTTAATGTATTTTCATATAATACACCAAAATATACTAATTTTGTGTGAAAAATCGGAAATTCGTATGGGGGATGACTTAAGGGGATGATTTAGGTCCATAGTATGTACTAAGAAAAGTTTAGGCATTCAATAATAGTGGGGGCTCTTCATACAAGTTAACCCTTTAATGTCAATTTTTAACCCTTATAATGTTAAAAATATATTGTAAATTATGTGAATGAATTTTGTATGGGAGGGGTATTAAGGGGATGATTTAGGGGGTAAGTGTCTATGAGAAAAAGTTTCCCTGTTTCATTTTAGTTAAGTCCGCTATACATGTTAACCCGCTAATGTCATCCGTTAACGCTTTAAGCGCGAAAATCTGCTTAAAAACACTGAATTTTTCAACTTTAACCCCTCGGTGGGTCCACTTCCCCTCAACTTACCTACCCCAAATATTACCAATATTCATGATTTCACCAAATAAAAAAAATTGGGGGGTGCGACCAGCCAAATTCCAGAATTTATAAAAAAAAACCACTCTAATATATATATATATATATGATCATATTATTATTCAATGATCAACATCTTTGATCACATGCTGGTATATATGCCGTATTACGTAATCATTGGCGTTAAAAAATTAATTTTTTTAAATAAAAACCGATCTTATGTGTATTTAATAATCAATTTTATTAAAGGATAAATGAAATGAAGGAATTTGAAAAAATAAAAAAACAAAATAATTAACGATTGTCACGATATTTTTATTATACAAATGTAAAGACAGTCATCCAAATTGAATAAATCTATAATCTTAATCTTAGGCTATGTTTGAATCAAAAGATCGCCGAAACAAGGTGAAAGAGAAGAAAAAGAAGAAATGTGTGATTTATATCATTTTAGTTTGGTTTTAATGTGGAATTCACTGTGAGTGAAAGCTCGTTTCCAAGAATAACAGAAAAAAATCTAAGGTAAGATTCGAATCTTCGTACTTATACATTGAAGTACTATTCAGGAAACTATACACAAAACAGAATCGAACCTATGGATTATTATAATAAATAATAATAAAATAATAAATTTTTCGCTTTACAACCAACAATCTGTGGTTTTAGCGTCCAACAACAACAGCCTGCTGTTGTTAGTTTCTTCATTTGTGCCCTTTACGGTGTCGGTAATTAACCGTACGATCAACCGCAATCGCTATGTTAAATGTTAAAATTCAGATTCGAAAAATAACCGAAAACACAAAACATATTTTATGCATTCAGTAAGATTCGAACCCACGACCCCAAAATTTCGTTAGAATTTTAGGTTGGCATTTTTAACATTTTTACACCACAGAGTTATATAATAATAATATTTAATTTATTACCTTATAATCACGATGTTGGTCCAATTACAAAGATTTGACTGTCATATACATATGTATGTTTGTTTGGTTTAAATGTAGACCATATATAGTAATTATTTACAGGATAAAAAAAAAATGTTCTTAACAATCTCATGACTAATCTCTCTGTATAACAACACTCCTTTTATTGGTATATTGCAGTTTTTTTTATGTTAGCATTTGTTTTTTTTTAATTTAAAAAGTAATACAAAAAATATATATATATATAACCATAATTGTGTGCTAACGGAAACCCATATACAAAAAAAATACTTGTTTTCTGGACGTGTGGCCAATTTCAATTGTGGTGCCTTTATATATATGTTTTTCTTCTGACATTATTGTTATTATTATTATTATTATTCTATATATACTATACATTATTATTAATAATAAAAACATATTGTAATTTTTTTTTTTTTTATTAGTTCGTATTTGTTTATTTTTTTTTTTTTTGTATACGCGAATTCGAATTACTCTGTTACAATTTCTTGTTATTATTTTTATTATTATTATTATTATATGAACTGTTGGATACATTTGTTGATGTTGATTAAAAAAAAAAGAAAAGAAACACAACAAAAATAAAAAAAAAAGACCGGTCATTTTGTATTTAACCACAAAATAATAACATATTTTTTTTTTTTATAAATAAATGTGTAAACTAAAATGTAATGTTTTTAATTTGTGTCGATTATTTTTTTTTTAATATTTACGAAACGATGACGACATATTCAAAATAAAAATATTCATAAATCCATAAATATAATTAAATTATTTATTATATATTTATTAGATTCACAAAAATTAAAAAAAAAAAAACTATATTATATTTGTGTTAGTGTTCTCTAGACATAATTTTAATACTTATTTGACTGCATATTTGTATTTTACATTTTATTATTTTCTAAATAATATTTTTTTATATATATTATTAATATACATTATATTAAAGAATTAACGAAACAAAATTAATACAATTGAAAACAGTGGTTTTTCATATATTTGCACAATTTCTTCTATGCGATGACTAATTCGTATTATAATAAATAGTTTGTTGGTCTCCTGGTTTCTTATAAATTTGTTTTACAAATATTTCTTTATGCCCAACTAAATTTGTATGTAGTATGTATATTGTGCATTTGATATAAAAACGGTTTCAAAAAAGGCAAAAAAAAAAAAAAAAATAAAATAACATTTTGACAGTTAAATTGAAAAATTTTTGCCATATGTTTTTGTATAAATGGAATTTTTTTCATTTGTTTATTAACTAAAATATTTTTTTTTTGTAAATTGTATAAGTTTTTTTAGCTTTTGTATACCAAAAATAGTCTTAAAAGTTACATATATCTCTGTGGAGTATATTAATATTCAAATATAATATTTGTCAACATATATACATATAATGAAATTGATATATAAGCATAAAATAAAAAAAAACTGATAAAACGCAACAGATGTTTTGTATATAATATACACATAGAACGATCACTTTCAAAATGTAATTTATATATGAATATAGTTATAAGATAAATCACCGAATATTGGCAATGCTATATTGGTATAAAAAAATGTTGTTATATATTTCTTTGCCAATTTATATGTATATAGGCAAATACAAATTGCATTGCAGTTATTATATAAGTGAATGACCGCGATATATATATACACAGTGCGACAATTAATATTCCGGACTGGTCCTAGGAAATACATTAAAAGCACGATTTTTGAAATTATTTTTTTTTTATTTATTCAAAATATTCTCCTCCTGATTCAATACAACTGTTCCATCGATTTAATAATGATTCAAATGCGTGTTCCAGCTCATTTTGTGGTATTGCCTCTAGTGCGCGTGCAGCATCTAGTTTGAATGGTTTCAATATCCTCAAAAAAAACATCCTTTCAATTTCATTTTAGGTTTTGGTAACAAGGAGAAGTCACATGGTGCTAAATCAGGTGTATACGGTGGATGATTTAACACACAGACTTGATTTCGAGCCAAAAACTGACGAACAATAAGTGAAGTGTGATTTGGTGCATTATGGTGTATCAAACACCAACTATCTGATTCACGATCTTCAGGTCGAATACGACGAATCCTACCCATCAAACGCTTCAAAACTTCGATATAAGATGCGCCACTGACTGTTTGATCAGTTGGAACGAATTCTTTATGGATAATTCCCTTGCTGTACCGAAGAATGTTACGAGCATTAGACAATGACAATGCATAGATTTTCGATGGAACTTTTCTTGTTTTTTTAGCCTGCGTTTTAGCCATCCACGAATCGTTTATACCACTCAAAAAGTTGTGTTCTACCCATAAAATTATCGCCATTAACTTGCTGCATTGATTTGAACGTTTCTGTTGCAGATTTACCAAGCTTCGCGTTGAATTCAATGACTGCTCTTTGTTCCATGTTAAAATTTCTACTTCAATTAAAATATTGTTTCACAAGAAATGTCATAACTTTTTTATTTGTCAACCAAATGCAATGAAATTTTTACAGACGATAGAGAAAACATCAAACTTCAAAACGCTTGTTCGCATCACATAGATCGTCCCACTGGTTATTGAGATATGGTTTGAGTCCGGAATATTAATTGTCGCACTGTGTATATACAATTTACATATAATATATTATTATATATATATATATATTGATGATGTTATATTTAATATAAAATCTCCATAGAATATCTTAATAAATTCATTCTCTATAAATTCAACTTTATACTAAATACAAAAAGTATCTATAAAAATAATGAATAGGTTTTTTTTCTTAAGACAAAATTACAACTCCCACACTCTCTATATATATAAGTTTAAAACCCCTCCAATTAATTCTTATATATATTTATAAATGTACATAAGAAAAAAATTAATAATCCTTTCAAGAAGAAACACACAACATCTTTTAAAATTATTAATTGTTAATTTTAACAAATTATTTTAATATTTACATTTTTTTTTATTATAGTATTAATTTGTTTGTTAATTTTTTTTTATATATTCAAAATCTCATTCATAATTTATTTGACAATTAATGAAAATAATTTCTTAATCATTTAAACAAAAATAAATAAAAATAAAAATATTTCATCATTTTACAAATATTTTAAGGTATTTGTATTTTGTATTCAACAAATAAAAAAAAAATTTTCAATTAAAATTACTCACAACATATTATAAAATTGAGTTATTCAAAAAAAAAAAAAAATTATAAACTTAACACACAAAAATTATTATTATTATTTACTAACGCATTATTTAATTTATTTCGCAATCTCTAAAAATAAATAAATTTCTTTATTCATTTTTTTTTTTACTTAACATATGTACATGTATATTCATATCATATATTTGTATTTTTATTTTTTTTTAAATAATTTGCACACAATTGTCTTTAATTATTTTTTTTATCATTTTTATAACTTTTGTTGTTTTGTTGGTAATACGATAAATTACTATTCAGAGTGCTCTAAAAGGTATCAGACATAAAAAGGGTAAAATGTTGTGAATTCCAGGGTGAAAATTATTTTCTGAAAAAAAAACTATTCGGTACGGTCAATAAAGTTGTAGATAAAGTGATTGGAATTTCTCAAGAATAAAATTTAGTTAGAATATTGTCTTGAAAATACATTTATATAAAGACATAGAAACTTTTCGGGTCTATAAGACTCGAAGTTCCACATTCAATTATTTGAAATTCCAGAGTATTAACCAACAAACAAAACTCCATATATTAATTTCACCTTGTATATATACATAAATTTAGTATTTTTTTTTATTTATCTTTTTTTATTAAATTTTTTTAATAAACAACAAACTATAATAGGTTAAATTTAAAACAGAACAGAAAATATTTTACAATAATAAAAAAAAAATACAGAAATGTATAATCTTTAAAAATTATCGCATGCATATGTAACTTATAATAAAATATAAACTTATAATAAAAAATATACAAGAAAAAATGAATATTCGTATTATACGTCGTTATATACATATAAATAAATATTTAAAAAACAAAATAAATGAGATAAATTTGATAAAGAAATGATAAGGATTTTTTTTTAAATGTTATAAATATTTTTGCATGCGCATGAAATTCATTATTCCTGATAAATATTACTCGAAATTGTGATATCTCCTCACGAAATTGACATTAACCCAAAATATGGTAATTACCCCCGAAATGTCTATAATTAGAAGGATACAAAAATATGAATGAAAATCTTGATAATGCGGATTATATAAACGTAGTGTCGATCCTCCAAGATTATATATAGATTGCATATGATGCGATTATTTTAATCATGTATGTGGGGATATTAATGGCGCACGTTGAAATTTATATTCAATTCAATATATCCCATACCAAATCGTCGACGGAATACGTAACATTCGTTGATTGTTCAGATTGTGATATGTATTTTGCTAGTTACTTGCGAATTTTTTAATTGAACGAATTATTACTCGGTTTTGTCGCTATATAGCCTGATGCCTGACAATACGATTTTAATCAAACAAAACCAAAGGAGTGATATTACCCATTCGAAGAATCTTGTATGTCCAATCCCAATCAATATATGAATGCTAATGTTTTCTCATAAACAAATAGTTGTATGAATGTCATGATATATTTTGGGGTTATCAAATGATGACTATAATATAATTGAATCTGGCAGGCAGCCTAGCCTCTCTAGATCTCTAGATAAACTTGGTTAGATTTCCAAAATCTCCTTTGAAAAATTGTTATCGGTAATAATTTCTTGTTTTTTGTTTAATTGTTAATTATACAGAAAATCGAATTTTTTTTTCAATAATCTTTGTTCTCATCAATATGTTTTTTTTTAAAGTTGAAGTTTGATAATTTTTCAGTTATCGCTGAATAAAAATTTGTATACAGAATTATTAAATTTTAATGTAATATTAAATTTAAAAACAAATACAAATAAAGATATCGCACAGTTATTAAAATATATTGGTGATTTTTTAAAAGCTATAGGAAAGTTTTTCAAAAAAAAAAAAACACATGACATTCATAAAAATGCATGAAATCTTTATTTAAATCGATAGTACGGTTCATATAATTTAATGTTTGAAGATGATTTCATGCAAATGTTGACCTAGACTGCGCCTCAAATGGTCCATCCGCTTAGTCCAATTTTGGCATACTCTTTCCAACATTTCGGCCGATATCTCACGAATAAATGCTTCAATGTTGTCTTCCAATGCGTCAATTGAAACGGGCTTGTCTGTATAGACATGAGCTTTAACATAGCCCCACAAAAAATAGTCTAAAGGCGTTAAATCGCACGATCTAGGCGGCCAATTGACCGGTCCCGAACGTGAAATAAAATGTTCACCGAACTCGTCTCTCAATAAGTCCATTGTTGCGTGTGCTGTGTGGCATGTGGCACCGTCTTGTTGAAACCACATGTCATGCAAGTCAAGCTCTTGCATTTTGGGCCACAAAAAAAATTTGGATATCATCTCGCGGTAGCGCTCATCATTCACAGTTACGTTACGATTCGCATCATCTTTGAAGAAGTACGGTCCAATGATGCCACCAGCCTATAAACCGCACCAAACTGTGACTTTTTCTTGATGCATTGGTATGTTAGCTGTTGCAGTGCTACTGGCTAATATTCACTCCAAAATCGACAATTCTACTTATTTAAGTACCCATTGAGCCAAAAATGAGCTTCGTCGCTGAACACAATTTCGTCGCGATGATCTTTCTTAACAGAGCATGCATTTTGATAATAAAATTCAATAATTTGCAAGTGTTGTTCGTTTGTAAGACGATTCATGGTTAAATTATAGACCAAACTGAAGATGTTTGACGGTGAAACAAAACACGAAACGTGCGTCAGCTGTTTAAACCAGTGTTGCCAAAAAGATAATAGCTAAAAAATCACCCTTTATATAGTATTTATAATAATATGATTTTATAATGTACCGCATAAACTATGGTATATTGAAATGGAAGCAATAATCATAAATAATTTATTACATAGTAATAATAATAATTGTCCTATAATGTTTAGATAAAGAATTTTTTTTTTTTTTTAATTGTTTATACTCTAAATTGACTTTTTTTTTAATAATAAATATTTAAATACGACGATGATATAATAAATTATTATAGCGGCAAACATTTTTTTTACTATAATATATTTTTTCATTTCATGCCTAACTAATATGTAATATAAATTCTATATAGCCACAACAAATTTATGTAATATAACATGTGACTTTTTTTTTATAGCTTTTTTTTCGGTTTATTATTATTATTATTTTTATTATCATTTATAAAAATTCTGAAATCAACATCTTTTTCTATTTATTTATATTTTGAACTTTATTTGTTTATTTATCCGCGATGGGTTTGATATATCATAATATTTTGATCCGGCTTTTAATAAAAAAATATAGCTTTAATTTGTTTTTTGGATACCAAAACAAATAAAAAAACAATTCTGTATTTATGCGAAATTTGATATATAGCAGTAAAAATTTGATTTGCCCAATACAATTCTATTATACGAAAAATTTTATATTTTATAATTGCATTAATTTAATTTTTTTCCTTTATTGCTTACAATTCAAATTTTATTTACAAAAATAAAATTATTATCTCTCTATAACATAAATTTAGTATAATAATACAAAATTTAAAAAATTTGTTTATTCTGATTATTTATTATTATTAAACCCAAAAAAAAAATAAACGCAAATCAAGCAAAATATTTAAAATTAAATGGTTTTTATATTTAAAAAAAAAATAGTTTCCTGTCATTCAAAATTAAATTTATATATGTATTATATTTTTTAATACAAATAATTTTTATCTATATATCGTATATCTATCTATTGTATCGTATATATCGAATTTTATTTTGTCAAATGATAATTAAATTTAATTTTTATATAACCAAAAATATTTATTATTTAAGACAATCGAAGCAAAGAAATTAAAATTTAAATGTAAATAAAATAAAATATATATAGATAATTGTAATCAATTAGACAAAAAAAAAGAAAAAAATTTCAATATTCATTGAACTTTATATTTAAAATTTTTGCTAAATAAATTGTTTGTGATGATCGTGAACATAAAAAAAATAACAATTTATTTATTTACATAATATAATATATTAATAGAAAGATAGAAATCACTTAATTTGTGTCAGTTTTTTTTATATTTTTATTATTTTTTATTGTTTTAAAAATCATTATATTTTTTTTTGTAAAAAGAGATTTTAACTTTTTTTTATTTATATGAAATGGCGCGATGATTTTTTTAACCAATATATAATAAATAAAATAATAAATTTTTCGCTATACAACCAACAATTTGTGGTTTTAGCGTCCAACAACAGCCTTCTGTTTTTAGTTTCTTAAATTGTGGCTTTTACGGTGTCGATAATTAGCCGTACGACCAACCGCAAGGGGAAAATACAACTCTGTGTTAAAATTCAGATTCGAAAAATAACCGAAAACACAAAACATATTTTATGCATTCAGTAGGATTCGAACCCAAAACGACCCCAAAATTTCGTTAGAATTTTAGGTTAGCATTTTTAATCATTTACACCACAGAGTTATGACAAATTTATTATATGAGATATAATAAATTGAAAATCGCCGATAAAAACACAACACAAAAAACAAAAACAAAAACCGAAAATATACTCTTATAATATTAACTTTTTCATTCCGTTTTTAGTGTATAAAAAATTTTTTTTTATACATATAATTTCTACTTTCTTTTTAAATTTATAAAAATAAAATATGTATGTTAAAAATTCAATTTGTTTTAAAAATATTGCATGTGAGGCATATATTTAATAAACGATTTTATATATACGCATTTACATTTTGATGAATGCATGCATATTTATATAATAAACGTTGTTGATATGCTTTTTCTTTTATATATATATATACATATATGGTATATGTAATACATTTTACATATTAGGAACACTTGAAGAATTACAAATATATATAGATATAGATATACATAAAGGTGTATATAAATTATAAAAGTATCATATATATATATATATATATAGTAAAATATGTATAGAGAAAAAAAAATTGTATCTCCATTAATTTTAATTATTATTACGTGAATATAATATTAATTACAATAATTTTATATAAAAAAAATAAAAATATTTAACAGTTGACGTGTATTTATGCGATTTTCAACACAGGTTGTTGTTTTTAATGTTGCGCTTTTGTTTTAAGGAATTTGTAAACAGTAGCAATTTTATTTATTTAATAGTATTTATGAAATCTAAAAAAAAAAAATTGACTATATATAAATCAAATCTCATATAATAATGATTCAATTATCTCGGGGGTTTTATATTTTTTTATTCATCTTGTTTTGTTGCTGTTGAACTTTTTGAAAATTGATAAAAAAAAATATTGAATGTGTTAAATCATAACGTATATATTTATTTATTTATGTATGCATATATTCAGATTCGTCTATAAAATAACTAATAATGACTGTGTGTTTATTTAATAATTATTTTTTTATTTTGTTTTGTTTATAATATCATTTAATTATTTGTTTCATTTTTATTCATATGTTTATTTTAATATTATTATTATTAATATAATAATATGATTAACATATTATATAATCTTCAAATTTATCAATTATTTATATATAAAGTTTGTATGTATATAATAAATTTTTATTATAATAAATTCATCGTCGTAATGTTTGAAAAAATATTGTTATTATTACTATTATTATTATTATTACAGACTTTTTTTTTGAAAAATATGAGTGTATAATAACAAAATTAATGTGTTTGGATCACATATTTTGTAATTATGAATTCCAATGGTGTGTAATATCATATTTTTATTTATTTATATTCATATGGTTTAACACACTATATACATTCTGTCAAATAAGTACCCGGAAATTTGAAATTAAACACAAACAACTTATAAATCATCTAAATTTATTATATCCCCTTAAAAATAGGCCCCTTCTGACGCACTTCTTCACTTCTTCCAACGAACAATCCAATCATCGAAACACTTTTCTAAAAGCTATATTCCGGGATGGCCTTCAGTTCTGGTTGCGAATTAGTTTTGATGTCTTCAATGCTCTCAAAACGGATTCCACGAAGTGGTAATTTGAGTTTCGGAAACAGGAAAAAGTCACACGGGGCCATATCTGGAGAGTACGGTGGTTGTTCGATGATATTTGTTGAATTTTTGTTCAAAAACTCGTTCACAGTGATCGCTTTGTGCGCTGGTGCATTATCGTGGTGCAAAATCCAACTGTTGTTCCGCCACAAATCTGGTCTTTTGCGACGAACATTCTCTCTCAAACGCCCCATAACGCCAAGATAATATTCTTTATTGACGGTTTGGCCCACCGGTAAGAATTCCGAATGAACAACACCACGATTATCGAAGAACACGGTCAGCATCACCTTATTTTCGATTTGCTTTGGCGCGGTTTTTTCGGTTTCGGCTCATTTTTGGCGCGCCATTCCGACGATTGTTGACTTGTTTGCATGTCGTACTCGAAAACCCATGTCTCGTCACCAGTTTTGATGCGTTCGATGAACGTTGGATCGGAATTTACGCTTTCAATCATGTCTTCAGCCACCTTACTGCGATTCACTTTTTGAAGAACATTCAGATTCTTTGGCACCAATCGCGCTGCGTTTACTTGTTCCTAACGACGCCGTAAACAAACTAAATGACACACAGCAATAACAATTGACAGAATAGTTGCTGACAGTTGTGCCAACCTGGGAAAAAAAAATGATTTAAATATTGTCAGCGGGAAAATTTAAAATGAGAATTTCCGGGTACTTATTTGACAGAATGGATATAGAAATAAAAAATGTTTAACATTTAAAGTGTTAGTTATGGGGTGACCAATTCTTTCTAATATTATTTATATTTATTTTTTGATGAATAATGGGAAAAAAAAATCTGGTTTTGCAAAAGTGATCGATTATTTGGCAGTTAAAAATTATGATTTCAGAATTTTTTGCAATCAGAATATACCATCATCATCAAAGATCAAATGACAAACTTAATTTACAATCAATCCCAATCTTATTATATACCGAATACTATCCCAAAAATCTTCATAAATTTCGTAATTCCTATTTTAATTATATATATTAAAAAAAATAATGTATATGAAGTGTTTTTTTTTTATAATTTTACAATTTTTATATGCGCGATTATCAAATATATTACATATACAAATTATTCTATGACCGTAAATAAAACAAAAAACATATAATTTCATCTATTGTGTAAAATACAAACAAAAACACTAAAAAAAAAATCACACATTATAAAATATATATAGTTATTATGACCCATATATATATATACATTTTATATGGAAGTTACAAGAACAGCAAAACAACACACCAACAAAATTTAAAATTTACATAAAAATAAAATTAAAATATAAAATGCATTTGAATACTAATTTGAAATTATATGGTATTTTCATTAAAATATATTTACAATTACAAATGTATGATATATAAAAAAAAAAAAAGTATTATAATGACAAATAACACTTTTTAATTTTTTTTATATATTTATTTATATGAGTTGAATATGAATTAAAAATATTTTTTTAATTTTTTATTTTAACGAAATAAATATCAATATAATTAATATTTTTTTTCTTTTAATTCATTCATTATATATAAAATTTGTGTGTGTATATAAATAAATAACTGCGATTTTTTTTTTATTTGTATTCTTTGTAAAAATTCATTGACACTCCTTTTCTCTTTTAATTCAATTATGTATTGTCATGATTTGATATTTATATATATATTTATGGTATATATACGCGTTGATATGTTGATTGATATACAAATATGTATATATAGAAAGAAAGAAAACTAATTTAATAATAAATATATATCGAATGAATATGCAATCATCAATCATCAATTTTATAATATGTATCATATATATATATAGTTTTATTAATGATAGCAAAACATTAATTTAATAGAAAAAAATTCTCTCTATATGTATATATAATAAATTCAATTGCAATTTTAAATTTGATGGGCTAAAATTAATTTAGGAACTCGCGTTGGAAATAATGTCCAAAATTTAAGAGGTTCCATTGACAAAATACCCGTTGAGTTGTTTTTGGTTGTCTATTACTTTGTCGGAATGAACAAAAATTTTTAAATATATTTCTCTATTATTTAAAAAATATTGTAAATGTTGTATTTATGTCATATACAAATATAACATATTTTTATGATTTTAAATTGTATATATTCATAATATTATATAAAAAAAAAATGTCACTCTTAATTCATGTCAATATATGCGAGTATATAAATAAAAACTTATACGTTTTTATGCTGGTTTAATTAAGCTACTTATTTATTTATTTAAGGGATATTTTTAATAGAATTTAATAGAAATATATTTTTAGAAATATTACATATAGAGCCGTCTCTATATAAATAGATAAATAAGCAATATATTAGGTTGTCGGAAAAGTATTGATAATTTTTATAAATAGATGTCATTATAATTGAATATTTCAAGTAGTACTAATCTGATCAGGTAACACTAACATACGTTCGAAAGATGACATTTCGTAGATAAAAAAAAAAAAAAAAAATTAAATTTGTTGTCATTTAAAAGTTGTAGTGCATTAAAGATGAGCGAAATTAGTGAAAAAATTCGATACATTTTACAATTTCATTATGAAAAAGGTGAAAATGCAACGCAGGCACATGAACAAATTTGTGCAGTTTACGGTGAAGGAACTTTATCAAAATTAACAGCCTATAGATGGTTTGCTTGATATCGTTCCGGTAATTTTGATGTCAAAGATGCACCTCGTTCTGGTCGACCAATCACTGAAAAAGTCGATGAAATCATATCAAAAATTGAAGAAAATCGACACGTAAGCAGTCATGATATCGCTAAAGAACTAAACATCCATCACCAAACAGTTTTAAACCATTTGACAAAGGCTGGATACAAGAAAAAGCTCGATGTTTGGGTACCACATGAATTAACACAAAACAATTTAATGAACCGAATTTCCATTTGCGAAACGCTGTTTAAAAGGAACGAAATCGAGTCATTTTTAGATCGAATGATTACAGGTGATGAAAAATGGATCACATACGATAATAATGTACGAAAAAGATCGTGGTCCAAGAAGGGTGAAGCTCCTAAAACAGTAGCAAAAGCTGGATTAACACCAAGAAAGGTAATGCTGTCTGTTTGGTGGGATTGGAAAGGAATCGTTCATTATGAATAACTAGCACCCGGTCAAACCATTGATTCCGATCTCTATTGTCAACAATTAACAAGATTGAAGCACGAAATTAAAAAAAAAAAAAACGTCCAGAATTAATCAATCGAAAGGGTGTTGTGTTCCATCATGACAACGCCAGACCACACACATCTTTGATGACTCGGCAAAAACTGAGAGAGTTTGGCTGGGAAGTTTTAATGCATCCGCCATATAGCCCGGACCTTGTACCTTCAGATTATCATTTGTTCCGGTCTCTGCAGAACTCCCTTAATGGTTTAAAATTAAATTCCGCAGAGGACTGCAAAATGCACTTGGATCAGTTTTTTGCCCAGAAAACACAGAAGTTCTACAGTGATGGGATAATGTCTTTACCAGAAAAATGGCAAAGGGTCATCGATCAAAACGGCGCATATTTGGTTTAATAAAGTTCATTTGAAATATATAAAAAAATCGTTTGAATTTTGTAAAAAAAATTATCAATACTTTTTTAGACAACCTAATAGATATTATACGAAATATACATATAATTTTTAATTGAAATATAGATATAATGTAAATGGATTTTTAAAAACACAGAAGTTAAATTTAAATTAAAGCAAAAAAATCACTTAAGTACCATTTGCGAGAATGTTCTAATTGTTTTTTAAACAATTTTAAAGGAATTCATTATCGCAATTACATCGCACAATTTAAAATGAATTAAATTTATTGTTGACCCTTATAGATTTCTATTGCAAAATTCACGTTTTTACAACTGTCGATTGGTTTTAGTGTCAAATGCCGTTGTTAATTTATTATAATTTGTTACATTATGATTACGTGATTACCCGAAAAACCAACCCGTATATGGTAAAAACCTTTTAAAAATCTCAACATTTTTATCCGAAATATTTAGAGTACATTTATAATAAATTACAACTCACCTCACACAGAATGGCGATTGCGTTAAAAAGATATATTAAATTAATTATTTGTATCTTATAATAATTTGAGGTGTGTTTTCAAATTTTTTTTTTTGTTAATTTAAAATTATTATTAAAAAATAAATGTTATATACATAAGCATATAAGCATATAAATGCGTATAATATACTTATAATATAAAGTCACACCTGAATATATTTCTTTATATATGTACATTGGTTTTGGTTTTTTTTTTAAATGAATATATAATTGTATTTATTATTTGGCGTTTATTCTCTATATATATACTATATATATATAAGATTCTTGTTAACATAATAATCTTTTTTGTTTTTTTTTTCTTTCATTCTTTATATATCATATATGATTTTTGTTAGATTTACTTGCATATAATTAACAATTCACACAGAATATATTTATTCGGACGACTATATATACAATATAAAGATTTTAAAAGTATTTGATTTAATATTTTTAGTTTAATTTATATATATATAGATAAAATTATATATGTTAAATTATAAAATTAAAACAAAAACCAAAAAAAAAACTGATATATTTGCATTTACATATATAATAATAGAATTAAATTATATTAAAATATTTTTTTAAAACACTATATTTATATTTATATTTACATTGTTAAATATAAAATATATGTTTTGTTAAAAAAAAAAAAATTTGGTTTTAATTTTACATGTATTTTTATAAATAATATCATACAGGTGAAATAGTTTTAGTTGTGCAAATTTATTTAAAAAAATCATTTTTAAAATCATAAAATCTCAGCTATACTTTTGGCAGTGTGGGGTAGGTGCAGTGTTTCTATGTTTTGTACATAATTCTCACTTATAGGTAATATAGAAGATTTCTAAAATCCATAAATTATCAATTTAATAAACCTATTCTTTATGCGTTTACATCCTTCTGATGCAAGTCTTTAAAGTTTTGTAATGAAGTTTTGTTGTGTGTTGAAGAATAGTGAAGAATTTTAAGATAACCCCCCTGACTGCGACGACTCAAAAATGTATTTTTATTCATGGAATTATTTGCAAAATAAAATAATTCACCATTTACATTGTAATATATAGAAATAATTTTGGAAAAAAACTTTTTACCTGTACAATTACGTATTGCGAATTCAATATTTAGTATATAATAATGAAAAAAAAAAATCAAAATCGTTTTTGACCATGATTCCCGGTATTGTTGTTTTTTAATTTATTATTATTTATTATATTATGAATTTAACTATATATAAATTAAATAACCTTCACGATGACATCACAAATATTTATTTTGTACCATTTTCCATTTTTTTAACACATGTTAAAAACAAAAAAAAAATACGTGTATATAAAAATTATTTCTTTATACAATACACAAGATTCAGATATATAGTAAAAAATTGGTTTATTTTTTTTACTATATATGAATTTGGATTGTTTTTTTTTTAAAAAAAAAAACTATATCCAATCCTATATATAATATTTTTTTTATATTTAACTCTTTGCGCTCCACTTATTCATAAAGATATTTTACGGTATTATATTATCATTATATATACAGCATCATATATAATAATATACGATGTATATATATCGATAAGTTCTCTTCCATGTATATATATATATAAATTATACGGATTTACCTTTTTTGTTTTTATCGGTTTTAATATATGGTTCTCTTGTTGTTATTGTTTGAACGATATTGCTTATTATATATATGGTATATAGACGCATATATTTATTATATAATTATGCTTTCAATATGAACCGGTTTTGAAAAAAACTTTTATTTCCAATTTGATTATGAATATATAGCCATATCTCGATATATAAATTTACCTGTGATATTTGTATAAGGTGATCTCTATATTATAAGATCGGCCATAGAAATTTGATAATAAAAAATAAATAACTGATTTGATTTAAACTAGACGATTTCTTTGACGATATTAACCCTCATCCTCTGTTTCGGGTCAAATAATTTAGCAACTATGCCGGATTTAAATTAACTAGTTTAATAGATTTTCTATTAACTAATAAAGCGCTAAATATGTTATTTAAATTAATTATAATAACATTCTTCTGATTCTAATTCAATTTTATCCATTCTAATTCAATTTATATTTAAAGGTTTGATTAATAAAAAAAAATTATCAATGGCAATACAAAACTATATTAAATCATAAATTGTTTGAAGATCAATTTTAAAAAACCTTTACGTCGAAATTCAACAACATTTGGACGTTATCACCTTTTTGCGCTCGTTACTCCCAAACCACTTGACCAATTTCCATCATCTTCATGTGACTTGAACTCACATTTTCGAATGTCTTTTCGAACAAATCTTTTATTTTACATGTCCGGCACCTTTTTAATCATCACCCTGTGTAATTATTATATAAATATTTGTATAAAATAAGCAAAAAAAAAATCTTGTCGTTGTCATTTATCACCACTCTATATATAGGTAATTTACTATACACACAATATAAAATAAATAATAATTTATACAAAACAAATCAAAAAAATAAAAATAAAAATAAGAGAAAAGTTGACATTTTCATTTTGCTTCGATATATATAAATAATATGCATCTTATTCATATATGTGCTTATTGCATTTACATAAATTGTAAATGGACAATGTGTTTTTCTTTTAATAATAATAATAATAATAATAAGAAAACCGCTATTTGATGTAAGAATGTAAACACCATTTGGGAAATAAATAACGTTAGTATAGATTATAGGTATATATATTAGGTTGTCTAAAAAGTATTGTTAATTTTTTTTACAAAATTCAAACGATTTTTTTATATATTTCAAATGAACCAAATTTGCGCCGTTTTGATCGATGACCCTGTGCCATTTTTCTGGTAAAGACATTATCCCATCACTGTAGAACTTCTGTGTTTTCTGGGCAAAAAACTGATCCAAGTGCATTTTGCAGTCCTCTGCGGAATTTAATTTTAAACCATTAAGGGAGTTCTGCAGAGACCGGAACAAATGATAATCTGAAGGTGCAAGGTCCGGGCTATATGTTGGATGCATTAAAACTTCCTAGCCAAACTCTCTCAGTTTCTGCCGAGTCATCAAAGATGTGCGTGGTCTGGCGTTGTCATGATGGAACACAACACCCTTTCGATTGATTAATTCTGGACGTTATTTTTTTAAATTTCGTGCTTCAATCTTGTTAATTGTTGACAATAGAGATCGAAATTAATGGTTTGACCGGGTGCTAGTAATTCATAATGAACGATTCCTTTCCAATCCCACCAAACAGACAGCATTACCTTTCTGGGTGTTAATCCAGGTTTTGTTACTGTTTTAGGAGCTTCACCCTTCTTGGACCACGATCTTTTTCGTACATTATTATCGTATGTGATCCATTTTTCATCACCTGTAATCATTCGCTTTAAAAATGACTCGATTTCGTTCCTTTTAAACAGCGTTTCGCAAATGGAAATTCGGTTCATTAAATTGTTTTGTGTTAATTCATGTGGTACCCAAACATCGAGCTTTTTCTTGTATCCAGCCTTTGTCAAATGGTTTAAAACTGTTTGGTGATGGATGTTTAGTTCTTTAGCGATATCATGACTGCTTACGTATCGATTTTCTTCAATTTTTGATATGATTTCATCGACTTTTTCAGTGATTGGTCGACCAGAACCAGAGGTGCATCTTTGACATTAAAATTACCGGAACGAAATCGAGCAAACCATCTACAGGCTGTTAATTTTGATAAAGTTCCTTCACCGTAAACTGCACAAATTTGTTCATGTGCCTGCGTTGCATTTTCACCTTTTTCATAATAAAATTGTAAAATGTATCGAATTTTTCACTAATTTCGCTCATCTTTAATGCACTACAACTTTTAAATGACTAAACAAATTTAATTTTTTTTTTTTTTTATCTACGAAATGTCATCTTTCGAACATATGTTAGTGTTACCTGATCAGATTAGTACTACTTGAAATATTCAATTATAATGACATCTATTTATAAAAATTAACGATACTTTTTCGACAATCTAATATATATATATATGTTTATATTTTATGTGAATAAAATATTGCATCGATAAAATTGCAATTTAAGAAGAAAAAAAAATAAATATAAATTAAAGGTATTTTGAATAAAATGAATAAAAATTATATATATAGATATAACATATATATACTGTCATTCATATTATAATAAATGTAATTGAATGTTTATGAGTATATATAAATAAATAAATAAATTGTTAGTTTAAGCCGAAGGTCAGTTCATTGGTATTTATTTTATTTTATTTTTTTTTTTTCAATATATATATATATATATATATATGTTAATGCACAACAATTCACGTAATTTAAATGCAATATTGAATGTTTGAATGGTTGTTGTTATTGATGTTGTTGTTGAGTTATAGTTTAAAGTGAAAGAATTAACAAGTTTTTTGTTTTCTGTTACTATATAATATTAAGAATGTTGTCTTTTATATAAATGTTGATATTTGCTCAATAAATGATATATTTAAAAATTAGATATTCTATAAAATTTTTGCAATATTTGTAATTTAATTAAATAATATTTTCATATACAACACTGTAGTGTAAATGTTAAAAATGCCAACCTAAAATTCTAACGAAATTTTGGGGTCGTTTTGGGTTCGAATCCTACTGAATGCATAAAATATGTTTTGTGTTTTCGGTTATTTTTCGAATCTGAATTTTAACATAGAGTTGTATTTCCCGATTGCGGTTGGTCGTACGGCTAATTATCGACACCGTAAAGGACACAAATTAAGAAACTAACAACAGAAGGCTGTTGTTGGACGCTAAAACCAGATTGTTGGTTGTATAGCGAAAAATTAATTTTATTTTTTAATATTTTCATGATAAATATATTAAAATCAATCATAACTATATATATAAAAGAAACAATTCGTAATTTGGTTCATTTAAAAAATTATAAGGGAAATTTGGTTTATATAATTATAGATTTTTTATGTGTATTAAATATTCAATATTTATTTCATAATTGATTAAATTTGCAGCAATTTCTCATTTATTTATTTATTTAAAATAAATTATTTATAAAAATAACAAAATAATTTATTATTGATATTTTTTATTTTTATATACATATTAAGAATTTAAATGAAATTCAATTTTATATTAAATATTTACAATTTTACAATATTTTATTAAAAATTTATTGTTGAACGCTCCTTAATTCTCCACCACATTATTATTATTATTCATTGATTTATTTATTTATATCACCATTTTTCTGTGTTGTTAATAATTTTAATAATAAACAAAATACACAACACAACAATAATAATTTATTATAATAATTTTAAATATAATCATAAAAAGTATATTTAAGATTTATTATTAACTAATTCATAAGATACAATACAATAAAAATAAAAAAAACGAGGTATTATTTGATTTTAATTAATCATAAAATTAATTTTTTATGGTTAAAAAACACAAAAAATTTATGATTTTTTTTTTATTTTATCTGTATATAGTTTTTTTAAAGAGTTTATTTTTTTTTTATTCAAATAATGTAGGAGTTTTTTTTTCTTTTACTAATAATCTGTATAATAAATACCTTAAATTTCTTTTTTATATTTTTATTGTATTATATATAAAGAAAAAAAAGTAAACCGCACAACCATTAATATATATATATAAATAGTATTTGATTTTACCTAGATAGATATAATATTCATTGATTATATTCTATCAATATATATCAGAAATCATTACTGTCATTTTATAATATATAGTTTCCATATATATAAATGGAATTTCCATATATGGTACATTTCAAATGAAAAGGTTCATATACCATTTTCAATTCAATGTTTATTATATGGAAAATTGATGTAAAATATCAAATTGAATAAGAAATGCTGTGGAAATTTGAAACCTTTATATCTTTTTATAAAAAAAAAAGTTTAATGAATAATATTTTTTTATTTTTTTTTAAATCATTTGACTTATCTTTTATCTAGATATTAAGATGCTGTAATTGTTTACTAAATGCGTATAAATTTAGTAAGAAATATTTATTTTTATATACTGATTTAATAAATAATTGGAAATAAAATTACTTAGTATAAGTCAATATACATGCATATATCGGACATAATCAAATAAATAATTAATTTGTCAGAAAAATTTATATAAAGGGTGATTTTTTAAAAGCTATAGGAAAGTTTTTCAAAAAAAAAAACACATACAATTCAGAAAAATGCATGAAATCTTTATTTGAACCGATAGTACGGTCCATATAATTTATTGTTTGAAGATTATTTCATGCAAATATTAACCTTGACTGCGCCTCAAATGGTCCATCCGCTTAGTCCAATTTTGGCATACTCTTTCCAACATTTCGGCGGTATCTCACCAATAAATGCTTCTATGTTGTCTTCCAATGCGTCAATGGAAGCGGGCTTGTCTGTATAGACATTAGCCTTAACATAGCCCCACAAAAATGGTCTAAAGGCGTTAAATCGCACGATCTAGGCGGCCAATTGACCGGTCCCGAACGTGAAATACAACGTTCACCGAACTCGCCTCTTAATAAGTCCATTGTTGCGCGTGCTGTGTGGCATGTGGCACACCGTCTTGCTGAAACCACATGTCATACAAGTCAAGCTCTTGCATTTTGGGCAAAAAAAAGTTGGATATCATCTCACGGTAGCTCTCACCATTCACAGTTACGTTACGATTCGTATCATCTTTGAAGAAGTACGGTCCAATGATGCCACCACCAGCCCATAAACCGCACCAAACTGTGACTTTTTCTGGATGCATTGGAAGCTCTTGCAATGCTTCTGGCTGATATTCACTCCAAAATCGACAATTCTGCTTATTTACGTAACCATTGAGCCAAAAATGAGCTTCGTCGCTGAACACAATTTTTCGGTAAAAAGTGGAACCAACTTTCCAAGAGCCCATTCACCAAAAATTTTACGTTGCGGTAGGTCGTTCGGCTTCAATTCTTGCAACAGCTGTATTTTGAAAGGCATCACGCACCTAAATCCTTCCGCAAAATTTTCCACGTTGTTGAGTACCAGAGGCCCAATTGCTGCGAACGGCGACGAATCGATAATTAATGGTCATCATTAATACTGGCCGATACAGCTGCGATATTTTCTTCAGTTCGCACTTCGCACGTAAGCGTGTTGGTGCATTAATGTCCAACAATGTAAATTTGGTGCGAAATTTAGTCACAATAGTCCGAATAGCCGCTTCAGTGGGTCTATTAAACTGACCATAAAATGGAAGAAGCGCGCGATGAACTTTCTTAACAAAGCACGCATTTTGATAATAAAATTCAATAATTTGCAAGCGTTTGTAAGACGATTCATGGTTCAATTATAGACCAAACTGAAGATGTTTGACGGTGAAATAAAACACGAAACGTGCGTCAGCTGTTTAAACCGCAGTGTTGCCAAAAAGATAATAGCTAAAAAATCACCCTTTAAATCTATATATGCTGTTTATTTATACACCTACAAAATAATAATAATATTTACACCAATCATTCGTATGTTTTACAATATTTTACAAAATTTTTATAAAAATAATAAGTGATTTTTGTATATTTTGTTGGTTTTCTTAAATTATATATATAATTGCGATATCGTAATATAAAAAAGATTTCATTTCCAAAAGTAATTTATTTATAATAAAATGAGTCACTAAATGTAAATAGAAAAAACAAATTTCAATAAAAAAATGTTTTAATAAAATTAATTTTCCATAAAAGGGGGATCACTCAATTATTGTCTCTATATATGTTTAGAATGGAATATATTTATAACAGGAACAGAACAGAAATGTTTTTCGGTTGAGATTATCATAATATTTTTCTGTTTAAATCACTGGTACAAATTTGAAATTTGAAAATATTTAAGTTTTTATACAGAGTTATAGATATTATTATCGTGTTGTCATACAAACCCAAAAGACGTTACTCCAATTAGACTGTCTTGGTTCCATTTGGATAATTTCCATTACTTTTGAGTCATCCATGAAACATTATAATATGATCATGTTTAAGTAACAACACAACAAATTATATAATGAAATTTCCTATATGCCATGTTAATGAAATTCCTCATCCTCAAATATTATATGAATATATTTTGTTGTTATAAGCGCCAATAAAATTGGTTTTTCTTCTTATATTCGTTTAACTTACAAAATAATCACAAAAGCATTACAAATAGGTATATAAAAAATATTCTTTTATATTAACGCAACCTACACACTACTCAATCAATATATAATAATATTATTTAAATCTTTAAATTTATATGCGATTGTATAATAATAATACGCATTTTTATATATGTATATAGGCTATCGAATACATTCGGACTATTATAAATTAAATTCGCTTGAATTGAAATGGTAAAAGAAAAGAAAAACTTTGGATTTGGAATCGGTGTTTTTTATTTTTTGTCTTTTGTTATAAAAAAATCAACAAACAAAAAAAAATATATATATACGCATAATTGATCAATGCACATACAAAAAAATATTAAGATTTGTTTTTGATGAATTAAAATTAAAAAAAAAAACGTTTTGGCGTTACATTAAATTCAAATTCAATATACGTGATTTTACTTATATATAGTATAAAAACTTAAACTTCAAATACACACAATATTTTTTTTCCTTTTAGAATCATTATTAAGAGATTATCATATATTTTAACAATTGACTTATTGTTTGTTACGTCGACTTTTGTATTATATTTAATCCTATACAAAAATTTGTTTTTTTCGATTGTTTTCCTAAAATGATTTATTGTATTTAAATATATATATATAAAAAATTGTTTATTTTGAAGTTTTCCAAAACAAAATCTTACACATTTCACAGTTTTTACATTCAATTTATGTTTTTGTTTTTTATTTATGCAATGAACTTGAAGGTTTTTTTTTTTAGTTTGAATGTATTTAAATATAAGTTTTAAAAGTAAATAAAAGATATGCCATTCATAATAGATTTAAACACCACATAGTTTTTTTATTGTTTTAATAAATTATTTTTAAATATATTTTTATATATTTTGTTTTTCATTTTGGCAATGTTGAACGAATTTCTTATCAATTCACAGACATTTTAAATATATTATAATGTTTTATTTTTTAAATTTTTTATATAATAATGATTACAAAAATTTATATATTTAAATACATCATAAAAAAACAATTTACATAATTTTACTGATAATATTTATGTATATTGTATATATATAAAGAATTTTTAATTATATATTTAATTACGCGATTTTGTCGGTTCTGTTAGGGTTATTATGTAATTATTTTATTTTTATTTTATTTTTTAAAATACCGATAATGTTTTTGGTGTTTTCTTTTTATATTAAAGTATATTCAATTGAATTTTATAGACCTCCCCCCATTCATCGTCATAATTTAAGTAAATGATTGTCGGGATTTTAATAACCTATTTATATTCATTAGAAATGAATATTTGTGTTGAAAAATTCCTATATTTAACTATATAAAATTTTGTGAAACTAACCCTCTTCCTATATATATTATATATGAAAAATTGAACATGACAAAGCGTTACCATGCAAAAAGAAATTACTCTATATACTATACTATAGAATTTATTATATTTTATTTTATGATATTTATTATTATTTTACTCGATATATAAAACTTATCTAAATCTAAATTTTTTAACACTTTAAATGTGTGTATGTAAAAGAAAAACAAAACCATTTTTTTTGTTTGTTAAAGTTAAAGAAAATAAAAAAAACGGAAGTAAACACCTAGATTTTTCTTTATGTTTTATTTATTTTCTATAAAAAAATATTGTAAAAAATAACATTTTCATTATTAATATTAATATTCTTTTATCATTATATAATTATCATGGTAATTAAATATATACGATATCTATATATATATATAAATAAAGGCACATGCAATTATTTTTAATGAAATTTTATGTATATATATAGACATGAAATATTAAAAGAAATATTGATAAGTAAGTTATTAATTTTTTATTTTTCAATAAAAATACATTTAAAACTTTAAAGTTAAGAAAAAAAATTATACACAGTGCGACAATTAATATTCCGGACTGGTTCTAGGAAATACATTAAAAACACGATTTTTGAAATTTTTTTTTTTTTTATTTATTCAAAATATTCTCCTCCTGATTCAATACAACTGTTACATCGATTTAATAATGATTCAAATGCGTGTTCCAGCTAATTTTGTGGTATTGCCTCTAGTGAGCGTG
The DNA here is from genome assembly GCA_958336335.1 of Dilophus febrilis. Classification (NCBI taxonomy): domain Eukaryota; kingdom Metazoa; phylum Arthropoda; class Insecta; order Diptera; family Bibionidae; genus Dilophus; species Dilophus febrilis. The sequence continues at coordinate 10,016,865 of OY284470.1, read as the reverse complement.
TGGATGCTGTTTGAATTTTTGGGAACAAGGAGAAGTCACATGGTGCTAAATCAGGTGAACACGGTGGATGATTTAACACACAGACTTGATTTCGAGCCAAAAACTGACGAGCAATAAGTGAAGTGTGATTTGGTGCGTTATTTGGTGTAACAAATACCAACTATCTGATTCACGATATTCAGGTCGAATACGACGAATCCTGCCCATCAAACGTTTCAAAACTTCGATATAATATGCGCCACTGACTGTTTGACCAGTTGGAACGAATTCTTTATGGATAATTCCCTTGCTATCGAAAAATCTTTCGAGTATGGTCTTGATTTTCGATGGAACTTTTCTACTGCTTTTTCTGAACTTTTCTACCTACTGGTTATTGAGATATGGTTTGAGTTCCGAATATTAATTGTCGCACTGTGTATAATCGTTTGTGTAAATTAACACGTTAATTAACATAAAAAAAGGCCATTCCATTCGGAAAAACTATACAACGTTTCAAATTTCTCTTAAGGGTATATTTTATTCTTGCTGTATAGGTGAGATAAGAAATTTTCAATACCTTTCTTAATAATAAATTTATCAAAAGTATCGATAGAGTTAAGAAGATCAGCAAAATATCCATATTAAAATCTAATAAAAAAACAAAAAAAAACGTGATCTATAAATGATTTATTATGACGTAATGATTAATTTTTCCAATTCATTTAAAATGTAATATTAATATGAACTCTTATAAATTGATTTGGATTATAATGATATTGTTGATACTCCAATCCAATTACAATATATAAATTTGTTTTTTTTTATCGAGAAAACATTTGTTTTATATATATACATATATAAAGCACACACAACACAACTAATATATCTATTGATAAATGTATATTTTATTAACATTATTTTAATAAAAAAAAAAAATATGTATATTTATATTGAAAAACATATATACTAAAATTGAACCTTATCGATATATATATATATATATTTATAGACTTTGCGGTGAATGTGTTAATTCAATATACAGAATATATTTATATATAGATAGATAAGCAATATGACAAATATTGTGATATCTTTATTTAGTCGTGTATGTGTTTGTGTAAAAATTATTGATATTAATATTTTATTAATAATGAATGATAAGTCAACATTGAAAAATTGATAACACACATTTATTTATCGACTCAACCGATAATAATAATAATAATACAAAATGACTATATACGTACAAAATTATATATTTTAAAAGAAGAAAAAAACACAACCAAGTTATACTTTAAAAATTAGTATATATTATAGTAGATATCGTAAATATGCGATAAATAGACAAAAAAAATTTTTAAAAAAATACAGTGTGCATTCAATTATTGCAACGCGGTTAGTTAGTCTATATATATATATAGTTTATAATAATATTGTGTGTGTTTTAATTTTTATTAATTTGTACTCGTTATTGTCTTTGTCGTCGCGATATATTTTTTATTTTTTTGATAAAGTGCCTTTTATGAATTTATTACTTGAATCGTTTAATTACCCTAAAAATTAATTATCAATATATGTATTATTTAAAAGTTTAATTGAAAATATATACGTACGAAAATTGTTTCTGCTATTTATATTTATAGGTATAATAATATATTATTTATATGATGATAAATATGTATATAATAATACGTCATTGGTGTGATGTGTCTCTGATAATTCTGTGATGTGTTTTTTTTTTTTTTTTGTTAACAATAAAATTATTTTAATTGTGGGTGATATAACAAGAAAAAATAATATATGTGTAATTTTAAATAATAAAAAAATAAAATAAGTTCATTCGTTCGTTCTTTTATGTGCAATTGCATAATATTATAAAGAGCATAAAGATAATTATAAATATATAGTGTGATATTTATTAAATTATAGATATATATGCTGTGATTTTGTTCTATATATCAATTACCCTGAAGTCATATTTTCAAATTATTATTATTATTATTATTATTATTATGATTATTACTTCAACTTTATATATTAAATATATCTTATATGGAAAAATTCATTCATTTTCTCTCTATATACAAAAAAAAATTAACTAAAATACATTTGCCACGTTGATCATTCAACCTTGCTATTATGACTATATATGGCGCATAATTTGATCAGGTCATATGTAAATCTGAAAAAAAAAGATAAGATTAAATATAGTTTTTATGTTAAATATATATAGTTGGAAGTTTTCCATTTCTAAATATAGTTTTATTATATCAAAAATTTATTTTTTTCTAAAGTTTTATACATATATTATATAATTAATATACATAAAAAACAATTTTTCTGTTATCTTTTTAGATAATTTTCCATATACATAATACCTAAATGTATAAAAAAAAAATAAAAAAATAAAAATAATTTCATTATTTGCGCGAATATCATTAATTCATTATAAAAATTATTATATTATCTTGAAAATTTTAAATTTATAATTAATGTTTGCGAGGTGCGACGGATCGCATTGTTTGTGTGTTTTTAATATCATAAACTATCATGGCGCCAAAATAATGCCACCACCAGTAATATATAATTACTATAAACCCTTTTCTTTTTTTTTCTGCTTCTGCTTTGAATTCCATTCTTTTATATTTTTTTTTTTATCTCTTTTTTTGAGATAATTATTATATCTTTTTAATGTTTATTTTCTTTTTTGTGTTGTGTTGTGTTTTCCAATAATTTATTATATAATTGTGGAAAAAAAAAACTGAATCATTATAAATTTATTATTTTTTAAATGATGGATTAGGTCAGACTAAATGTTGATAATTAAAAAAAAAAAAAATTGATAATTATGCGGTTTTTTTGTTGGTATTTTCGCATTCATTTATTATATCATCACATTATTATTTTGCTTCAATTGGATAAATAAAAGTATTTTATTTTATTTTTTTTTTTTACAAACATTCAACAGAAAAAATTATATCTAATTAACGAACAAAAATAATTAACACTTTTTCTTTATATATGCGGTATTAATAATAGAAAAAAAAGTCATTTATAATAATCATAATTTTTCCATTAATTTAATAAAAAAATGTTGTAAGACTTTTTTTGATTAACAAAAGAGTCCGAGCAAGAAAAAAGGACTATTTTATTGAAGCACCTTATTCCCATAAGTTTTTTTTGAATTTTTATTTGCTCCCTATATTAATTAAGTTAATTAGATGACTTAAGTGGGGATGTTTATAAGATTATTTTCATCCTTTTAGTAAATCTTCGAAAAGTAATTCCTCTTCTTCTATCGTAGAATGGGTTTGATTCAATACCATTTATTATATAATATGAAAATAAAATAGAAAAAATAAAAACAATTTTCCAATCAATCATATATAAAAAAAAACAGCTGAAAATTTGAAAAATAAACCTTCGAAATGGTGGACAAATTTCTATAATGATAAAATTCTATCGCATATTACAAAAATAATGATTGTGTTTGTATTCTTATCATTATCCCTCCCTATATAATAAATACTAATAAATAATAAATAATAAATAATAAATAATAATAAATACTAATAAATAATAAATAATAATAAGAAAAAATAAGAGTTTTTTTTATTAATTTGTGTGTTTGTGTGATAAACGAAAACGAAAAAAACTGGTAAAATTATATTATAAATATTTTTTTTTTTTACTAAAGTTTTTATATTTTCTAGAATATTTTATTGATAAAATATAAATATATATAAAGAAAAGAAAAAATAAAAATAATTATTTAATAATATAATAAACACATACGACACAAAAAAAAGCGAAATAAAAAATGAAAAATTCTCCAAGAAGATATGGTAAGCTCTGTTTAAACTAAAATAATATTTTGCAAATTCATATATTAATAAATTTTATATGTTCTCGTTAATGTTTGTATTTTTTTGGTAATTTGTTTATTATATTGTATATGCGATAAGAATTCTTTCTATATAAATATATCTGTGTGTTATAAATTTTTGTTTTAATATTTATTTTAATATGATAACAAAATTGCGTTTTGTTATAATTTCGCAATCATATTCTATATTTACTACTCTATAACCATATAAAAATCGGACACCTATACTATTTTTATTTTATCTGTGAGCTCGATTTTGAAATGCCGAGAAAGGACTAAACAATCATTTTTTTTAATCTTATAGTAGTAATTTTATTTCATAAAAGTTTTGTTAAATATTTGCCGAGACGGAAGTGAAAAAAAAACTTATAAATTCAATTGGTTATGGAGATTATTTCAAATTGATGCAGTTTAAAAAATGTGACCATTATAAATTCGGATACTTATATACATTCTGTCAAATAAGTACCCGGAAATTCTAATTTTAAATTTTCCCGCTGAGAATATTTCAAACATTTTTTTTCCCAGGTTGGCACAACTGTCAGCAACTATTCTGTCAATTGTTATTGCTGTGTTTCATTTAGTTTGTTTACGGCGTCGTTAGGAACAAGTCAATCTTTTGTGTGCGTTGCGATTTTCACAATGGATGAAAATATCGAACAAAGAGTTTGTGTGAAATTTTGTGTTTCAAACGAAATTTCTTGTGACAAAACGTTGGAAATGGTGATTCAACCATGTCGAAAACTCAACTTTACGATTGGTATAAATCGTTCAAAGAGGGGCGCGAAGAAGTGAGCGATTTGCCACGTTCCGGGCGGCCTTCGACCTCTTCAACTGAAGAAAACGTCGACAAAATAAAGGAAATGGTGCTCGAAAATCGTCATTATAGTTTGCGAGAGATAGCCCAAGAAATGAACATGTCTCATGAGACCGCTCGTCATATTTTGGTTGATGTTTTGGGTATGCGGAAAGTCGCAGCGCGATTGGTGCCAAAAGATCTGAATTTTCTTCAAAAAGTGAATCGCAGTAAGGTGGCTGAAGACATGCTTGAACGCGTAAATTCCGATCCAACGTTCATCGAACGCATCATAACTGGTGACGAGACATGGGTTTTCGAGTACGACAGGCAAACAAGTCAACAATCGTCGGAATGGCGTGCCAAAAATGAGCCGAAATCGGAAAAACCACGCCAAAGCAAATCGAAAATCAAGGTGATGCTGACCGTGTTCTTCGATATTCGTGGTGTTGTTCATTCGGAATTCTTACCGGTGGGCCAAACCGTCAATAAAGAATATTATCTTGGCGTTATGAGGCGTTTGAGAGAGAATGTTCGTCGCAAAAGACCAGATTTGTGGCGGAACAACAGTTGGATTTTGCACCACGATAATGCACCAGCGCACAAAGCGATCACTGTGAACGAGTTTTTGTACAAAAATTCAACAAATATCATCGAACAACCACCGTACTCTCCAGATATGGCCCCGTGTGACTTTTTCCTGTTTCCGAAACTCAAATTACCACTTCGTGGAACCCGTTTTGAGAGCATTGAAGACATCAAAACTAATTCGCAACGAGAACTGAAGGCCATCCCGGAATATAGCTTTAAAAAGTGTTTTGATGATTGGATTGTTCGTTGGAAGAAGTGTATTGCATCAGAAGGGGCCTATTTTGAAGCGGATATCATAAACTTAGATGATTGTTTGTTTGTTTGTTTATTTGTTTTTGTTTAATTTCAAATTTCCGGGTACTTATTTGACAGAATGTATTATACGCTAATATAATATTAGGTTCAGTCATCTTTAGCCTTTATAACAGCCTCCTTCCTCTTATAGACATGGGGTATTCACTAAATTTTTACATTCATCTAATGTTATTGAGTTCTACGTTTCCAAATAATTTTCCCCCTTCAATCCTTCAATGGTAATTTACAGATCATTTCTTAATTTATCATACATCATATTACGGATAAAATAGTTGATGTAAGATTATTAATTGGTTAGAGTAGTATATATTTATTTATTTAAAAATATATCCCGCTATACAGATAATATGTTGTTTATTTGTATATTGACTATATGGTAATTAAAGTTTATTTAAATATTCATCTGCGAAAATAAAACCATTTTAATAATCCTCCATGAAATTGTTCTAATTTATATGACTAATTTCCATTTTATATATAGTGTGTTAATGATGAATTTTTTTTAACTATATGTTTAAGTATAGAAAATGTTTTGTGTTTTGTGAAATAAACAATTGACAACATTTTATTTGCTAAAAATATCTTTAATTCTATTTAATATATAGTGTTTATGAATAATATGAACAAATGTTGTTTTTTTTCCGCAATTACTTTAATATCAAATTTTGTTTTTATTTTTAAATAATATAAATACATCTGCTATTTGATGTATAATAATTTATATACATTAACAATTATATGATGATGTAGGTATATATGAAATGAAATAAGAATTTTTAAAGTAACTATATTGAATAATAAAACCTATTTTAGAGTTAAATATTTTATGAATGTTTTATATTGCATTAAACAAAAACAAATTGATTGGGATGAAAATAAAAAAAAACACTTATTAAGTTTTAATTAACTATTATAATGTAACGATTTGAATTGTTTTTAAGCAACTTGCAAAATTTGCAAAAAAAAAACTGTTCTGGTAGGATAGTTTACAAAGGGACATTTGTTGCAATAAAAGGAAGTTGGAGTTATTTTATCTTTCCTTTTTTATTATGTCTTAAACCCTTAATATGAGTAAAATTTATATTAAAAATCAATATAAGAATATCATGGAAAATATTTTTGGTTGGAATAGCAGATATAAAATTTTCACTTTACAATCAACAATTGGTTTTAGCGTTCGATAACAGCCGCATTCTTTTTTGTTGATTTCTTAATGTGTTGCTTTTATACGGTGTCGGTAATGATCAGTACGGTCGGGAACGACCATGAGACAAAATCTCCAACAAAATATAATTTATATCTTCGGGAGGATTCAATTCCACGACCCCCGAGTTTCTTGCGAAAATTTAGGTTTTTAGGTTTACATTTTTATCAACTATAGGACACGACAGAGTCACTATACAGCGTATATACTAATTTATATTCTCCCAAATCATTTGAAATTTTAATGCTTACTTTTAACTACCCCAAGAAAAAATCAATAATGATTAATATATTATTATTATTATTATTATTATTATTAATTATCCTCCCAGCGCTGAGCACCATAAGGAGTGTGTGAAGTTGTTTTTTATATTTTGATGTTGATTTCCTTGAGGAAGTTGATGATTTCGTGGTATGTTGCCGGTTGGTTGTGGGTGAGTAGAGTTTTAAGGTCATGTGATTGGTTGATGTGTTGGTATTTGGAGCGTATTGTATGATATTTGTTGCATTTGGTGATTATGTGTTCGGCGTTGTCCTCGGTTTTGCATAATTCACAGGTAATGTTATTTTCTTTTTTGGTTATTTTGTTGTATTTTCGGTCGTATGTGTGTCCCGTGCGGATTCGGTTGATCAATTTGGTGTCTGCGGAGTTTAATGAGATATTTTGGTACCATGGTGTTCTTCTTGGTATGTCTTGGTTTATTGTCCGTGTCCATTTTCCGGTTATTTCTGTTTCTCTTCGGTATTCTCTTTGCCATTCCATTTCCATCTGTTTTTTTTATTTCCAGGAGTATTTCTTCCGGTGGTATTTCCGTGTTTTGGCTCTGCCCGTCATGATTAATATATTAATATTTGTCTTCAATCACATTGCAATATTCATTTTAATACGTGAAAAAAATACGTGAATTGATAAGTGAAAAAAAAAAAATGAGTCTTAATCGTTATATATACCTGTAAACTGTAAAGTAAATTAATTTTTATTTTTTATTACCTGGAAATGTTCATATTTTTTTTTTTTTGTAATAAAATTTATTTACATATCTTATCATCATCGCAATTTATTTTTCTGTTTGTATTATATACATTACTATATATGAATTTTATTGTATTGCCTTTTTTTTTAATTTTATTTTTATGATGACACAACTGTTTAAAGTTTGAAGAACATATATTCATATATATATTTAGTATATATAGTATATCAAGTATATATATAATAATCATCGAATGGTTTCATATATCATATATGTCTGTAGTAAGAGTAATAAGTAGTATAGTATATCATATATTATAATCGTCCAATTACATATTATGTCAATTCTGTTTATAATATATACTTTTTATGTATATAGTATATCATAATATATGGCATATTTAGCAAATAATTATAACAATATTATAATAATACAACCGTATTATTTACTGTAGTGTATATATATAAATTTTTTAATATGATAAGACAAAATTAAATTCCTTGGGATTTATATATATGGTATCAGGTATATATAAACAGTATTATTTCCTTTAGTGCGGAAAACCTCTTAAGAAATCTTCACAAGTACTCTATATTTGATATTAGATTTTATTTTAATCGTAACTTTATTTGTCACACAGACAAATTGTATTTACGAAATGTAAATATTAAAAAAAAAATATATATATAAATATTACATTACGTGCTATAGAGTAATTATAGATATAAAGGTGATAAAAAATAAGGTATACATATATAGAATTGAAATATTTTTGAGGTATTTTAATGATGATGAGTAATTAAATTTAAAAAAAGAAAACCATATATTGATTAATGAAATTTTCTGAAAAAAAAAAATTAAAAAATATTGTCTGTTTTGTGACTAAAATTGAAATACAAATAAACCAAAACGTCGTTACACAAACTCTTTAAATTCTAGGAATTGCAATTTTTTTTTAAATTTTCTTCGCAATATAAATTGAAATAGAAATACACAGGTTTTTTTTTACAAATGTATAGAAGTAATATTTTAATAACAATTATTATTATATGTATTATATGTTTAAGAATATTATCCAAATATTAACATATATATAATTAAAAAAAATAATTCACATGTTTTTATATACGGAATTGATATGAAATTGTGACTCAAAAAAAAAAACAATATAAAAATGAAATGTGTTTTTTTCTTAATAGATGTTAAAGATGTTGTTAATAATAATAATAATAATAATAATTGTATCTCAAATGACTCGACGTTCAGTCAGTCGGTCGGTCGGTCGGTATATTCATATACTTTACAAATGTAATTTTATAGTACATATTTCTTTGAAACAATTTTTTTTTTTTTATATAATACCATATTTTTTAATAATAATTATCATATTACCTCCTCGTATTGTATTTGGGATATATGAACTCCCCATATATATATATATATATATATGTATAAAATAACTTAATTTTTTTTTTCTTATATTCCATTACTTTATTTTCTTATATATATATATATATATATGGTAATATTTTATTATAATAATTATTTTATTGTATATAATTTCCATATATGTGTGTTGATGATAGATATGCTATGGTATAGAAACCAGCAGTAGCAAATATAGTTAAAGATATACACGATTTTTTTTAATATATATATATAATATTATAGATATATAGACAAGACACGACGCGACAACAAGAAAATAAATTACAAATACCTAGGTTATTACATCATTTTTGTTTTATATACATTTGTTGTTGTTGTTGTTGTTGTTCTTATAATTTTTTTCTATTTTTTTATTCAGTATATTAATAATTGTGTATATATAAAAAATAAAATAAAATAATATATCCATTTATATTTAATCATATTTAACAATTTATCATTATCGATTAAATTTATTTTGATATACTACAATAAATATAGTATTAATAATAATATTTGTTGAATGTTTTTTAAATATACTTTTTTTTAAATTTTTAATTAAAATTAATAGTTTTGTGATTTTTTGTGCTAAATATTTTTTTTATTATACGTACTATACATTCCAATTAAATAAAACAAAAAAAAAAAGAAAAAGGTATTGAAGTTTTTTTTTAAATTGTCCACTCCAAACATATATATTTTGTATTATGTATATAGAATATCGATCGCATCAATTAAAGTTAAAGTATTATATTATTGTTTATGTGCAATATAAAATCATATATTTGTTATAGCGAATAGCGATGATTGATAAATAAATATATTTTTGTCGCGCAATAACAATAATAATAATAATAAAAAAGATTGATTTGTATAAGGACATATCTTTTATATTATATATTATAGAATTAATTTTTGATATGTTGTTAAAAATTATTATTCTAATCACATGATTGAATTTTGTTGGTATATATATATATTAATAATACAAAAATTCAAATTTGTTTTATATATGGAATATAATTTCCGATTATTATTATTATTTATTTTAGAAAATTAGTCATGTTTTTTATATAGTATATTATTTTTTTTTTTTTGTTTTTTAAATATCGTCATCAATATTTATATATATCCGATATCATTATATATCACTATATATTTATATATCATATATGATGGTATAATTATTATAAATATGTTTCATTTTTATATATGTAATTATTTAAATATAAATTTTGTGCATTTTTATTTAATTTTGCATCTGCGTCTGTTAGTTTAATATTTAATATTTGAATCATTTATATAAATATTCTAATAATATTTAATATATTATAAATTGTTAAGGAATGTTTGGGGGTGAAAAACTCATGTTTCTTTTTCAGAATTTTTTTAAAAATAAAATTAAAATCAACTTATAAGATATTTTAGCGTGTCATACTTATGATGACACATAATAATAGTTTTCCATTGAGAAAACAACATCGAAATTCAACACTTCACCTAAATATATCACTTAACACTTCACCTAAATATATTGAAACTTGAATGTAGAGAAATTATTCCAAAATTGTTTAAACATTTATATATAATACAATTTTTTTTATATTGTCTGATGTCTGCAAATGATACAGACACTTAAATACAAAAAATTAGCCAAAAATACTTTGAGGCTGCACCCATACCGGCAGAGAGAAGAATATTTTGGCAAAAAAATCGATCTGTTGTTGAAAACTTGCAAACTTTATAAAGTTGAATTTTTCTGAATGATTATATTTTCTATATAATGAAAATTTAATGCATTTGAGGCTTAACTGACGCCGTTTAACTGACGAATTTGGATTATGGAAATTTTTTTGAACATTTCTGCGTCTTATTGCCAACCAACAACATTATTTGAACCTCACCGCGTGATATCTACATGTGTTTAACATCTGAAATTGAACATCTATATAGATATAAAATTTTCACTGTTTATATACTCGGGGAAAAATTAAATATTTATCGGGAAAATTTCCAAATTGAGAAAAATCAATTTTCAGGAAAATTTTGTTTCAAAACAATTTTTTTTTTTTAGTTAATTTATCTAACTTACTGTATGTATAAGTTTTGTGCTAAGACTCGACGTCTAAATTCCTTATTACTTTCACTTTCTACGATATATACGATTTCCATATATTCAATTTGCAAAACTTCCCTAATATACAACAGGTAAAATATTATGATTATATACATAACGAAATTCCAATATTCATTACTTTATTTTCATTAAAATAAAAAATTCACTCAATTCCCGCATATATCATCTATTACACATAAATATATCTTGTTGACTTTATTTTACATATTTATATATCATTAATAATAAGTATGTTTATATATGATTTAAAAAAAAAATAAATAAATATATGATGTAATAATAATAGGCATTCCAAAAGATATTTATTGCAATTATTAATACAGTTGAGTGTGCAGTATGCATTCCATATATATAATCAAAAATGGATATAAAAAATCGCAACAGGTATATTTATCTAAAAATGTTTTAAATATACAATGTACATGTTTGTATATTGTAATATATACTATAATTGAATTGAACTAGATATAACATAAAATAAGGAAAATATACACATTTATTATACATTCTGTCAAATAAGTACCCGGAAATTCTCATTTTAAATTTTCCCGCTGAGAATATTTCAAACATTTTTTTTTCCCAGGTTGACACAACTGTCAGCAACTATTCTGTCAATTGTTATTGCTGTGTGTCATTTAGTTTGTTTACGGCGTCGTTAGGAACAAGTCAACCTTTTGTGTGCGTTGCGATTTTCACTGCTATGGATAAAAATATCGAACAAAGAGTTTGTGTGAAATTTTGTGTTTCAAACGAAATTTCTTGTGCCAAAACGTTGGAAATGTTGAAAAAAACATTTGGTGATTCAACCATGTCGAAAACTCAAGTTTATGATTGGTATAAATCGTTCAAAGAGGGGCGAGAAGAAGTGAACGTTGTGCCACGTTCAGGACGGCCTTCGACCTCTTCAACTGAAGAAAACGTCGACAAAATAAAGGAAATGGTGGTCGAAAATCGTCATTATAGTTTGCGAGAGATAGCCCAAGAAATGAACATGTCTCATGAGACCGCTCGTCATATTTTGGTTGATGTTTTGGGTATATGCGGAAAGTCGCAGCGCGATTGGTGCCAAAAGATCTGAATTTTCTTCAAAAAGTGAATCGCAGTAAGATGGCTGAAGACATGCTTGAACGCGTAAATTCCGATCCAACGTTCATCGAACGCATCATAACTGCGGTGACGAGACTTTTTCCTGTTTCCGAAACTCAAATTACCACTTCGTGGAACCCGTTTTGAGAGCATTGAAAACATCAAAACTAATTCGCAACGAGAACTGAAGGCCATCCCGGAATATAGCTTTAAAAAGTGTTTCGATGATTGGATTGTTCGTTGGAAGAAGTGTATTGCCTATTTTGAAGGGGATATAATAAATTTAGTTGTTTGTGTTTAATTTCAAATTTCCGGGTACTTGTTTGACAGAATGTATGATACTTGATTTTAATAGTTATTATTTTGTTATGTTATATACGTATGAGCATTATTTTATTCCATATACACTATATATAGATAATAAATCAAAAAAAAATAATAAGATGTGTTTCTGATAATATCTATATATGATAATAGTGTAATAAAATTATGCAAATTGTTTTGTTTTCTAATTTATTAACATCATTATATACCATATATTGTTATATTAAATTGCCCGTATATATGTTTTGCGTGTGATGATCATATCATATAATATCGTATATAAATAATAATATTCAATTGCATTGATTTTTGTTTTATATTTATGAAGATGCTTCTTTGTGATCAAAAATAGCAATATCAATAATAATAATAACAATTTAATGTGATCAAATAGATTAAATTTGATTTATATATCATTATATTCTATATACATATAATAAAATATGAATTTTACCACAAATCGTTTTGTTTTTATAATGGAAATTAATATATTTTAATTTAGTTAGATTTATTAGACTTAAAATTGATATTTTTATTATAATAAATTGTTATTTTTGTAATATAGGATCACAGTATGAACCTGGTGGATATGCGGCACAAGTACAAGTACGCACCAATATGACACAACGTGAGGGTATTCATAAATTCGAAAATGAACGAATAAAAACATTACAAGAAGAACGATTACATATACAAAAGAAAACATTTACAAAATGGATGAATTCATTTTTATCAAAGGTAATTTATATACCATAAATATATCGATCGATAACCATATATAATCAGTTTAATCCTATAAATATAATTTATCATTAAAATATGTATATTTTTTTTATCACAATTTCACCAAAAAAAAAAAACAATTCCTATCGCCATAGAATTTATAGGTATTTTTATGGTGGGTGTTAAAATTTTTTGATAATAAAACTCTCTTATTTTTTCATCAGTTAAATATTTATTTATACTGCATTTTGTTATCGACGTTAATATTATTCTTATCTTTTAGACTTTTATGTACGTACGCGGTGATTAATTAAATATTTAAAAGCATATGGGATTGCATTCCTTTCAATGTTTCAATGTTTATTTTTCATTTTTCGTTTTTTATTGATTAATGCACTTATGATTTATTTGTTTAAAATTTTCTTATCACCAACCATATATTGTTTTTCTCTCCATACAGCATGTTAATTTTTCTTTAAGTTTATCCAATAATTCCATTTAATAAAATCATCCACAATTTACCATAGAATTTTCTACGTATAATTCTATTGTTATATGAATTTTATTTTATTCAAGTTTATAACATCTTCAATTAATTTTTAAAGCATTCAACTCTTTAATACTTTATATATATTAGATCAAGTTTTTTTTTTTTTTGCAAATAACTCATGGAATACTTTCATATTGTACCTGTTTTTGAGTTTTTTTTAACAAAGAATAAAATTTAAATTGTATTAAAATTTAAGTATAATTAAAAATTAAGTATATAAATAATAGATATATACTTAACAATAGATATATATTTAACAATAATATAAACCTACTTAATTTTTTTTTTTTGCTTTTTTTTATATTATATATAATTTTTCGATTATATGTTAATTTATTACTATTTTTTTTTTTGTTACATGCAATTTTTTTTATTTTCTTCATCATTATTATTATTATTATAATTTTAATTTACTTAGTATAAAAACATTTACAATTACAGGCGAAAATGGAGGTCGAAGATCTATTTGTCGACCTTGCAGACGGTATAAAGTTACTAAAATTATTAGAAATTATATCTGGTGAAAAACTTGGCAAACCGAATAATGGACGAATGCGAGTACATAAAATAGAAAATGTTAATAAAAGTTTAGCATTTTTACATACAAAGGTAAATACATCATTTTAATTTAATTACTTTTTTTTTCTTTTATAAACACTTTCATATATATATACAAAAAAATAATTGTGTGAATGCGTTTATTTTTTAATGGTGCATTGTTTAAATGCTTTTCGTTTATGATTTAAAAAAAAAAAAAAAACATTAACAACTTTTACTTTTATTTAATGTTTTATGTGAAAACATTTTTTTTTATTTTTATTATATAGACATATATTTTTTTTAATGTAAACCGCATATAAAAATTTTTATTATATGTCATTTGATTTGATGATTTTTTTGTTTTTTTTTTGTAATAATTTTACCTATATTTTTTTTACCGTCTATAAATACAAATATTCATTTGTATCTATTATTATTATTATTAAATTGTGTTTACATTTTAAACAAAAAATTTATAAACAAGTTATCGATTAATTATTATAAGTGTTTGATTTTTATTTTTTTTTAATGGAATTTCCATTACATTTTTATTTTGATGTCTTTGTATAGAGCTGACTAAAAAATAGTTTTTAAATATTATTATTAGATGTATTCAAAGCAAATTAATGCTTTTATTATTATTATTATTATTGTAATTTTTTTCTATGTTGTGATTCTTCCAAGAATTGTCATTAACTTTTTTTTTCATATAGAAAATTATTTTCTTTTTATAAGACATTGTAATTTATTGACTGATATCAAAAGATGCATATAAAAATTTAATATATTTTTATGACCCTAATAATAGAATAATAATAATAGATTTTTGGTATTTCTTTTAATCGCACCAAAAAAAAAAAAAACATTTTCCAATTTCACATTAGAATGTCCCATTCTCTACTACTACATATATAGAAAAAGGTTATTATTATACAATATATGAATAGAATTGCAATAAATATTCATATAAAATTTAATATATATATATATATATATATATTTATTTTGAAAAGAATTTTTGCGAATTAGAGTGGAAAATTCAAAAAAAAAAAATTATAATTTTATTATTATTATTATATAGTTCAGCATCACATAAATTTACTGTACCGTGATTTCTAATCCAAAGGGTGATTTTTTAAAAGCTATAGGAAAGTTTTTCAAAAAAAAACACATAAAATTCAGAAAAATGCATGAAATCTTTATTTGAATCAATAGTACGGTCCATATAATTTAATGTTTGAAGATTATTTCATGCAAATGTTGACCTTCACTACGCCTCAAATGGTCCATCCGCTTAGTCCAATTTTGGCATACTCTTTCCAACATTTCGGCCGGTATCTCACGAATAAATGCTTCAATGTTGTCTTCCAATGCGTCAATTAAAGCGGGCTTGTCTGTTTAGACATGAGCTTTAACATAGCCCCACAAAAAATAGTCTAAAGGCGTTAAATCGCACGATCTAGGCGGCCAATTGACCGGTCCCGAATGTGAAATAAAATGTTCACCGAATTCGCCTCTCAATAAGTCCGTTGTTGCGCGTGCTGTGTGGTATGTGGTACCGTCTTGTTGAAACCACATGTCATGCAAGTCAAGCTCTTACATTTTGGGCAAAAAAAAGTAGGATATCATCTCACGATAGCGCTCATCATTCACAGTTACGTTACGATTCGCATCATCTTTGAAGAAGTACGGTCCAATGATGCCACCAGCCCATAAACCGCACCAAACTGTGACTTTTTCTGGATGCATTGGTAGCTATTGCAATGCTTCTGGCTGATATTCACTCCAAAATCGACAATTCTGCTTATTTACGTACCCATTGAGCCAAAAATGAGCTTCGTCGCTGAACACAATTTCGTCGCCATGAACTTTCTTAACAGAGCACGCATTTTGATAATAAAATTCAATAATTTGCAAGCGTTGTTTGTTTGTAAGACGATTCATGGTTAAATTATAGACCAAACTGAAGATGTTTGACGGTGAAACAAAACACGAAACGTGCGTCAGCTGTTTAAACCAGTGTTGCCAAAAAGATAATAGCTAAAAAATCACCCTTTATATGGTATGAATGAATAAATTTACTGGTAAAAAAATGAATTAATATATCCATATATAAATAATTTTTGTTTTTCAATATTTTTCATTACTATATATCATCTCTCATCATCATTATCATCTTTTCAAAGTCATCGCATATATTTTTGTTTTCATATACATAAAATAAATTATTGTCTATAAATATATTGTATATATTTTATTAAAGTAATAATAATTTATAATAATGATGATGATAAGTTCATTCAACTTTGCCGCATATATTTAATAATAATAATAATACTTTAATATATATAACTTATAACAAGATGTTTTATAAATAAAGTCTTTATATAAACTATATTCGTTAAGGAATAAATTTTAATAATCGATTCGAAAAGGTAAAGTTTTATGCAGAAAATTATAACCATATTCTGGTATATCGACACCAGAAAATTATAACCTTTTCGATCCTTAAATGATCAAATTAAAAAAAAAATCCATTTGATAAAGATCTCCGATGCACAACGATGCATTTTTTTTTTTCAAATCAATTTCTTATAACGATTTCTTTAAAAATTTCGTTAACCATAATCCATTTGAATGTTTTATCCGAGATTGCACACTTATTGAAGTAGTTGATCTCTGTAAAATGTTGCACTTCTTTCGATTTCGTTTGCGGGGGATTAATTCAGAATTGAGAATTTTCCCAAAAATTTTCACAATTTTTAATGTAATTTTTTTCACACAAAATCAATTTCTTATCACGATTTCTTCATCAAAATTCCAAAACATCTTGTTTATATGCGGTTTATAATAATATTGTTTAGTATAAAAAAAGTGTGTTTTTACTATTTAATGTATATATATGGATATAAATAAAATGATCACTTTAGCATGACAATTTTCTCATAAAAGAATATAATAAAAGATAGTTTGTTTGTTTTTGTTTTTGTATTTTTTTTATTTTTTTGCATAGATAAATTAATGAAGGAAGTCTTATAAAAATTATTTTGTTTATATCTAAATAAATATATTAGTTTTTTCCGCTTATATATATAGAGATTATTTATAATAAATTGAGTTTATCTATAAAAAAAAAATAGAAAAAGTTTACATGTAATACATTTGCATATAGTTATAAAAAAAAAAAATTTTGGATTTGTCTATATACATATATATACAAAAATAAATAATACAGAAATGAAAGGAAGATGATATTGTAGAAAAAAAAAAACGTATTTCATACATTAACCTAAATCGCTATAATAAATACCTTATTAAACTAGATATATAGTATCGCATATGTGTATTAAAATAATAATAAAAAATATGTAACATTTGCAAATTTTTTATATAACAAAAAGTATATTGGATTGAAAAAAAATAGAAAAAATCAAATTACTTTTGTTTAGTTAAAGAAAAAATTCCTTATTTTTTATATATATTTGTAATTATCTATTCGTACTAACTTTTTTTCGTTATCTATATAAATTTTTTTTTTATTAAACTAAATTTGTTTATAATCCCTATGTATATATATATAAAAAAGTGATTATATCTAAATTTCTATAAATGTGTTATCACTCGATCGCTCAACAAAATATTGCTGCGACATTAGGTGATAGTATATATGAAAGTATTTATATTAACGTCATTCTTGCAAAAGAAATATTTTTATTTTTTGTTATATATTTTCAACCTTATTTTATCGGGCACGAATAAAATTTTCGTCGTTTTCATCTATATATATAGATATAAATAATATTAGTTTTTTAATCGATTAGCATAAGGTATATTTTACTTTTTTTTTTTTTTTGTGTGGTTGATAAATCATAACTAACGTATTATCGCATATATGTTATCAATTTACGGGGTTGTGGTAAAATGAGAATTTAGGTGAAATTTATTGTATAATTTTTTTCTTTGAAATTGCAAGAAAAAATTGGTAATTCTTTTGTTATAACTCTATGGTGTAAATGTTAAAAATGCCAACCTAAAATTCTAACGAAATTTTTGGGTCGTGGGGTTCGAATCCTATACTGAATGCATAAAATATGTTTTGTGTTTTCGGTTAGTTTTCGAATATGAATTTTAACACACAGAGTTGTATTTTCCGATTGCGGTTGATCGTACGGCTAATTACCGACACCGTAAACGACACAAATTAAGAAACTAACAACAGAAGGCTGTTGTTGTTGGACGCTAAAACCGCAGATTGTTGGTTGTATAGCGAAAAATTAATAATTTTTTTTATTAGAAAAAATTCCAAAATATATTAAGTTATCAAAATTATCATATATAGTTAATAATTTGTCTCTATATAGTTCAAAAGTTATTTACCCAGATAACAATTATTTGTTTATATATTTATAGAAAAATTTGCAATATACAATTGAATGCAATACAACAATACAACAGATAATATTTTTTTTTTATTGATACTTGGAAAATTATCGCCAATTATAAAAGTTATTTTGTATTTCTAATCTATAAACATCATAAAAATAAAAATTTTATACGTTTTTTTTATTATATATCAAGTCTCTTTATATGTATAAGAATTGAATGTAAGGACTTTTGAATCGTTTAAATACCGTTTTTTTTCTTGTTCGTTACAACGACAAAATCGGTTTTTTTGTCCTATAAAACCTCGAAATTCTATTCCCATATAAGCCCACAATGAAATCACTTAATCAAATGATGAACATTTATAAGATGTATTAAATTACATTTAAGTGATTTTTGGGTGATTAAAACTTTAATAATATGTGGATTATATATATATATAAATCCATTGAATAATTTTTATGCACCTTATATATATGGAATATATAATTTGTTTTATTTAATTAATATTTGTTTATGTATGAAACATGAATAATTAATTGAAAAGTTATACATTTAAATTGTTTTATATAACTATATATATATTCATTATTGAATTTTAATTGATATATGATTGACAATTGGACGATGATCTTTTGATAATATATTTATTGTATTTATAGACCTTTATTTAATAATTATGTATTTGTTTTCTATATAGCTATATTATTAATAAATTAATATTCAAATTTATTATTATTGTATAAACAATTAGTTATAGAGATAAATATATAATTTATAGGTTACTTAAGGTTACATTTAAATTGTATTTTTATATCTGTTCTTGTCGTTTTTTATATATCACTTTTGTATTCTTTATATATCATTATAATATATACATATTCAAATATAAAATTTTTAAAAAATGATACATAAAATATATGATTTGGTGACTTGCAAAAAAAAAAAAAAATGTAAATAAAACGCACACAAAAACCATTATAAATCATATATCAAAATCAATACTTCATATGATGATATACAATATTTTATTTATAAATAGAATTACAAAACAAAAATCTTTATTGATTTTTTTTCTTCTATATATAAATAGATATTTTAATATATACCTTATCAAAATATGCGTATTAAATAACTATAAATAATCTTTCTTATAATATTTACCTTTATTTTGTTATTATTTTATTTGTAATAATAAAAATAATCTTAAAAGTCACACCGAAATGATGTCATATTATTCTATGCGTTTCGCTTTGTTGATATATATATAATAAATATAATCCATATATATATAAGTAATTAATAAATGATTGACCTATAATAAGTAATATCTAAATAAAAGATTATATACAAATGTGGCGTATTTAAGATTTTTAATTATGATATTCTATAGTATTTTAATCAGTCATTTTATGTATACGTATCACAGTTTGTTATAGAACTATAACATTTAAAAAGAAAAACTAAGTTACAAATTAAATTGAAAAAGATTTCAAATACTTTTACATCCACCACAGTCTTAGAAAGAGTCGCACAATATATATAGAATGTTGACATTATTGGCATTTGATCGCATTAATAAACAACCCCAAAATTTCGTTAGAATTTTAGGTTGGCATTTTTAACATTTACACCACAGAGTTATACATTCTATATATATGGTAATATTCTATAGTTGCGACTCTTTCTAAAGCACTGCGTGTATATATAATTAATTAATTGTAAAACCTATTATAGATACATAATTAATTGATTTATATTTATTTATATATAAAGGGTGATTTTTTAAGAGCTATAGGAAAGTTTTTCAAAAAAAAAATACATAAAATTCAGAAAAATGCATGAAATCTTTATTTGAATCGATAGTACGGTTCATATAATTTAATGTTTGAAGATTATTTAATGCAAATGTTGACCTTGACTGTGCCTCAAATGGTCCATCCGCTTAGTCCAATTTGGGCATACTCTTTCCAACATTTCGGCCGGTATCTCACATATAAATGCTTCAATGTTGTCTTCCAATGCGTCAATTAAAGCGGGCTTGTCTGTTTAGACATGAGCTTTAACATAGCCCCCACAAAAAATAGTCTAAAGACACAGAACTCGCCTCTCAATAAGTCCATTGTTGCGCGTGCTGTTTGGCATGTGGCAACGTCTTGTTAAAACCACATGTCATGCAAGTCAAGCTCTTGCATTTTGGGCAAAAAAAAGTTGCGAAAAAAGTTATCATCTCGCGGTAGCGCTCACCATTCACAGTTACGTTACGATTCGCATCATCTTTGAAGAAGTACGGTCCAATGATGCCACCAGCCCATAAACCGCACCAAACTGTGACTTTGTCTCTGGATGCATTGGTAGCTCTTGCAATGCTACTGGCTGATATTCACTCCAAAATCGACAATTCTGCTTATTTACGTACCCATTGAGCCAAAAATCGGCTTCGTCGCTGAACACAATTTCGTCGCGATGAACTTTCTTAACAGAGCACGCATTTTGATAATAAAACTGAATAATTTGCAAGCGTTGTTCGTTTGTAAGACGATTCATGGTTAAATTATAGACCAAACTGAAGATGTTTGACAGCGAAACAAAACACGAAACGTGCGTCAGCTGTTTAAACCAGTGTTGCCAAAAAGATAATAGCTAATAAATCACCCTTTATATAAAAATAAAATTAATTTATCAGTTAATTTTCTTTTGATTAAAAGATAATTATTATTTTAATAACAAAGTAAATATAAATATTAAATATAAGTAAAGATTTTTGTATAAATATTTATATCATATTTATGGATAATTATAAAATCATTGAACTAATCGTTTTTTTTTTTTGGTTGAAACAAATGTACAAAATAATAATAACATAATTGTACAAAGTACACGTGTTTGGATTGAAAGAATTATGTATTATTATGTCTATATCTTTTTGTTTATAGAATTTTTTTGTTTTTGTTTATTATTAAAATTTATATCCATTAAATTAATTAAAATTCAATTTGTGTTAAATGAATGGGTTACGGTTTGGAATTTGCAAAAAATTATATTACAAGAAGTTCCTATGTATACAAGACATCGTAAAGATAAACATTTTCATATTGGGAATTCGATTTTCTGAAGACATGAACAATTTGGGAGAATTCATACCATGATTAATTTTTATGTATCCTACACAATCAAGAATAGACTTGAATGGTTGAACAATAATTGGATTTTGTAAAAAATGTATTATAATATCAGAAATTGTCATCATCATTTTTTCTGCGGTTTAATTGTGATGAATCCTATATATAGAAAAATGGATAAATATCAAAAAAATATCGAAGTTAGAACATTTAACTATAATCTTATATATTTCGAATAAAAGTTTATCTCAAAAACGCAGATTAAACCTAGTTTAAACAGAAAGGAAATTGGCTTTAAATTAAAAAAAATATCAATTCAGAATTATATTTTTATTAAAAATCTATTTAGATTTTATAAATAATTTTTCTAATTTAATTACCAAATTCTTGTATATAATGAATTCCATATAAAGAATAAGATTATTTTGTTTATAAACGTTCTCATTCCGGAGTGGGTTTGTTTCTTCTTCAAAAAAAAAAAAAAAAATCTAAATATATTTTTATATTGTAATTTAAATATTTTCTATATATAAATAATAAATATTTATTTCCCTAACAATAACGCAGTTAATTTAATTAGTAAAATATTCATAAGTAACAAAATATATAACAAAAATAAAACAAAGCAGTAAAATTGCAAAGCTTTCACTAATTTTTCCTACTTCCTCCGATTTTTCCTCAGATTTATTTTTATTTATATTATTTTTGCAATGTATAATTTAAAATATATATTATAATTAATTTATAATCGACCTTAAACAAAATAAAAAAAGAAAATTAAAAAGGTTTTTTTTTTTTGTAAAAATACAAATAAAAATCACCATTTAAATATTTTAAAATTAAAAAAAAAAAAAATTGTTTGTTTGATTTACTTTTAAATTTTTTATGTTTTGCGTATTAAAAAAAAAAATCGATAAATGATTTTTTGTTTTTATTTTGTTAATGATTTTGTTGTTTTTAATATATAAATAATTAACTTATATTTAATTTTAATTTTCTCTTTAATAATAATAATAATATTATTATTTTTTGTTTTTATGTGTTTTTTTTTGTAAAGTTAAGGTCAATGATAAAAAATAAACCATTATTTATGGTATATATTTATTTTATCATGAACTAAACTTTACACTAAAATAATTTCATTATAAGATAATGTCGACACCTGTATATTTAAATTATTTTTATTTTATATAATAATTAATTAATTTACTAAATTTGAATGCGTGAATGATTGAATTGAATTGAGATTTATTGTTAAAATAAAAAAAAATACCATAATATTTTTTTCTATTATTTTCTATATTAATTTTTTTCTCATTTAAAGGTACGACTTGAATCAATCGGTGCTGAAGATATTGTTGATGGTAATCCCCGGCTTATATTAGGTTTAATATGGACGATAATTTTAAGATTTCAAATTCAAGAAATTGAAATTGATGTGGTAAGTAACTTTATTTTTAATAATTAATTATTATATATCTTTCTATACAATAAAATTTTATAATAATTCATATTGTCATAATGAGACTTGATCTTGGTACTTAAATAAATAAATAATATAATAATCCATCATCATCATCATACAAAATATCAAAAAAAGACAAAAAAAAAAAACGTATTTTTTTTTCCTTGACTCATTTCAAATCAAATCATAACAATGACCTTGAATGTGGTCATTAAGTTTGGTTTTGCCAAATAACCAAATGTAAAGAATTAAAAAACAAAAAAATAAAATAATTTGTTGGTTACTTAACAAATTTTTCATCCATCATATATATCATATCTATATACCACCACCACCAGCAACACATAATATTTCTTCTTCTATTATTATTATTGTGCATATATATTGTATCATATATAGTTAGTTAGTACAGAGATACTTAAATAGCTAAATAAAAATATAAAATAAATATTGATTGCTTGTGCTCGATGGTCACGATCACGACGACGACGATATCGCATCATCACATCGCACAGATATAACATATATTCTATATAGATTTTTTTTTTAAGTTCTTTGATTTTATTGTGTGCGTGTTTATTATTTATTATATTAGTAATAATTTTTTATTTGTCTTATTCTGTTACTTATTATTATTATTATTATTATTATTATTATATTACTCCCATATAAACATAAAAATTGACAGTTTTGTGAATTTGTATATTGATATTTTTGATACAGTAAATCTGTTGTCATATTATAAAATCTCAAACAAATCGTCAGGAATTGTTTGAAATTTCGCAAAATTTGTCTATGGCCGATTTTTCCCAATTTTTTAAACAGATTTTAATTAGAATCACCCCGTTATTTTTACACGCCGTTGAAATTGTGCCTTATATGGGGGTAAATTTTCAACTAAATAGTATTATTTCTAGATTAGTAAATTGGAAATTTCGCATATAAAACAGTTTGGTAATTTCCAATTGAACTGACTGACCTGATATTTTGTATCAGGATTTTACTGTATTATTTCTATATTTGTATTGTGTTATATGATTTTTTTTTTTTGCTATAACTAATGGCGATATGACATCAACGATAATTAAATACAATATATTTTAACAAATATATATTTATATATTTGACATTGTTGTAATATTTTTTTTTGTGTTATTTTATTAATATAACAATAATTATTATTATTATAAATTAGAAAAAGAAAAAAAAAACATTCATTTGGTATATATATATTTTGTTTGATTTGTTGCAATATTTGTTGTGTGTCACAAATTTTTTAATAATATATATTGTTTTTTTTTTTAGAGTAAATTTATAGAATCAAATTAAATAAATTATTAATGACATGATTTAAAAAACAAACCAACAGTATTTGAGACTTAAATCGTATAGTTATATTTCATATAGTAAAAAGTTATAAAAAACAATTCCGTTTGATATATTTTTCGCTATACAACCAACAATCTGGGTTTAGCGTTCAACAACAGCCTTCTGTTTTTAGTTTCTTAATTTGTTCCTTTTACGGTGTCGGTAATTAGTCGTACAACCAACCGTAAGCGGAAAATACAACTCTGTGTTAAAATTCAGATTCAAAAAATAACCGAAAACACAAAACATATTTTATGCATTCAGTAGGATTCGAACCACGACCCCAAAATTTCTTTAGAATTTTTAACATTTATACACTCTGTGGTGTGTATTGTTTGTTAATACGTTAGTTAAAGAAATTTTAATTCAGTTTATTTTTAATAACAAATGACAATTATATTTTATGTATTTGCAGAATTTAATTTGTGATTTTTAAGTGGAAAAATCATATTTTAATTTTCTCCCATCACGCAGTCAGTACGCAGAAAATCTGTTGTGTTGGCAAATTTTTGTTTTGTGCTTTTGCAAGTATAGAGTACATCTTATTATAATATCACAGAGTTTTTTTTTGTTTGAATTCAATATAAAAAAGTTATGGGTTTTTTGAAAACTCTTTAATGTATATTAAGAAAAACCCTAAGGATTTCAATTTTGAAAATAATCTTTAATATTATTTCAATGTGTTAAAGCAAGTCTCATTGATAATTTATTCAATTTTGACCGCGGATCCAATTTACTTTCTTATTTTACTTTAACGCTCCTATACAATTGGTTTTGCTGTCGATCAACAGAATTCTTTAACCTGACCTATATTCATTGCCAACGTCCGCCAGCCGGAAACTGCTCAAACGTCCGTACAACTTCATCTTTCCACTTCCCACTTCGGTCTTCCAACGCTCCTTGATCCACCTATTTTGCTATGTCCAGCATTTTTGACGGTATACGATCACCGCATGACCGTAAACCACCTCAAGCGACCAATTTTGATATACACCGAACCAATTAAAATTCTGTGACAATAGAATTTCTATATCACCATTCCTCTTCTTAAAATTAATATAAATTAAGTTAAATTTCAAATTTTCTCACTAAATATACAAATTTTAATAAACAAATGAAGGAGTATTCTATATCTATGTATATGTATTATATAATTAATTATGATGTATAATTAATTAATTTTAATTAGTCATAGATCATACATATATATATATATATATATATATGAATTAATATACATTACCTCACTCATTGTTAAGATAATCATAATATAACAACGATATATAGTGTATCAATAAAGCTGATGGATATTTTCTATATATAAACAAACTGTTTAAAACAATTACTAATTCGATATACTTATTACAATACCTATATAAATACAACAAAAAAAAAACAGGTGTAATATAAAATTGTAATTATTTTAAATATACAAAATAAAACCAAAAAAAAACCAGATAAATTATTTCTTAAATAATGTATAATATAATAATGATCATCGTCATCATCACTGCTGCCGCTGCGATATATATACCTTCCAATATAAAATAAAAATTATTGATTCAATTATATATTTTGTTTATATATCTATATATATTGTTTTGTTTCAATTCTTATATTGTATGTATATATGATAATAATAATAATTATATTTCCAACATATTGTATAAATTGAATCTATAAATGGGTATTAAAAAAAAAATGAAATTACAAACGTATAGTCTGCCTGCGATCATGATTAAGATCTCTGTTTTTTTTTTTCTTGTATATTTATTAAACCAAAAGTATTGTAGTATTTTTGTTTTTATGTTAATTTGAATCGGTTTTGTTGTTGGAGTTGTTTTGGTATATTATATATTGTAAAGATTAAATTGAAATTATGTATGCGTAATAAACATATGCAGAAATATAATAAATGTATAATCGCAGCATAGACGATGTGTGAAAAAATGTTCACGATATATTGTCAAAACTGAAAGCTGATAATCTGATGTACGTATTATCTAATCTATGGAATGTAAAAATGTATTATCTAATCTATGGAATAATAATTTTATAGATATAGATAATAATTTAAGAAAATGGATTTTTCGACATTTTAATTAATATTTTTCCAATTACGGCACTGGTATTTCTTTAATTTTTATTTTCATCCGATATGTCATTTGAAAATTCAATCAATTTCTTATAAAAAAAGTTTTAAATCGCCCTAAATTAGTTCAAAATCAGATATAGACGATTTTCCAAAAAAGTGTTGGTAAAATTTTGTCTTATATTTACAAACTGTATAATTTTTAAAAATTTTCTTTAAAGAAATATCAGTAATTAATTGATTGAATTTTCAAATAATGCAAAAAAAAAAATGAAAATCAGGGCCGTAATTCGGAAAATTTCCCGGAAAATTTAGTATAGTGCTGCTTATTATACCTACTAGATTTTCTATATAAATTAGATAGTTATTAAACATATATACGTTTCAGAATATCACCTCATCACCGCAAGTGAAATGTTTTCCCACACCGCCTATGAATTTAATTTATATGAATATGAATGGAGGATGTGTTTGATGAGTTGATTGATATTTTATTAATTCTGTTTTCTTTTCTTTTTTTTTCTTTATATTCCACGATAAATTTTATTTAATTTTCATGTGAATTATTTTTCATGTATCATGATTTTTTGTTTCTTCAATTAGTATCAAATGGAAGGAAGAATCAAATGACTTTGTTTAATTTTATTTTATTTTAATATACTCAAATATATGGAGGTATATATACCTTTAATTGAAGATAATTATATTATAATAGACAATGTGTGTATTTTTTAGAAAATTTATAGCAAATAAAATTTGTATTAGTAATTCATTATCAAAAATAGAAATGTATTATAGCATGTATTTAATTGAATTGTATGTAATAGTAAAAAAAACAATCACATTTAAATTGATTTCAAATTCACAGTATATTCGCACAGTAATCATCCGCAGGTCGGTCATATGGCGATTATTGAACCATTTTTTTTTTGATGACATTTATGTTCTAAACCAAAAATTCTTGGATTTAATATAAATTACTTTAGAATTACTTTAGTATATATTTTATTTTTGAAAGTATACTTACATTATTTTTTTCTTCACTTTAACATTCACCTATTTTTTTCCATTCTACTATTCTAAAATCTAAATAATATCGAATAATAAAATCACACATAAACTTGTTATGTGAAAATTAATATTATTTGTATGTTTTTTAGATATAAATATTACAAAAAAAAAAATACTGTTAATTTAATATATTATATAAAATCATGATTGATGATGTGACAAACATACAAATTTTATCTTTATTTTTTTTTTTTCAACATTAAAATAAAATATATATCTATACTATAGGTATTATTTTAACACCTTTATATATATATATATAGAATTCATTGGAAGAAGTAGAAGTTAAAAAAATAGCAAAAACAAAGTTATACATTCTCCTTTCGATGGTCTGTTCATATATACTATAATAGATATATATGATAGTTAATGTAACCAAGTAGTGCATATATAGAATGTGTTCATTACATTTATAAAAATTGTAATTGCATTCATATGCAATTTATATACATATAGTAAACGGTGTATAGTGTTCTATATATATAATATTCCCATGCTTTCGTCGTCGTCGTTGTTGTTATTGTACTTTAAATGTATGTATTCGAAAATACCTACGTGCTATAACGATATAGAATTTAAAATATTTTTAAATCATTAAATGGAAAATATGTAAGAGTTTTTTTTTATATTGTATTTTGTTTCTTTATTTTACATAAAAAATACAACCTGCTGAATTAGCAAATTAAAAAAATATAGAAAAAAAAAACTTGTTTACCTATAAAGTATAAATTATTACATCAAATCTTTTTTAAATCTCATACATACATTCTATATATATTATTGTTTTTTTTTTTATTCATGTAATATATATACAGAGTGGTCTAAAAAGTATCCGGTGATGATGTTCTATGATGGGTTTTTAAAGATTTTGACCGTATATCTAAAAATAACAAGAAGTCTAATTCAAAAAATAGCATAAAGA
The DNA here is from genome assembly GCA_958336335.1 of Dilophus febrilis. NCBI lineage: Eukaryota > Metazoa > Arthropoda > Insecta > Diptera > Bibionidae > Dilophus > Dilophus febrilis. The sequence continues at coordinate 9,987,910 of OY284470.1, read as the reverse complement.
ATCAAAAATTCATTATAGAATCACCATTGGCGCCGGTATTCTGTTAAATAATTACAATAAATGCAACTAAATATAGAACTTCTTTCTTACATCATCTACCATTTTTGATAAGAAGCTTAAATCTTAAATTGGCTATGATGATTGGCCGAATAATAAAACGGAGATTATGGAAAAACATGATCAATCAATTCATGTCTAAAATCGGTTAAATTTTATGGACAATTCTTAAAGACTAATACAATTTTCTATACAAATTATTTTCTTGTCATTTCGATAAATCATCCAATTCCATAAAACAACCCGGATGAATCATCATATAATACCAAAATAAATCATTCAATATGTTAACTAATCTTATTGTTAAAACTATTCAAAACTTTCTCATAATAAAATACATTCTAAAATGATATATAATTTTTATTATTTATAGGATGAAGATAATGAATCATCGGAAAAGAGATCAGCCAAAGATGCATTATTATTATGGTGTCAACGTAAAACTCATGGTTATCAAGGTGTTAACATTCAGGTTAGTGTTTGATAAATCATTCATATTCATTGCATGAGTGGTAATTATAATAATAATAAAACAAACAAAAAATTTTACAGGATTTTACTGGATCATGGAGATCTGGTTTAGGATTCAATGCATTAATTCATTCACATCGTCCGGATCTATTCGATTATGCTTCGTTAACACCCGGTCGAAATATTGAAAATTTAAATCATGCATTTACCGTGGCCGAAAATGAATTGGGCATTAATCGTCTATTAGACGCTGAAGACATTGATACAGCACGACCGGATGAAAAATCAATTTTAACTTATGTTGCATCATATTATCATACATTTGCACGTATGAAAAATGAACAGAAAAGTGGTAAACGTATTGCAAACGTAAGTGTGGATTGATTTTTTAATTAGATAAAATTGATTTAAGGGGTAATATTTGTTAAAATTTCCCTTAAAATATAGATTGTTGGAAAGCTAATGGATGCCGATCGCAAGAAAGCCCATTATGAACGTTTAACAACCGATTTACTCAGTTGGATTCGATTGAAAACACAAGCATTGGAAAAACGTGATTTTCCCAATTCACTGGAGGGTATCCAAAGAGAATTGCTATCGTTCAAAGAATATCGTACAATTGAAAAACCACCAAAATATAAGGAACGCAGTGAAATTGAAGCATTATATTTTACAATAAATACCCTATTGAAAACATTACATCAACCGCATTATACACCACAAGAGGGTCAAATGATCAATGATATTGAAAAGGCATGGCGTAAATTAGAGAATGCTGAACATCATCGTGAAGTGGCATTACGTGAAGAATTGTTACGTCAAGAGAAATTGGAACAATTGAATTATAAATTTGAAAAAAAATCGGTATTACGTGAAGGTTATCTTAAGGAAATGATACATGTATTATCGGATGCACGATATGGTGCTAATTTTACACAAGTTGATGCTACCGTCAAAAAGCATGAAGCAATTTCAGCCGATATATTGGCTCGCGTGGAACGTTTCAATGATTTAACGGCAATGGCCAATGAATTGGAAAAAGAAAATTATCATGGTAAAGAACGGGTTAAAAATCGTGAATCAGAAGTATTGGAAAAATGGCGAAAACTATTGGAATTACTTGAAAATCATAAATTTAATTTATCACAAATGAGTAATCTGATGCATATGTTACGTGAAATTGAAACAACATTGGCTACAATTCATGAATTGCAAATACAATTTGCTTCTGAAGATGTTGGTCCACATCTATTTGGTGTTGAAGAACTGTTACAAGCTCACGCACTACAAGATCTTCAGGTGAATTCATTGGGTGAAACGTTAAGGCGATTCACTCGGCAAGGCCAAGCCTTAAAACAAACGGAAAAACGTGATGTTCAATTGATACTTCAAAAATTAGATGAATTAGATAAGGCTTATGCAAAATTACTTGAATTGTGTGCTCAACGTCGTATTCGCTTGGAAGAGGCTAGAAATTTCTATTTGTTCCTTGAGGATTACGATAACGAAGAGGGTTGGTTGGTTGAGAAACAACGTATTTGTAAAACGGGAATTACCGCAAAAGATTTACGTGCCGTAATGTCGCTACAACAAAAGCATAAAGCACTGGAGGATGAAATTAAAGTGCGTAAACCGAAATCAATGCAAATGGCTGATGCCGGTAAGAAATTGGTGGCCGATAAACATTTACGTTCCACCGAAATTAAGGCACGCATTGAATCCCTGCAAGAACATTGGAAAGCCCTTGAAGATCTCGTAGAATTGCGTCGTCGTCAATTGGACGATGCCGCCGAAGCATATCAATTCTATACGGATGCAAATGAGGCTGAATCATGGTTAAATGAAAAAATGGCATTGGTCAATTCAAATGATTATGGTGTAGATGAACCATCGGCACAAGCCCTATTACAACGTCATCGTGATTTACAGGGTGAACTGAATGCGTATTCGGGTGATATATTGAATTTAAATCAACAAGCGGATAAATTGATAAGGGCGGGCATTTGTACGTTGGAGTTAACGGCTGAACCGGAACCACCGATTCCCGAGCAGGAGCAAGAGGAATGGGTTAACGAAACGCGATTGGTACCGAAAGACGTTTGGGAAGAGGAACCAGTTGATAAAATTGAACATCGTATGGTTACCGAAAATAAAATGTTACCGCATGTAAGGGCATTGTATGCATTCGATGGCCAAGGAATGAAAATGGCAAAGGGGGAAATTATGATATTACAAAATAAAACGAATGCCGATTGGTGGTCAATACGGAAATTGGACGGAACCGAAGGTTTTGTACCGGCCAATTATGTAAAAGAGATTGAAGCCAGACCGGTTGCATGTCTTGTACCGAAAACGGAAAAAGTACGAAGTATGCAAAAGGTAAAGAAAACAATATTGGTACGGCAGGTGGTGCCCGTGAAACGAGTACGTCCGGCAAAGGTTAGCCAAGTGCGTCCGTTGGTAAAACGTAAATCACCGAATGATTTGAACGATGCTAATGATAGCGTTGAAAAACGTCAAAAACGTATAAACACCACGTATGATCAATTACAAGATTTAGCACAGAAGCGACATGCCCTATTGGAGGATTCCATTCGTCTATTTGGTTTCTATCGTGAATGTGATGATTTTGAAAAATGGATAAAAGACAAAGAGAAAATGTTACGTACCGATGATCCCAGTGAAAATGTTGAAACGGCCAAGCGTAAATTTGAGAAATTCCTTACCGATTTGTCGGCGTCCTCTAAACGGGTGGAAACAATCGATGCGGCTGTCGAAGAATTCGTTCGCCAAGGACATTCCCAATTGGACAAAGTAAAGGCACGTCAACGTCAAATCCATCAAATGTGGGATCATTTAAATTATTTGAAAGCACAAAAGGAAAAGAATTTAGAGGGTGCATCAAGTGTTGAGTTGTTCAATCGGACATGTGATGAGGCCGTCGATTGGATGAATGAAAAAATGACCCAATTGGATATAGCCGAAGTTGGTCCGGATCTAAAAACGGTACAGGCTCTGCAGCGTCGTCATCAAAATTTGGAACGTGAATTGGCACCGGTTGAAGAAAAAGTAAATCGTGTCAATTTACTGGGAAATAGTGTTAAAAATTCATATCCCACGGAACGTGCTAATGTAACGGCTCGTCAAAAGGAAATCCAAGATATGTGGAAACAAACGCAGGCAAAAGCGCTCGAACGTCGTTCACGTCTAGAGAATGCCGTTGGCCAACAGATATTCATGAACAGTTCACGTAATCTATTGGCTTGGATTGATTCGGTTAAAGAACAAATGGACTATACCGATTGTACCATTCGTGACGTTGAAACAGCTGAAAATCTATTGAAAAAGAATACAGAACTTGGTGATGAAATCCGAGCACAAGATGATGAATTTAAAGAATTAATTGCATTGGGCAATCAATTGGTAGAACGTAATCCAGCGCTAACCGATGTTCCTGAGATAGTACAAACTTTGGTAACACAACAGGAAGCGCTCAAGCATAGCTGGGAGGAAATTCAAAAATGGTTACATCAAACAGTTGATTTACAAATGTTTAACCGTGAAGCGGATAAAATTGATGCAACGACAAAGAGTCATGAGGCATTCTTAGAATATGGTGATTTAGGAGTATGTATTACACTTGATTAATAAAAACCTCTGTGTTTTTTGGTCATTGAAGACATTTGTAATTTGTATATATTTATTTTATCAGAATTCATTGGATGAAGTCGAAGCAATTATAAAACGTCATGGTGATTTTGAGAATACGTTAGGAGCACAAGATAAAATCTTAAAAGGTTTTTCGGATCATGCAGATAAATTGATTGGCAATAATTATGAATCAAATTAGTAAGTAAAAATTATCAATTGATCTTATCGATATTTCGTTATTTTGTTATTTTAATCTTATTTTTTAGCATAAATAAACGTCGTAATGATGTGCTGGCCCGACGTAATGCCGTTAAAGAATTAGCATTGGCAAGACGTCGTGCATTACAACAATCAAAAGATTATCAGAAATTTGCCGCCGAAGCTGGTGATTTCAATCAATGGTTAGATGATAAAATGAAAATTGCAGGTGATGAAAATTATCGTGATTTAACAAATTTACCAAGAAAATTACAAAAACATACGGCATTCGAACGTGAACTACGTGCTAATGAAGGTCAATTAAGGAATATGAATAAGGTACAACGGAAATTACAGCAAAATCGAAAAAAATACGATTAAATTAACAAATATTTTTTTATTTTATATAATTACACAGGATGCTGATGCATTAATCGCTGCCAATAATCGTATACCAGATGTTAAAGATTTATCATCGGAATTAAATGGTAAATGGAAAAATTTGTTGGCATTGTCCCAGGATAAAGGTAGACGTTTGGAACAGGCCGTATCACAACGTGATCATAATCGTTGCATTGAAGATGCTAAGAAAAAATTGGGTGCTTTGGATTCGGCATTGCAAAGTAAAGAGGTTGGACATGATTTGAGAAGTTGTAAGGAATTGGTGAATAGACATCAAATATTTGAAACGGAAATTATTGTATGGCAACAAAAAATCGATGAATTAGTAATTGTCGGTGAAGAAATGGCCCATGAAGGACATTTCGATTCGAATAACATTAAACATGAAACGAAACATATACAAGATAAATTCAGGCAATTACAAGGTCCCGTCGATAAGCGACGTGCCGCATTAGAAGAAAGTCTTAAGTAAGTGTTATGATATTTTTGGGTATATAAGCCATGTAGTATTTAAATACATGTAATCAATTGTATATATATATATTTTTGTTTTCAGATTCCATAATTTCGTATTTGAATTGGATGCCGAATTGCAATGGATTAATGAACATTTACCGGCTGCCAGTTCAGATACAATAGGACAAAATCTGTATCAAGCCCAAAGTCTTTATAAAAAACATAAAAAATTACAAGCGGAAATCACTGGTCATTTACCGATGATCAATAGAGCATTAACATCGGGTAAAAATTTGATTGAACAAAATCATCCGGAAAAACGAGGAGTTCAAGAATTGTGCGATCAATTGGAATCGGCCTGGACCGATTTAGAAGATAAAGCGGCCGATCGTGCTAAAAAATTAGAATTGTCATTGAAAGCCCAACAATATTTATCGGAAGCCAGTGAAATTGAAACGTGGCTTGGCGAACGAAATAATATATTAAAATCAACGGATTATGGTCGTGATAGAGATTCAGCAACAAAACTTTTAACAAAACATAAAGTAATATAATTAATTATTCGATGTTTTCTTATTCTATTTTGTAATGTAATTTTTTTTTTTAATTCAATAGACAATCGAATTGGAATTAGATACATATTCGGGCATTATTTCGGAAATGGGACATACAGCCACTGCTATGGTAACGGCCAAACATCCAGATAGTAAATTGGTAGCAACGAAACAGCAACTGATTGATAAAATGTTTAAATCATTACAACGATTGGCGGGACAACGTCAAATGTGTTTAATGGAAAGTATGTATCGACATGAATACTTTTTAGAATCCGGTGAATTAGAACAATGGATCAGAGATCAAGAACAAGCGGCATCTTCCGAAGATTACGGCCAAGATTATGAACATTTATTGGTACATTTTTAAATTCAAATATATATAAATCCATTCATTTTATATATTATAAAATTATTTTCATAGGTATTACAAAATAAATTTGATGATTTAAAACATCGTGTTGATATCGGAGCCGAACGATTTAATCAATGTAATGATTTTGCTAAAAAATTATTGGCTACCGACACCGCTTATGTTTCGGATATTGAAAAGAGTCAAGAACAATTACGGTATGTATATCCATTATATTGGATTCCATTCCAATCTATATGAAAAATGTTCTTCATGAATATTCTAAAAATGTAATATAAATCTCGTAAAATAATACATAAACTTTCATTATATTACTCTAATATTAACAATATTATACAAAAATTTTCTATATGTTAAATATGTCGTACAAAATTGTATATATATATTCTTCAGTGCAAAAAGACAATCGGAAGCAATTATGGATGTGGCTGAGAGGCACGAAGCTATACGGTAATTTGAAATACAGTTGAACAGTTGATGAACAACTACGTATAAAAACAAATTAAAATTCGCTTTAAATATGTTTATAATATTTGCTACCGATATTATGCGTTCGGTCTTATGGTTTTTAATACAAAAAATAAAATATTTAATGGTTTACAAGAGCAAGACTAGTATTTATTTGAAATATATAAATATCGAATATATCATCATAATCAATATGGTCACTAATTCAATGTTTTTGCTTATTGTTTCAATTATAAAAAAAAAAATGCACGAATTGCAGTTCGTTTTGCATGAAATGAAAGAAAGAAAAAAAAACAATAAAATGCAGTGTTGCTTTGAATTACAAATATTAGCTTATATTTTGCACTTGATAGACAATTTACAGATTTCGTTTATATAAAATTATAAACTGTATATGGATGGCACTGGAATCGTGTCTGAAGAAAAATAACGAATTGATAGCGGGTCGTACACAATAAACCATTGCCATACGAAACAAAATACATTCTCACAAGAATTTCATTGATATTTTAAAACCATTTTCATTTTAAATGTTGTAATATTGTTGTAACAGAAGTGGTGTGCTTTATGTGTTTTATTTTTATTCGTTTAAAATAGCAATTTTAGAAAAGTCTTGAACTATGCATAAAACATAAAAATTAATATAACTATTTGTTTGTTTTTTTTTCAATTTCTATAGAAATTCATGGGAAAATCTTTTAAGTTTACTATCGAAACGTGAACAAAAATTACACGCTGCCGGTGAAATTCATCGTTTCCATCGTGATGTTGCCGAAGCATTATTCCGTATTCAAGATAAAAATGCAGCTCTGTCATCTGAATTGGGTAAAGATTTAAATTCTGCGCTGGCCTTATTACGAAAACACGAAGGTTTTGAAAATGATTTAGTTGCATTGGAAGCACAATTACAGGTTTGTCTTGTAAAATTACCAATTTTTATGATTAACGTTTTAAAAAAAAAAAACAATTAATTAAATTATTGTATAGGTTCTAGTTGAAGATTCCGTTCGATTACAAGCGAAATATCCATCAAATGCTGCCTCTATCGCTCAACAACAAGAAACGGTAATCGATGCATGGAGTATATTAAAAGAGAAATCACTGTTGCGTAACGATCAATTGGCGGCCAGTTCTGATTTACAGAGTTTCTTAACACAAGTACGTGATTTAATGTCATGGGCTTCGAATTTACGGGCTGCCCTGCAAGCGGAAGAGCACGTAAGCGATGCTGCCGGTGCATCAGCATTAAAAATACAACATGATGCAATTTATAATGAGATTGAAGCTCGTGAAGAAAAATTTAGATATTTAAATGAATTGAGTGATTCAATGGTTCAAACGGGACATTATGGATCGGCGGAAATCGAAGAACGTTGTACAGCCTTATTGGATGAACGTAAACGTTTGCATACGGCTTGGCATAAGAAAAAAATATTACTGGAACAAAAAATTGATCTATTTTGTTTTCTACGTGATGCCAAACAAATTGACAATTTATCGGGATCACAAGAGGCGGCATTGTCCAGTTCCGATTTTGGTCAAACCGTTGAAGTGGTTCAAGATCAAATAAAACGACATGATGCATTTGAAAAACTGATTCAAGCACAAGATGCTAAAGTGGCTCTATTACAAGAACATGGACGAAAATTACTCGATCAAAATCATTACGATAGTAAGAATATAAATAAGGGATTACAACAGGTGTTGATGCGACGACAACAGGTTAAGAATTTATGTGCTGTAAGACGTCAAAAATTGGCCGATGCATTATTGTATGCCCAATTTGTACGTGATTGTGCCGAAGCTGAATCATGGATTTCGGAAAAACGTAAGAAATTAGAAGCGGATGCCGGTATTACAAGTGGCGGTACCGCAGGCGGCGGTGAACTATCCATATTAGAGGATAAAATTAAAAAATTACAAAAACATCAAGCACTTCAGGCAGAGGTGGCCGCAAACGAGACCCGTATTCATGATATTAAAAAAAGTGGTGAAATTTTAATTGGTAAAAAACATGAAAATCATACGGAAATAAAAGAGGCCGTACGTCGTGTACTTGCCGATTGGAATGATCTATTGAATGAATTGGATAAATGTGGTAAGGGTTTGGAAGAGGCACAAGATATTCTAGAGTTTAACAATCAATTGGAAAAAATTGAAGCATGGATACGTGATAAAGAGATGATGGTACAGGCCAGTGATACCGGACGTGATTTAGAACATTGTAATGCATTAATACGTAAATTGGACGATGTCGATTCGGATATGCGTGTTGACGATCAACGTATCAAAAATATTAATACATTGGCCGATAAACTATTGACACAGGGTCAACAGACACCAAACGAAATGAAATTGGTACAACAACGACGAAACAATTTCAATACAAAATGGAAAGCATTACAGGGTGCTATTAATGCATATCGTACATTGTTGGCCGGTGCCTATGAAATACATGATTTTAATCGAAATATTAACGATACAAGTGAACGCATAACGGAGAAGAGCTTGGCCATGAGTACCGTTGATGGTGGTCGCGATTTATTGGCCGTCGAAGGTCTTATACGTAAGCAAGAGGCATTAGAACGAGATATGACCGCCATCCAACATAAAATTGTTGATGATGAAAAGGCGGCAAATAAATTGAAAGGAAAGTATACAAAACGGGCACCGGAAATAACTGGTAAAGTTGAAGAGCTAAAAGATAATTGGAAACGTTTACAAGATTTGACGGTAAAACGTAAAGAGAATTTAAATGATGCCTTTACAGTGCATAAATTTGCGACGGACGTCAAAGAAATGGAACTGTGGGTGAACGATATAATAAAGAAAATGAATTCATCGCCGGCACCCACAACAATTACCGAATCCGAATCCCTATTGGAATTGCATCAGGAACGTAAAGCGGAAATCGATGGTCGTGATGAAAATTTCGTAGCGTTACGAAAACACGGGGAAAATTTAGTTGAGTTAAACAAAGATAATGCACGGACAGCCGATGTAGTTAAACGTTCATTGCAAACCGTTGAAGATTTACATCGTACATTGCAAAATGCTTGGCAAGACAAAGAACGGCAATTACGTGAAGCCCACGAATTACAACAATTTAAGGCTCAAAGTGATTTGATTGATGTGTGGTTGGGCAATAAAGAGGCATTCTTGAATAACGATGATTTGGGTGATAGTTATACGGCCGTCGAAGAACTAATCAAAAAACATGAAGCTTTTGAAAAACTCTTGAATACCGATAATATTGATGCATTGGAAAAATTCACATTAGTAATTTTACAGCACGATCCACAAGAATCAATTTTAATTAAAAAACGTTTATCATCGATATTAACACGTAAAAATAAATTGTTGGCATCGTCAGCCGCTCGTAAACAAAAACTACGTGAATCCTATCAATTACAAGAATTTTTACGTAATTTGTATGAGGTCGATCGATGGTTAAATCAAAAAATGCAAATTGCATTGGATGAAAATTACCGGGAATCGAGTAATTTACAAAGTAAAATACAAAAACATACAGCATTCGATTCGGAATTGAATGCCAACACAAATCGTATTGAGGCCGTTATCCATGAAGGTGAAGCATTAATTGAAGCTCAACATTTTGCGGCCCCCGAAATTATTACACAATTGGAAATGCTCGAAACGGAATGGCATAAAGTTCAGGAAGCATCTTTGGAGAAAAAAGATCGTCTCTTACAAGCATACGATGCATTAATATTTGGTCGTAGTCTAGATGAATTCAATAGATGGATGGATGAGGTAATTAAATATATATAAAAAAAAATATAAATAATTACATTACATATTTTAATTTAAAAAAATTTTTTTTTTATTTTCAGGTTGAATCCCAATTGTCATCGGAAGATTACGGTAAAGATTTGGCATCGGTAAATAATTTATTAAAAAAACATGAAATGTTAGAGGCTGACATAACATATCAATCGGAAAATTGTGATCAATTAACGGAAACCGATGCAAAATACTATAATTCAAATCATTTTATGAAAGATGAAATCCATGAAAAGGCAGCAATTGTATTAAAACGTTTCCATTCGTTGCACGAGCCGACAACAATACGTCGTGACAATTTAGAAGATTCCCTGTTATTACATCAATTTTTACGTGATGCTGAAGATGAAATACAATGGTTAAATGAAAAAGAACCACATGCATCATCGAATGATTTAGGTACAAATTTAACGGCCGTACAAAGTCTACAGAAAAAACATCAAGCACTGGAAGCCGAAATATTATCACAAGAACCAATAATATCGTCGTTAATTCAACGTGGCAAACAAATGATTCGTGATGGTCACTTTGCTAGCGAACAAATTGAAAGCCAATCAAATGTATTACAAAAGAAATTAGTGAATTTACGTGATTTTGCAAGTATACGTCGTTTACGTTTATTGGACGCTGTCGAAAGTCAAATGTTTTACACCGAAGCGAATGAATGTGAATCGTGGATGAAAGAAAAACGTCCGATATTTGCGTCAACCGATTATGGTAAAGATGAAGATTCTGTACAAACATTGCAGAAAAAATTAGAGGCATTGGTTCGGGAATTGGCCAGTCATCAAACACCAATCCAAAAAGTTGATAAATTATCGGCGGGTTTAATTGAACGTAATCACTTTGATAGCGAAAGTATTAAACGGAAAAATGATAGTGTCCAACAACAATATACGGAATTAAAAGAATTGGCGAAAAATCGTGAACGTCACTTGACCGAAAGTCGTAAATTATTTGAATATTTACGTGAAACCGAAGAGGTCCATGAATGGATAAACGATCAAATGACGGTTACGGCATCCGAAGAATACGGTGAAGACGTTGAACACGTTGAACAATTAATAACCGCATTCGATTCATTCCTATTGAATTTGGGCGCCAATGAGAGTCGTTGTATAAATGTCATTGGAAAAGGTCAAACATTGGTTGCGGATGACAGCCCCTATCGTTCAACAATCAAAACGAAACTAAAAGAAACCAAACAATTGTGGGATGAATTAAAGGATTTATCAAATGCACGACAGGAGGCATTGGCCGGTGCCAAACAGGTGCATGTATTCGATCGTACCGCTGACGAAACAATTACGTGGATCGGTGAAAAAGAGGCAACATTGATAACCGAAGATTATGGCCAAGATTTGGAAACAATTCAAGCACTGGTACGAAAACATGAAGTATTCAATACAGAAATTGCAGCCGTTAAAGAACAAGTTGAATCGGTTATTGGTGAAGCGAAAAAATTATCCGAAACATATCCGGATGCAAAGGAGCACATTGAAGTGAAACGTGATGAAACAATTGAATCATGGTCAGATTTAATGGATAAAACGGTGGCCCGTAAGGATAAACTAAAACAAGCCGAACAATTACAGGCGTATTTCGATGAATATCGTGATTTATTGGCATGGATTAACGAAATGATTGCAAAAATTACGGCACCCGATTTGGCAACGAATGTTGCCGGTGCCGAAGCACTGTTGTTACGCATTAAAGAGCATCGTGATGAGATTCGTTCACGTAACGATGCATTCGATACGTTCTATAAAAATGGTGAAAAAATTATCGGTGAAAAACATTTTATGGCCAATGAGGTACAAGAGAAAGTTTCGATATTAGAACAACGTAAAAAATTACTTGAACACACCCTGGAGAAACGTAAGGAAATCTATGAATTGAATTTAGATACACAAATATTTTTACGTGAAGCTGAAATATTGGAAAGTTGGATTGTTAGCCGGGAACCACAATTACGTGAAGTTAAAATGGGCGATACCATCGGTCAAGTTGAAGATCTATTGAGGCGACACGAAGATTTTGAAAAAACTGTTGCCGCCCAAGATGATAAATTTCAAGCACTCAAACGAATTACTTTGGTGGGTGTTTAATTTTTTTTGTTTTAATTTTATTCAATCATGTCATTTCCAATTTCATTCATTTCAGTTGGAACAATTATTCCGTAAACAAAAAGAAGATGAAATGGCTGCAAAACGGGCGGAAAAAGAACGTGTTGATCGTGAACGCTTGGAAATGATTAAACAAAAGGAAGTTCAACGGATTACCGATGAAAGACGTCGTAATGAAAAACAAATGGAAAATATTGTGAATGGTATACCATTATTACTATTTCATTTACACAATATAAAAGAGTGGGCATTAACAAAACCTTAATTTTTTTTTTTTTTGATTTTCAGGTGGTGTATCAGAAAAACCACCGATATTTTCAACACAAATGGTTAAACCAAGTATTAATCAACAAGGACAACATCAACAACAACAACAAATTCAAAATCAACAACAACAACAACAATCGTATCATTCACCATCACACATTTCAACATCGGTTATTAATACCAGTAATAATAATAATATTACCGTTAATCCATATCAAACACAATTATTCCAACAACAACAACAACAACAACAACAACAACAACAGCAACAACAGCAACAACAACAACCAACTGTTATTGTACAAAAATCAAATTCAGTTGCAAATATATTTACAGATCGATTACGTCGTGGTTCAGAACCGGCTGGTAATGTAAAACGTGCCGAAAGTATGAAATTCCCAGGAAAACCAACAAAACGTACACCATCATTTACAACACGTCGTCGTACCAATAGTTTACGTAAAAATCAACCGGGTGGTACGGGTGGTGGAAGTGGCGGCAGTGGCAATGCTGATGATGATTTAACATCTGTTGAAATTCAAGGAATGTTAGAACGTAAACATGAATTACAATCGGGTGGTAAAAAAGCACCGGTACGTTCATGGAAACCATATCATACAGTTTTGTGTGGTCAATTATTGTGTTTCTTCAAAGATGAAGATGATTTCCTGATGAAAAAAGCGGTAACCGCACCGGTTAACATTTTAAATGCAAAATGTGAAAAAGCCGATGATTATACAAAAAAGAAAAATGTATTTCGATTGAAATTACCCGATGGTTCAGAATTTTTATTTTTAACCAATTCAAAGGAGGATATGATCGATTGGGTTAATAAAATATCATTTCATGCTGATTTACCACCAAATTTACAATTATTAAGTTATGATGAATCAATGAAGGTATTTATTTAACCATTAATTAGTTTAATGAATTTTTATTTTTTTTTTTTTCAATGTTTCCATTTTTATGTGTTATTATTTGTACCATAGTAGATTATTTTCTTCTCTAAAAAAAAAAAAGATCCACTATCACAAACGATCCAAATAAATATTTTTGATTTTACTATAAACACACAAACACGCACTCAACAACATGTACTTCTTTGAAAAATTTCTCTATTCTATTGTTTTGTACTTATGGTTAAGGTCTATAAAAAAAATTTTGTTGTATGTGGAATCGAACATCGACATCGAACATCATATTTTGATAAAAGAACGAATTGTTGGGGGGAGAGTTTTATTCATTTCAATTTTAACAGAACATAAGAAAAACATACATTTTTAATATTATTCATGTCATTTGATTAAATAATACTTTTTTTTATTATTATTATTGTAATTAACATTTTGTTTTTTTTATCCATGCTTAATGAATAAAATATTTTTTATTAATTTCTAACTAATCTGCTTATTTGTAATTAATTAATTAACAGTTTTGAACTCTAATTCATGCGATGGTTAAAGTTCAAATACATTTTTAATTGAGACTGTCGTAAAATAACGCAAAAGTTTTAATGAAAACGCTTAATATATAGTTTATATAATTCCTTATATCCCGTAGCTTTGCAAATTAATTCCCTTGTTATCCTTTTTTTTTTTAAATATTTATATTAAAAACAAACTAATAAACAAATTCATTATTCAAAAAATTAATACCAAAAATTAAAAAAAAAAAAAAACCAAAACAAATATTCATCCAATCATTATTTCAGCAATCAAATAGTTCACCTGATATAAAACAAATTAGTCATGATCAATCAAATCAAAATCAAAATACTGAAACATCATCACCGATTAGTTCACGTACATCTTCACCTGATTCACAAAGACGTAGTTCACGGAATGATTCAATTGGAAGTAGTATGTCTGGTGGCAGCATGAATACACCACAAATTAATTTCTTACAAAAACAAAAAGAATTACGTGAACAACAGCAATTACAAGTAGGTTTTTTTTTTTTTTTTTTTTTTTTGTTTTGGTTACCGAGAGATAATAACGATAAAGCATCGAAAATTCGCCAATACAAAATTTTTTTTTTTATTTAAAATTCGCACCTTTCGCAACCAAAACACAATCACACAACTATACTCTCAAACATTATTGATTTGAATTAATTTTATTTGGAAAAAATTAACTCTTGTTTGTGATTTGCTCAATGATTAATTTAACCTTTTTTTCTATTTAAATAACAATCATATTATAGTTATCATCGTCTCAATCACCTCAGCAATCACCACAATCCCCACAATCACCGAATACATTTTATAGTCCCGATAAACCACCAATACCGCCACGTGGTGTACCACCGCCGGTACCACAACGTCAATCAAGTCACGATAGTGTTGTTACGTTAAGAACACGTAATCATAGCGGTGGAAGTAGTAAGTCATATCAGATATTTTCTAGACATTATTTAACTATATTTTTATTTGATTTGTTTTTTTTCCCACAGTTGATTCCCAAGATACAAATGGTAATTATGGTAATGTATCAAATTTACATGGTAGACCATATTCATTGCAAGCTGTACAAAGTAGTGATTTGGAAAATGGTAATAATAATACAAATAATAATGAAGAACATTGGCGATCACCAGGTTATAGAAAAAGTGTTAGTAATACAATTACTACTACAACAACTACCCCTAGTAATAATAATAATAATGAAGAAGATGTTTTGCGAGCACCGGAATTCAGAAAAGGTAAGCTCATTCATAATCATCCCAAAAAAAATGTGATTGTCTTTTAGAAATATAAGATTTCTTCAAATTTTTTTTTTTTGTTTTGTTCTGAATTCTTAATTCTTTACCCTCGCCCCCACAAAAAAAAAAACAAATTATTCAATAATACCACCTACCAAAAAAAAAAAAAAAATAAAAAATAAAATAAATAGAAAAGCCACCTCCATTACCTGCTACTCTTCCACCGATGGGTCAACAACAACATCATAAATCATCGTCTAGTAGTACATCATCATCTTCATCATCGTATACAACAAATAATGGTAAAAGCAGCAATATTAAAAATGATTATCAAAATGTAACAAATGCTAATGGTAATAATTATAATCGTGGTGGTGGATCTGGACCACATCAACAACAACCGCATCAAATGTTACATCATCATCATCATAATCATCAACAACAATCCCATCAACAATCACCATCATTAAATCAATACAATCAAGGATTTCGAAATGCCGCATTGACGACAACCAACCAATCATCATCAGTAGTGGTAACTCCAAATCGTCATCAAAATTACCCATCAACGATAAATAATAATATGCCAACAGTAGTATCTATGAATAATAATAATAATAATAGTTTTTTAAATAATGAACGTGCAGCAAGTGCTGCAAATTCTGCTGCTGCTGCTACTGCTGCTACTGTAGCTGGTGGTCCTGGTAGTGTTGCTGGTGGGACATTATTATTTTTTTTTTGTCATTGACATGATTTTTCTTTCTGCCTGTTTTCTTTCTTAAATAACAATTGGTTTTTTTTTTGCCCTGCAATTATTCGTTTTTCCATCACTTGATAATATCAATTTATTTTTTTGTATTTTTTTACACTTTTATATTGATCTCTATATTGAATAACGATTTACTAATGACTAGGATTAACTATTTGCATTTTTAATTTTAATAGATAATATTATGGATAAATTAACTAACAAATTTTTTACTCTATTTTTATACTAATGTACTAATTTATCGGGTTTTGCTTTTCTATATATTGGGTTGTCTAAAAAGTATTGGTAATTTTTTTTACAAAATTCAAACGATTTTTTTATATATTTCAAATGAACTTTATTAAACCAAATATGCGCCGTTTTGATCGATGACCCTTTGCCATTTTTCTGGTAAAGACATTATCCCATCACTGTAGAACTTCTGTGTTTTCTGGGCAAAAAACTGATCCAAGTGCATTTTGCAGTCCTCTGCGGAAATTAATTTTAAACCATTAAGGCAGTTCTGCAGAGACCGGAACAAATGATAATCTGAAGGTGCAAGGTCCGGGCTATATGGTGGATGCATTAAAACTTCCCAGCCAAACTCTCTCAGTTTCTGCCGAGTCATCAAAGATGTGTGTGGTCTGGCGTTGTCATGATGGAACACAACACCCTTTCGATTGATTAATTCTGGACATTTTTTTTTTAATCTCGTGCTTCAATCTTGTTAATTGTTGACAATAGAGATCGGAAGCAATGGTTTGACCGGGTGCTAGTAATTCATAATGAACGATTCCTTTCCAATCCCACCAAACAGACAGCATTACCGTTCTTGGTGTTAATCCAGGTTTTACTACTGTTTTAGGAGCTTCACCCTTCTTGGACCACGATCTTTTTCGTACATTATTATCGTATGTGATCTATTTTTCATCACCTGTAATCATTCGCTTTAAAAATGACTTGATTTCGTTCCTTTTAAACAGCGTTTCGCAAATGGAAATTCGGTTTATTAAATTGTTTTGTGTTAATTCATGTGGTACCCAAATATCGAGGTTTTTCTTGTATCCAGCCTTTGTCAAATGGTTTAAAACTGTTTGGTGATGGATGTTTAGTTCTTTAGCGATATCATGACTGCTTACGTGTCGATTTTCTTCAATTTTTGTTATGATTTCATTGACTTTTTCATTGATTGGTCGACCAGAACGAGGTGCATCTTTGACATCAAAATTACCGGAACGAAATCGAGCAAACCATCTATAGGCTGTTAATTTTGATAAAGTTCCTTCACCGTAAACTGCACAAATTTGTTCATGTGCCTGCGTTGCATTTTCACCTTTTTCATAACAAAATTGTAAAATGTATCGAATTTTTTCACTAATTTCGCTCATCTTTAATGCACTACAACTTTTAAATGACTAAACAA
Source organism: Dilophus febrilis (assembly GCA_958336335.1). Taxonomy (NCBI): domain Eukaryota; kingdom Metazoa; phylum Arthropoda; class Insecta; order Diptera; family Bibionidae; genus Dilophus; species Dilophus febrilis. The sequence goes on along the minus strand of OY284470.1, from coordinate 9,970,212 downwards.
ATTTCATTTTTTTTTTTTTTATCTACGAAATGTCATCTTTCGAACGTATGTTAGTGTTACCTGATCAGATTAGTAACAACTTGAAATATTCAATTATAATGACATCTATTTATAAAAATTATCAATACTTTTTCGATAACCTAATATACTAAACAACTGTGACAGAGGTTTCAATTTTTTGATAAGTTACCTCTTTTTGGGATATTTGGGAACTGTCTGTTAAAAAAAACGCAGGTTTCTTAGGAGTAAGGGAAAATACATTTTATTTCCCCCCCACCACCGAAATTGTCTTCATTTATCTTTTATCTTTAAGAGTATTTAATGATCTTAAATTAAAGCTTCAAACTTTTTTGAATTATAACTAACATAAATAAATTTTCCTTTTAATTAATGGGATTTCGGGCTTATATAATAAATTAATTATATTTAATTAAAATATTTAATAGCATGAATTTTTTTTATTTATTTTAATTTAATAACAATCTGTTTTTTATGTGTTAAAAAATTAAAAAAAAAAATAAAACAAATTTAATAATAATAATATTTTGTTTTTTTTTTTTTTATTAAATTTAGGATGGGGTCAACAACGTTTTGATGTACAATCAAATCGTCCCGTTTCAATGCCACACGATACATTATCAATAGGATCACGAGTATCAGCGGAAAGTTCAAGTGAAAGCGAAGCTGTCGGTGGTGGTGGTGTTAAAAATAAAGATAAGGATAAAGATAAAAAAGGTGTATTTCGTTTATTTTCAAAAAAGAAACGTACAAGTCAAAATTAATTATTTAAATTTATTTTTATTGAATTGAAAACAATACAAAAAAAAAAAAAAATAACGAAATGAAATGAAAACAAAGAAAACAGTTTTAAAAAAAAAAAAAAAAATAAAGAAAATCCAAATTCAGTTATTCAAAAAAAAATTTGGAAAATTATAATTTTTAAATGAAATTATTCATTTTTTTTTTTTTATGATTTTTATTTGTTATTTTTAAAAATATATATTTATATTTATATTAACTTTTTTTTTTAAGATTAAAATGAAAGGATAAATTTTTTTTCTTTTGTCATTTATGTAATTTGTAAAATATTTTTTCTTTTCGTTGCTATTTTTTTTTTTTTTTTTTATTATTTTATTCCCTATTTTTTTTTTATGATTTTTCTCTGTTTTAATCCACAATTTATTTATATATAATTCTAATTTTAATAATGATTTTTTTTTTTGTATTGAAAGAAATTAAAATAATTAATTTTTTAAATCGTAAAAAAAAAAAAACAAAATATAAATATTTATAAATAATAATATAAAAAAAAAAGTAATTATATTAGTATTTAGTAGAAGATTTATTTTTTTTCTAATATTTTTTGTTAATTAAAACAAAAGAAACAAAAAAAAAAAAATTGATCGTTGCATGAATTTTTTATATCATTTTATTAAAATTCTTTCAATAATAAATAATTAAATAATAATTTTTAGTAAATACACCAAAATATACACAGACCAGAATAACAGATAAGAGAATGGAAAAAGATAGAAAAAATAAAAATTTAATTTGCCAAATTTAATAACGCGATTTATAAATAATAAATATTAAATTAATTTAATTAATAATATATAACGCATTGTTTTTTTTTTTTGTTTTGTTTTGTAATAATAGAATTTTTATTTATTTAATTTCTGCTTTATTTTATTATTTTTTTTAATTTTCCTTTACAATTTTTTTTTTATTGAATTTTATTTTCCATTTTGAAATTTTTTTTTTATTATGTTTTTCTATCAAAAAAAAAATTTAAAAGAAATATTTAATTGTATTTAAATCATTTTTATTATTATTATTATTATATAATATAGTTTTTATTTGTTAAATAAGAAATAAGCAAATATATAAAAATAAAAAAAACTATAGTAAAATAATGAAAATTGAATTATTTTGAACTTATTAATGTTGATGGTTTTTTTACGGAGACAGTTCAATCGCTTGATGCGGCTCTTCCATCTTTCTATTTATGTATTCCGTAAATGTGTGGGTTTATTTTACCTGTAAAGCTTTTGATGTTAAAAATGCTTTTGTTGGTATCGTTTTTATACCCGAATGATGATTAAATAAAAGCAGTGCTTGTTTTAAATTCCATGAACTATCAATTAAATACCTTTACGGACACATAAAAACACATAAAATATATATTAATATATTTGGGAACAGAAAGCGCATGAATAGAATACGAACGGTTGAAGTTTGGTCAGGGTTTTTGTAAAGAGTTGTTTGAAAGGACGTTTAATTTCCAATTACCAAAAAAAACACATTTGTATTTGAGTGGGGGTGGAATATTTCGATAAAAATTTCTCTGATACCAAAAACTGTTCCTCCAATTTATCATCCTCAGCCTTTCAAATTAAGAAACTAACAACAGAAGGCTGTTATTGGACGCTAAAACCAGATTGTTGGTTGTATAGCGAAAAATTAATTTTATTATTAACCTTTCAAGACAAGAATCGTATAAGAGTAAGAGAAAACTAAGAAAAATCGTTAAAAATTAACTTACTTTCTACAATAGGATAATTTTAATGCTGTAATTTTTTGTAAAATCAATTGTAATCCAAGTTTATCATAATCGGATAAATTTGATGTCTATAAATAATAAATAAATTAGAAAATATATATATTTAAATGATTTATAATCCACTTTCATGGTTGAATTTTTTTACTTACATTCATCAATGGTTTTGTTTCATTTGGCATCGGAAATGCACTCAATTCTTGTTCAAGTGTCGGTTGAAATATTAACAGTTGTTCATTCATAATACGATATTCCATACTATTTCCAAATAAACCCTTTAACAATGACAAAAAAAAAAAAAACTATAAATATGTTTAAATCACACCCAAAATACAACCAAAAATATTACCAAATTTTTTTGATGTATTTTTATTACAAAATTTCTTGTATATCCAACTAAAACGCATGGTTCATCTACGGTTTTTCCAAGTATTTTAAAAAGACCAGCAATTGAAAAAACATAAAAATCATTCTGTAATAATAAATAAAATTTTCAGAAACAACGCCGGAATTAAATTTTATTTTTATTAAATTCAAATAAAATATACCGAATCATGTAGCAATGCAATATTTAAACTAAAACGATCATGTTTTGTTGAACCACATCGATTCCATAAATTTATAATATCATCTTGTCCGATAACTGTTGTTGTTGTTGTTGTTTTATTCCCTTTATCCAATATATTACGACTATATTCTTGATAAACTTTTAATGGTGTCCGATTGATTGTCGCCGGTGTTAACATTTTAAAATTCATTGAAATTGTTAACATTGCATTTTGATGATACATTTCTAATAAATAAACAAACACACATAAATTATTTGTTATATGTAGAGAATTAAAGTTTTTAAAGTTTTTTTTTTTTAAATAAAATATACCTTTCATATTATTACGATCTTTTGAATCGTATTCCTCAATAAAACGTGGTACAAATTGATTTATAAAATCACGTCCTAATTTTCCCGTACAAAAATAATTTCGATTTTGTAATGTATTTGCAAAACTAATCATTTTATTATCCTAAAATTATCAAAATCAATATTATTAATTTATTATTTTCATAAAACCTAACTCTTACAATTTTTGTAATTTCTGGAAATATTGTTTTAACATCCTTAATGTATTCAAACGGTGATGAATACTGTTTACACATTGGATTTTTATATAATTGAACATCGGTAATTTTTGTTAATGGAAAACCCTTTAAATCTTCGATGCTGCCAATCTATTCAAACAAAAAAAATATATTTTTTCACTTGTGTGTTATTATTATTATTATTATAATAAAATTAACATTACTGAATTTCTGCTGAAATCAATTGATTGAATATTTTTCATAAAACTAACGGCATGCAATCCACGACTTGAACGTATATCATTACCACTTAATATAATACGATAAATACCATTCATTGATAGTTTACGATTGGCAATTGTTAATACTAATGCCAACATCCGTGGATTTGATAATTTTATAATAAGTTTATTTATTGCCATTCGTTGATTGAAATTCTCTAAATTTAATATTTTCTCTTCGGCATCATACAATTCCATAATTGTTTGCATAATTCTTTCATTTGGTTCAATGTGTTGTCCCCGTTGAAATCCATTTACATTCATTTTCAATGATAATTGTAGTTTTTGTTGTTTATTTGGTATTTTCAATTGTAAATTTGTTGATGCTAAAAATTCCAATGCTTCATAACAATTTCGTACATAAAATACATCATAATCTTTAAAGGACTAATTCAAAAATAATTATTAATTAATTAATTTGATGTGTAAAAGAACAAAAAGGTATTTATAATTTTTTTTTTTTTTTACCCTTACCATATAATAACATGGAAAAATATCATGTAAACTTATTGAATGTAATATTATATCGATAACCGAATCGGTGGGTTCTATTTGTCCATTATGATGAATAACAATTTGATGCCAAAATTCAGAAAAACGATATTTACGAAAATCTTTTATCATATTTTTATCATCTGTGTTTATCCATTCACCACCACCACCGCCAACAATTGTATTTAATATTTTAAATTCATCAAAAATTACTTTGGTATGAATAAAATGTGATTTGATAATTTCATAATTATCCTGTAGATTTATGTAGAAAATATAAATATTAATTTTTATTGTAATTAATTCAATTTAATTTATATAAAATTAGGAAAAATGTTTTTTTTTTTTTTTGTTTTCATACCAATCTTTGTAAGTTTGGCAATAAATTATTTATTATTGAATTAATATTTTCAATTTTTAATATAGGATTTTTAGCTAAATATAATTCCGTAATGGTTGGAAATTCTTTTAAATATTTTAATTCATCTTTATCATGAATCTGTAAAAAATGTTTTTGTGGTTTGTTTATTATTGCAATAATTGAAATGAATGCAAAGTTTTTTTTTTGTGTTTGTATACTTACATTATTCGATGATAAATCAATAAATTTTAAATTATATAATTTTGATTTTAATAATGGAATTGGTACTAATGTTTTTAAATTATTATTTGTTAATAAAATTCCTTGAATATGTTTTAATGATTGTTTTACATTACATAATTCATCAATGAATAATATAAATGCTGCTGAATTTCCTAAATCTATAATAATATCTTGAAATACTATAAAAATAAATTAAATAATATTAAATATCTCTCTAATAGTATAATATAAATTAATTATTAATTTTATTCATTTCTGTACACTTACATGGACTCTCATGAATTGCATTTAAATTTAATACATTTTTGGTATTTCGATGATCGTTTAGTAAACGACGACAACGTTCATGAAAACATTTACTTAATTTTGCCTGTGGATTCATTTGTCCAAATTTATATTTAGCAACATTTACTTTTACCATTAATTCAATTAAACCACCATCATTCATGGTCATTACCAATGAATGAGAAAATAATTTCTTAAGTGCTCCTCGACATGCTGATACAATAAAAAAATAATCATGATCTTTTGTTACCTGCATAAATATATATATATATTAATGAAATTATATGAATTATCTTCGATGGGTATATATGTATAGAACATATTAAAAAAATCTTACACGATATGCAATTGGATAAAATTCATCATTTTCAACCATTTCAAATAATTTTTTAACAATTTCATCTTTACGATATTTACCATTATGAAATATCTGTGTGCGTATTATGCAAAAAAAAAAGAAAAGAATTCATTGTATATATACAAAATACAAAATTTATTAAAATTTCACTATATTCAACAAAACCATAATTACCACAATTTGATGCCATCGAAATGATTCCAATATTAAATCACTATATCGTGAACAATTTTGAAATACAACTGGATTATCATCTTCTATTACAATTTTCAATTCATTTGTTATCATTCGAACTTCGTTTATTTCATCTAAAATACAAAAATAAATTTAACTAAAAAAAAAAAACACCAAAACAAACCAATTAAAATACTAACCATGTCGAGGTATTTCAATTTCATTATCTGTTTTAGGAACGGCTATTAATACATCTTGTTTATGATGCCCAAATGATTGTTCTTGTTCGCGATTCACAGAATTCTTTTCATCCTCATTGTCCTGCTCCTGCTCCTGCTCCTGCTCCTCCTCCTCCTCTTCCACTTCTGCCTCATCTTCATTTTCATTATGTTTACGTTTTAAATTATTTTTTTGAAGATGTTTTATTGATACTGGATTTATAACTTTATTTGAATTTAATAGATTTGATGGATACAATGTGATATTATTTGTGTTTACTGTTGCTGCACGTTTAGTATTTTTCGTTGCATGATAATTTTTGTTTTGTTGATTTATTATTGATCTATTCATTATTTATGTTCTGTATTTTTGTTTTTATATTGGATTATTTTTACTAATCTTTAAACTTATTAATTCAATGATTAACATTAACACGTATTAAAACCGAAAATTTAAATGAAAATTTAAAAGAATTATATATTTAATTATTTATTTTAGTATTCCAACAGAATTTAATTTGTTTATTTCACGAAATAAACTGCCGATAAGAAAATTTTGTTTTGTTATTTTCACATAAAAATATTGAGAATAAAAAAAAAATAAATTGTCAAACATAAAATGAATACGTTTCATGGATTTACATTAGATTATTAGAAAAACCTTACACGTAAACAATTGTTATGATTTTTGTTGTGTGATTTTTATATAATTTAATCAAAAACTACTCAAATGTCATTTATTTTAATAATGATGCATGATGAGTGCAAATACACCGATACGGTATTTTATTTATAGTGGCGGTGGTTGAAATTTTGTTGGTCATTATTTTATTTAATAAAAAATGTTCAAGGGGGTCAAAGGTGTTTTTAATCATTTTAATGGTTAAATTAATTTTTTTAATTTTATTGATTTAAGAAGTGATTATAATTAATTAATTAATTATAAATAAAATTAAGTGATTTTTAATATATTATAATTAAATAAATGCTTATATAAAAAAATATATATGTTAAATTAAGAAAATACAGTTAATTACAAGAAAAAAGATTGCGAATTTTTGTTGTTTCATTCATTAAACGCGTAAGTTTATTTTTACATTATATTTGTTAAATAAAATGGCATTTTATCAAAAACTTTCCAACATTTAGAACAGAAATTATTTCAACAATGCATTCATTCCCCACATAAAATCCTTTTCAATATACATTTGTAAAAAAATACGATGTGATTAACATTGCAAAAAATACCCTTTGTTGAATTGGTTTCTGATCCCATATGGTTTCCGTATATACAAATCCAAGTGGGTTGTTATTAAGATATTTTAATGTGTATTGTGTTATAAGAAATTTATTTGTCATACATTTAATAAAGTCTTTTACTTTTCCCATTTTATTTGAACATAAGAAAATGTTTTACCCTCAAGGTGTCTTTTCCTATTTAATTAAATTGTAATTAAGAAAAATAAATGCGTTTTTGGTTAACTTATAAATATATAAAAAAAAAAATAAATTTTTCGCTATACAACCAACAATCTGGTTTTAGCGTCCAACAACAGCCTTCTGTTATTAGTTACTTAATTTGTGGCTTTTACGGTGTCGGTAATTAGCCGTACGACCAACCGCAAGCGGAATATACAACTCTGTGTTAAAATTCAGATTCGAAAAATAACCGAAAACATAAAACATATTTTATGCATTCAGTAGGATTCGAACCCACGACCCCAAAATTTCGTTAGAATTTTAGGTTGGCATTTTTAACATTTACACCACAGAGTTGTACATCAATATATAGGAGTTTTTTATTTATTTATCGAATGTCCTATCCTGCTTTAATGATTTGCTAGAGGTATGTATAATAATTCTAATATAGATTTATTATGACAATTTAAGTGCGTTATTCTTTCTTTGTGAAATATTCATAAATAAATATATATTGAACATTACATTGTTGAACGACATCCTCCTCCTCCTATATAAATACCATGGCTATATATGTGCAATATATCTTTTATATTATATTGTCAATTATATAGATTATCAAAATGATTTAATTTAATCAACTTAATTATATGTATACATTTTTTTTATATATAGTTAATTTAATGAGAATCGTGTACAATTTTATATTATAAATATATACAAAACACTTAAAATAAAATGGATTATAGAAATTTCAAATAATATTAAGTGTAAATGCGAATATAATGTAATTAAATAAGGATATTTAAGTATATGATATAGAGACACATAATTTAAGTGTATATATATTCATCTTAAATTTCAATATTGTCACACTTAATTTATTTAAAAAAAAAATAAACCACAAAAATTATTATAATTTATATATATACAACAGAATTATTGTATATAATCATTTTTACCTCAGTCTTTATATCACAGCACAGAGTAATTCGTATAGACCTGGACGCATTTTTTGGGGATTTCAGATTCCAAAAGTATTTGATTTGAAAGATTGTCATCATTTATCAATAGGTATTAACAAAGCCCCGATCATCCATATAGTTCATCCGATTAACATTTTTCATCTTTCATTGAGCAAAAGGGAATTACGAGAGGGGCATCACAGCAATAGCAATATCTTATTGATAAGGTAGTAATGCATTTATATATCTATATATAAAGATCCCATACTCGTCGACTCTTTAGTCGGTAAAATGTCCTTAATGGGGTTTCCACATTGACATAACTTCATTTTGCATATACAAAAAAACAATGTTTTCCATTATTTTCTGAGCTGTGTCTTTATATAGAACAAATAGATTAATACAATTTATTTTATATTCTATATATATATATATATATAAAAAGAAAATTTATACACACCCGACCTGGCACGAATACAATACACTATAATAAAAATTTAACCAAAATAAAGGCGAATAAAAAAATTCTTTTGAAAATAGAAATTTTCTTCTTTAACGCAGGGTATATATATAACTTTTGCCTTTATAAATTTTCATTATATAAAGAAGAATTTTGTATCAATATTTTTAGTTTTTTTTTTTAAGTTTACTTATCTATATATTCTATATATTTACTTATCATATATTCTCGTATATCCTTATGTCCATTCGCATTTTCGTCTTATATCTATTTATTTCTTTCTATATAGACGTGTTATGAAAATAAAGTAACAAAAAAAAAAGAAAATAAAAACTAAAATTGAAGAAAATAAATATAATAATATATAAAATCGTATATATAACTATAATAATAAATAATTTTCTATAGATGGACATTTTTGTGTTATCTTTTTTTTAAAGAAATCATCAATAGAAAAGAAAAGACAACACATTTTAAAAAATACAAAAAATACACAACACAAAAAATATAACGTATATATATATCCTTAAAAGGATGTATCTATAAAAATGTATAAAAATATTTGGTGCGATTTGAAACTTCAGAAATTGTAGTGAAAACTTAAGGGGTTTTTTTACGAAATCATTGGCATTTTTATAATGAAATTATAAATGAAATGAAAATTAATGAAATTTACCGCAAATTGTAACTAAATTTACAAATATTTAAACTTTGTCATGAGTATATCAACAAAATAATAAGTAACACCCATTTAAATTTTTTTTTTTTAAATATATATATGTATAGTGAATCTTAACAAATTCGATTGTTCTTATACATTTTTTATGTTGATTGTCTATATATACAATATACATATCTATGGCGTATATGAATTGAATAGACGGATGAATAGATGTATAACTAAAAACGAAAAACCTTTTTGTAAGAAATTATATTTCTATATACACATTTATATAGAAATTTACACAATAGAAATTGTTATATAAAAATATATATATGAGAAATAGCAACGAAATGATATACAAAAAAAAAAAGTGAATCTCTCACACATATATTATTATTATGAATTTGTTGTATCTTGAGTATAACAACAAACTTTATATATATCTAAACTAAAACTTTTGTGTCAAATATATCTATATATAGTTGAATGAAAACATTTTAGAAAATATAATTCTATATATATTTTAACACACACATATTCGTATTATATGTTATACAATTTTATAAAATATATAATATACCTTTTAAAGTTTTCTTCCTTTCCTTCTTCTATATCATAGATTTATATATATAATAAATTCTTTGTATAAATTACTATATATATATTTTGTGTATAATTTTAAATATAAAAAAAAAAATTCTATATATACAGTACAATTATGTTATATATATAAAATAACAAATTTTGTATAAATAACAAAACTTTTAACTCAAATATATGTAGAGCCGATAAAACAAAATTGGATATATAAATGAATGGACATATGTTTGAAGGATTTTTCATATATATCCATATTGTAAATAAAAGGATATATGAGAAAATAGCGATTTGATTAATTAAAACTTGTATATATAAATAAATTAAAGATTCAATATGATTAATAAATTCTTATTATATTTTCATTAGTCTGTTTTCATTAAATATATATATATATATATATATATGATAAAACTTTTTAATATAAAGGGTGATTTTTTAGCTATTATCTTTTTGGCAACACTGGTTTAAACAGCTGACGAACGTTTCGTGTTTTGTTTCACTGTCAAACATCTTCAGTTTGGTCTATAATTTAACCATGAATCGTCTTACAAACGAACAACCCTTGCAAATTATTGAATTTTATTATCAAAATGCGTTCTCATTTTTGGCTCAATGGGTACGTAAATAAGCAGAATTGTCGATTTTGAAGTGAATATCAGCCAGTAGCATTGCAAGAGCTACCAATGCATCCAGAGACAAAGTCACAGTTTGGTGCGGTTTATGGGCTGGTGGCATCATTGGACCGTACTTCTTCAAAGATGATGCGAATCGTAACGTAACTGTGAATGGTGAACGCTACCGTGAGATGATATCCAACTTTTTTTTGCCCAAAATGCAAGAGCTTGACTTGCATGACATGTGGTTTCAACAAGACGGTGCCACACATGCCACACAGCACGCGCAACAATGGACTTATTGAGAGGCGAGTTCGGTGAACATTTTATTTTACGTTCGGGACCGGCCAATTGGCCGCCTAGATCGTGCGATTTAACGCCTTTAGACTATTTTTTGTGGGGCTATGTTAAAGCTCAAATCTATACGCAGACAAGCCCGCTTCAATTGACGCATTGGAAGACAACATTGAAGCATTTATTCGTGAGATACCGGCCGAAATGTTGGAAAGAGTATGCCAAAATTGTACTAAGCGGATGGACCATTTGGGGCGCAGTCAAGGTCAACATTTGCATGAAATAATCTTCAAACATTAAATTATATGGACCGTACTATCGATTCAAATAAAGATTTCATGCATTTTTCGGAAATTTATGTGTTTTTTTTTTTGAAAAACTTCCCTATATAGCTTTTAAAAAATCACCCTTTATATAAGTATATTTATATGATGACCCAACCCAAGTTATTATTACTTGTTAAATAAATATATTTTGTTTGTAAAATGAAATGAAATGAAAATATATAAACTAAAACAATATATGATTTTATATATTGCATTGTTGTCGCATATCCATATACAAAAAAAAAAACATAAATATCCATATATACATTTTAAGAGTTTCGTATATAGTCTAGAAAAATATAACATATATATAGAATGAAAAAAAGGACTATAAAAACATTCTATTGTTTAAAAACATTCTATCTATATATATACCATATATATATAAAAATTAATGTTTTTAAATGTATCATCTCACCTATACCTATATTATTATTATTATTATTTGTTGCCTCATAAAGTTCTATATAGATATAGATAGCCATTATAAAAAAGAAAATTCATATACCATATAAAAACTAAAATATTCCACAGAGAAATATCTGGGAAATAATTCAAAAAATAAAGAAAAAAATTCATCTATATATCAAATAAAGCATTATATGAATGCATATATGCATTTTATACTGATTCATTTTATTTATTTATTTATTTATTTATATACTTAATAATATTTTGTTTTTGTTTATTCTTTGTTTGTTTTGCAATTTAAAATTTCACAAAAAATAATGGTTTTTCTTATATTCAACCGTTTTTCTGACTCAAAAATAGATTTTATTACGGAACGAAGAGCTTGAATTAAGAATTTTCCAAGATTTTCATATAATTTTTAATGTAATTTATATGTAAAATCCTTGCGCTACCCCAAAATCTGATAGATTATACATTGAAAAATCTATCACATAACGAAAACTCCTTTAACAAGACATTGTTTATTAAAGATAATCTATAAAACGTATATACTTTTGATAGCCTTATATAGGGACAATTTTTATCATTATTTTAAATTCATATTTGACAGACCTGTGATCTGATCTGAAAATATATAAACTTCTGTCTAGCTGTTTGATCCTTGTTGGGTGAATATACCAAAAAAAATAATAATAAACATGTTTTTTTTTTATATTTCACATTCAATTCGATTCAATTCAATTCAAATATACATGTATAGTTGAAACTTTTATGTTTATACAAGAAAATAAAAGAAAATTTTTCTTTTGTTATCCAACATTCATTGTTATGTTTTATTTCTATATATTATAACAATTTTTCTCTATATACAATAACCTTTTTTTTTTTTTATAGTCTCAATAGATTTATTCATCATTTATAGTATATACGATTGCGAGGCCGTTTTATAATCGTTTAAACAAAAAAAAAACAATAAAATAAACGGTAGACATAGTTTAATTATATATATGTATATTTTATATATAAATTGAGTACACCTTCGAGGAAATTCGCTTTGTGTCAATCATCATCAGTTTTTTTATTTTATAAAACACTAAACAGAAATTTAGTTCTTATGTCCTTTCCTCGCATCTATTTATTTTTTTGTTTTCTATTACATATCCAGAATTTTATTCTTAACTTTAAAGTTGTTATATGATTTATTATAGTGTTAGTGTTTGTTTTGTACTTCAATTTTGTATTTGAATAAATGTTTTGAAATCTATATGCACATATAGAAAAAAGAAAATAATTCAGATTTCTTTTTGTTTTTTTTTTTGTTTTTGTATATAAAATTGCTAATTTTATTCAAAGATTTTCTTTATATATTAATGATAAGTCATTGCAGTATATATAATAAAATTGAATTTCTTTAAATTTTACAATCCAATTCAAGCAAAAATATTGTTGTTACTGCGTGTCAGAGAAATACATTGAAAGTTCTCAAATGAATGCGTTTTAGGATTATCAATTTGAGATATGCGGAATAGCGATTATCGATTTATTTTTATGTGAGGTATCTATCCGTGGAAATTATCTATTCATCACAAACAAAAATAAACTTAAACCACCTGCAAGGTCAGCCTTAAAATGAACTTTGATGAAGAATTTCTGTAAAGTTTTCAAAAGGAAGTTTTCTGTATATAATTTTCTAAAGGAAAACTTGTCTGTATGACATTCTAAAGCAAATTTTCTGTATGGTTTTCAAAAGGAAATTTTGTCTATATAATTTTCTAAAGGAAATTTTGTCTGTATAGTTTTCAAGAGGAAAATTTGTCCGTATAATTTTCTAAAGTAAATTTTCTGTATAACATTCTAAAGGAAAACTTGTCTGTATGACATTCTAAAGGAAATTTTCTGTATAATTTTCTGTATAATTTTCAAAGGATATTTTGTCCGTATAATTTTTGTAAAGGAAATTGTCTGGGAAACTTTCAAAGGGTAATTTTTTGTATAGTTTTCAAAACGAAAATTTTTCCGTATAATTTTCTGAAAGGAAATTTTCTGTATAGTATTCAAACGGAAATTTGGTCTGTATAATTTTATAAAGGAAATTTTGGCTGTGAAACTTTCTAAAGGAAATTTTGTCTGTATTATTTTCTAAACGGGAAATTTTCTGTATGATTTTCTAATTGAAATTTTCTGTATGATTTTCATAAGAAAATTCTGTATAATTATCTGTACAGTTTTTTCGAAAGAAAAAAGTCTATAATTGTCTGTATAACTATACAAGGAACTTTTCTGTATAATTGTTTTTTAATGTAATTTAATGTTTTTTTTTTTGTAATTCTTTATAAAGTTCTACAACTATCGATACACAAAAATGCGAGTTATTCCTCACCGCATTAATTGGATCATTATACAACATATGCGTTATAGTAACGCTATTGCAATTACATTTGTTGAATATATATTTAACACTTTTTTTCATTTTTGGGGTTGCATTATTTATTTTATATACAATAATTGTGTATATATTCAATTATTTTATATTCCATTTTTATTTATAAATTTAATTTATTTTATTTTTTTTTTCGCTCTTATATATGATTTATGCATTGAATAAATTTAAATATTTATTATAAAAATGTTTTTATATATTAATATTCTAGATTTTAATTTTATAAACAATTTATGGTATATATAGAATAAAAAAATGATATAATATGAAACATATATATGACTATATATAAAAAAAAAAATTGTATATTAAATATTCTTTTCATTAATCATTTATATATAGTAAGTTGATAATATTATATTATATTTTTATATTTATGTATGTATAAAACATATATAAATGAGTTTGTGTTGTAATAAAATGAATGAATGAATAAAATTAATTTAATTTCATTTAACATTTGATCTCTTCTGTGTTCTGTATATATTTTCGATCTATACTAAATCAGATAGTTCTTCTGCATATTAAAAAAAACAATAAAATATGTTTATGTGTAATTCAAAATATATATCTTAAAAAATCTTATATATTAATTCAAAACTTTTCTGTATATTTATCGCATGGTTATACTAAACCATTTTCCATTAAATTTCAACATTAAAACATTCAAACAAATAGAAATTGAAAATTCAGCTTCAGTTAGAAACTGGTGAAATATTTTATGGAAAAATGTAAAAATGTATACCAAGCATCACACTATCCAATATCCTATTTCCATTAACATTATTTAATACAAATTATGTTAAATTTTGAACGAATTAATTTTAAACTTTAATATATAACTCTAAATATAATATACAATATATCCTCCTCCTTAATCGTGTATAATTTTTAAATTCAAATGTGATAAAAGGTTTAATTTTTGTAATATAATAAATGTCTTTATCAGAAAAACATATATATAAAATATTATATATGTATATATGAATTTTGAAAAAGATATCCATATCACATTTTATATATATACTCGTTTTAAACTAGGTTTAAGTTTACAATAGTAATAATAATATATACATAATAAATGTATGAATATGTAAAGTAGAAATACAAACAATGCATACAATTTTATATAAAGGTATATAATACACAAAATTCTATATTTCTATAAATGTCGAGCATGAATGCAATTTTGTCATGATACTTTAATATGTCTATATATATATAATCTTTATATGCAATATATGAATATGCATATATAAAGGTTGATATTTTATTAAAGATATACAGTAGACTCACGATATAAGGAACCCTTGAATAAGGAAACCTCGAAATAGGGAACACTTCCAAAATTTATATTATAAAGCCTTTAAATAAGCAACACTAAATCAATCAAAACCTCAATATAAGGAACGATTGGTGTATTTTATTTACATGTATTGATATTCGAAATTATATAAATTACGTGTTTGAAAGTATATTTTAATGAAATTATTATATATCTCTAATAGCAATCACTCGACTCACATAGCTGTATTGTTTTATTTTATTGGCTGGGTATGTGAATTTTATACACATATTGCGGTTCGGTTTATTCGTTTTCGGTTCTAACCAAATAATACACTTGTTTTTCCATTGTTGTTCAAAATAATTGCTTAAATTAAATATATACCATATGATTTTAACCTCTTTACCGACGTTTGATAGATATATTTAGCTACAAAGCTATATATTAACCATTTTTACGGAACCCTTCATATAAGGAAACTTCGAAATAGGAATAATTGTTCCTTATATGGCGAGTCTACTGTATATATATATATATATATAGTTATATCATGTGTAGTAATATAAGCTCTTTTCACCAGAAGCGATTAGAATATACATATATAAATATAAATTTTGTAATGTGTACCTAAATTCAAAGCGTTTAAAATGAAAATTTCATTTTACTATATATAAATAGATAATTTACATATACTACAATATATATGCATCATGTAGAAAATATACAAAAAAAAAAAAGGTTAAATTCAATGAACTGAAATTGAATTTGGCAAAATATTATGATTTTAGGTATACATATACATAGATTTTTTTTTGTTAAATTGAATTACATTTTATTAAAAGAACTATTCAAAAAATATATAATATGAAGTTATATAATTGTATATTATATGATGAGGTCCTTTTATTGAAAAGCAAATAACATATATTTTTAAAGTTTCACAAAATTACATACATTTTTTTTATAATGTTTTTTATAATGTTATTCTTTTATAATGCTTTATTGGTGTATGAACTATAATTGAATTTTACTATAAAAATTACCTATATTTATATATATAACTTCATCGTCATTTTTATCCGGTAGCTCGGAATACGGAAAACAAAGACAAATTTTTACTTTCATGAAACACAATATAAAGAAAAAAGGACCAATTTATAAATGTTATCTCAATATATAGTATATAAATATGAAAAATAATTTTATTTAAAAAAAAAATTCTTGAATGGGGCGAAAATAATAAAGAAAAAAAAACAATGTCTTAAGAGAATATCTTAAAAATAAATTAAAAAAGAAAACACACAATAAAAAAAAAAGAAAAAAGGAAATGAAAATGAAAGTAAAAACAAAACCGTCACTATATATCACTTCATTATATTATATAATATAAGGACATCTCGTCGGTATCTTTTTGTTCTCTATATATATATATATATTATATAAGAATATATATACAAATTTTAATTTACTTAATTAAATATAATTCAAAGAAAATTAAAATATATATGCGGATATCTATATAAAATATATCTATAGTAAAGTCATTCACAAAAAAAAACAATTATATTCATTAAAAACAAAAACAAAAACACAAAGATCTCCTTTAAAGATAAATTTATATTCGTAGTCGGATAATAATATACTAATAAAGAGGGATGCTATTTTAAATTTTGTTATTATTCTTATTCCTATATACATACTTTTATTGAATAACATCGCGCTGATCTTCAAATATTCATCATTTAAAAAAAGGTATTATAAAATATATCTATTCGATAAAGGAAGGAAGGATATACCTTTAAGTATTTATATTTAACCTTTTTTTTTTTTTTTAATACACTTTTAAACTGACTATGGTGAATAAGTTAAATTGAAGATTAATCGATTGTTAATCGAATTATTATTCAATCAGATGTATCTTTTTTTAATTTAACATCTATATATCAAAAAAAAAATGTACTTTTTACATTATTACAGAAAAAATTTTTATAATGTGAAATAATTGCCCTTCCGTTTTATGTATCTAAAAAGGATATTTTGAATTACGAACAAACGATATGGGATTGCTATAAAGATATGTACATTTCCCACCTATATTTATATATCCCAAAATGCTTTAATAATACTGATATATAGATACCGCAATAAATATAATACCGCATGATGCGATAATACACACAGGTTTTTTTTGCTGTATAAACGAATTAAATATAATATATAGAATAATTTAAAGGATTCTTAATTTTTTTTTTATTTTCTTTTTTGCCGAAATTTTGTTGAAATGATTATATTTTTTTTTTATTTTTTACACAAAAATTCCTTTCATTTCTTCTGTGTTTTTTTGTATTTTTTTTTGTTTTGAATGAATTTCTTTAAATGTTTTATTTATTTTTTTTTGTATTTCATTGGATTTTCCATTTGTTTTTTTTTTTTCATTTGTTTCTTGTATTGTAATTTTGAAACAAAAGAAAAAAGGGTCGTTCGTTCTATAGAGAATTTTTTTTTTGAAATTTTATTCAATATTTTTGTTTCGAATCCAATATTATTTTCTTTTATTTATGTATATGGTTGGTTGACCTTCTTAAAATATTTATGTAAGTAGGTATATCTATCTATATTTTATTTTTATTATTAGTCCTTATGAGGATATAATGTGAATTATTAGTTTAGTTTTTGAATTTTCTATGTTATATTCTTTCATGTTTCATATTCCAACTACATTTGCCCACAGTTACGCATCATTCATTTAAAAATGTTTTGTTGTTTTCTATAATTGTGGTTTATCTCGTAGATTTCCAACAAAATTTAAACTTTTTGATATTCCCTTCAAATTGTATATGAAGAGTTGAATACTGATCAATTAAAACCCACGCCTTTTGTAATTGCCACCTTCTTATAACTGCTTACCTTTCTATATTTAGATATTATACTATAGCATATCGTTTTATTTTATCATCAAAGAAATATTTCTATATATATATTTTATAAATGATCATATATAGATATACCCTTTTTTCTTTTCTTGGGGTTTTCTTTTTATTCTTTCAGTATTATAATATACATCACATAGCTATTTTGTAATTATTATCTCAATTAAGTCGGCTACGGTACGTGTTACGTGCGATATATAAGAATTTTTCCATTATACACTATATATATATAATAAATAATTGTTGGAAAACATTTTTAAGATATTTTTTAAAATGTATATAAGAATTTTTGGTATGTTTTTTTTTTGGTATTTTAATTATTTATACATCTATATATCTATATGTGGTGTTAAATAATAATTTAGGTTATTTCGCTAAGAAATAATTTAGGTTATTTCATTTATGTTTTGTATATATAGTTTTCATTTTCTCATGTATTTTATAACCTGTGTTGGGTTTTATTGATATATATATACATTTTATTTATTAGTATATATATATCTCTAAAAACGATTAAATGAAGAAATTTATATGTATTTAATAATTATTGTTTTGTATAGATACACGAAAAAAACGTTCATGATTATTTATTAAAAAATTCGTTCTATATATATAATAAAATTTTCTTTATATAACATCTTTAATTTAAAGAAAGAATCTTTTGAATTTATATCTAAATATATGAATAATGTATATAAATAGAAGAATAATTATTAAATATCATAATGAATGTAATATACATGGGGTAATTATTATTAATTTCTATATCTGTTATAAGTTTTTTTTATATAGAACTTTTGTTTTAATGTTCTTTATTTATTCCGCATATACGCGGTTGGGTTTGTTTTTGTGAGATAGTGCGGTTATATATACGATTATATATAGATTTAAAAATATACCCCCCCCCTATATATAATATAAAAAAATATCATTTAAAAAAAAAAAAAACATAATGTTTTTTTTTTGGGGAAATAAATTAAATTTATTTGTAAGTTATTTTTATATACGCGTACACAGCATCACACAGGATGAGATGACGCCAAACAAATATCTTTTAATTCTTATTCTGTTATATCAAATGTATAAATAATCCATAAAAAAAATTTAGTGTAGAAGTATGGAAAGAAAAATATGGTATATATATATAATTTAATTGCAAGGATTTATGTAAAATTTGTGATTAAAATTAAAGCAATTATTTAATTCGAGCATATCATTTTTTTTTATATATACTTATTTTATTTGTTGATATAAACGAAAAAAAAAAAACTGTGCGTATTATTTGGAAAAAATTTAACTTAGAATTTTATTTATATAACAAGGATTATATTTTAATATTTTATATTATAATCTGAAAGATAAAGTTATATAAAAAGAAATTCGTACTATCAAATATAGTCATCCGTATATAATACGATTACGAATTTTTTGTAATGTTCCTCCAATAAATTTGAGGTATCCTGATTTTGTTTTTCATTACCTTATATTATTCACGGTTAATGTTTAATTTGGACAATTTAACATAATTATTCTGTATTGCGTGTAGTTTATCACATCAGGTAACATTTTTAAAGGATATTCTCATGACCATATATTTCCTTTCAATATATAGCATTTGCCAAGTCTTCAGACGCGACAAATTTATTATCCTATATAAATTCCCAACAATATATATATTTTTATGACACAACGATATATATATTCAATTATTAATTTATTTATTACATTATTTGTTTAGTTCGGCGTTTTTTTTTTTTTTTTTTTTTGGTATAATAAAATGTTTAAAAATATGTAATTGTGACTTTATTAAATTTAATGGGGGTGTTTTTTTTATAACTTGTTACATATAAAATATAGTTCAATAATCAATAATAATAATAATAATATGTAATAAAATGTAATATATAGAGATTTTGAAATTATATGCATGGTTTTTATTTTGTTAATTTACAGAAAAAATTATAGAAAATGTCACTTTAGATATAATATACATTCATTTTTACATTCGAATATTTTCATTGTTCATGGATATACATAAAATTGTTTTTTTTTTTTTGGCTCCAAAATTCTTATTTATTTTTTTTTTCCAAATTCAAACATTTTATTTATATTTATATATATATATATATTGAATATATGAAAATACGTATATAAATTTGGAATATTTCTCAAAAAAAAAATTTACGATATAATGTCAGTGTGTGACCAAATGTTATTCACACGCGCTTGCAATATCAAATCCTTGTAAAAAAAATGTAAATGCATAAAATAAAATAAAATATATATTTATAATTTAAAAAAAAAAGAAAAAAGCAGCTCATTTTTGGCAAATAGTCAAAAATAGAAAGAATTTGTTTGAATTTTCTATAAGTATCTATATATTGTGTTATATATACTTATATGGGTTTCCGTTTTAGTTTATTTATTATTATTATTATTATATTATTTTACTGAAATAGTCTAAAATAAATTTATATCTCTGTATATATGTATTTTTATTTTCATTTTTTATTTGCCAAAAAATTGCAAACGAATCGGAAAAAAAAATTAAAAAATATAATATTTAAATAGAACATATATATGATGATGGGGGACATATTCTATATATCTCTCTATATATAGTCTAAAAATATTCTGAATTCATAATTATACATATATGTAACGTAACCTATATTGTATTGTATTTTGTTTAAATTCAAACCAAAAAAAAAAAAAAAAAAACTACAAAATAAATAATAGCTAAGCAAAAAATAAATATATATACATAAATAAATAAAATAAATATATTGCGAAATTTTTGAAAAAATATATAAATTTTTCAATAACAAAAATATATTTATATATTTTTTGGTATATGCAGACAGGTAACGCGTGTTCAACATCATCCGATACATACCTTTATATATGGTATACAGGATATTTGTATATTATGTATAAAGGTATATGTAGAGATTCAATTTTGGGAATTGTAAAAAAAATATTTCATATACCATATACAATCTGTTAAAATTCATGGATATATTTGCATTGAATATATTTATATATATATATATATTTATAAATATAAAATGGTTTAATAGTTTTCATTGCATATCAAATTGAAATGAAATATTTGTGTTATATTATATGTATAGTATATGGGTATGGATATTGCTATGTTCATATTGGAACAATTGGAATAAACAATTTTTTGTTGACATTTTATCCGAAGCTTATATTTTAAATATATATTATAAAGAGTCAATTTTTTTTGTTGTGTTTTATATATACATAAAAAAAAATATTAATTCAACACTGCGATGTTTTTTTCATTTTTTAATTTAAATTTTTTTTTTTTCCATAAATTATGTATATAAAAATTGATTTATCTTTCCTTCTTTATAAATATATCAATATTTAGTTTTATATGTATATATATAGAATAACAAATAAATTATACAAATATATATACAATAAAAATTTAATCATTTCTCTGTTAAATAATTTTTATTATTCAATTTTATTATTTTTTTTAAATAATATAACATACAAACTTTTCTATATATATATATTTATTTGGTATTATCACAGAATTTTTATATTCATATTTAATTTTGATCTATAGAGCATTATAAGGATATATAATTTTCAATTTCAATTTCAATACCATACAATTATATATACTATAAATTTTAAAATGTATTTATAAAAGTTTAATCCAATTTTTGATATAGATTATCTATATCTATTGTTATTTATTATCTATATAAATGTTTTCTCTTGATGTTTTTATTTCGTTTGACAACCGACAACAATCGGTTTTATGGTCCGACAACAGCCTTCTGTTGTTGGTTTCTTAATTTGTTTGGTTTTAAAGTGTCGGTAATTATCCGCTCGACCGATCAGAAAATATGCAACTATGTGTGAAAATTCTGAAAATACTCGATAAACTCAAAAAATATTGTATGTCTTCATTTATCTTCATGTCTTCATCAAACCCACGACCCCAAAATTTTGATGAGAATTTTAAGTTGGCATTTTTAACAATTTCACCAAACAGTGTTTTCTTTATATATCCTTTTTTAATAAAAAAAAATTGAAATATGAAAAGAAAACAAAAAATATGTCCCCATATATATTTATATAATTTAATTTATAATTTTTTATTATTATATTATATTATATTGGTCGTTATATTGTTAATATATTATGGTATTAATTTTATCATTATTATAATATGAAAAACATGTATAAGAGATAACCACAAAAAAAATGTATAAAGTAAGATTCCTAATCATATAAATCCTTATTCTCAACAAGTGACTCTTGTATATATTATGTCAAAGGCATATATAACTTGAATATAGATGGACTATATGCAAAATATAAGAAAATATCTGTTTGTAACAAATAATACATTATGGTACTTATATCTATGAATATATATATATATATATATAAATACTTTGGATGAAGACCTTAAATATTCTTCAATTTTTGATAAATTCATGGTATCTACATTATTATTATTTATATAGTATATATCCTTATTTAAGATCTATCTTTATAACTGAAAATATTATGCATAAAAGTTATCTATACATATATACATTTATATACATATATAGATATGAATAAGAAGGATAAAACGAGTAAAATTATAAAATTCTTTATAAAACTTTATTATACATATCGAGTATAATATTTTTTTGATTATATTCGGTTGTATGATAATAAATAATACGTACACTTTTCTATTCATAATCTATTCGTTTTGGTTTAATATATATCTAAAGTTCAGGGCAATTTCTAGGTTTTACGGGCGCTAATTCGGGTAATTAATTCATTATTAAATTCAATTCAATTGTAAAAAGTACCGGATGATCTTAATTTTTTTATCTTCATAGTTAAGCAAAAAAAAAATCAAAAACCTATATTATTAATTGTATTTCAATCAAATAATTGAATGAAAAAAAAATCCTATATCTGAATGAATGTGTATATAGTAAATTTCCCATCGAATACATAAACCACAAAACTTAATTGTATAGTGAAAACGATTTAATTTTATTATTTTTTTTACTATCCATAAACCACACATTCCACAAAATTATAATATGTACACTATAGATAAATATTTTCATATATATTGAATGCGGGGTGTCTCAAGTGGAATGCTATTTTGGCAGCTCTCAATTTGTAGGTATTTAAAA
Organism: Dilophus febrilis; assembly: GCA_958336335.1. NCBI lineage: Eukaryota > Metazoa > Arthropoda > Insecta > Diptera > Bibionidae > Dilophus > Dilophus febrilis. Next base: position 9,946,566 of record OY284470.1, on the reverse strand, counting down.
AATTTTATATATATATTTATGTAATGTATATATATGCAAATAAAAAAGGGTGAAATAATTTTGCTATATATAAAAAATTGCCCATAAAAAAATGCCCCCATTTAAAATAGTATATATGCAATTTTAAAATTTATTATATATACTAAAAATTTATTTAAAAATTAAAGCCGCTGCTCCTCGCTTGTGTTTTATTTTTATCATTTTTTTTTTTATAAATTTCCAAATCAAAAAGAATTTTCATTTTGATTTACAATTAATAATTTTTTCAATTAATTGTTGTTTTATTGTTACGAAAAATGGATAATTTTTAATTAAATGAACTTATGAACTTTTTTGTTTTTGCTTGTTTTTAAGTTATATTTTTTTGTTATTGTTTTAACAATGTGCTGATGTTTTGGAATGACAAAAAAAAATAAAAATGTCCTTTTTGTTGTATATAAAAAAAATTGTATATGAATATATATTAGTAATTAAAACTTTTAAGAGTTTTTTTAATATCTAGATATAAATGAAATGTATTATAGAACATATAGATATAACCGATATATATAATAAAATTTTCTGTTTTAGTTTTTTATCTCTTTTTTGTATACCCAATAAATTATCTTAAAAAGTTTAAATATTATCTCTGAAAAAATGTTTATGAAATATTTCTTATAAATTTACAATTAAATGATTTTTCAAAAAAAAAAAAAAACAAAAGGGTCATAACTATATATGATGAATTATAATGATTTAATATATATATAGATATAAGAATAAGGTTTTTTTTCATATAGTCTTGCTTCGGCTATATCGATTTTTGGTATAGTATATGTTATACTATACCAAGAAGACAAATCTCAAAGTTTTTATCCTCATGAGATATTATGAAAGGATGAAATTTTATATTGTAAATTATTTATGTTTTTAATTTTATAATTATATAGTTGAATATATTTATTATATATACAATAAAATAAAAATATGAATTTTAATTTTAAAAAATTTTCTATTTATATATTTGAAATTGGTTCCATCACCAAATTTTAATAAATTTTCATGTCATTTATTAGAGAAAATGTTCGTCTATTTTTATATGATTAGATTATTTGCATATGATGATGAAATATGTGAAATTGCGAATGAATAAAAATGTACTTAAAGTAAAATTATTGTTTTTTTTTTTAAATGTTATATTCGATAACATTTTAAACGTATATTTACATTTGTATAAATGCCATTTCAGTTTTTTTGGTCCTTTAAGTAATATATTTATATTGTTGTAATATGGTAAATAGATATTCGCGCGCCACATTCTTTGGCGGCCACAAATATACCAATATAAATATATGAAATCTTAATATTTTTTTATTTTAAATATATAATAAAACTGAGTAAAACACTTAACGAAAATACTATATATCATCATACATAAGTATTTTCTTATTCATATATATTATTGTTATGGTAAAATGTAAAATTTTGTCTCATATTAACATTTATAAATCATATAAAGTCTATATATTGAATATATAAAGAAATATATATGTTTATTTAAAATAGTGTACTTTATATTTTATATTTTACTTATATTTTATATATATTTTCTCTATCTCGACATTCCCAGTTATAAAATATCTATGTAGATAGAGTTTTTCTATTTGGTTCCGCATATTTATTTAAGTATGTTTTTTGAAAGCATAAGAAAATTTATATATATTTTATTGTATATATATAAAAAACAACAATTACATATATTTATATATAATGATAAAAATATGAAATTAAGTCCATTATATATTATGTTTGCGATAAAACAAACTATATATAGAACGGTATGGTGCGATATACAAAAACATTTATATATCAGTTAATATGGTAAAAAGTTTTTCAAATAGTTACATGAATATTAATTTCTTTTCTATATATATATATATATAATAAAGCACATGTTTAATTTTCTGTCAATGTGAATTTGAAAACGATACAAAAATTAATAAATTACAAATATCTAAAATTTTATGAATAAGTTTTTTACGGTAAATTGTTGTATATATTATGACGGTGGTAGGGCGTTATAAAATGTGTATCATCCATTAAAACGATAGGATATCCCAAAAAAAGGTTCATGCGTCAAAATAAATTAATTATACTACAAAAAAAAAAAATGCCGGAAAATTCAATGATTCAATATTTGAATTTTTCAAATTAAAGTCATTGATTTTCTCCAATTTTCATTTTTTCTTTCCATCATTTGAAAATTCAATCAATTTCTAATATTTTATATAAGAAAATTTTGAAAACATTGATTCAAAAGTTATCTGCATCGATTTCCCAAAAAATGTATGGCAAAACTTATTGTCCCATTGGTTTTGTGTTTGTAATAATTCAGTTGTTTTTTGGCAAGTATACCGTTCAGAATACCCTATCATGTGGATGTTAAGACCAATTTACGTCCCTCCACTTCTTTCTGACAAAAATTTCGACGTCATTCGAATCCTATATGATATCCTGGAAACGTGACATATATATTTTCTGTCAATCGGTCAATTTAACAAAAATATTTTCCCAAATTAATCCTATACCGTAAATATATAAATAATACACGGAATTGAAATACTTTTCAAATACTTATCTCTATATATTTATCTTTTGATAACTTTTTCAATAAATGTGTAGATCCTTTTATTAATAAATAAAAAAAAAACCCTGAATGTATTTCTAAATAAAGAAAAATTAATCATAACTACTTTTTAATCTAAATTTTATGTATATATATATGTATATAAATATATATTTTTTGTATAAATTCATTTGAATTCAAAACATTAAATTTCTATACAATAATGAAAATTTTCATATGGATACAAATAAATACAGATATATATTATCTTTATATATTCAACAGGTATATTATACAATTTCCACAATTTTATATATAAATACACAGAACAATAATGTTTTAGAATTGTATTATGTATATATTTAATATAAAGGAAATCACGTTTTTCGTTTGATTGCATATATAACGTGTGTGTGTTTTATTTTGTATATACATAAATAAAAGGAAAAAAGGATTTCTATTATATATTCTTATTATTATATATTTTTGAAAATAAAACAAAACAAAAAAAAAATATGATAATTAAATAATTTATATTTTTAAAATTTATGTACAAATACATCAGGATCAGAATAATTTAAATTTGAACATTGAATGTATTCATTTTCATATTGAGATAATTTTTCCTTTTTATATTACAATTTTCCAACATTTTCCACTACCATTGAAAAATATGAAGAGTATCAGCCTAATATAATCTGTATATGAATGTGTAGTTTGCGAGCGTATATTGTAACATATACAATGATATTTTTGATAAACTACATCAACATTATATATAGCATATGGTTTGCACTGTTTTCGCATACAATAGAATTATAAATATATATATATAGGGACTATCTCGGGGAAATTATTTTCAGAGTAAAGTCTGTAAATCTATATATATAAATATATAGTATATAACAACTCAATTCAGTTATTCATCCATCCATATATATATATATAAAATAATTCAACTCATTTGAAAATCCAATTTTCCTTTTTCTATATGGAAAAATTTCTATAATATTTTCTCAATTGTGTATATATAGTCATTATAGTTCTATATATAGATATATAGACGTGTATTTGTTGTTTCTCAATATATTAAGTAAAAAGGATATATAATATCGCACGTAATTTTTGTTTTTGTTTTTTAACATTCTATCTATATATGTATATTGTATATATATTGTGTGTTTGAAGGAAACACCAAAATAATAATATGTTGTTGTTTTCCATTGCTGCGCTGTTGAATATACATATATATATATACGTATTATATATTCAACTATGGATAATTCTGATAAAATGATAAAAATTAGTTTTATTTTTCACCTTGTGGAATGATGTTTGTTTGAATGTTTTTGTTTTGTTTCGTTGTTGTTTTATTTTAATTTTTTGTTTTTTGTTATTGTTGTTTTTGTCACTAAATTACATTACGAACCTATATGTATTTTATTGTATATAAAGAAAATTGTTATATATACTTGAACTTATATGAATATAATAGTTATATATATCAATGAAATAATAAAAATCATTTTTTTTCTATATGCATGCGATGTAGATATTTTGAAAATAATAAGCGCGTGTTTTTTTTTTTTTTTTATTTATTAACATTCAATAACGTTGTTTTTTATTTTTAAAGACAAATATTCTTGAAATTTTCTATGAAAAAGAAAATATTTTATTAATTTAAAATATATACAATATATGGATTTCTTTTGCGATGATAAACTTTTAATGCGATTAAGATTAATTTTATAGTTATTTAAATGAATTTTTGTTTGTAATGTGCAATTGTGAAAAACTCAAACGATTTTATAGTTGATACTATCCGGACAATAAACGATGTGATGATTCTAGTTTTATGAAACTTTATAGTTATTTCTATATATGCTATATATATATTATTGAAGGATTGCTTTAAAAAAACCTAATATTTATTTGAATTGAACCAGAAACATTCCATTTGGTGAGTTGTACTATAAATGAATTTTTTTTTCTGTATATATATATTAAAGATTACTTTATTATTATACATTTTCATGCAGATATTCTGAGAATTTTTTTTTAACTTTACCGGTTTCGCATCGCGGTTTATAAATAATCAATAATTATATATTTTGTTTATTCTTATATATATGTATATATACATTTCCGCATAATCTAAATTCTTTTATTTTTAAGTATCACTGCTAAAACGGTATATTACAATTTCAATTTGTATATAGATAAATAAAATTATAATTATTTGCTGTTTTGGATTTATACATATCCAAAATTGTTTTATTTTTAAAAAACAAATTAGTATTTACGGTTTTATAACATATACAAAATTGAATTTTTAGGAAAGGATTAAAATATCTAATGATGGAAAAATTTAATATAATTTGTTATATAATAATAAAATTAATTTATCCTCTTTATGAAGCTTTGAACATACATACTACATATTAAGTTGTTTAGTGTATTTTTATACATCACATAGAATAACCACTCATTTAGATGTATGTTTATTATGTGGTTTTTTGAGGGTTTCTATGTATGTATGTATGTATAAAATGTCTATTACATGAACATCATAGGCGTTTGGTATTTTGTATAATAAATGTAACACATATGAAGTGGACATATTACAATATATTTATATATGGATATAGTAACCAGACAGAATTATATCACTTAATATTTGGGGTTGTAAATACTTTAAGATGTTAAAAATGTTTGGAAGGATTGGTAGGAATATTGCGTTTAGAAATAATAAAACATTTTATACTCTGCCCGTATAAATATATAATCATGATATAATTAAATTTAATATTTTACAACTTTATTATTCACATATATCTTTATTATATCAAAGTTGCTATATAATAGCTTTTAGTTCATTTTGGATTTCAAACAAAATTTAATACAAAATTTAATGTATTAATATTCAAATTAAATTTTATCACCATTGAAATATAAGAGATATTATTTATAATTTATCTTTATAACATTACATTTTATTTCCTAAAAACAAAAAAAATATCCTTTTTTTAAAAGCAAAAAAGTAATAATTTTATATATTTGCGTTGATGATATTTTAAATGATTATATGTTAATTTTCTTTTGCAAAAAACGATGATTATTAATTATGTGATTAAATGAAAATGTTTCTTTTAATGATATATATCTAAATTGAAAAATATATAAAGCTTTTTATATATTTGGCGGTGCTTTTTGTACATTAACATATTTAATAAATAACATATATACATAATTCAAATGTAAATGACAAATGTATAATAATATGAATTTACATTAAAAATTATACTTTGTCTACGAAATTTTTCCTATTTAAATAATTATATATTTTATATCTGTTGTTGTTTTCGTACGTATATATATACAATGTAAAATATATATGGTATAAGAATATGATGATGTATATATAATTTAAAATATATATGACATAATTTATCTATTATATATTTATCGCATATGGTAACAATATTTTTATAAAAATTTGTTTTCTTTTTAACTTTATGTTTCTTGTTTGTTTTATATATAAATAAAATATATATATTTTGTATTTTATATTATGTATATACAGGTGGAAATATTCAATTTTGCTTTTATACCCTTTTCGGTTGTGTGTGGGTGCGGGTTTGTTCGTTAAAAAAATCGAATAAAATTTTAAAAGACGAAGAAAAAACTCTTCATTTGAAGTCATTATATTTATATTACATCAATTAATTTTAATATCATAATCATTTCATTATAAATTCTTGCAATTATACGTATACATCTTTTGATTTCTTGAATAAGTAAGTTTTCTTTCTGAATTTTAATATCATATATAACGTATTGTAAAACTATGTGTATCCATTCACACAGGCAGGCAGATGTGTTGAAATCGTATATAAATAACATACAGAAATGAAAATGGAAAATGGAAATATATCATATATGACATAAAATACATAACAAATAAAATATTTAAAAAATAAATATATACATTTCTTTCACTATATATATAAATGTTGTGTGTTGTGTGTTCTGTGAGTCAAAGAAAAAATGAAATATTTGCATATTAGAAAATAAGATAAATATATATTTTTATTTTTTTTATAATGTATATATATTCTTAATGTGGTACTTTGTGTATCATATATTGGTATCTTTATTTATATATACATATATAGATAGACATATAAAATAGTGTACAAAGTGAAAAGATTATCTTCAAATGTTTTTTTTTTTTTATTTCAACTTATATTTACTGAACGTTTATCTATTTATTCTTATATACATGCATATTTTGCTGGAATAATCGTTTAAAGACTAAAGAAAATATTTATAGTATCGCATATGTATATTTAGTTATTTTGTTTTATAGTAAATTGTATATACGCTTTGAGGCATACGACCTAAAATTGAAAATTGGACTTCTTTTAACATTTGGATCACTTCATGATTTTTTGAACAGTAGAAATGACATTTGATTTTCCAATTTAACAGAATATGTACTTTTCTTAATTGCATTTTTTGTATGTTTTATTTTGTATCGAGGTTCATGATATGCCTTATATGACTCTAATCGATTTACTTAAGAGGCATTTTCAAAACCAACTTTGTGTTTATTTGTGTTCCCGCGATAAGGAACATCTAACAAATCTGTTTCTTTACATATTCGAATTTAGACATGCCATGATATTGAATATAGCTTAAACGGTGATACTGCTGTAAAACTTAACCCCTTAATCAATGTTTTACATCATCCAAAAAAGTTCTTTAACATTTTCGATCAAACAAAACAAAAAATGTAAAACAAGTGATATACGGAAATCTATATATATTCAGATTGATGATAGATTAAATATCGGAAATGCACGATAGAACAATTTTGTATATTGAAATTAATACATCTATGATTATTTATGATTTTGACACTATATGTCATTATTTTTTATATTTGTACCTTTTTCCATCTTTATTTTATATATAACAATAAGCGTATAAATTTATTTCTATATAAATAAAATAAACCTTATATATCGGAAACAATACATTTTAATATACAATATAATATATATATAAGCTTTAGGGTATATTGTCATTATAAATAGAAATGTATAGAAATTTTGATTGAAATGTTGTTTATTTCATTTGTAATGTTTATCTCTATATATACAACAATGGTTATATCGTTCGTAGAGATCTTTCAATACATATATATGAATTATTGTTTCAAATGCTAAATTGTAAAAAGATAATTATCTTTAATTATTGGTGTTTTTGAAGTTATTTCAATTGTTGTTTATTGTAACATAATATAATAAAAGTTTTTTTTTTTTTTGAAATACGATCTCAATAATGTTATAAGGACATATAGAAAAGAAACATTTATCTTATCTTATACCATATATATATATGGGTTTAATTTGTTTAATTGTTCTTATATATGATATTATATAAAACGCCAAAAACTCAACGTTTAAATTTCATATATCTATCTTATTAATTTCATTTGATACATTCATCATTATCAAATTTTGATTGTTATGGATGAAATTTTTCATATATTAGCAATTATATTTATTTTTTTTTAGAGTTTAAAGAATTTATATATATTAAGATATATAAATGTTATTTAAAAGTAATTTCTTTTTATATATACATATATACATTTTCTTTTCTTCAAACAATTCTTATGAAAGTATAATAAAAAAAACCATTTATTTTTCCATTTTATATATGAATATGTTTTATAAAAATATCTATAAACTGTGTTTTTTCCCCCGTATATGAGGGTGTATATTTTTGCCATTGTAGGGAATAAATTTTGTTTTTTGCAGCAAAAAAGAGAAATGGAAAAGGTGAAAATAAAACAGAAAAATAATGAACTGTGTACAAAAAAAAAAAAATTAAAGGTAAAATATCTGTGTGCATATAAAAAAGAAAGTGTTACAAATAAACATATACGTATAGATATATATATATATATAGAAATATGTATTTTAAATGAGAATAAATGATGTTCAAAGTAAATATACACAATTCATTTTTACCGGAAAGCTTTTAAATATAATTGATCATATAAAATATAAATTTTTTTTTTTTAAATAATAATTTATATATATATATATATTTTAACGTACTGACTGTGAGAGTATATTTTATTATATTTTATATATATATTTATATAAATGTGAAAATATTAATCATTATACAAACAAAATATAACAAAAATTACATCATATATTGCACACATATATATTTTATAGTTAATTGTGACATTCTAATTACTTATTACATTTATATTTGAAAATCTAATATTTTATCTTCATATTTGCGCCATTAAAATAAAAATACGTATGTAGATAGCTGTATAATAAATGCATTGTATAAAAATTATCTTTATATACATATATGATAAAGTTTAAAAATAAATGTATGATAAAAGTAATAAAGCATTTAATTTGTATATGTATGTATATAAAATATAAATGGGTAATTATACTTATAGATCATCTATCTAAATAATATTATATTTTCAAAATGTATATTTTTGACAAATGAAAATATTCTTTATAAAAAAAGTTATATATAAAAATAATATATATAATAATTGATGCTGCAAACGAATTAATTATTATCGGAATTGCATTTGGGATTCAAATTAATATCACTATGGAAATTAATTGTATTTGAATCGCATCGGATAAAGTATTAAATTATATATCTATCTGTATATGTATGTGAAGAGGTTGAGATTCACACGAAGATGGGTTTTATCCGCAGCAGTCGATATAAATTCCAATACATTTTATGTGGGTTTTTATAATATTTCACTCTGATGTGTAATTGATAAAAATGCCAAACTAAAATTCCTAAAAAATGTTGGGGTTGTGGATTCGAATCGTACAAAGGCATACCATAAAATATATTTCGTGTTTTTCGGCTAATCTCAAATCTAAATTTTCATATTTTCTATTACAGTACAGTTGGTCGTACGCTGATAATTACACCGAAAAACAACAAATTAATTAAGAAACCAACAATAACAGAACTTTGTTGTTGAATGCTCTAAAACCAATCGTCAGTTTTATGCGAAAATTAGAGATTCGTAATATTTCATATACCCGCATTATTTTGTATATTTATTTGGTATTTTTTTCCATTTCGCAGAACAATGCAAATATATAATTTACAAAATTCCCTAAACATATTATATAGATTCTGTGTGTTGAATAGAAAATATAGATTTTTTTTTTGGTGTTGTTTGCTAAATGATCATTTTTGTTTCATATTTCAATGCATATGTATGATATGGTGTATATTAATGTAATGTGAATATACACAAAAAAAAAAAAAAATAACATGATACATTATAAGAACATTGTATATAATATATGAAAATGTATATATAAATAGATGAATATTATATATAAATAAAGCGAAATCAATATTTATATATTATTTATGTATACATCATTTTATACCATTTTGTACGCTTATTGGTTTTTCCAATATATATATAAATACATACATGTATAGTAATACAATAATGTCTCCAAGGGTTTTACACTTGGTTTACACAATTTTGGAATATTCTATATCCATATATATTTCATGTATATGTGCATGGATATACAAATGAATATGTAGAAAGCTCAATATAAGTATGAAGTTATATAATATTTATATATATATGAAATGTTTAACTAAAATTGTTTACATGTTTTTCAAAAAGTATATATTATAAATTCTTCCATCACACATTCATATATATATATATATTATAGACTATATAAATATATTTTTTATATAATAAGTATATATATGACCTTTCAATCAACCCCATTGAAATAAATTAATTGTATACAGAACAAAATTTAATATTATATAGATTAATTTATTGGCAGTTTTGATTCTTATTATAAAATTTCCTCATTAAAAAAAATTTATTATAAATATTTAACCGCATCTATGGAAATGTAATATTCCTAAAAGATTATAAATTAGAAATTTTAGTGATTAAAGGATTTTTCTACAATTCTTCGTGTAACTTATCTTTGCGAAATAAAACATCGGTAATAAGAACATTTAAATTCAAGATGTATTTGAAAAAATTTTGTATATGGAGAATAGTAATTTTTGTACTTGTTATAGTTTATAAAATCTTCACAAAATTGATATTTAAGCGATAAATATTTCCAATTTTTTTGTTTGCCTTGAATATGATTAATTCAATTTTTTATTCTTCTTCTTTTAAACATTTAAAATTTAAACGCTCATATACAGGAAATAATCTGCTGAATGTATTAATTATTTATTTAATGTAGTACATGAAAATGGGATAAATTAATTTAAAACTTTTCTTTTTGTATATATACCATATTGAAAATGTATATAGAACAAAATATAAGAAATAATTTTTATTTTTTTGATGTTAAAACTAAAATAAAATTACCAAAAAGTTAACTATATACGAAAAAAGTTATAAAGTAAATATTGTGTATGTAGATAATCCAAACCGTATAGTTATATAAAAATGGAAGATTATTTAATTACTCTATAGATATACTATATAAATCAACAAAATAAATAAAGTAAAAAACAAAACAGAATATTTCAAATAAAAATAAAATAAATCAACAAAAATCACAGAAAATGATGATTGCAATTTTGCGATATCAAAATCTGATGTTGTATATCTTATTATTATTATATGATATATATATACCAATGAGCTATACATAAATATCTATCTATCTATATACATATATATAGATAGAGATCGACAAACACACAATTTTTGTTGTTAAAAAAAAGAAGAAAAAATATATATATAATAAAAATACCGCACCCGAAGGAATTATACCAGCAATAATGTACAATTCTTTTAATATCGTTGTAAGTTTTTTTTTTTCATCATCATCTTATATATTAGATAGAAATATTTTATATACATAAGTTTATTTTGTATATAAACAAAACAAAATCTAATTGTATATTATACTATAAAATATATATCGTATATATTATAACAACAAAAATAATAAAATAAAATCAACAAACATAACCAAGAAAACAGAAAAACTAAATAAATAGTATCCCTTTTTTAAACCGATCCTTGTATATTTATTTTATATATATACGTATATACATTTATATGATGTGATATATCTCTATATTTATCTACAAATATACATTCATTCTATGTCTATATATATGTATGTACATAATATGATGGTATAATAAAGTTAAGGAAACAACTTTTCTTTTTTTTTTTATACATTAACCATATATAAATATATTTTATACTGGATGTTTCAGATATAAAGATTACAATTTTTAAAAATCTGATATGGTGAAAAATTAGAATCTTTATATTGGACGCAAAATTGAGAACATTTTTTAAGATTATTACAATAATGGTTTTTGCGGTTTCTTAGACCGATCCAAATTTAATCTATTTTGAATTGAATTCTATCTAAAAGGAAAATCTTCATTTGTTCAAATGACAGAAAAACCATTTTGCGATCTCTTTTGCTATGAGTTCAAATCTGCGATAATCATATAATATTTTTAATAATCATTTGATTTATATATTGAAAATTGTTATTAATATCCGAATATTTCAAAAAAAAAAAAAAAAAAACATTTCATATAATAAATTCATATTCATTTATAAACAAATAAACAACAATATTTCATTCAAATAATTCTATTTATAACAAAAATATATATAGTGAAAGTAAACATTAAAAGTTTTTTTTAACATTATTCAATATTTCATTTATATATCTATATATAAAATAGAAAATCATATATAGTTTTATAAATGTTCTTCAGATATTCTTTTATAAATTGAATATCCTTATAATTTAGTTTGAGGTATTTACTTTATATACATAATATAAATACATATAATTATTGTTTACATTTATCCATATATATATATATAGTTTTTCCGCATTCAAAACTCCTTTCAACTATATATATTTATACCAATGATGCGGTTGCAAAACTTCAGTCTTCATTAGAGCAAAAAAGGTAGAGATGACGTTTGCAAATTTTACCTTGTTAAATCTATACATTAATTTTACTTTAATTTATATCTATATTAAGATATAAAAATAATAAACAACATAAACATTTCTTCATTTATGTATGAGTATCCGTTTTTATATTATTATTATTATTATTATTATTATCTATGTGTATATAACAAAAAAAATTACAACATATTTAATAAAAGGTATATTAAACCATATATCTTATTAATTTTATTCGCATTTCTAAATATGTATATATGGATAAATTACACATAACATTTTTTTATATAAAATAAGACATACAAAATATCTTTTATATAAAAACAATGAAAACCAAAAATATATTCATTCGGTTTGTGGGTTATTTTGATAAAACTATAAAATATATAGAAAACAGAAAAAACAACAAAAAAATAAAAACATCAACAAAAATAATGTTTCTTTATTATGCATATAGAAATAACTTTTCTTTTTTGGATCTGCATAAATAAAATTCTTATTATCATCGTATATTATTGCATATATGATATGATAATGTGGTTTCTTATTTTTTGGTTTTGTTGTAAATAAAATGAACAACATTTTTGGACATCATTAAAGATATATACATATATAAGAAATCATTTATCATATCATTATATTAAAAATATCAACATGACATGACCATATAATATTATTATTACTATATATGTAATATCTTTTTGTTGTATAACTATACATAAATAGGATAAAATATCCTATTATTTATATAAAAACATGAATATACATTAATTTTATCTAAACATTTTTTTACACACATATAAAAAAGAAAATATTTTGTGTAGGTTTTCTTATATATATATATATTAAAATTCTATATATAGTTTAGGTTAGTAAAATTATTTTTACATTATTAAGTATATATGAATATATAGATAAGCAAAGTTCATTTAAAATCTTTATATTTTTTTTTTTTTTTGTAAATTATTTATATAATAAAAATATTTTGTTCATTGTTATATTATTATTATTATAATATTACATATTTTAGTTAGATGTTTTTGTCATGTTTGTCAAAATATACGCAATATATATTATAAAATTAAAAGAGTCATTGACAATTTCTTTTTTACCTGTAATTATTATATAATATTATTTACCACTTTTATGTATTTTAATTAACAAACTCGGTTTTTTTATTATAAATTGATGGTTGTGGAAATGAATTTATGGAATAAATAAAGAATATTCATATACAAACGATTCATTGAAATCAGTTTTCAATTAATTTTCTATACCCGATTTTTTATATTAAATCATTTTTGTTAAAGAGAAACTTTTTTTTCAGTATACATCTTCGTCATATAAGTATGGTTATTTTGAAAACTTTTGTTTGTATGCCTATATATATAGGATATTGTATTTAATGGTTAAGAGTATATAATAAATATAAAAAAAATCTATACCACAGGATTGTTTGGGAAATTTTGAAAATTTTGGGGATTTTTAAAAGTATATAATAGCAGATTTTCCACAAAAAGTAAATGTTCAAATCTGTTATCATAGTAATGTTTTGGGAAAACCGATTTTAGACAAAGTTCGACTACCTCTCCGATATGAGTGAACCGCAATAAAAAGGAATTGTTTTCTATCGGTATGATTTTACAAAAATAATATTAAATTTTCATTTATATGATAATCATGAAAGAAAAAGTAGATTTTTCACCACCAAAATATTTCAATATATAACCCAGAGTCAATGATACAACGTATATAATTTAATGAATTAAAATATTCTTATATATACAAATAGGTATATTCAATTTAAAATTACATCATGAAAAATTTTGTTATATATATATGATATATAATTATAAAATTATATAACAATCTGAACCGTTTTTTTTTTATTTTGTACCTTTCGTTTATTTGACTTTAAAAACTAATTAATTTTATAAACTTCTTTGTTTTATATTTAAACATTTCTTTTTTTACTTTTTTACATTTTCACGTATATATTCCTATATATATATATATATAGGTAATTTAAATTGTTCATTTTAATTTGTGTGAAATTCTAAAAATGTATATTATATTTTATGAAGTCTATAGAAATTTTTTTTTGAATTCAAAAATCATGAAAAAATGTTTTTTTTATTGTCATTCATTTATATACTGCATTACATTAAATAAAATATTTCCCTTTTATATTTAGTTAATTATAATGATTCGTTATTGTTTCCATCAATAATTTCTACCATTGAACTTTTATTTTATTATTGTAGAAATTATACACGCAGTATATAGAAACTTACATATATTACATATAAAAGGAAATAATTTTCAAAAGATTTAAACGAAATAAAACGAAATTTTTTATATAATAATCCTTTTAAGATATACAAAGTCTTAAATTTTAAAATAAGCTCATTCAAAAATTAATTAATTAATTATTTATTATAACTATATACATATGCGAAATTGTTACCTTCACAAATCCATAATCGTTTATTTTTATATTATTATTATTATTATATTATCTAACATATAAATAAATAATTAATAATTTAATCTTTATAAATTTATTTCTTATCATATTTACAGATGATGTTTTCATATATATACATATGTACATAACATTAACGCAACAACAAACAGTAAATTAAAAACAAATCATATTTAAGATTATGTTATGTATATATTTACATAAAAAAATCGCAGCGCAAAAAAGGGTAAGTTAATCATTCATATATAATACAATTAATTAACATTATTTTTTGTGTATGTTTTTTTTTGCGTTGATAAAATATAGAATATTATCTTTTACACACATCATATTTAATATATATAAGTTTAAACATTTACCTGCTCGTATTTTGGCTTTGTTAAAATGTATCTTTTTAATAATAACAAAAAAAAAAGAAAAAAATACGAGTTGGAAAAGTCATATGCCGTCATTGTTTGAGAACTGAACAAAAGAACAGAACTTTAAAAAAAAAGTCGGTTCCTTCATTTTTTTTTGTTTTTTTTTTTTTGGTGTTGAAAAATGTTCGGTGAAAAACTGAAGTGAAACAATTGTATATTTTTTTGTTCGGTTTTTATTTTATATCATGAAATTCAAAATAACACATACACGTATAAAATATATGAACGATGAAAAAATTATTCTAAAAATATATACATAAAAAGGAAAAAAAAGAATAACAAACAAAACAAAAATTGGGTTCTTTGATTCGCACCGTCGATTTTAACGGAGTAGAAAAATGAGTCTGAACTGAAATAACCGAACACACATTTTATCAAACAATCATCTACTCTCTTTTGGTTCTGTTTTTTATAAAGTTCTGAACAGCCAAACAAGTGATTTTTTTAAAGTTCTGATTTTTTTTCTGTTCGGTTGTTACTCGGTTTTAGTCAAACAATGATGGCATTACTTTATTTAAATTAAAATCTATTATATAGGAAAACTCTTTTACACATCATAAAATGTTTTTATACATGTTTTATTATAAATAATTTGCATTTATGTTGTATATATATATAATAATTATCCACATAGAAATGACATATATATATATTATATCAGGAAATAAACTTTTAACAAAGATTATACACATACACACACAAACACACACTTCATATTCAGACATCATATTCACCGCAAAGTTTTATGTGTTTTTTGATGGTATACACAAACATTATTATTATGTGATATAAAAAATCATACTTTTTATAATCATATTTATAAGATGATGAAAATCGTAATTATGAATGAATATTATTTTTTACGTTTATATGTTTTATATAATGAAATGCGTTTATAGTGTCGGATTTAAAAAGTTGAATTTATTTAAAGATGTTATGATAATAAAATTGATGGTTGGATTATTGTAAATTTTTAAAGAATAATCAAGGTGTGTAGGTGAAAAAATACTTCTATATTAATCTAAACTTTATAGAACACGATTTTATAGAAGTAATCTGCGAGCATTTATGGGCAAACTGAGTCTAAGGACCTCGTCGTGTGTTTGCATTCTATTCATATATATATGAAACTGAATATTATGACTTTTCAACATATAGAAAAAACTTCCTCAACTTCCTTTAACAACAAACAAATCTTTTCATGTTTAAATTGAAATTATTTCTTGAAAAATTAAATGACCAACAAATAAAAAACTATGTAACAAAATTTGAATATCTAGATAAGATTTCTTATAATTTTAAACTTACAATATTTTCGTTAAACTTTATTTTTATTTTTTTTTTTAAAACATTAAAACTATTTATAAAGCACATAGAGTATATATAAGAATTATATATAATTTTTTATAGTTTTGTTTTCTGCATATATATATGGATACAAACTATATACAGGATTAACTAAATAATATATCATATATTTATTTTGTATTGACAAAGATAAAAAATTGTTTCACTATATGCATAAAAAAAAAAAGAAGTTCTATAATACAGAAAAAAAATTCTCTATATAGTCGTTTAATACATATATAAAAAGTATGTAATATAATACATATAACATAAAGTTGAATTTATATAAAGTTTAATAAGTACCATCCATTCATCCATCCGCATATACATAACAGATAGTAATAATAATAATAATAATAATTTTTATGACATGAAAAAGTTACCTTATATATATACATATAATATAATATAAAAAATAAGCTTTTATAATTTCTTTATGAATACATAATAAGATAATAAATGTATTATGTATCAAATATATAAGTGTATCTAACGTGTGTATATAGTAGACGACGGTGCAAAATAAGCGGTGTGGTATTGTAAATGAATAACATCACATTATACATTTTCCATTTTCTATTTTTTTTTCACTTCGTTCATGAACATGCCTAGAGATGAATAAAATTAATTATCGCATAATTGTATATGAATGTATATAATAATATAACATATATAGTTGATGTGAAATGATGACATATTTCTTTTTTTTATTTATACCTGTATTTTGTTCATAATTTTTCTTTAAAATGCAAATATAACAAAGGTAAATTTATACTTTTAATTACCACTAAATTAATGTCATATTGAGAAATCATATACAATATAATGTTTTGTGTTGAATATATTCATTTTTTTTCTCTTATATTTGCCATATATAGGCAATTAAAAGTATGTATAAGTTTAAATTTAAAGATAAAATAAAGATAATTTTATATAATTTTCTTATGATAATATTTAGAAATATATTTTTAAACATGTTTTTATAATTTAAATCGATTATTTATCAATGGTATTTTTGTTTTATGAATTCGTGCTGTCAGAAATTATAAATTGTATAAGAGAATCATATCTTTTTATTAAAAATGTTTCACCTTCAACAAAATAATTTATTTAAATTTTCCTTGATATATTCGAAAAAGTTATATGCGGTTGTAATTTAGTTTGTTTTTTAATGTAAAATTGTATTAATATATACCATACTATAATAATAATTGTCTATATACCTATAAATATACATTTCTCTATTTTATTATTCATTGCAAAAATGTAAATTACTACATGAATTCACATGTTCAATATCCATAAATTGTTATATATACTCTATATATATGTTATTATATGAATTACGTACCTTACATATATATATATATATTTATATTCATTTCAATGTGAATCGTTTATTAGTTAATATTCGTCATTATTTGTGTTCTATATATATATATATATATAGTTATATACATGCATATAGAAAATTAAGCTCTTATAAATAACATCATTTTATTATACATCCATCCATATTGGACTGGTATTTTCAATATACATAAAATTTATATACATACCAATATACGAAATGTGAATGAATATAAATGGAAAAGTTGATCTAGTTTATTATGGCATATAAGAATTCTATACATCGCACATAAAATAAATATATATGGAAGTTTTCACTTCTAATCTTTGTATAGAAATAATGTATGTATATTACTATATATATACTAAACATAGAATAGTGTAGTAAAACATTTGTATAATATACTCCCAAAATGGATATCAAATTAGGCCAGGTGCTGAATCTTATTATACTTTATATATATACATATATATATATATTCATTTTATAAAACATATAAAACATTTTCTCATTCGCATATATTACACAAATTTTATATACCTGCAACCGCCGTGAATTTTCTATTTTTACTCTGTATATCAGATACACATATATGCAATGGCATAAATATTTTTGCCATATATAATAGATACGATATATGTATATATATTTGGCAGATATACATATACAGTATAATAATATATGCGAATGTTCTAAATATACATAAATGTTATGTGTATTTATGTTTTATTATATGGCTTTTTATATTAAAGTAATAAAAAGTATCTTAAGAATCCACATTTATATATATATATATATAGTGCTTATACAAATCAAATCAAAGTATATAAATATTACATGCAATGAAAATTCATATATAAAGTGTAAGAATATATTAATATTATTATTTTTTGTATACTACATGTTCGCAGACATGTTCAAGTATTTATTTATATAATAAATAAATAGTGCATTTTATATATATAAATAAATAAATCGTTTTGATTTGCGTTATTTAAACAAGTTTTACAATATCCTCGATATGAACATTTGAATTTATTAAAATATATTATATTCATATATGAATAAAAATAATAAATTTCAGTTGTTTATTTTTTTTTTTAGAATAATTCTATTATAAATCTAAATTAAAAAAAAATTCAATTTACAGTCAGCAGATTGAAGGAGATAATTTTTGAAAAGTTATGAACAAAATAGAAAACATTTATACAAATAAATAATTCTATTCCAAATGAAAAAAAAAACAAATAAATGAATATAAGCAAATACAAATTAAACACAATATAATAATACTTGAGACATGAGATTATTTTTTATATACATTTTTTGAAAATTTCTAATATAATCTAAGAAAAAAAATTAATGTACATTTAATACATTAAAACAATTTAATAATTAACAAAAAATGTAATCCTATATATACTAAAATTTTTAATATAAATGAATTCTCATAAAATTTAAGGTTTATATAACAATATATTATTGAAACGAATTTAATTTTATATATATTATGTTATACACCATAAAAAAAAATTGTATATGCAATATACAAAAAATTCCACTTAAAACTTTTCATTTATATATGTATAATAAGGATTTACGAGGTGTTCTATTTCCGCACAAGCCTATATCAAGCCCGTGATGATGATTTCGCATAGAAAAATTGCCTAATGATGAACCATAAAAACCATGAAAACAACGGATTTTTTCCAAGAAATTAATCAAATCCAAAGTGATGCAAGAACTGTTTCAGTAGCGATATCTGAAAATTAAATCCGTAAATAAACCATTGAAAAATTTTCATTGTTTTAGAATCCAATATAGAATCAACAAACATCTGTTTTCAAAACTGATTTCCCTTTATTTTACTAACAATCCTGTGGATCACTCTGTAAAATTCATTTAATAAATAGAAAAAAAATAATATGATAAAATAAAAAAAAACAAAAGAAGAACATTCAAAAAGATTATTTTTCATTTTATTTTAAAATTATATTTTTATTTTTGTTCTAGGCACAATTACATATTTATATATAAATTTTTGTTTTCTCATTTATACATTCGTTTATATATTTAAAATTGTAATATACAAAAATTATATTTTATAACTCTATTCTATATATGATGTTCATTAAGCTAATATAATTTTATTTTTGTTTACTTTCATAGTATACATATATAAACAAATAACAAACAATATATAAATGCGTTTATGTGTACAGAATCTTTAATACATAATTCCATTTAAGTCGTTTTTTTCCTTCATATATAA
The DNA here is from genome assembly GCA_958336335.1 of Dilophus febrilis. Lineage (NCBI taxonomy): Eukaryota > Metazoa > Arthropoda > Insecta > Diptera > Bibionidae > Dilophus > Dilophus febrilis. The sequence goes on along the minus strand of OY284470.1, from coordinate 9,926,053 downwards.
GTACGATATAATATAAGAAAATGAAAAAAAATATAATGAAAGCAAAAAATTAATAATAAAAATTTCCATTTAAGAAAATCTTTCTATATATTTTTTCTACTTCTAAGAATTTATAACAAAAAAAAAAAAAAAAGAAAACGCATATGAATATAAGAAAAAACCGCAACATTCATATATGAAATGAACATTTATTTATATATATCATATATGAATTAATGTATATTTGAGTTGAAGTGAAAATATATAGCAAGCATGCATATATAAACTTATATAGACTTTTGTATAAGTTGAACTGTGGTCGGTTGAATATATATATATATTATATATATATATATATAAGGAAGATATACAAAACAACAACATTATATTTATGCATATTCAAATCCTAATAGTAGAAAGTTTGATTAAAAACATTTTAGATAGCGTGAAATGTTTTGCATATATATATATATATGTATATAGTTATTGTTTATGCAAAATTGTATTATTTATAAATACATTAAAGTGTTGTATATTTATAAAGTGGTTAAAGTTAAGTTTTGTGATTTAATTCTATATATATATAATAAATTCATATATGATATTATTATAAATTTATTGCTATTCCATAACTTTAGCTATAGTTAATTAATAAACTGCATAACACATAAAACAGAACTCAAATGTCGCAAACAAATGCCGCAAACAAATATCATGCGGATCGTGGAAAACTATCTTTAAATCTAAAGAATAATTATAGGATTTAGCAATGGGATTATAAACGGATAAATCGAAAGGGGAAAAATAAGAAGGATTTGAATTAAACTATTGAAATGTTTATTAGTATTTTATGGTGATTTTATTGTAATTTCAAATGTTACCCAAAATAGAGATAAAAAAATATATTTTTGTCAGTGATGGCAATTTTTTCATTGATTATACAATATTTTTATGGAAATCCATACACGATATACTTAGAAAATTACAATTTTTGACACTGTATTGTTGTTTAATGTATATATATAAATACATATAGTTATACAGTTACATACATACCTATATTAATTTAAATATATAGTTTCGGATGTCGCATGTTTATACATAATACAATAATATAATATCAAAAACTTTTGACATATATAATATACTAAAATTTCTAATTATAAAATTATGAAAGCTAATCCAGCTCTTAATAATGTCAAAGTATGTATAAAAATAAATCAATATAAATAATGTGATACGTTTATAGAAATTGACATACGCACGAATAGTCACTATATATATTATATCATTTTTTTTATATAATTCCCTTAAATAACCATATACCATTTAAAAACGAAAAGAAAGAAATAAATAATTTTTGTATTATTATTATTATTATGATTGTTAGTATTTCATGCACATAATCTACATTTGAATTGAGTAATATCTCTATTGGGAATAAGTTTATTATATTTTGTAAATTTATTTTGTGTTACATAATATTTTTCCAACAAACCATACTATTTCCTTTTATTGTTATATATATATATAAAACACAACACACACTTTTCTGTGTGAAAATGTCAATAACAATTAAATTGTAACATTAACTTTTCTTATATTTGTATCTATCATATACTACTATATGTATATATATAAAATGTGCTTAATTTTTTTTCTTCTTTTTAATCCCATTTCGACTGATTTTATTTTATTTTTTATTGCTTATAAATTTATTGTTTGTATTCATGCGTTTTTATTTTTCAAATTATTTAATGTGAAATTTTCCTTTTTTTTTTCTATATACCATTTATTTATTTTTCAGAATTGAATTGAATGGAGAAAATTGTAAAGTGTTTTATTTGTTTGTTTTCTATTGTATTTTAATTTTTTTTAAAGAAAAAGATTATTCTATATATAGATAATCTTTTAAAGTTTTTATTGAATTTTCCTGTCATCAAACATGAAAATCTTATCAATAGAATTATAAAAACATAGATACAAACATAGATAGGAATCAGCAATCAAGAGATACGACATTTTACAAAAAATCAAAAAGAGATGTTTCTAATTCTAGGTATTGTTATAAGAAAATTCGCATTGTGTAATTCAAATTTTAACATTCAATATTGATATATATATAAAACAATAATAAATTTGTCTATTGAGAATTATATAAAATTTATGATCGTTTTTGTGTTCTTTTGTATATTTATAATTCTATATATCACGCACAAAGCAATTATATTAAAAAGAAACAGTTTGACTAAAAATTATACACCAACCAAATATAAATATATTTCGATGATGATGAGTTACATATTTATATATAAGCAGAAGCAATACATATTTGAAATAGAAATAAATAATAAGTCAATATGGTTTATGTTTTATTTTTTTTAAATGTAATATAAAAATGTATTATAGATTTGACATTAAACATTTCTTATATAAATTTCGTTTTCATGTTTTTCTATATATATATATTTTTTATTCATTCAAGTGAATGAAAATATATATATTAATCTCTCTATATATATATATATATTTATAATATGTTTATATAATGAAGAAAATCTTATATTTTCATTTATATTCATGACAACAGACAGCAAAAATAAATTAAATAATGTGGTTTGTTTGGTTTAGTATATACACTATACATACACAGCAAATTATATATATATATATTTATGTGAAAATGGAAAAAGAAAATGTGTGATGATGTTTCTATATATATCTTTTTATAATACAAAATAACATTTATTTTTGTTTTTATGTTATATAATTATTTATATATAAATATAATACACATAAAAAAATAAAACAGAATTGTTAACACGTTCATTTGTATATTGTTAACACTTAATTAAAAAAAATTATCATATTTTACATTTATTCTTTTATGTACAATATTTTATTTGTATTATATGATATATATCCTTATATTCATGCTATGTTTATTTGTTTGGAGTGATTAAAATTTTAATTTATATAAAGTTTAAATAATATATTTATTTATGTTGTGTATGATAGATAGAAAAGCGAACATTTCCCATTAATTTTATACTATATAATATGAATAATAATATAACAAAAAGGGGGTAAATAATTTAAGGAAAATATTTACTTAAGAAATTTATAATAAAGAAAAAAACATTCATCATGCATTTACAATTACAAACAAACAGCAGTAATATACCTTTTTTAACTATTGTAATATAATGTATATAATAAAAAAATATAGATGTAATTAAATATAGAGTAATATATTTAAAAGGAAACGAGTAACAATCACACGGATTACATTTACATCTATTCTTAAGAAATATTACAAAGATTTTTAATGTAACACAAAAAAAAATGTTATACAAAAATTATCTTTTATCTATATTATCTTTTTGAATTTTTCATTGTATCATTGAACATTATTTGATTTTTCATAGTAATAATTGCCAAAACCATATAATATTAATTCAATTATCAAATATATATAAAAAGGTAAAATTTATAAAATCAAAATATTTTACATCGTTCACATTTATAGTGATTGAATTTTATTGCACTTTTCACTTTAGATTTTCACTTATATATATATAGAATCGATGATAAAAAATGTTTCTCAAAGACATTTAAAATACCATTTAGAAATCGTATCTTTTATATATAAATCAAAAGTATATATAAGTAAGTACCTAAGAGATATATAAAAAGATAAAAAGATCATTGACTCTATATATTCAGTTACATTTATAGTATATATATAGAAGAACATTTCTTTAATGCACATATACGATTATATTTGCCAACTAAACACATTCTATATAAATGCACTTACACAATATATATATATATATTGTGAATATTTTTTTGTGATAATAAATAAAAACATATAAAATGAGAAATGCAAAATTGACTCTATATATCTATTATTATTTTATATAATATACATTGAATAAAAATTGACGTTTTTACATTTTAAAATGTATATATATATATAAATAAGTATTCCCGTCGTCGTCGTCGTCATCGTATATATAGTAAAGAATTCCATATATATATATATATATATATATATATATATATATATTAAGAAAACATTTTCGATGTTACATTAACCACGAAATGTATATACATATAGTTAAATCGACTAAAAAAATATATAATGTATATAATATAAGAACATAGAGTTGGATAAAAGAAAAGTATATGTACTGTAACATTTAAGTATTATATGTATATATATTAATCTGCATTTTTAGTAGATGTATAATCATAGTATAAGTAACATGTTCTTACTTATATTGTTATATACATTTTTATATAGTGTTTATTATGTTATTATATGCACTTTATAAAATTATCTGTGTGGTTTTAAAAAAATCTTTTCTTCATATGGCATACTATTTAGTATATATTACATCGATTGCAAAGACGAAAGAATGGATAGATATATTCATAAGATTGAAGTATTTATATTTCAATATTTACATTTTTTATATATAGTAAATTTATATATATTGCGATTTTAACTATCTATATAAATAGTATATAAAGGTGTAGATAACTTATGGAATTTAATTATAATAAAATTCATATGAAATATATACTTTGTATATCATATATTATATAGAGAATATTTTATCAACGTTTTTTATTTTTACAATTAAATTTTTCTTGAATAATTATAATGGGTGACTCTATGTATTGTATATTTATATGATACAAAACGCTCAGCTGAACTGAAATATTAAAGTTATATTTGGGTTCAAATCCTACTGAAGATATGAAAATGTTTTATTCTGTTATTTTCTAATCTCAATTTCCCGCAAAATGGCACATATTTTTCCTTAAGCACACAGTTTTGCTGACTGACACGGATTAAAAAAAACAAATCGAATGAGATCAAAAGCAGAACAGTCTGTTACGTTACGAAGAAAATCAATTTGACATTTTCTTAAAATTAATTAATTACATATATGTATATAATAAAATATTGCAAGTAATTTTATACCTTTTATTTGTTTATAGTTTTTTATACATCTATATGTAAATGTCATCAAATATATAGTGAAAAGTTTAATGAAAAATAAAGTATATGCGTCAACATATTTTACATTACAATAAATCTATATTTAAAAATTCTTCCAAATTATTTACCAGTAACCATATGTTTAATAAAAAAAAAAACATTGACAAAATACATAACGAACGATGTGTTAAATTGAAATATTGTATATTTTTTTTTCAATTTGTTATTTAAAATTTCTATACGTATAATTGTATATAAAAAAATTGCTATTACCGTATGTATATAATAGAAAAATGTACATATAATTTTTAAGATTATATATTTTACTTTTCTAAATGCATACATACACTTAAATACTATATGAATCTTGTATATATTTACTTATAAAATTTACACAATGTATAATATATTATATAGTTTTTATATTATGAAAAATTTTCAATATATATTTTTTCCCGTAATGTATAGATAATATTATATATACACATATACGGAAATTGAGAATATTTTATACTTATATATATATGGTTTTTCCGAAAAATATATATGATTTTCTTCTACTATATACATAGTATCATACAATTTTTTTCGCATATTATTTGTGTAATTTATTTTCAATTTTTCTTTATGATTTTTAGTTCAGTTTATGTTCTGGGTGTGTGTGTGTGTATCTCTTTCTATATATATATTGTTATAATATAAATTGTATTGAAAGAAAATTTTGCAAGTAAAAATATAAATATATGAACATTTGTGAAAAACTTCAAATATTTTGTATATATAAAGTATATATTTTCATAAAGAAAAATACATTGTCAATTTTTTAAAAATAAAAAAAAAATATAAAGGAAGTTTATTTAAGAAAACTGAGGTTTTTCTTTATTTTTTGAATGCATTTTCTTTTTTTTTTCAAAATATGTAATATAGAATTTTTATGTGAGCGGTAAATATATATATATGAAGTTTATACTAAAATATATATATGTATATGGTATAAATTGAATTCTATTCTCTTTTTTTTTCTTTTGTAGTCGATTTGATGAAAAACGGATGCTATAAATTTAGAAAAGAAAAGTTGACAAATCAATATATATATATATATATATAGCGATTCTAACAAGTTTATATATACATATAAAAGATATTTATATATAAGCTTTACGATACACATATAACATAAATTTTTAAAGTTTTACTATGAAATAAATATATGTAACAAATGAAAATAAAAAAAATTCATATATTATATATATAGATTTTCAATTTATAAAATATTGTGTATTCGATTATTTTCTATATAATATATAGAAAAATTCATGTGAACAATTGTAACTATATATATCTTTTATTTATAAAATAATACATGTATTTGTATACACCATAGAATGAAATATAGAATGATTTCTTTTGTACAATTATGTATATATATTGTATAATTGTATATATTATTTCATTTTAACCAATTTTATAAATATACCATAATGGCACAACACAATATCATCGTTGACTATAGAATACAAATCGAAGTTATTTGTTTTTGTTCATTTACTACACATATCATTCTCTACATACTTATATATATGATTGTTTATTATATATACAACAATAGCGGTTCTATATAATGAAGAATGCAATTGTGCAAACAAATCTAATCGGGTGCATTCAAACATTTGAAAAGCTTTTCAAATAGTCAAAAAATTGATAAACTCGATGTTTTAAGAATAATTTTGGGGATGTCTTTATATTTGTCTTAAGTGATACATGCGTCTCGGTAATATAATTCGTTATTATATAAAACCAATGGATATAGTCTCCTTCAACCAGGAAAATTGTGATGAAAAATTTACCCCAATACGATATAATATAAAATGTTACCTAACATCATATAATTGTTATATAAAAACTAGTACTCAATATCGACATAAATGTTTATAAAGATATATGTATGGTATATGTTTATATTGTGAATTAGACTATAAACTATATTTAATTCATTGATTCAAAAATGGATCGAACAATTTAATTGAAATTTATATATACATAGATATATATAGTTATACTAAACATTTTGTGTAATTTATGTAATGAATTTTGTACATATATAACATATAATATACTGACTGCCCTCCTATCCAAAACAATTTTAACACAATTTATAACTATATATAGACAGATAGATAGATATATGTATATTGTATATATATCTTTATTTATATTTGGAAATATAAAGCTGAATATATAGAAAATATACTCACTCAATATATATTTTACCTAATTCACTATACATTTGCGGTCAGTTAATCAAATATTTATTGGTATATATATTTAAAATGCTTTTAAATTCCTTTATATGGGCATCTTTATTTAAAAAAAAAAAACCCCAAAAGCGATAAATTAGTGGGTTTTAAAAATATATTATTGACATATTTTTAATGGTATTTAAAATTTACAAAATATATAAATAGATTAATTTGTTACTTTAAAGAATATTCTATTTTTATATAGAATTATTTACTTCAAACTTTTACTATATATACCTTTATATATACAAATCTGCATATTCATTTTGGATTATCTATAAACCTGGTTTTTTAAATATATATACGAAGGAAAGGTACACAATTTATAGCATTTACCTACAGAGAGACTATATATTGTTTTGCTTCTAATTTTTTATCTTTTCAACAAACAAAATGACATGAATTTTAATTTCATATATAATTTTTTTTGTTTTGTTATGATGATAAAATATACAAAAAACACGCACATATCATCAAAAAAATGTCAAAATCATATTTATTTTATATATATACAAGATTTTCATTTATATATACATACATCGTTTGTTATATATATTTTTTTTTATTATATTATTTTGATTATATTCTATATATATATAAAAATATAGATTATGTAATATTGTAAAAAAAATATAATTTGATGATGTATAAAATATGTATAGAATTTTATTAAAAAAAAAATAAAATATGTTTCAAAACATTTATATTAACATAACGACAATGATTCAATTAAAAAGGTTATGTAAATACAATTATGAATTTATAATTGTTTTTAATTATAATTATATTTACATACATGTGATATATATAATATATTTATATACATCTATTATACAATATTTTATAATAACTTTATATGTATATATATGATTCAATTTATCAAAAATATTATGTTACAATAATTTTTATGTATATAATGTGCAAAAACGTAATATGGATGTGGATGGGACTTTTGTATATAGAAAAAAGCAAAAAAAAAAAACGTATAATATAACAAAGTTTGAACAAAATAAACAAAAAATGAATTGAATTTGTCACTCTTTGTCGTTGTATATTACACTATTGTATAATATATATTTGTATATCTTCTTCTATACGAACAAATCCTTTGGGATTCATATATGAGGGTTCTGTTCAGAAGCAGCATTGCGCTACAACTTCACCTATTACATTCCAATATTGCATTATTATTAATAAAATAATAACCTTATATATATAAGCATACAATTATATTAATCGATAACATTACCGGTTATTAACCACATATGTATATATGCATATATACATATATCAACCGCATTATCATAAAAACTATTATCTGGTTATAAAATTATATATAACCAGGGGGAAGTTGAATTTCATAACTCGAGCTAAACGCATCAATATTTAGCTACGTGTATTATTTCTATCATTTGTTAAAATTTAATAAAGTATTTGAATTAAATCACTGTGCCCTTTGTGTTTTTTTTGTGAACATCATCACCAGCCTTTGTCGAATCGCACATTTTGGTCCTTCGAGCCGGATATTTCCGGAAAATTGCACAAGTAAATTAAAATAAAACACATATTCGTACAATAAGAAGCACGACTTCTGCGAATGCTGTGCAGCCAAAGGTCATAACAAGGGCATCATAGCATATCATTTTCATTGGAGGTACTTTAACATTGTACATCATCAGATCAAGGAGTTTACATATTATTACATCAAATGTGGTTTTGCTTCAGCACATGCAGGCCATATCATTATTACATCGTTTATCATTAATCGCATTTCATCGCCTATATACATAAATATTTTTCATCATTTGCACGTGATCAATTGCACTGCATTAATTCGTGTCTCACCACTGACATTATATTTTCAGCAATTTAAACGGTGGTACTTAACATTTGTACATCGTTATATCAAGGTTAGTTGCCTCTCAAATAGCAAAAATCCTTTATCGCAATATCGTTGTTTTCCCAACAAAACGCAGCGATAGTATTTCCTTATCCATATGATTTTATTATATATACAATATAATAAAATATAATTATCACCTACATTGGTACTACACCTATTCATTTATCATTTAGTAGGAAAATCATCAATCAGATTTCGAGAACAAACGTTGAAAAAATTACATGGGAAACGTAAGCATTCTTACACAATTTTTTCACACAAAGCATAACGGAAATTAAATCTGTATAAAAAATATTTTTTTTTGTACGGTTAACCATTTAGTTTTAACCTATTGTTCAATCTAATAATAGGCATCGACAATTTATCATTGTACCACGACATATAAAAGATTATTTTGTATTTTTCTTTTTCTATTGAATAATCGAACATTATAATTCAACGTCATTAACCACATATAAAATTACTTTGCATGGTAATTTTATTATATACATATCATACCTGCTAAACAGAATTCGTGGCGTTATTAGAAAATATAATCGGTCATATCATTAACATTGCGGTCGGCTTAAGTTAAAAGCGGCAATAGTTTTATTAGTCATAATTACAAAGGTAATTAATCCAGCTTCAGGACGTATCCGAACCATCTCACACAATGAGTGTCAATGACCATGTCATTAAACTTGGTCAACGACGGGGTCAAATTAAAGGACTGTTGACAAGGATGTCCAATTATATAAATGATGAATCAAATCAAGTTCCAGAAAACATGTCGGGTCTCAAATTGCGGGCGGATAAGATAGTTGCACTTTGGGACGCGTTTGATTCGGTACAAAGTGAAATCGAATCATTAACCAATCCTGGTGACGAAACGGCAACGGCCGAACGCTCCAATTTTGAAATGGCGTACTTCCAGGCACTCTCAAGGCACAATGAATTGTGTGCTCATCTATCACAACTACGTGATAATACAACGGTTCACGTATCCGACGAATCGGATGCTGAGGATAACAATGCAACGCGCAGAACCAATCAAATAAAGTTACCCCAAATTGAATTGGGAAAATTTGATGGCTCCTACGATAGGTGGATGTCCTTTCACGACACTTTCACTTCTCTAATCCACAATAATGCTGACTTGTCCATAATTCAAAAGTTTCAGTATCTCAAAACCGTATTGGTCGGTGATGCAGCCAACTGCATTGAGGCCATTGAAATAACTTCCGATAATTATGTAATAGCATGGCGTTTATTGCTGGATAGATACCACAATAAGCGTCTCATCATAAAAAATCACATAAGAGACATTTTTGAAATGGAACAAACAAAAAAGGGTTCGCCGCAGGCGTTGCGAAAAATGTTGGACGATATACAGCGTCATATGCGGTCTTTAACGGCTTTGAAACTACCAACCGAGCATTGGGATCCGCTAATCGTTCACTTAATAACTAGCAAGTTGGATCAACAAACTTTATATCATTGGGAAACTCACTGTGCTGGCCACATAATCGATAATTTGCCAACTCTTAATGATTTATTGGGCTTCCTTAAGCGAAAATGCCAGGCATCTGAATCTTTGGCGCATACACAGCCATCGCAACCTTCAGTTTCGGTCAAGACATCTTCGACCGTTTCAAAGGGAAGGACGCAGGGAAATTTTGTAGCGGCTGTTAACCATTGCCCCAAATGTGATGGGGGTCATTTACTATACCAATGCTTTCAATTTAAAAAACTCACGCTGTCTCAACGATTTAAGTGCGTGAATGACAAGGGGCTTTGCGTACAATGTTTGTGCAGGCATGTTGGAAAACCATGCGATTTTCACGTCTGCTATATATGCAGGCGGGCTCATCACCATCTGCTACATGATGTTGGCGAGTCATCCTCGGATTATGGGAATTCGAGAAACGTCTCGGGTGGATCTAATAACACTGGTCAACCGAGGGTGGTCATGGCTGCCACTTCTCCGGTACGTGTTCTATTATCGACTGTGAGGGTTCTGATTGACGACTGTGGTGGCAAGGAGGTTATCTGTAGGGCGCTTTTAGACAGTGGTGCTCAATCAAATTTCATGACGGAACGCTTATTCAGGAAACTGCGACTAAGGGGTGAGCCGGTCAATATACCTGTATCTGGTATAACTCAGGATACTTTGAACATAAAAACATCGGTACGCGCAACCATGCGGTCAACATATGGTCAATATGAGGTTACAATGAATTTTCTGGTAATAGACAAAATTGCTGCTCAACTTCCAACGTTGGGGGTCGGACACTCAATTAAAATCCCGGCTAATATTAGGCTGGCCGACCCCACCTTTCACGTCGGTGGCGGCATAGACTTGCTGATAGGCGCTGAAACATTCTATCAGTCATTGCGGGGCGGCCAAATAGGGCTAGCAAACGGTCCCGTGCTTCAGGAGACAATCTACGGCTGGATCGTATCAGGTCCATTATTCCACGTTGGTAAACGGCCGGGAGAAACACTCTTTACCGGTTTTTCTATGTCATGTGGCCGTTGTGGCGGCTACTCTGCCTTGGGAGAGGGGGAGGATGAAAGGGCTGACAATACGATCAGCAGATTTTGGGAATTTGAAACACTAACACAACCGAACACATTTTCCAGGAATGATAAGTTCTGTGAAGCACTCTACGCCGAGACTACAACTCGGGACAAGGTTGGAAGATATGAAGTAAGATTGCCTTTAAGACCCAATCACGGGCAGCTGGGTCAATCGTATCGTATCGCACTAAGGAGATTTTTATCATTAGAAAGGAGATTGGACCGGGACCACCACCTGCGGCAGCAATATCGGGAATTTATCAATGAATATATGGCGTTGGGGCACATGTCTCCATCGGCGGTTGGGACATTTCATGCCAACCGCGAGTTCCCGCAGTACTTTCTTCCACATCACGCAGTTTTCAAGGAATCCAGTAGTACTACTAAACTCAGGGTTGTATTTGATGGTTCATCAAAAAGCACTAGTGGAATTTCATTAAACGATGTTTTGTTCACGGGTCCAAATTTGCAAAGGGACATTTTCGAGGTCCTCATGCGTTTTCGACGTCATCGCATAGCATTGGTGGCGGACATCGAAAAAATGTACCGTCAAATTGAAGTGAGCCCTGCACATCGGGGTCTTCAACAAATACTTTGGAGGGACAATCAGTGTGATCAGGTGGTTCCTTATACATTAAACACCGTCACCTATGGCACGGGTTGTGCTGCATACTTGGCCATCAAAACGCTGAAACAACTCGCAATGGATGAGCGGGGGCAATTTCCAACAATTTCCGAAATTGTACTGGGCGATTTTTACGTAGACGACCTTCTGTCCGGGGCGGACACGCTGGAGGAGGCGGGGTTCATCTACCAGGAAATGAATATGTTGATGAAACGGGGAGGATTTAATCTACGAAAGTGGAAATCAAACGATCGGGCGTTCTTGGAGCGTATGTCATTATCTGAATCAGACGACACGAATATCCCAATCAATTATTCGGACGGCGTCAAAACATTGGGCATGAAATGGGACACGCGAGGTGACACATTTCAATTTGACTCATCTCTCATGCGGATTCACAAGACCGCTACAAAGCGACATATACTGTCCACAATTGCCTGCCTATACGATCCGTTGGGATTGGTGGGCCCCGTCATAGTGCGGGCAAAGCTATTAATGCAACGCATTTGGTTGTCCAAATGTAATTGGGATGATATAGTTCCTCAAGACATTGCGGTTGAATGGAACATATTCACGTCAAACCTATCTGCGTTAAATGATATATGCATACCCCGCAGATATGTGGGTATGGGCTCGGCATCGCGCCAAATACATGGGTTTTGTGACGCGTCAGAGGTCGCATATGGTGCTTGCGTGTATTTGCGTTCAATTGCCGCGAATGGATGCCATTCAACGCTGGTTGCATCAAAGTCCAGAATCGCACCACTATCCAAGGCGTCACTGCCGCGGCTGGAACTGTGTGGGGCGCTTCTACTGGCAAATCTCCTTCATAAGGTCACGACGAATTTGGGATTGGATATCGAAGGAATACATTTATGGACTGACTCCATGATTGTATTGTCATGGCTGCGCAGTGAATCGAATCGTTTCAAGACATTCGTTGCAAATCGGATATCCGCGATCCAGGAACTTACCTCGAATGCTCAATGGCGACACGTTTTATCGGCAGATAATCCTGCTGATATTATTTCAAGGGGAATGCACCCCGCGGACATTAATGCAAGTTCGCTCTGGTGGCATGGCCCGGCCTGGCTCAGTGGCACTTTATCGGAGGTACCCGAACGGAATGTAGATTTCGTTGAAACCGTCGAACTACCGGAAACCCGCGTATGTTTATCAGTCATTAATGGTTCAGAATGCGAGCTGGCTTTCACAGAAAAATACTCCTCATTCATAAGGGTGAACAGAATTGTTGCCTATCTGTTCAGATTTATCCATAATTGCTCTAACCCGCGTGCAAAAATCACGTCGGGACTCTCATTCGATGAGCTCAACAATTCAAGATATCGTATCATCATGACACTACAGCGTATATCATTCCCAATGGAATTACATGCCCTTAAGAGCGGGCGATCATTGCATCGCACTAGTAAATTGTTGTCATTAAATCCATTTCTGGATGGCAAGGGGATGATGCGAGTGGGTGGACGCCTACAAAATTCAAACTTGCCTTATCACTCAAAACATCAAATATTACTACCGGGAAAGAATCATTTAACGAAATTGATGGTTAGGGACGCTCACATATTAAATCTCCACGCGTCGCCACAAATGCTATTATGCATTATTCGCCGACACTATTGGCCAATAGATGGAGGAAACATCGTAAGGCAGGTGTTTCGGGCATGCATCACATGCTTCCGGGCATCGCCAAACATTACTACTCAAATTATGGGGAATCTCCCCAAGGACCGACTAATACCAGCTGCGCCGTTTAGCATCTGCGGTGTGGACTATTGCGGTCCCTTTCTGGTAAAACCAATGACTCGTTCAAGAGCCAAGCTAAAGATTTACATTGCCGTTTTTGTATGCTTCGCCACCAAGGCCATACATTTGGAATTGGCAAGTGACTTGTCAACTTCATCTTTTCTTAAAACCATGATCCGTTTTATGTCGCGTCGTGGTCAGCCGCGGGTAATATGGTCTGATAACGCGACGAATTTTGTTGGGGCCAATCGTGAATTGACACGGTTCATACAATCATCGGGTTACAATGATAAAATGTCGATGGGAATGCAAAAATTTTCCGTTCGCTGGAAATTCATACCAGCGCGATCCCCCCATATGGGAGGCATATGGGAGGCGGGCGTCAAGTCGGTGAAATACCACTTGAATCGCGTGGCAAATGATGCCAACTTAAACTATGATGATTTTCATACCTTAATGACCCAAATAGAAAATCTCCTGAATAATCGACCACTATATCCCCTTTCCAATAATCCCAATGATTATGAACCCCTTACCCCATCCCATTTTTTGCTGGCAGCTACGAATGCTAACGTGGAATTACCCACCAATGGCATTAAACACTATCAACACATAACCACAATCAGGGAACATTTCTGGAAACGGTGGTCACACGAATATTTACACAATTTGCAACAACGTACGAAATGGAGAATTGCAAAAGACAACAACGTTTGTGTTGGCGATCTGGCAGTATTGCGCGACGACAATCTTCCTCCATCATTGTGGTCAATGGGAAGAATTAAAGAACTGCACAAGGGCATGGATGGCAAGACACGGGTCGTTACACTTAAAACTAAAAATGGAGAAACAAAACGGGCTATACATCGCATAGCTATCCTGCCCAGGGACGTTTAGATCCATTTAACGACTTAAAATAAATTTGCCGGTCAAATTGCATAGTTTTATTATTTTCGGAATGGGAATTCCTCAACGTGGGGGAATTTGTTCAGAAGCAGCATTGCGCTACAACTTCACCTATTACATTCCAATATTGCATTATTATTAATAAAATAATAACCTTATATATATAAGCATACAATTATATTAATCGATAACATTACCGGTTATTAACCACATATGTATATATGCATATATACATATATCAACCGCATTATCATAAAAACTATTATCTGGTTATAAAATTATATATAACCAGGGGAAGTTGAATTTCATAACTCGGGCTAAACGCATCAATATTTAGCTACGTGTATTATTTCTATCATTTGTTAAAATTTAATAAAGTATTTGAATTAAATCACTGTGCCCTTTGTGTTTTTTTTGTGAACATCATCACCAGCCTTTGTCGAATCGCACAGGTTCAAAAAATAACATTCGTCTTTACACGTGTTATTTTATATATTATATTATATATCTAATCTTAAGATCCAAAATACAAAATGTTGACATCTGAGCATAAAAAATAAAAAAAAAAAATTAAGGATACAAAATGTGATATATAAAGTAATTTCGATATATAATTCTTTTATCGATAATTTTTTTTTTATTCTATATATGTTTTATTTATACGCAGCGACATTTTATTGATTTAAATTGAAATGATATGTATATATAGTGCAAAAAAAAAGAAAACCACCTTTAAAATGCTGTGTCATCTCATTTGACTTCTTTAACGAAATTTATATTTTTTTATATAAGATAAAATAAATTGATATTTATCCATATAAATAAATATCATTCTTTTTATCATTTATTTATAGATAATATATCATATTATATAGTGTATAGAGTTTAAGTCTAAAAAATTGATATAAAAATTATCCTTATAGGTAATTTATATTTTTAAAATTAGAGTTTAACTGGTTTTTTCTTGATTTGTGTAACCCTTTTATAATATTGTATATAGATAATAAATATGAAGAAATCTTATAAATGCGTGATTAATTTCACATTTTAAATGTTTGTCTTTTTTGATTTTTTTTTTTTTGAAAATACTTCAATAATTAATATACGTATATATTTTCTTATATTATAATATATAAATTTATATATACGGATTTATATATGGATATATTTAGATTTTTGCTTCAATATTTATCAAATAAGTTAAAATTTAAAAAGGATATTTTACCTGCTGTGTATGTCAAAACGTGAATAATTTATATGTTAAATATATAACAAAAAGGGTATGTCATCAAAATAATGACCATTTATTTAGTATTTGAGCAAACTTAAAAAAAAAAATAAAATAAATAAATAAAATAGAAAATTCTGCAATATGTATTGTGTATAGGTATATGAATGTGAACTATATTTATAGAATGAAGCAAAAGCAAAAAAAAAAAATAAAATACGTCTAATATATAATAAAAGGGTCATCAAATTTTCATCAGGATATTACTGGACATGATGTATAAACCAGTATGAATTTCATGTTAAATATCCAAATTAAAAAGCAACTTATTGGTGAAAATATCGGGGTTTAAAGCAACACGAAGCAGACGAATTAACTTGTCTTGTTCAATAGTCATCTTATTATAACTCTTATTCGATATAAAGTGATATATTGATAAAAATCCGCCAACATAAAATAGTTACAAAATTTTGGGGTCGTGAGTTTGAATCCTACTGAAGACATATTTTATGTTTTTCGGTTATTTTCGAATCTGAATTTTCACAAGAATGTTCCAAAAACAGCATTATTTCGTGTTATTGATCAAATACATTCCGATTGTGTATGAAGGTTACAAAAATTGTTCGTTAATCCTTTTTGATGACCCCTTTTTATAGTATATATTCATCTAATTTTTATTTTATTCATTTGTTTCATTTATAACCTATAATATATTTTTGTTATATACCTGACCTGATGTATAATATATATATATATAAAGGTGTACATTTTTTAATGATAAAATATTATCCAGAAATTCTTTTTTCTTTATATACATATACGTATACATTAATATACGCCGAGTTGTGAATATTTACATAGTGAATAAATAAAGTAAAAAAAAAAAACGAAAAATAGAACATTTTAAAAAGCATATCCAAGTATCATCCGCACACAACAAGTCTATATACATTCATATATATTTATATATATAAAAATAGACTGCTATACACAGTTTACATTAAAGATAATTGTAAAAAATTAAACTCTTTTCTTTTTTAATGTAATTTATATCCTTTTATTTTCTCTATATATATATATAACAATTTTATATCTATATAGACCAATATAGTGAATACATTCATTTAATATAGCGATACATATATGCTATCGCAGATATAGTATAATAGAAAATTTCATTTGGATATGGAGTCAATTATATATGTATATGTTGTATATATTTAGATTATATAGAATTTTACATGTATAGACATTTATTATATATATAAAAGGATCATATATCATTCTATATTTATATTTATATACATAATATATAAATTGCAATTAAGTAATTGCGATGATACATTTATAGTTGTTTTTCCTTTTATTTTTATTGTTTCTTTTCTATCTATATGTATATATATAAATATATAATCAAATCAGAAAATATATATAGATAATATATTGTATCAAAAAAACTAACGCACGTTTGCGCGCATTTTTTGATATTTAATTATGTTTTAAAAGATAAAATTTGATATATCAATTGTTAATATAATCAATTTCTGTGTAAATATAAACCATTTCAAACCATTGAAAAATATATATCGGATTTAAAAACGATGATTTTAATCTTATAAAAAGAGAAATATATCATCTGTATGAATAGAAATTTTTTTATATTTTATTCAACGGTGAAAATTTGTAATATACATGAAATTTTTATTATTTGATTTTAGCTTTTCGAAATATTTAAACTCACCTGATATCCTATATATAGATATTCAAATTAATAGAGATTTTATACCGCGTTAAACGTGTTTCATTGTATTATATTATTATATCTATATATACATAGAAAACACCAGAAATGGAAATTGTTTATAAATTCATTTATTATATATAGTATATACACGGTGAATTTAATTTTCAACATATAATTCAATTTTATCGTATACATTTTCATATAAATATAACAACACACATTTATAAAATATAAATAAATCTATACATATAGCTCAACATACATTTTACATTTAAATATGTATTTCTATATAGAATGGAAAAGCATTTACAAAAAATATATAAATATATATACATTTTGCTGCAACATAAATAAATTTTACTTGACATTTTATTTTTATACTTAAAGTATTTATTATTTATTTATTTATTTTTATTTTTTTTTTGTATTTAAATTGCTAAATTGTTAAATAATGTCACTTGGTATATAGTTGGTTATATACACGCACATATATTCTGAAATATATGAAAAATATTGTATATAATTTTAATATTTCTCTCGAAGAAAATTTTAATTTATTAGTCTTTTTTTTAAATGAAAAAAAAAATTATTATTGTGTGAATTTTAAAAAATATGATATGTTTTTAATTGGTTTTTTTTTTATGTTGTACAAATTTATATTTATTAATATTTTTTGTTACTCTTTTTGTTAAATGTTGTCATTTTACAAATAATTTATTGTTATTTTAAAATATTTCTATATGAAGTATTTAGTAGAAAAATTAATATTCTATCATCATATAAAACTGATTTATTTTTTTATTTTTTTTGTGGAATTCAAGTACGTTAATAAATAATAAATATTTCAACTTTTCATATATGCGTAATATAATATTTAATTTCTTGGGACAGTCGGATTATTGATTAAAAATGTTTGGTCAACACTCATCAGTCTATATAGCGATAAAACTGAGTTATAATTCCTTTTCCCATATCTGGGTTAATTTACCCTGATTGGTAGGATCATAATATTGATGATATAAATAAAGTGTTGATCCTGCCAGATTATTTAAATGTAGTGTTGATCCTGCCAAATTAATCGCACTTTGATATTTATATGCAATTTAATATATATATCCTTAATCTTTATTTTTAAAAGCCAATATTATATCAATTTCAATTGGTTCTTATTTCGAAAACAATTGGACATATATTATTATGTCAAATATATATGCAAAATAAAATAATTTTTATTAAAAATCAATTTAATTTATTAAAATATATTCAATAAAAATAAGGCAAAAACACAGAAAACGAATATGTTAAAAATAAATCAGGTCAATCAAATATATATATGTAATATATTAGAAAATTTTCTGGTTTCTATATATGTCATTCCATCCATCCATCCATCCATCCATGATTATCATTAATTTCCGCCAACATGAAAATATTTTTCGTTTTTTTTAAGATGGATAAAGTAAAAAAACACAGTAATATTATGTTAATATATTCCATCTATATATATATTGTTATGCATAAGGGATTTTTGGTGGTTCAGCTTTATTTTGTATTTCTATATATATCATCTCAAAAATATATATATTTATATAACATAAATATAAGCAAACCCATGTCAATCAATTATATCACTCACAAAAATAACAAATTCCTGTTAAAATTATATATATGTATATAAATAAATCCTTATATATACAGGGAATTATATTATTTATTATAGGTATATATATATATTATTAGAATAAAATCAATATTCTGTCGCTTGTTTATCTTTATAAAAAGATATATAAATAAATAATATATATAATTGATATTTTATATACGCATTGAGCATTGACAATTTAAATGGACACTCAAATAATGTACTTTTTGATGGATTAAAACGATTTTTTAAATTAATTATATTATATTATTTTTTTTTTAATTATCAAACAGTTTACTTACTATATACATTACCGTTTAATTTCATTTTGTTAAATTCATAAAATAATCAGAAGAAGCGATAGTTAAATGTTCATTTTTTCTTATATTTAAAGTACCAATTCAAATATACGATGCACATAAAATTTATAGTTCTTTTAAGTTAGAAAATTGATTGAATTTTGGAAAAAATAATATATTTTTTTTACCATAAAAATTCCCGACAACAAAACCGTTTTATTTCTATTTTTAACAAGGCCCACAATTTTTATGGCTTTTTTTCTATTCTATATAAATGAAATTTTAACACGTTCAACTCACAATTTATATATACGCATATCGCAGTTATCATGTATTATAATAACATGATTTTATGTGCGAAAAAAAAAAGATTAAATTTTGATCATAAAAAAGGAACAAAAAAAACATATATGCATATATCGGAATTAGATATGAATTCTATATGTTATATGTATTATATATAAGCTATATAACATATCCCAAAACAAATATGTATATTGAATATATACTAATAATAATAATAAACACAACCATATATATATATGACTTAACAAAATTCCTGTTGCTCATAAATTAATATATCTATAAACATTCATAAAAAAGGCGAAATATGTAAAAAAAAAATAAAATGAAACTTGAAAGAACATCGAAAAGGAATTTTTATTATTTGGTATTTCAAAGCTATATTTGAGTATAATAAAAATTATGAATATAAAAACCGAAATAAAATTTATTTTCTAATATATTTATATAAAAATATTTTTTCATTTCATTTTTGTTTTCTTATTTTCCACGCTATCGTATATATATTCTTTATACATACTATACCACATATATTTATAGAAATTATTCCATTTATCGTTTTATATGTGATATAATATATATAAAATACAAATCATATTTAAGAAAGAAAAGCTTTTTGAATATATAAATAACAAAGTCATAACACGCCGGATTTTGTTAAGAAAAAAATAAATATGATAATAAAATAAACGCAGATAAAGAAATATATATGTATATATGTTTTTCTACATTTTCCTTTTTGATTTCTATATGAATTTGAAAAAAAAAAAATATAAAAAATTCTATAACGGCCATAAAGGTAAAAAGTTTATCTTTTTACGTTTATTTTTTTTTTTTTGGTTGTTTGCTTATCAATTAGATTGTAATTTCAAAATGTATATATGTAAAAAAAAAATTAAAGGGAGTGTTCTATTTAGAAAATACAATATTTTGTGAGAAAGGTTCGCATATATAGAAATATATACGGACTTAAGATAATAAATACAACGCAACAATATACATATAGACATATAAATTCATCATATCGTATAGTAATAATATACTATATAATATAGTATATGATAAATAAATCGTTATATATCATAAAGTTCATATATGTATATGAATATAAATGGTATGTGCGGTAAAAAATATATCACGAATTATATACTATATTAAATAAAGGTATATGAAAATATATGAAAATAAGGGATCAATTTTCCGTGTATGTACCCCCATCCACATATATATATATATAAATGTATTTTGGTACTTTATTATTATCAATATGGGAACGGTATATCAATATTAGAAATATTCAACAAAAAAAAAAAAAATCTAAATAATAAAGTATAAAAATCGCAATAAAACGTATTGAAAATTTCAAAAAGAGAAAAAGGGGTTTATTACATTTTATTTATCTTTTCTTATATACGCATATTTATAGGTGCAATAAGATAAAATCGATATATATATAAAGAAAATATGTATATATAGTGTAGGTGTATATAATAAGCTAACATGCTTTTAAATTGTCCGTATAGGTAAAAAAAAAATTGAAATGTTTATGAAAAAATATACACTTTATTCATTGAGGTGAAATATATATATATATATATAATACAATTTTATGATGAAAAAAAGGGCAAATACAAACATTTAAAAAAAGCTTTTATATACGCAGGTGAAAATATTTACGTTATCACAAAAAAATAAAATGTATCCTGTATATGCCTGTAGCGAAGAAAACCTATATATTGAAAAATGCCTATACATACCTATATTATTGCTATTGATAAATATATATAAATATTATGAGATGGGATTGATATTACATCGGATATAAGTGCAATATTTAATATATTATAAATATTTGTATGAAAAAAATATTAGTAAATATTCGTGATTTTTTAAGTGAATAAGATTTTTATTAAATAAATATATAAATGGATTTTGGAAGAGTTTTTTTCATTCTAAAAGTCAGGGTTTTGTTTTGTTCTGATGTTATAGGCTATATGCAGCCTGATGTTGTTGACAAAAGATTTTTAATCTCCAAGCACTGTCCAATATCGCATCCATTATCAAATTTAGGGAAAATGTACCCTTGTTCATAATCATAAAGTTGTGTATATACATATAGGTTTAAGTGTCTATTCCTCCAAAAATATATATATAAGATCGCAAAACAGACTATCAAATTAATCTTGGTGGGTTTATTAATCAAACGTGTAAATTTATATATTTAATTCAACATTTTCCTTATAATAAATTAATATATTTATTATAAGATAAGATAAAACAATATTTTGTTTTCGCATTTAAACCCATTCAGGACAATTCATATTTTTTTTTTTGAATATAAAATATTTTAAATATAGTCGAAGTTGATATTAATGGAAAGAAAAGAAGATAATAATTGATGTACTATATACTATATTATATAACAAAAAACAACAGTCAATTTAGAATAATAATTTATAATTTATTATATATGTATATAAGAAATAAATAAATATTTATACCACAAATAATATAACCTTTTTCTTTTTTTTTCACATATTCTTATTATTATATTTTAAATCTATATATATATATAAACCTTTTTTTTGTGTATGTTATTTTCATGTTTTATATATACAACATATAATTTTCCTTTATTTGTTCATCGCTTCTTATACTGAATTAATATATATATAAAGAATCAACAAAAGTCCAAAAATATATATAGCTCCTATTTTCTTTTTTTTCTTCTTCAAATTATCAACATAAAAGAAACATTTTGTTTTGTATTTATGTTAATAAAAGATATATACTCTATATATGAATATGAGTATATATAAATAGAAGATAGAGGTATATTATATTATATTCATATGCATATATAATATATATATATAACTTAAGGGATGATTTGTTTACTTATATGTTTGTATATATATATAGATGAAAATGGTCTGGTTATACTTTTACCCAAAAACATATTGATGATGTGAAAGTTCTGATTATGAATAGTTAAAAAAAAATAATATGAATCTTTTATGAAGGGAGACCATTTCGGTATAATAATAATTAATTGACTATGATAAAGATTGTTTTTAAAAAAATATTGAAATTTAACATTGCAGAAGAATATATATTAGCATTAGATAGAATCAACAGTTTTTTAGTTTTGGAAAAACCATTTATGTTGAATAGCATCTTTTGGTCCTTAGTCATAGAAAAAAATTATTCTAATATCGATGTTGTATAACAAATTATATATCGAATAACATTTTAAGAACCTATTTTAGTTCTATGAAGAAACTCTTTTGGGATACCAAGTACATTATTTTTGGTTTTATATATAAATAAATCAATTCGAATACATATATAAATAGGATACATATGGCATATATTTATTAACATAGAACTTTTTTTTCCATTTTTTATAAAACAAATCATATATTTTATATATAAAATATTCCATATCCATATATATTGTTAAGTTGTAAAAAATATTATTTATTTTATTTTTATACTTGACTAACTTTTAAAGTTTCCAAAATGTTATATATATAAAAAACAAATACATTTTCAATCATTATTTTCATATATATATATATATATGATATATTTGAATATATATTTATAGAATTGTGCATAAAAATAATTGCATATATGGTTGAAAGATTATTTGTACAAATACAAATATGAAAAAATTCAGTACTTTTAAATCAAATTTTGATTTAGTAAGAGTATATTGACATATCATCATATTATATAACAATTAAATAGGATCATCCATCCGCGATAATGTTATAGTTAAAGCACTTGAATTTGTATCTATATATTAGTTTTAAAAAAAATTCTATAACTTCAACATCCATTTACCAGATTTAATCATTTACAATACGGTATATGGCAAATCATATATTTCTAGTATATATATTTGATCATTTAACCTGTGAGAGAATTTCATATATATATACATATAGGCATATAAAATATTCAATGCAAATACAAATTATTTAAATTATTTGGATTAAATTAATTTGTTTTTTTTGTGTGTGTATGCGTGTTATTATAAATAAATAAATAAATATAGACGTTTTAATTTATTTTATATATACATACTTTAGCTGGGTATATAAGAGAAAAAAAACAAATTTTAATTGCTTTTTTATTTCTTCTATTTGTATATATACGCATAAATGTGTGTGTTTGTTATGTCGACTTTGAATTGACATTTTTATTGTTATATCCATTTTCTTTTATGTTTTTAATGTATAATTTAGTAAAATAGGCATCCATGAATACATAAATATACAATATTTATTTAGTGAATTTAAATATATCTTTTATACGTATATATTATTTATATATATATAATTTTTGTAGAGAAAATTTATATTATATAATACCTTACCAACCTACATAAAAATTCGTATATATTTAGGTATTTATTTTATAAACATTACGTCTATATAGAATAGAAAAGTTTAATAGGTATGCCGCAAAATGGATAAAGGTTATATTCAAATTATGTATATATTTTGTATAAATCTAAAGATTATTTGTATAAATAATTAAAAATGGTTTTTGTTTTATTTTTTTTACTTTGAAAGTACAAAGCTTAAATTTGGATTAAAAAAAAATAAAAGAACAATTAAAATGTACATATATCTCTAAATTGTATATTGTTTTGTAAATAAGCTTTTATATAAAAGATATATAATCTTTAGAAATGTATAGACCGAAAAAATTTATATAGCACGTAATATATGGATAGATAAATTAAAAATGTATGTGACAAGTCAATTAGAAAAATATTATATATTGTTGTTAATATTTAAATGAAATTATGTCTATATATATATATTGTTTTTTTTGTTTTTGATAGAGATGATGCTAAAATTTATTTAACATTTTTACCATATTCGTATAGCGATTAAAATTATAAATCATTTACGAATAAATTGTATATATACAAATAAACCTTTATACATTGCGATTGTATGCGAGATCATTCAGATGGATTATGGATATACATATATATTATTGACCCCAAATATATAGAGATATTCAAGCTGTATGTATGTATACTGTGGGGGTTTATTTTTTCCATTATAATTTTGTTAATTTCACATCAAAAATATATACCCATGTTTGTTGTGTTTGTTTTATACAGAGGCGATAATCATTCATCATTATATATATGATACATTCATAGAGTTAATTTGTTTATCTATATATACATTATGTGAAAAGTTTTCATGTTATTCATACATTTTTCATCTTCATTTTGGGATATTAAAAAAAACTGGACCATTTTTTTTATATTGTATATATCCGTTTTATTGAGTAATTACATATATATGATTAACTTTTACACAATTTAACTTCTATGTAATTATTGTAGAGGATTTATTGTATTTCATAAATTTATCTACATATATAATTATCTTTTTTTTTAATTCTATATTTTTAATTTTAAATTTTTTTATAAAAATAAATCACAAAATCGGTATATAATAAGAATGCAATTAAAAAAATTAGAAAGATTTTTTCAAATTCCTATGGGTATATTTTTATAATAAACCGCATAAATATTTATAAATTTAATTAAATTATCCAAATGTATATCAAATGAATTTCAATCAATTCGCATAAATTTGATGAATATTTATATAAATTGTACAAATATATATAAATGATTTATTTCATTTAAATGAATAAAATGTATGAATCAAAAATAATAATTTAATTTTAATTGACAAAATTTATATATAATAATATATACGTATAAATAAATTTAATATAATTATTATTATATATTATAATATAATAAATTAACAAAAATAAAACACATTCACATAACATATAGTATAATAAAATAATTATAATTCACATGTATTCATCTATCTTTTAACAATCAAAATAATTTGTAAAAGTAATTAACATTTAACAATTTAATATAATATAATATGTGTTATGTGCATAAGTTTATATGTATAGATAAAATAATATGATGTTTGACATTAAATATTTAAATTTTAAATCTAAATATTTATTCCCCCCGGTTGTTTTGGATATACATACAAAAAAATATATATGATATACATTGCAGATCAAATGCGAGCGATTTTATAATATTTTATAAATTGAATTATATTAATAGAATGCAAAGTGCATAATCTATACAAAAATTTCATGTGAAAAAATTAGTAAATTCCAAAAGATAATTTGTAAATAAAAATTTAGTGTTTCTAAAATAAAATGTTATATACAATTCATAAAGTTTTTATTGCTGGTATATTCAACTATTTAAAAAAAATGTATCAACTCCTTTATATAAATATCCATTTTTCTGAAAACATTTTTACAAAATCAGACAGTACGAATTATTCAGATTCAATACATATTTTTATTAGCAAATATAAAAAGGTATATTATTATATATATATATTTTAACATCAACAACAATAAATAACCATCATTTTATTTTAAATTTGAATCAATTAATTATATTAACTATATATATACCATAAATACACTATATATGGTTATATTTATTCAGGCTATATAATTCACACTCATTCATGTATAAATATCGATAGATTGACATATCTTTATCTATATATATGTATGTATATTGTATATGTATATTGTATATATGCGGATAAATGGATATATAAATTATTTATGACTTAATAAAAAAAAAAATAAACCATGTAAAAAAAAATATATATCTTATGTACTTTTCAAATGAAAATGAAAAATATTTTCTTTTTAAAAGTGAATGAATTAATAATTCGGTAAATCAAACACACAAAAATAAAAAAAAAATTAAATATCCCTCTTTTTATTATTGCCAAAACGTAACAGTAACAGAATGAAAAAAAAATGCACCACACTCTGTATTTTGAATTTTTCTACCTTATTCGATGAATGAAATGTTAAATAAAATATATTTTGTCTGTTTAATACACGATTATAAATTTTCCTCATATATAGGAGGAGATTTTCCTTTTACTGTTTATTTTTGATAGTCACTGTACATTTTTTTATATACATATAATTCATTCATAAGAAACACACTTTTATTAAGAGCGAGCTATATATAACGCAAACATATCATATATGCAAAAATAAATATATATATATATATATATATAAGAACATACACATCTTCAATGCAGAATATATGTATAGCATATAATAATAATGAATAAAGCTTTTCATTTTTTCCATTACTTCATTTTTCATCTTGTATATTTATTTTTTTATTTTCGTTCCTTTTTTAAGACTTTTCTGCTGTATTTTTATTTTATTTATTTTTTTTTTTGCTTTTACCATTATTCCATATATATATGTTTCATGATCCTTACTTCGATTTCTTTTCTTTCTGTTTTTTTTTTATTTGTGATTTCGCTGAATATTTTTTTCGTTATATATAGAGGCATTCATTGAGGAAAAAAGGAGGAAAAAAAAAATAATATGATAAACATATATGTATACCGGGATTGTTTATTTCCCATTTAGTTATTTATTTATACTTTATTTTATATTTTCCCAAGTGGAATATATATTCATAAACGCATATACGTGTGTAATCGAATCGAATAACATATAGATATACATATAACAACACACAACAAATAAAACAAGAATTGTAATTTCATTCATTTAGTATTCGATTTTCATTGATTTATTGATATATAGATATAGATATATGTATGTATATGGATATATATACAGAGACTTTGATGATATATACGCTACATATAAATATATTATTATATATATATAATATTCTCAAATTGCTTGATGTTATATACATAAATATGCGTATATACGTGAGTATATATAATCAATGTCTACATTTTTTTTTCTCGAATAAAATATACCTACCAATTTCCTTTTTCTATATATATATATATTGGCAATATATGTATTCTATTGGAACATTTCAATAAATATATATAGTGATTTTGTAAATTAAATATCTCATTTGAATGATGATATAATATTTTTCCCTTATAGACGATGTTTATGTTTTTTTTTTTTGATTTGTTATATTCAAATATATATTAATATATAATATACTCTAATAAAATATGAATAAAAATGTCATTTATCAAAATTATATTGATATATGTAATAATATTTATAAAGAATTTCCTTCTGTATCATAACATTTACAAATTCATATATATTTTACTGCATCGAAATTGGTAAACGATTTAATAAATCGTTAACGAATTATTACTCTTATATTGTTTTTTGAATATATTATTTCTTGTAATAGCATTGGACGTTGTCTATATTAAAATTGCGAAATCATTGAAATTCTTATTTTACCTTAAATGGGAAAAATGGGAAAATTAGAATTTTATCTATATATTTCCATTTGTTGTTAAAAAATAATTAAAAAATAAATATAAATAAATATTGTCAAAGTTTTAAGATTTGAATAATATTTATATAATTTTCACTTTATTTTTTTTTATAGATATTTTTGGAGAAAATTTCCTTTATTTCTCATATAATTAGTATATGATATTTTTCCAATCAATATCCGTATTTATTACAAAATTTTGAGGTCGTAAAATTCGACACTCCCATATAGTTGTATATTTTCCTATGCGGTTGTTCATACCTCATACGGTTAATTACACCACGTTGAAAACAACGAGTTATATGGAACCAACAACAGAAATGCGATTGCCTGACGCTAAAACCAATCGTTGGTTGTTTGCGAAAATTAAATGGATCATTTCGATCGCATATAATATTTTTAAATAATAAAAGCATTTGATTTGATAGACGTATTAATTTTCAATATATTATAAAAATTTTTATTTCAACTTAATACGTAAACGCGTATATAGTTTAATATATATTAAATCGCATTTAAATATAGGCATAATAAGAATATGATATCATAAAAAATTGAATTATAATAATATACTATACAAATATTTGCTGATAAGATTTTCTTCTGTATACACATATATAATATATATATATATGCGGAATAGAATTTTTATTAAATTTGTTTTAGCTAAATTATTTTTCATTTTTCTTATATATCTATATAGAAAAAACATGTACAGTTTATAAAATATATAAAAAGAGATATAGAAGGAATACTGCAACGTTATACATATCCATATAAGATTATATACATGTAACGATATATTGCGAACATTATATGTTGTTATTGCATATGCATATATCGAACATTATCGCCTTATATAACTTCTAAAATATTCATATTTATGTTGAACTAATAAAAAAAAAATAAAAATAAATATATATTTTATATTTCAATCATATATACAAAAAGCATACAATATATTCTTATATTATTTTTTCTTTATCAAATATATTGGTTTCTATATGGCATATTGCATATACGCAAAGATATATTTATTTTATGTAATATAACTTACTGCGAATATTCTGTACCTATATCATATTTATACTATATATAGTAGATAAATGTTCATATATCGATATAATAATATCTTGATTGTGTATTGGTTGTGAAAAATTTAATTTCCGTTCTGAAAATGATTATGTAGGCGATCATATATATTTATATCTATAGCACATTGTGTCATATCATATGTATATGTAATACATCGATTGAAACATATATATTGTCGGAAAAACCTATATTGAATACATATGTAATGTAAACTATATATAGGAGTATATTACATATTTTATATATCCCGCATCATGAGAAAGTTGTTTCCAATAAAATTTTATCACTTTTTTTTTTTTTTATATACATATATAGATTCTTAGAAACATTTATCTATTTATGTATATATATATCTATATAGAAATAATATGTATAAGAATAAATATATAGAAAATGAACGTGTAATATTGATATACAAATATACATTATTATATCAACGCATATTGTATATATACCTGCAAAATACCTGCAAAATTTTTATTTTATATATCATATATATATAAATGAATGGATATATTATATAATATTTTTACAACAAGGATAAAACATATAAGAATTCCTTTTTATTATTATACAAAATATTTTTTGTATATACACACGTTCTATTTTGTATTTTCTATATATGCATGTATTATAATAATGTTTTGTAATTTCACGACCACTTTTTAATTAAAAAAACGAAAAGGTTATATTATTTGAACTATATACAATAATATATTTATAAAATATAACATATACGTAGTAGTTTTGAAATGAAAATGTTTTGTACAAAAAAAAACATTTACTGATATATTTGATATATTTTAGGTATATAGATAGAATTACAGAAGATCTGGAGGATAAAATAACAAAATACATTGCATTTCATTGGAAAATTTTATATATGAATATGTTTTTTTTTTCTAATATTATAATCATATTAGTATCATATCTGTAAATGTCTTTATGATAACCTCTAAAGATTATTTATTAAACATATATATGAATATAATATATATATGTAGAATCAGTAGAATGCAATAAAATGTCAGACTTTTGACATTTAAATATTCATTCGTATTCGTATATATTAAGTCCTATATAAAATATATTATTTTATATATATAATAATAACATAAACAAACGAATGTTTTGTATAATAATATACGATTTTCAATTTTTGTTTTTTTTTTTGCTATACAAAACAATGTTTAATTAATATGGTAATAAATTCTCTCTTTTACCTTAATAAATATTTGGCAAATGCTATTTCTTTTTGTATATACATGTCTGTATATATGGTATAATTGCGGTATTAATATGTAAATATTCATGCACAGGTTTTACTATATATATATACGGTATGTGAAATATAATATTTATGTATATTCCCTTTGGTCATATTATATATATGTATAACAGAAAAACTATGTTTGACCTTTAAAATTTATGCAACTTTATGGGGGGTTTACTTCAGATAGAAAAAAATTAAATAACATTCTATAAATGTATTTAAGGTGAAGTTTGATAATTCTGATTTTGACTTTTATTCATTTTTTTTTTGTTTGAAAACAATTTGATTAAGATTTATCGGATTTATGCTGAATGCAATTAAAATATTTCGTATTGGAAAACAGAAGTTTTTGTTTTAATGTCAGACAATAATATTTTGTTTTTTTATTTTTAAATATCGTTAATTACCGCAACTATAAAGGGGATGGGAAAAATTGCATGAAATTTAAATTCGGATATGGAATAGATAAACAGAAAAATTGATTTACAATTTATTTGGTATAAGATTCGCACCACAACCTCTTCCAAAATTGTTCATGATTTTGAGTTGGGGTTTTTTTTTATAAACTATATACATATGTCAATATAGTATAATGCAGTATAGTAGTCTAAAACATATATTAATTGAATACATCATTCATTTTGCATATGCATATATATACAAAACAATTTAAACCGAAAATGTTCAGATATTTTTGCTTTTATAGTTTTACTTTACATTTATATACAATATATTGTTTTGTATAAATTAATTTTTGGTTTATATCATATATATTTATTATAGGCAATAATATAAATAATAAAGGTATAAAATACATTGTAAAATAACAGGTGAATACATATATATATATATATATATAAATAAAAATTTATTTTATAATATGCCATTATTCAAAACACAAACCTACATATATTCGCGTTTGCATAAATAAATGAACGTATTTATATGCAATAAAAAAACGGGGTATAAAGTAATGTT
The DNA here is from genome assembly GCA_958336335.1 of Dilophus febrilis. NCBI lineage: Eukaryota > Metazoa > Arthropoda > Insecta > Diptera > Bibionidae > Dilophus > Dilophus febrilis. The sequence goes on along the minus strand of OY284470.1, from coordinate 9,894,082 downwards.
TTGTATATAAATATGTACATATATACAGCGTCTGCAGTGTTCCAATTTTAAATAAATAAATTGCGGGTTTGTATTCTAAAAAAATGCCTGTTGATTTGTAGTATATAAATACATTTACAGGAATTTTCGCATATTCATATATATGCAGTAAAAAATATTCATATTAGTAAATATATATATAATTTTAATTTATATAAGGTTAATTTTTGGTCAAACTAAAAATTTTACTTTATTTACTTCTATAACATATATATAGTTTGTCTGTATGTATCCATATTTTTTATACATTTACCGCATAGACGCTTATACCGTTCAAATTATCAAATTGATCTCATATCAACAAAATCTATATATATGTTATGTTGATTTGTGTTGAAAATCAAAAAAGAAAATTTCGGATAATATATTGATTATTATATATATTTTTAAATAAAAATAATTTTAATACAAAATATTTCAATAATATATTATGATGACATATATATTATGGACTGAAAGTCGATTTTAATCTATTTCATTTTTCTCTTTTCAAAAGGTATAATAGAGGTCACCTCTCTGATACGTTTCTTTTAAATATTTTGATAACTGCAAATATTATTCAATAGATTAAAAAAAAACATAAATTCAAAACAAATTTCAAATAAAAATAATCAAAATGATATATAAATTATATTGGAGTATAAAAGATATGATAATTAAAGTGAAATTATAATATATAATATAGTATTTTAAATAAAATGTAAATTGATATACATAATATAATGTATGTATATAAATATACTTATTTTATTATATATGATAATATATACAAATAACCATATATATATATATATATATATAATGAAAATTCATGTACAAAAATATATATAAAACATTCCATAAATTCCACACATAACAATCTATTTATAAATATATGTATATTGGGATATTATAACAAACTATACAAAAACCATGAAGCTTTACAATGAAACCAATCATCATGTCATATAACCACATAAATATACCAAAAATATACCAAGTACTATCATATACATATATTATAATATATAACAACAAATCAGTATATAAAGAGATACATTTACCATATATGTACAATTGTACATATATATAAAGTGTATAAAGATAAAAAGGTATGATATATATATATATATAAAGTATTTGAAACGAAAACGAGTGTATATCTATATAGATATATGGAACATTATTATGTATATATTACAGGAAAAGTGTTGATAAGTTATATACGACGGTTTTATGTTTTCATTTTGAGATTAAGCATGACAGATGGGATTTTGTTCCTATATATAGATATATTCAACTGCAATGCCATATATAATCGTATATTCGTATTAATATATTTATATTTATATATACGCTTATGATAATCGTACCGTAACGTAAGATAAATAAGTATTGAAAATTAAAGATAAATAATCGTATAAAATAAATTATTTTTGTACCTACTATATAAATATATACAAAATACCTTTTTTTTTAAACTTAAATATTCCCTTTTCTGTTGTATCTTATTTATTCCGTTTTTTTTAAATCTTAAATATTCATTTTGTTTAAATTATAAGTATTCAACCTATTTCAGATTATAGTTAGAAATAATTCTATGATAGATTAATTTTAATTTAAGAAATGTAAAAAAAACTAATCGTTTCACTGATTTTACTTTTACTTACGGAGTGCTTTGATTCACTATATTATTTAACAATAGTCCTCTCCAACCGAATCTATACATTCAGCGAACAAAATTTGATCCGAATTGGGAAACATTATAAGAGAAAGCCGGAATCGGGAAACAAGAAAGTAAACTGCTTTAAATATTTTAAATCAAAATTGCGCAATTAATAATATTTAAAATTTTGTATCGCATAAATTGTATATTAATAACAAAAAACAACCCGATTAAATCAATTTTTGAAATATTGAAATTCTTTTTTATTTAATTTTGTCCTGTACCTATATTTTATTCCAAAAAATACCTTGTATAATATCAACTAAATATACCTATTATATAAATGTATTTTAATAAAAATGTATATATGCGTAAAAATATACAAAACAATTTTAATTGTATAACTTTCTCAGAATATTTTTTTTAAAAAAAAGTTAATTAAAATATATATAGATGCATGCGAAGTTGTACATAAAAATTCAATATAACATATATATAATTAGAAATTCCTTGTCCCTTTTTTTTTTTTAATATTAATTTTTGATCTATATACCATATTTGTTTGTTTGTTGGTTGGTTTATATTAAACATTTTCACGCAATATAGAACATTTAAAATACTAAAATTAATATATATTGAAATGAAATTGAAAAAAAAAAACAAAAAAAGATCATAAACAAAAACAATAAACCACTGTAAAAAGGGTTAAATTTAGCATATATAAATATTATACGGTATATATATCATAGAGATCCGGCGACGATATTAATTTTATATAGATTTTAATATATATTTATGGTATAAATCTATAGATGTATTTATATATGAATAATCAATCAACCGCCTCGCATTTGTGTTTTAATATGTATAATGTCGGGGTTAAAAAACTATACAATAAAATTGAAAATCATTCATTATATATACGATTTATTTGATCTTTTCAATATTGTATGTATATACTATACAATATATAAATGTCTGTAATATATATATTTTTACCTCAACGACCCATGATTATTTATCTAGTATATCTATATACAAATAATTACATCGAATCGATTCAGAATTGTAAATGAAACGGAATATTTTATTAAAATAAAATGAAATTCTGTATAGAAAGGACACAGAATAAAATATAAAGGGATATAAAGGGATAAAATGCTATGTAAAAAGTATATATATAACCAATATAACTCTTTCACAAAATGACGCAAACACATCAAATGAACTCGAAATTCTTTTATTACATCCATATGTATATATTAAAAAATAATTATACTATATATGGTTAAAACAAAATATGTATTGATGAACTCAATCTATATATGTATTAATACTATAATGTTTTTAAATATTATAAGGTATTTTCATATTTTATTTTTCATCCCTTATTTGTATATCAATAAATTCTATTCAAATAAATTGTAGATAAATTCTCTAATTCAAATATGTAAATAAAATAAACTTAAAGAAAATAAATAAAGGTATAAAAATTTGTAATATTTATAATAAAGCGGACGTCTAGGTAAATTGTATATGAAAACTCTTTTTGGCAGAAAAATTTAAATTAAAGACAATGCATGCATACACAAAAAAAAATATAAAAGGGATATAATTTAACAGCAGGTTCAAGACAAGTGTTTGCAAAAATTATAAGCAAAATACATTCTATTATATATAACCTTATGAATAAACAACAACAAAAAAAATTAATATTTCAATCCATTCGCACACTTTTTTTTTCATTATTTCTTATATTATTAACCCCCAGTACATTGTACAAATGGGGCATTTCTTTAAAATAAAATATATCCAATTTTAATAATAATCTGACAAATATACTAAATATTTAGTATATATTATTATTATTCTTATATTACTTAAACTGATATATCTTTATATAGTTAGACATGATGATCAAAAAAAAAAAAAAAAGGATGAAAAAAAAAACAAAACAAGAAAATGCTCAACAAAATAAAGTATATGCAGGGAAAAAAAGACCAACAGTTTTAAAGTTTTTCTTTTTTAAAAGAAATATTTTTCATACTAAATTAAGTATTCATTTCAGGTTCTATCTGTGACGTGTCTCTTATATTTTACGTTACATTTTCATTTTTTTTTTTTTTCGTATATTAAACTGTATATTGTATATTAGATACATGACATGATGATTGTACAACATACCTTTCTGTCTGTATTATATCATTATATACATATATAGTAATCTATAAGAGAAAATATTTTACAAGTAAATATATGTATATAACAAAAATGTATAATTTTATGTATTACAATCTGATTTTAGAAAAGTTATGTTGCGAATGATGGCATTGTTTTATATAGATATATATATAAAATAAAATACATATTTGAATACAAAATAAAGTTATATTATTTCGATTTAAAATGACATAGAGATGTTATGCATAGATATATATATATATAAATGTTTTCTATATATACAGAAAGATATATAGATATAATATAAATATATTCATGTGCGGATATATGTATATAAAGAAATATGTTAGAATAAATGTATATATTGGGATATTATGTAATGCACATTCATGTATATATGTATATAAAAGAAAAATGAAGAAATGAAAATTATGTAAAATATAGGAATAAATATTTCGTATTTTTTTTTTTTGCTGTGCTATTGTTGAATTTTTATTCTTTATTATACATAAAATGAAAACATATCACTTTGTTTTATATATATATATATACTATATGCTTTATGGCAAAATAAATGATGTATATAATAAAATTCTATATATATTTTAAATAAATTTATATTTAGAATTTTAAAACATTCTGATGATGTTTAAGTGGTATATATGTATATTTTAATAAATATTTATAATACAAATAAAAAAAATGTATGTTTCTGGGGCGAATTGACAAATCAAGGATGTAAGTGAATTTTTTTTTACTCTTAACATATTTACATATTCGTTTATTTGTATAAAATTAAATTAAATCGTTTCACATTTTCATGTAACAAAAAAATGTGTCTAAATTTAAATTAAGATTTATTTTGTTTTTTTATTTTTATTGTCGTTATAAAATATTCATAAATACACTATATTATGTTATTATACTATAATTTCATTAGCGGATACATTTTATATAGAGATCAAGTTCAGGAGTCTTTTTGGTAGCACATGAAAATCTGCCATATCTGGGAGTCTCGAAGGTTCAACCTAAGAAATAGTTTGCAGCATGAATATACGAAAAGTATTTCATATATGATTCGAAAGGGAGAAAAGTGGACGGTAGTTTTCAAATTCGTATTCTATTATAATACGCAGGTGACCGACATCACTATCAGTCCGTAAAAGGATTTATTTTCTCATATACATCGCAAAAAGATTATTTATTATATAATTTAAAACATTTAAATAAAAATAGACAATTTTGGTTTACCAACACCGACTATTAAAATATATTTATAGTTTTTAATTTTATCATTTAATATATATATAAGCTGTTAAAATGTTTAAAGTTTAATCTTATTGTATATATATGGTAAAAAATAAATCTATATATGTAACAAAACTATATAAACATTTCGCACCGTACATATATACAAAAATTTAAAAATAAACCCTTCATATACGTTTATATAATTAGTATAATTAAATTTGTAAAATTTTATATAACATATATTTATTGTTGTACAAAGGTGTATTTGCATTTTTGTTAAATATTTGAATTTTTCACCGTAATCAAATATAAATTATAACATATAAATAGAAATGTATAAATAGAAAATGCACACACACATTTAGAACTTTTTTATTACTATACCAAAAATAAAATCCATCAAATTTAATATTTAAAAATTATATATAAATTTCAAAAACATACATACCATATATATATTTATATATAAAGAAGATTTAACTATTTGTTAACATACATAAATAGTTATATATTATGCTTAAAATAAGTGCTTGAATAAAAACTGAATGAATATGTAAAAAAAAATAAAATTTCAACTGAATAAAATCATTTCAAATTCAAAAAACACAAAAAAAAAAAACAAGAAAATTCTACTAATGCGTTATATCGTTATGTATATATATGTTTTACAAATTTCTACAAAATTTTCTTTTACAAATTTCGCTTTTAAGTTTCTTATTTATAGATATGTACAGTGAAATCTGCGTTTATATATAATAGAAAGAAGTTTGTAAAACCACTTATGAGGTTAAGAAATTTTTACCGGTGGCCTCATATCCTTACAAAGGCGGGGTTTCAAGATTTCAAAAATATATTTTAGGAATATTATGATCAATAAATTAATATATAGAAGTGAAGCCAAATATTTGTCAAAAATTTGGTCCACAATTTTGTTCGTTTTGTTTGATTTAAACGTAAGACTAAATTGAATTTAAATAGAGTTGGCCAATAAATGACAGGTTTCACTGTAAATATAAATATGTATACTATCATACTATATACATTAAAATGTCGTCGTTACACTTAATGTGTAAATGTTTTGAAATGAAAAATGGAGGAAAACTTCATGGTTTTGTTAAAGTATTTATATATAGATATATTCTTTCAAATATCATATGTCATATGTATTTTATACATATACAAAATATATATATCTTTATCTATATGTGGGTATTTGGAATATAACCATTGTTCATATATAAGTATTTTATATATATATATATATATATGTATATAATATTACCAGTATTAGTTAGACGTGGTTTTTTTTTCCTCAAAATGTATTCATATCTATATAGTTATACCTACATATATATGAATTTCTTTATATATATACCTGATGCTGTATAATATGTTCACTTATATAAATGTTATAAATATCAATTTTAAAACTTTTACACTATACCGACTGACTATATATACTATAATAGTATATTTAAAAAAAATATATAATTTTTGTTATCAACGATGTAATTTTATATATATCTATATATGTATACATGAAAATGTACTATATCAAAAGTACTATCAAATATAATATATATGCTGTACCATAAAAAGAATACTATGATACTGTATATGTATACAGTTTTTAAGATGTTAAAGCAATTTTTTTATTGTAGTCGGATATTGTATTTATATTATACCAATATATATGTATATATAGATAGAAAAACCCAATGAACTATATCTTATATTATATTTTTATTTTAGAAATTCATCCGCTATACATGTATAATTTTTTTTCAAATATATATATCGATAAAATTTTTATTGTAAATTAAATTTTTCTTTAATATAGTTATATATAGTTATACATACATAGACCATATATAGTTCAATATATCTTTAAAAAATATATACACTGATAATGATGTATTAGGTATTTATTATGATATATATACGATATATATTGAATATAATATTTATAAATCATTATTAATGGCAAATTCTACGTAATAGGTAATAATTTTGAACGTCATACATTTATAAGATAATTTGTAAAATATTTAATGTAATATAAAAAAATTGTGATGGTTAATATAATTTTTTTTTGTTATAGAATATTCTTATATAAAGATAAGCAAATACTTTGCTCATGTTCATAGAATAAAGAGGTTTTTTCTTTAAAAAACAAAAAATGTAATTAAAATTTTACCTCTAGCAAGTTAAAATATATATATATATATTCAACACAGTGTTATATATTGTGTATTAAATACACAAAAAGTGTATTATACTTTGATAATATATCATACATAACGCAATGACTTAAAACTTTTCAAGTAAAATACTTCTTTTTAAAAATATAATGTACAATATTTGTGAAATTATACATAATATAAATATTGATGATGATAAAGGTTAAAATAAATCAATATTCATATATATATATATATATATATATAGTTTAATTACTTAAATATGGTTATATAAGATATATAGCTATAGCTGCAGGTGAATAATTCAATACCAAAATATATAGTATATATAGTTATTATTAAAAGAAAATTTATTTGACATTTTCATCATTAAATATTTCCTGAATATTATATTACATAGGCTATCATATATTATATAAAAATAACCAAAATATTATGTAGTATTTATATATCCATTAAAGATTTCTGAAAATTTTGACATTATAAGTTTAAAATTAATTTTGGTTAACCTGTTAACAAGATTTATAATTGAACCCTTTTCTTGTTATACAATATATATATAAAAATGTGTAAACTATAAAGGTATATATATTCAAATAACTCTAGAAAATATTTATGACTCGCATATATTGATATCTATTCCATGTACATAAATATGTTACATCAAAATTTTATAGTCTCTTTATCAATGTCATAAACGGATTACTTGTCATAAATTTATACATAACTACATATGTATATATATATATATAATTGTATACATTACGAGATGTTTTATAGAACATACAACAAAATAGAATAACCCTTGATTTAATCCTAAATTAATTCGGATGGGTTTAAATTTAAAAACAAAAATTATCTGAAATTGAAATATTTCATCAATAAAACACAAATTAAATTACCTAAATATGTTCCAAAATGAGTACTCTTCCACGATCTAGAATTCTTTCCTTAACCGTCAATCATTTATTTTATAAAATTACTGGGTTTTTGTTTTACTATATTCGCCCTGTATATTATTTCGTTAAAATGTGTATCAAGAATTTGTTAATTATTTATATATATAGATATATATCTATATATATATTATTATTATTATTATTTAACAACTAATGATGTATGTAAAATGCCAACATTAGTTTTTAATAAGCACTATGGCTGCTAGGGCCTTTGGCTTTTACCGGAATTAGAAATCATTAATATTATAATTATTAATGTAATTTTAATAATGATGATGAGTATTTGTTATATACTTTCATATATAATTGCGAGTATGTGTGTGTAGTAGACTTTGTAAATCTTTGGCTGCGTCCGACACAATATACCAAAGATATTCATTAATTTGATCCCAATGAATAAATGGTGACTTAGTTCATGAATTCAAATCATAAAAAGCACAGAAAAAATTTTCCGGCTAGGATTTGAACTCGTGACCACCCGCAATTGGGTTGGATGCTTTATCAACGGCACCACCAAGTCGTCTGCATCTATATATATAAAACCATATATGTATATAGTATATCTTATTGATTTGATAGATTAACATTTCGATATAAATAAAGTTTTGTATATATATATATATTGTACATAATAAATTATGTTATTGCTTCGATTATTCTTCGGATATTAGATGTACGAATATTACAATATATAAGATACAAATATAAATTATTGAATAAATATTTGAATATATGTTTTATATAACATATTTCAAATCAAAAATTTGTAATATAAATTTTAGTATTTAGTATCTATAAATTTTAATATCTATATAGATATAATTTTAGTATCTATATAATATAATAGTAATAGTAATTATATAAAAATTTGTTTCATAATTTTTAAATATTAAGATTTAATATAAGCTTGACCGTGACCGTATAAGTATCTTTTAAATATTGTTTTTAATATTCCATGAAAAATGAATTTTTTCTTATAATTGTGTGTTGAATAAATCAAAATAAAGAACGCACAAGAAAGTGTTAAGTACTTTAATGTTATTTCAAATTTATGTTACAATTATACAATAAGATTTATTATATACATACATATTTGCAGAAGAAACATCTTTTATATTTATATTATAGATTAAATATATTATATATATTTTATTTGAACATGTTAAATATTTACAAATACGTTGTTTTGTATAATATACAATATTTGGTTAAGAGTTATTTTAAATAATATATTTATAATTTAGAGCATAAGCAGATGTGTAATTAAAAATAGTATTGGACTATATTGCAATGATCCTTTTATTCATTTTATGTGTTCCCTTAAATGTTTTTATAGGTAACAATTAAATAACACTGATCGTATTCGTGCTCGTAATATACCTTTACAAATTTCCAATAGATATACAAAATTCGAATCCATGCCGAAACCAATCTTAAAAATCATTCTAAACTATATGTTATATCAAATTCTGTTCTTATAAATATGTGATCATTGCATAAATATCGTTGTTTTACATGTAAATAAGCATTGAAATGTATGTTTGTTTATGTGTATACTTTAAGAAATACGCATATATATCAAAATGACACAAATTTTGTTTACATAAATATCAGGTATTATCAACAATACATATAATTAAATAATATATAAATGATTTGTATATGTGTATAATATATGGTAATATTCATACGTCTAAATCATTTTATGTATAATAATAATAACATTTAATTAATTAAATATATGTCCAATGTTTTCACATAATTATTATGTATTTTAAGTCAAATAAATACAAACAATTTTTTTTTAAGGATATCTCCGTTCATATATCCTTTAAATACGTTTTATCCTCATAATTATTATTTATATATGCGATGTAGTATATGTTAAAGCTTTAAAGGTGCAGTTGTTGTTCTTTTATATAATCTACAGTAGATATATACATTCAAATATATATGTGGTATATATCATATACAAATATGTCATTCCGTTGAATTTAGAATAAACACAATTTATATATATATATATATATATATATAATTAATTATAATTCTTTAAATGACGGCAAAACAAATTTATTTTTTAAATATAATTTACATATATTTTATTATGTTTGTTTATTATATATGTTGTATATGATTAAAAAGAATATATAAACATTTTTTATATGATTAATTAAATCATATTTAAAAATAAAAAAATGTAATTTTTTTCTAATTAAGTAATGGAGTATTTTAATAAAATGTGATTGTGATGTCCATTATCATTTATATAGTGTTAGGCATGTTATATGTATAGAAACGTTTATAAAAATTATGAAAAAAAATTCTTGTACAAACGTACCATAAAAGAGGTTCAGAAGAAAAAAAAATCTGATCATTTTCAGACAAATCTTTATCGTATATATAATTATATTTGGTATAAATTTTATATCTCTTTAATACCTTGTAAATCTTAATATGCTATATATAGATAAATATAATTTTCTTTTATGTATATATATATATTATATATATATATTTTGGAAATAACCAAACTTTTCTTCAATTTCTCTGTCTGTATATATATATATAACACATAATGCAGATAGTAAATGAAAATGAATAAACGAAAAATATAAAAGTTAACATTCAAATAAAACGTGTATATTATATAAAATTATATATTTTTTTTTACCATGATAAAATGTTATCAAGTTATTATAGCCATATGTATATATATAAAACATAACAAAAATTTTTAATTAACTTTTATAGCTCTATATATCTGTATATGTATGGATACAGATGGATGGGATGGGAATATATATATACATATTATAGATATATAAATATATATAATATTTTACATTACTGTGTGTATATATGTAAATTTAATATATATAATAAAATCGGATTATGCTCATTAATTGTATAAGCTTAATTTAATATATTATATTTTAACATATAAAGCAGCTAAATTATATACATAATATACAAAGTATATATTTGTATATAGAATTCCAACAACATACAGCTGAACATTTAAATAATCATATATATTTATTTATTTATGTAATCATATATATGTAATTATGATTTGTTAATTTTATATTAATCCAATAATAATTATAATGTATAGAGAGAGAGTTTATGTTAGTGTTTTTATTACCTCATGTATAGGGATTTTTTTTATTTTATTTAATATATAAATGATTTATATATACGTTATATAGAAAATTTGTTGATATGTAAATGATGATTAATAAATTGTATTTTATATAAAGGAAAATTCTATTTACATAATTATAAAGCAATATTAATAGATAAATGTTTATCATATATACAAAAATATATACATTACTATCATGACCTACGGGATTAGAATGTAAATAAATAAATAATATATGATATTTTGTTTTTGATTTACAATATATAGAATTTTATTGATATTATGCGGATGGTTAATAAAATATAAATGTTATTAATTTGAATTTCTATATATTTTAAACAATTTATATACAAATTCTCATCATATTGTATAAATTCCCATTTCCTGTATATATAGAATTTTGTATTCAATTTCAAATTTAACAAAAATTAAAAGACATAAAACAAAGAATTTTCTTTTATATGATGAGTATGAAAATTATTTTTTTATCGTTCGGTTTTTTTTTATTCATTTTAATTTATAAAATTTAAATACTATAGGCAAAAAAAGGCACATAAATATGAAAATAGATAATAAATATTAAAAAAAAAAATGAAAGATTACATCACATTGTAAAATAAACATATTTTGTCTTTCATATTATTTATATGGAAAATATATCTTCTATGCTTGTATTTATAAATATCTTCCATAATTCGATGTACAATATATATATGGTATATAGACATAGAGGTTAAATCCTGTGTATATATCCTTTAATATTAATATGCATAAAACATAAATATACCATACTTTATTTATGACTTTATATCTTACATATACATATTTTGGATTTAGAATATATATATGATAACATTCATCGCATCATGATATATACATATATACATTTCATATATTGAAAGAGATAAATTTATATACAAATTCTCATCATATTGTATAAATTCCCATTTCCTGTATATATAGAATTTTGTATTCAATTTCAAATTTAACAAAAATTAAAAGACATAAAACAAAGAATTTTCTTTTATATGATGAGTATGAAAATTATTTTTTTATCGTTCGGTTTTTTTTTTATTCATTTTAATTTATAAAATTTAAATACTATAGGCAAAAAAAGGCACATAAATATGAAAATAGATAATAAATATTAAAAAAAAAAATGAAAGATTACATCACATTGTAAAATAAACATATTTTTTGTCTTTCATATTATTTATATGGAAAATATATCTTCTATGCTTGTATTTATAAATATCTTCCATAATTCGATGTACAATATATATATATGGTATATAGACATAGAGGTTAAATCCTGTGTATATATCCTTAATATTAATATGCATAAAACATAAATATACCATACTTTATTTATGACTTTATATCTTACATATATACATATTTTGGATTTAGAATATATATATGATAACATTCATCGCATCATGATATATACATATATACATTTCATATATTGAAAGAGATAAATTTCATTTCATTCAGTATACATATTTATTTTATTCGGTGATTTGATAAGTTTTCTTTATTCAATACATTTTTTTTTTCAATTTAATCCATAAATATATTTAGTATAATAGAAATTATAATAAGAAATTCACTTTTTTTTTCCTTGTAATAACTCCCGAATTTAATTATACAATCCATATATATTAATCTATATGCGTATATAGATATAATAAAAAGAAAACTTATTCAATAACCCTCTACGGATTACTATATTTGATTTACAATATATATTTGTATGTATAAATGGAATAGAGAGTATATACACAATAATTTTCTTATTCATATTATAAATATCAAAATCAAAATGTTGCAGATGGATTTTACATAATGTATTATGTAAACAATATATATACAGACAAAGTTAGAGATTGTCTATAAGAGTAAATATATATATATTTTCTAATAAAACATAACTCTATATATATATATATAGAAATGTATAAAATTATAACGATGACGACAACCATATCATGAACATTATACATATATTGTATATATATCCTATTTTTTTTTATTATATATGATGTTGATGATGAATTATATATATTATTTACATTTATACTTAAATATTTATTAATATATATTTATATATAAATATAAATAACATAAATATATATTTCAATTCATATAAATATATATATATGGTATATGACACCCCGTGCAGTCAAAGATAATTTATATATATAGAATAAAATTATAATTTTGTAATAGATTTGTCTATTATTTTTATGTATACATGTATTAATAAGTTGTATATTTTATAAAATATATATATAGGCATAAAGATAAAATGTATACAATAAAGTATAATTAATTAGTTAAAATTGTAATTTATTTTTTTGTATAAAAACAAAAAGAGATTTTTTTTTTCTTAATACAGAGGATTGTAAAATACAGGCATTTATAAACAGAAAAACATTTCTTCAGAACAAAAATTGTCGAGGACATTGGAGGAAAATAAATTTTAAATATGGGCAATTGATTGATTGCCGCAAAATATTGAACAAAATAAAGTGGGTTTTTATTGGAAACCTGGAAAATTTCTTGATTTTATGATATGACAAGGCTCAACCTTTCCTGTATACATACTATATATAAAATTAAAAATAAATTACTTTAAATTCGTTTTCATTTTTATTCTATAAATTTTTTTTTTAGAAAAAAGAACAATTTATTATATAACAATAATTCTTTTAAATAAACATAAACAAATTATTTTTGTTTATATCACATTTAAATAAAGAAAAAGAAAAAGGAAAAATTTAATTTAAAAAAAAAAAAAAAACAACAAAATTAAATAATTTTTTGTTATAAAGGAATTTTGTTATTTATATACATTTGTTAAATTATTGTTAAATTAATGCGATGAAGTTAAAAAAAACACAATTCTTGTTTTTTATTGTTTTTTTTTTATGTTGTTTTGAATTTGTCAACATTCAAGTCATTTTGTTAAAATTATTGTAAAAAAAAAAAAATGTGGTTGAATAATTGAATTAATATAATATAATGTTTTATGAAAGTAGAGGAGTCCCTTTTATTTTTGGTATTATTATACAAATAAAATAAATGATGATATTTTTTCATTAATTCTATATAACGCACGTAAAAATAATACATAATTATATATGTTGTATGTGATTATAATATTTAAAATTTTTAAGTGTTTTCTGTATATTTAAAATTTCTAACATTATACAAATAAACTTTTTTAATTAATACAATGGTTTATTTTATATTATATATGGTAGTATCTGTATAAATAAGTTTATTTCTATATATTAATGTTGGACAGCAATAAATTGTGTGTATGTGATATCAATAAAATACCACATTTATTTTCATCTATATATATATAACGATATAACCGAACCATATCTATATAAGTGTTTCAAATATACTAAATATATATATGGATTAAAATGTGGGACTTTAAGATAATGAAATACAAAATTTATGTAAAAAGTATATTTTGTGTTATGAATAATTTCAAGTTTGTCTGATATAATTAAATTAGTTTTGTTCCATGAATATGAATATATATTTGTATAAAATTATATATATATATGCTTATATTGTACAAATAAAATGAATTAAGTACAGGCAAGGGGATATTCAGATATAGAATCATATATGATATTTATATACAATTTGCAATGCAATGTTTTTATTATTTGTTTTTTTTTTTTTTTTTGTGAATTTTATATAAATTAAAAATAAATTTATTTTTATTATAAGGAAACAAGAATTTGATATGTTAATTTATTTATATTCATAGAGAATATGTTTCTTGTCTTTATAAATTATACAGAGGCGATATCAAACCTTTAAAAATAACGTTTTATATTTGATAAAATTTTGGAAAATTGTATATTGGAAAATTGGATATTAATTTTAGAAAAATCGCACCATATTTTCTTAGGAAACTTTTTCTTTAGCATATGTAAATGAAATTATATATCTTTAATAAAGATACGCAATAATAATATTAACTATATCATCTTATATTTATTTAAAATTTAATTATGTATATCTATAGCTATAGTGTGTTTTATATGTATGTTTATTATATATACAGAATTGTATAAATAAAATGTTTTTGTCATTTTCTCCATAAAATGCATGTATATTATATATATATATGTTGAATGTTATAGATATATAGATACATATAATAATAATAATAATATATAATCACAAATTTGTGTGTTCCTTTTAGTGGTAAAATTTATATTATCATATTATATTTATTCATATATACTCTCGTATACATAAATATCCTTGTGGTGCTTTCTACTTATTATATAATATAAAGTTAGAATATATTTATTTATATATATTATTATATTATTATTGGTAAGTAAGCATATACCATATACATTTCTTTACAAATACAAATACAGAAATGTATATTTATATATGTTGGCTCTGTTGGCATAAATAGAATATAGTTGTCAAGAGAATTACGAAAAAAAAAATATATATACGATTAAATAAATTTAAATGTACTTTATTTTATTATTATTACATTATATTCTGTTTGTTTCCTTTCGTAAATTTTTTTTTTTATTCCATATATAAATATTTTGCTTCATTATTTTGTTAATTTTTTTGTATATTCGGATAAAAAAAAAGAAGATAACTTTCATAAAATATATATATTTTGTTAATGGAAATTCATGTGATGATATAATTGAGAAAAATTTATAACATATATGTACTTAAATCTATTATTTTTATTTATTTTTACTGTATTATATCTTATATTTTGTTTGACATGAATGAGATAAATAAAATGAAAGAGCTGTAAAATATAAGTAAATATATCTTTAGATAAATATATTAATGTATATTAATACATTTTTATTTGTAACATCTTATATTTAAGATAATTGTTATAAGATTTATGTAATTAAAAAGGATAAGAATTTAAAAGAAAAATTAGCCAGTGTTCCATCGTTTTAATAAGTACATGTATATAGTACGAAGTGGCTATTATAACTATTCTGGGAATGGTTTAATTTTCTGTATAATTGTCGAATAGGAAATTTTCTGTATAATTTTCTAATGGGAAATTCTGTATAAAATTTATGTTTATATCAATATTTATTCAAAACTAACAAAAAACCAATCCGCTTTAGTGAAGATTACAAATTTTTAATTACAAATTATGTAAAATAAACAGATATTTATATATGTATAGTTATTTGGTTACTGAAATAAAAACACAGAAAAAACCCTGACATATTTCAGTTTTCTGTTTATACAAAAAATTAAAATTATATTTTGAATTGCTAAAAAAAATTGACAACGCATTTATTATAAAAATATGTTATGTATTGAAACTATATATTTTATTAAATATTTTATTTAAAAAACAAAAAACTATATTATATTTGTTCAATTTTTATAAAAATAACAATTCTCTATTATCTATCATCGTATAGTTTTATTATATTTTTTGTTTTGGTTCCCTATATAGTATGATATGCAGTTCCATTTATGTATATTTAGAACAATCAAATACACAACTCAATTCATTCATTCCATTAACTCTAACTAAATATATATGTACATAAATATAATATAGATATGTTATATGTTTTTATTTATATAATAACCGGCATTATTTCATGCTTTTTCATTAAAAAAATAAACAAAATAAATATGTTTTGTGTTTTTATGTATACTACACACACAATAACCTTTTTTTTTTATTATCATTTATTATATAAACATATGCATATATATATAGTTCAATTCGCCCATTCATTGTAATATATCGAAATCAAATAATATACATATTGATAAAAAAAAACTGTGTATATATATCATTGTAATAATTTTACTTCCGAATAATGGCGAAACATCCACAAAAAAAATGAATGCAAAAAACATCAATGTTGAATATAATTTATATAAAAAAAAAACATTTTCATTTTCCAAATATGTATAATGTCAAACCAAATCGAATAAATGACAATATATTATATGTATGTATATTTTTGTATATTTGTATAATTTATTTTTGTCCATTCAATTTATTTATTTATTGTTTTTCATATATTTTATTATCATTATTATTTTTGGATTTCTTTTTTTTTTTTGGATTACATCGTGTTTATTGTCCACACACATACAATGTCCATACAATTTCGATGATTAGTTATTAAAATGTATAAAATTTGACAAACATCTATATATATATTAAAAGTATACTTTTGATTCGTTTATGTATATATAAAGGACATTTTTATATATGAATGCATTTATATGTGTATCGAGCAGGGTATATATATAAAGTTTAATAAAAAGATATATATCTTCTATATATATATTAATATAAATTGACCATATATTATATATATAGCAGTTATGTTTTCATTTCAAATAAATAAAACCACAACGACATGCGACAGACACACACACACATTTTGAATGACATGTTGGATTTTGGACTTAACAACATGTGTACTTATATTTATACTTATTTAGATAAATCGTTTATTTATTTATTTGATAGTTAAGTGTATATATTCGTATTCGTATAAATATATATCTATCTGTAAAACCCTCTTTTTTATAATATCTGTAAATAAATATTATGTATAGTCTATTTCATCAATAATAAATGATATATATATTTTGGTTACATTATATATATATATGTATATCTAATAGGTTTTATTGTATAACAATATAAAGTGTGTTTTTCCAATGCTGTCTCATAAATTTCAACTAATATATGTAATATATATAAAGAGGAAAATATCACAGGTAAACTTTGATAAGATATACCATATTACTAAGGCGTTTTCCGTTTCGCATATCTATATGTACTATATATATATATTATATGGTTATATGGATGGGTTTATATAATGTCATAAATTTTATATTTGATTTTTATCCCATATATATGTATAAAGATAGAGATAGGTATTGGTTTTTTTGTTTTATTTTATATTTAGATAATAAATCTTGTTTTCTTTTTAGATTTTTTCTTCATTTTTTTTTTATATAAAATGTTTACTTTATTGCGTTCAGAATATTTACACACCAAAAACATGTATGTGTATGTACAGAGGGTTCTGTGATGAAGGGTGTTGATTCTAAGCAGAAATTATTCTATAACAATTTTTTTTTATTTACACCTATAATTCAGAAATATAAACTCTATATGGATTGGAATATTTTATACAAAGTGGTTATTTCTTTAAATTTTCTATAGATATTGAACAGATTTTTGTTTTGTTAAGACTTTCAATTTCATTAGGATATATTTATGGAAATTATTGGCTTAAATCAAAGGATGTCAAAATATATCGAAATAAATTCATTCATCATATATAGAATATATACCGCATATATAGAATTCGCATGGTACATTTTTCGACCACCTTGTTTGTATATATATGGAATATTGTACCAAATAAAAATCAAAATGTTCACTTAAATTCGGGTATATCCTATATGTGTACTTTATATTAATATATTCTGATTTGATTTATTGTTTTAATAAGTGGATATATAGCCGTTTTTAGCATCCATTCATATATATGCATTATTCATATCAAATGAACATATATAGAATTCATATAGATATTCAAGATATATAGATTCCAGAGAATCAAGTCACTTATTTTAATACCTTAAAAACTTCGTTTAACAAAAAAATTTAACATTTAAGTTTTTAAACCCGCAAACAATCAATCACCTGCGGTAAAAACTACCAATAATAATTTTTAAATATTTATTTGTATAATAGTTTTAAATCAAAGTTTTTCTTATTAAATGTATCTACTATATATACATAAAGAAAGAATATATAAAAACGTTTAATAGTTAAGTATTTATATATTTATATATATATACATATGTGGTTAAGGGTAGGTTTGAAAATGTATATAGATATATAAACGAACAACCTATATAATATACCATAAATATTGTAATAAACCTATATATAATATATACAAACATCTATATAAATATGTAATATCATAAAAATATTCGTCTATATTTTCCAAAGAATAAAACATACATATATAGTTATATGTAAGTATTTATACGTATACTAATAACGTTGTTAAAGTTTGAAAAACATTTTCCTGTATATACATACACAGTTGTTTTATATTTTTTTTATGTTCATTCCTAATAAAAATAAAATTGTACACATCTATTATGTGAATTGTATATATGTGTACTGTTGTACATATATTATATAGATATATACATTTTTAAAAGGCAATTCTTTTTAGAGGAAAATATTATTAAATATATATGTAGATATAAATAATATAGTAATAATAATAATAATAGTTTTATGGAAGAAAAGGATTCCATTAAAATGATGAGTTTACTTTTTAGGTTTTCTTTTAAAAAAAATGTATATAGCTCTATAGTCTATACGTATATAAAGAAATATAATAGGTTTTGTCCGTTTTTTTCTTTTTGTTGTTTTCCTTTCGAATAAATAATATATCAAATAAGTACTCAATAAAAAAACTATATGCAAGGTATAGAATAGATGCGAATCTACATATAATACAAATTTATGAGTTATATATATGTAAAGTTCAATATAGAGTACTTATATTTTAATATATAAAGAATTTATGTAAACAAATTGTAAATATATATATATATATATATATATATATTGCCTGATTTCACCTATCTCTATAACTAAAAGTAATATTTTTATATTGATAAATTGTAAACTGTGTTGATAAAAATGTCTTTAAGAAGAAGATTAAATTTTCATATTTCATCATAAAGAAATATTTTGTGTTGTATGCATATTAAAATAATGTAAAAGAAATTTATCGTGGTTTTTTTTAATATTATCGAATCGTTTGAAAAGGAATAAATTGATAAAATTTAAAAACAAATTTTTTAATCAAAATTCAAATAAATTCTTTTAAAAATGTATGTATATAAAAATATTTTAAACTATAAAGTATTAATTTAAAAATCGTAAAAAAAAACGATTCATATATACATATTTTTACCTTATGTTATTTTATATAACTACACATAAATCACTTCAAATATACATTCATTCATGGATTCATTCATTCAGCTAAAAATTTATAAAAAATAATCCCTATAGTATTTATGAAAAATGGATATTTAACAAAAAAAAAAAAACGTTGCTATATCAAATAATGAATATAAGTAAGATAGTAAAAATATATTCTTTATATAGACACAAAACAACAACGACAACAACAAAATAAAAAAAAACTCAAGTTATAGATGTAGATATTTCTTTTACAACCCCGAAATACAAAATAAGGAAAATGAAATGTAACTTTGTACAATAAAGAAAAAAAAATTTTGTTGCTCTGCGAGAAACAATTTAAATCAATTTATAAAAGTAAAAATTGTTGTATTTTTTTTTACCCTAATAGTGCATTTTTTTTATCCTTCTTCTATATGTATATATATTGTATAAATGCAAAAGCATAAACGATTTTTCCATTTATTTTTCCATATATATATTTTCTTTTAACATTTTTTGAACATTTATGTTTTTCATTATATAGTTTATTTTATTTTATTTTTTTTTTGTAACATTAATTCTAATGGGATTTCTCATTTATAAATTGTATTCACTATTTGAAAAATATGTGAATTATTTAACATTATTCGCATTGTATATATACATGTATATAATGTACATATGAAAAATTGTTGTAATTTAAAATTATTCTATAATTCAAATAGTTTTTTTTTTCATTTTATGAATGAAAAGGTTTAAAATTATTATAATAATAAGGAGTAAAAAATTGTGTGCATAATAAAAAATATCCTTCATCATACATATTTATAAAAAATATATAGATATATAGTGAATAAAAAAATAGAAAAAACAAAGCAAAATATTAATATAAGTTGCATATTTATATAGAAATAATAAACAATTTTTAATTAAATTTTATATCAACACTAAAATATTGTATATGTATATAAATAAATAAATAAAAATAACTGAATAATAATAATATAAAATGTTTGTGTGTAAATTCTAGGAATCTTAGTCACCATTAAATTGTATATTTACATTATTAATTTGCGATTTTTCGTTCTTTGAAAATAGATTTTCATTTATTGATAATTCTATTAACGATTTATTTTATACTTTTTTTTTAGTAAACGCGTAATATGATTGTTTATGTTTAAAAAAAAAATACATTTATTTTGAACTTTTAATGATATTAATTTATTAATTATTAAATATACTTATATTTTTGTTCATGATGTTCGCCAAAAACAAAAAAAAATATTGCACTCTTCTTTTGATAAGCTTTTCAATTTTATAGATATATATAAGATATTTTTTAATATATAAATAAATTATTTTCGTATTGTTTTGTTTTGAAATGTTCTTTTTTTTTGTGTGTGTGTCATTAATTTTCAAAAAACATAAAAATTGTACCTTAAATATTTTTATAAATACCCCAAAAATCTTTTTAAATTATTCATAATTTCAATAGCCTTATGTTTTATGTTTTGTTTGATAAATACACATAGAGAAATATATCATTAAATAAGAATATATAATAAAACATCATTAAATTCTTTTTGATGTTTTAAATATAATATATATATCTATACCATGTACAATATAATTTATAAATATACGAGTTTTAATTCAGAAAAGGTATTTCATATATAGAAAACGCAGGCTTTTTATTAAAATATCAAAAACTGATTAATTTATAATTTTCTCTTATTTATATATACTTGTGAAATTCATAACATACACTCATTATAGATAATTAATATATTTAAATATTGCATTTATACAAAATATTATAAATAAGTATATATAGAGTACATTACATGATAATTCAAAGTATATTTTCTAAGAATTACAAATTCTTACTTATATAGCATAGGCGGGGCCGCGTAGATATTTTAAATAATATAAAATTTTTGTGCTAACGAAAATTATTGAAACAAAAACCTACGTACAGATTAATTAAAAAAAAACGAAATGATAAATTAACGTTTTCCAAAAATTAACACATCAAATTCTCAGCATTTTGCGTAACTTTTAGAGAAATTGCGGAATGTCTGGAAAGCTATATTTTATTGTTTGATCCAGGTGCATATACATGGACTAAAACGGGCCTGAGTATAGCAAACTGTATAATACAGGAATAAGCATTTATAGAAACTTTTTCAATATATTAATACATAATATTTATAAATATAAATAAATTGTAGATTTCAAGTATGATGATGCAGTTTTTGGCGAAGTTATCTCTATACATATATATATATATATATATATATATATATATATATAAATATAAATATATAATCATATACAAGAACTATATATAAACCATCAATAACTAAACTAATATTCAAAATTATTTATAAACTTAATTTTAATCATTTATATATATGAATGCATACTTCGCGATATACACGGCTTTGCATATATATCAGATATACTGCTGGGATCCTATTATATATTATATATTGTTTATTAATTTATTTTCTCTGTATAATTATTGTGCATATGTGCATTAATTAGTATTCATCACAAAAATTTTGTTATTTTAGATTGTTCTATATATCTATATATGTCTTTGTTAATTCAATGAAATTTTCAAATATATATATAAATAAATAAATTTTAATAATATAACAAATAAACAACAAAATATATCATATACATTTTAGTATCTATATATAAATAAATCCTATATATAGTTTATAAATTGCATTATATATTCCTATATGTGTATGTATATATGATACAATATTCTATATATACGATTGAATATTATCACATCCATTTGCGAAGTATATATATTTATTATAGATGCATTCACAAAACGTATATATTGAAAATTATAATGTTAAACTATTTATATATATAAATTAGATACAATAATTGTGCGGTATATGGATTTTAAACAATCATTATGTTGTGCATATTTCAATATACATAATAATGTAGAAAATTATATATACATATGTATATATATTCATTGTAAATAATTTTATTTATAAATATTTGCAATAATAAACAAACGTGTGTGATGCTATGCATTTTACATTTTAAAATAAAATCTAAAAATATTCATTTATATATAATTTGATAATTTACTCAATTTAACAAATAAAATAATTAATTATAAACGTTTGTTTAGAATTTAAAATCATTTTACGATTCACAAGAGGTCTAACATTTGCGAAAAACTATTTTGCTTTTTATTTTATATCATTGCAATATTCATTTAACTATAAAATTCAACTGCGGGTGATTTTCACTTTTCCATTTGCTTTTAATTAAAACCCCTCGCATTGAATTGTGATAAAATTTTTTACAAAAATAATCACGGAAATATTCATAACAAATTTAAATTATTATTTCTCTTATACCATAAATATTATGTTAATTTGTACCCCTTTTTTTCATATATATATAAAAAATTTCTTATATTATATACAATTTAAATAAAAACAATAATATATATATAATTATAAAATGCTAATAAATAATCGCACTATAACAAAATATATTTTAGTAATAATAATAATAATAATAATAATAATAATAATAAACTTAAATATATATACCAAGTCAAAAATTATATATAAACATAAAACAACACGATATTATATATCTATATGAATTACAAACACTTTACCATTTTCACCACGGCATGCATATATCCTTTATAAACAGTTCATTCAAAAAATGTATAGTGGCCTCACATTAAATTTTCTATAAATATATCTTATATATAAAAGCATATATATCCATTACAAGGATTATCTTCAATTTAATATTTAAGACACGCAGATAATAATGTTTTCAAAACAAAACTCTTAAGGATAATAAGCAAAAAAAAAACACTTTATATACAAACAATGTTATATATTAATAATAATAATAATAATAATAATGAGTAAAATGAAATATAACCAAAAAAAAAATAGAAAAAAAGAAGAAAATATTGATATTATATATATAGTTTTAATATAGAGTATAGCTTTAATAAGTCGCATACAGCTTTAAGCAACATACATATATTACATTTATGAAATTGTATATTTGTTACATTATTTATATCTATAAAATATTAGTATTGGTATACAAAAGTGATATTCCAATCAAATTAAATTAAGATGAAGTATATATAAACTACTTGAACATGTACACATCTTGTGTACAAAAACGAGTTAATTAAATTAGTAACATCTCATGTTATGAAATCTAATTATTATATTAATTCAATTCAATTTAAGTATAATAATGTTATATGTATATACCGAAATATACGCAGTTATATACATTATATTATATGCAGATAGATCTTTATAGCATTTGCTTGTGTATATATATTTTTTGTTCATTATAGATATATTTATTTGCATTAAGTGATGTGGATATACTTTATATATATATATATAGGTTAAAAATTAAATAATAAATATTTACATTACTTATTTTGTGTATAGATAAATGAATATATACATTTCAAGTGATTTTTATATTACGATATTTGATATATTTATATTATGATGATTACATATAAAAATGTATATTTTTTGGATGTATAACAAAAAAATATAGAAGAGAATTTTTCAATTCGATGACTGATTCTCCTTTTTTACAATAATTTTCATCAAAAATGTAATCCTCTTATAGCTTTTTTAAATATACATTCGTATAATAAAAAAAAATTTTAGTAAAAGGACATTACATAGCTCATGGGATAGCCCTCGGGATAGCCCACGAGATACCCCACGGGATAGTCCACAGGATACCCCACGGGATAGCCCACCGGATATCCCAGGGGATAGCCTACGGGATATCCCACGGGATTGCCCATGGGGTAGCCTACGGGATACCCCGCGGGATGGCCCACGGGGTAGCCCACGGGATACTCCACAGGGTAGCCAACGGGATAGCCCACAGGGTACCGCACGGGGTATCCCACGGGGTTCCCCACGGGATACCCCACAGGATAGTCCACGGGATACACCACGGGATAGTCCACGGGATACACCACGGAATAGCCCACGGGGTAGCCCACGGGATACCCCACGAGATAGTCCACAGGATACCCCACGGGATAGTCCACGGGATACACCACGGGATGGTCCACGGGATACACCACGGAATAGCCCAGGGGGTAGCGCACGGGATAGCCCACGGGATATCCCACGAGATAGTCCACAGGATACCCCGCGGGATAGCCCACACGGATACCCCGGGATAGCCCACGGGATACGCCGCGGGATACCACACGGGCTATCCCGTGGGATAGCCTACGGGATAGCCTACGGGATAGCCCACGGGATAGCCTACGGGATATCCCACGGGATTGCCCATGGGGTAGCCTACGGGATACCCCGCGGGGTGGCCCACAGGGTGGCCCACAGGATAACCCCGGGATAGCCCACGGGTACCTTACGGACGGGTGTGGCGAAATGTTGGGGTCGGGTTTTCAAATCCTACTTGTGTTTTGTGTTTTCGGTCATTTTTCGAATCTGAATTTAGACACAGAGTTGTATTTTCCGCTTGCGGTTTGTCGTACCGCTAATTACAGACACTGTCAACGTCACAAATTATGAAACTAACACCAGAAGGCTGTTGTTGTCTGTTGGGCGCTAAACCCGATGGTTGGTGATAATTTTTTTATTTTTTTACGTGTCGTAATATACAGGGTGTCCCAGTACAGGGTGCCAACCCGAAACAGGCAGGTTCTACACCTCATTTCCAATCAAACATTGTATGGCGACCCCATGTCTATCTCCCTTGGTTTTCGAGCTATCCCGAAAAAACGATTTCGTTGAAGTTCAGGGTAGTACGTGGATGTTATTTAACATATCTCAGCAACCACTTATCGGAATCCAATAATTATAACCTTGTTGGAAAGGTATTTTAACTATCTATAACTGTTTCTAATAACACAAACATCGGCGACAACCCGTTTTCATGCTATAGCTGGTCAAACACAAGAAATTTCAACGGCCTCAAATATTTTTGTTATTTTGCAAGCCGAGAACTATAGAACTTTTATGTTTATCAACTGTCGGTTTTTAGAAAAACTTCTTGGATGTTTTAGCTTTAATTTGATGTACAAACTTTTAAAATATGTAAACGCGTTCTAGAGATATAACGAAAATAATACTGAAATATGACGAAAATAATGCAAATTTTTCAAAAATTTAAAACATATTTATTAAATTAAATTTAAATCTTTATTACAAAAATTGCTCAAAATGGTGTCCATTATGTGATCGACATATTCGACACCGTTTTAATACTGCCCTAGTAGCCGATCGAATTTGATTCGGATTATTTTTTAAAACTTTAAACGCATTATTAATGCCATTCATTAAATCTTCCCTGGTATGAACTGGTGTTTTATAAACCATGTCTTTATAAACCCCCCATAGATAAAAATCTAATGGTGTGAGGTCTGGCGACCGTGGTGGCCATTTAATGGGGCCATTTCTTCCAATCCATCTTTGACCGAATGTGTTCTCTTACACTTCGTGCAAAATGTGGGGGTGCACCGTCATGTTGAAAATGAATGAATCGCAAATCAGTTAAATTAACATCATCGAGTAAATCGAATAACCCATTTCCCAAAAAAACTAAATATGAATCTGAATCCAGTCACCCAAATAGAAACTATGAACCAATTAATTGATTTCCAATCTTTCCTGCCCACACATTGACTGCTATTCGTTCCTGAAATGCGTGCTGCCGAACTGAATGCCGGTTTTCCTTTAACCAATGATGATTATTTTTAGTATTAAATATCCCTTCACGTGTGAACATTGCTTCATCCGTATATAAAATTTGATTTAATATCCTGGGATCTTGTTCATAACAACGAATCACCCAATCACAAAAAGTTATTCGGGGGACGTAGTTTATTTCTTTAAGTGCTTGAATTTTTTGCAAATGATAAGGATGTAAACCAGCAGCCTTCATTGCACGCCAAGCATAGTTTTTACTTACACCAATTTGGATGGCTTCTTTTGAAATTTATTTTTTACTGTTTTTTACCGTTTCAAACTTCCAAATTATTATTTATAAAACAAACTTAATTTTCTAATGAATAATGAATTTCTAACGTAAAACAATGTAACCTACAAATGCCGAAGAGATGTAGCATAAAAAACAAAAGAATTGAATGAATTTATGAGGGTAATAGATTTAACTGTTTTTATTTCTAAGTAACCATTGAATTAATTGCAATCCCTTGAACTTATGTTACCTAGATAACGCGATAACAACAGATGTGTGATAACAAATGTGTTTTAAATTTTTGAAAAATTTGCATTATTTTCGTCATATTTCAATATTATTTTCGTCATATCTCTAAGACGAGTTGACATATTTTAAAAGTTTGTACATCAAATTAAAGCTAAAACATCCAAGAAGTTTTTCTAAAAACCGACAGTTGATAAACATAAAAATTCTATAGTTCTCGGCTTGCAAAATAACAAAAATATTTGAGGCAGTTGAAATTTCTTGTGTTTGACCAGCTATAGCAAGAAAACGGGTTGTCGCCGATGTTTGTGTTATTCGAAAGAGTTAAAGATAGTTAAAATACCTTTCCAACAAGGTTATAATTATTGGATTCCGATAAGTGGTTGCTGAGATATGGTAAATAACATCTACGTACTACCTTGAACTTCAACGAAATCGTTTTTTCGGGCTAGCTCGAAAACCAAGAGAGATAGACATGGGGTCGCCATACATTTTTTGATTGGAAATGAGGTGCAGAACCTGCCTGTTTCGGGTTGGCACCCTATACTGGCACACCCTGTATAAAATGTAAGTTATTAAACAATAAAAGTTTTATATGTGACTTTATAGCACAATCATATATCATATATGTAAGATTGAAATATAAACCATAAAGCTTTTATATATAAAAATATAAATCTATATGAAAATTCAATTTATTAGACAAATGTTTATCTAAAACGAATATATGTTCATATATTCGTATATTTATGTATAATACAAGAGGTTTCATTGTTATATATTGTATATATTTCAACATATATAAAAGATTTCAATTTAGAACATAATATAGTTTTTATCGTAATCATATTCTATATAAAGAAGTATATATTTAATTCATCAAATTCAGTTTTGCTTTTCTTTTGCTTTTAGAAAACACACTCTACATATATATATGTATTGTATATAGAGCAATAGAGTAATATTACATTAATAGTTCAAGAAAAATTTCAATTAAATTCAATTCATTTGTTAAAATAAATAAACGATTTAGAGATAATTGAAATATAATTATATATTAAACGTTTTTCAATTTTTATTTAATATTTTTACACACGCTAATGGTTCAAAACTTGTGCACTTGTGCAATTTTACAGATATATATATATATATTTAGTGTTTAGAATAAGATAACAAAAGAGTTTAGTTTATAAATTTTTTAATAAAAAATTCTAAATCTATACCCATTTGTTTTGTGATATACATTTGTATATTATTTATTTTTATACATTGCAATTTATATCTCTATGCACCTCTTTTGAACCTCTTTCCAAATAACAATTTATAGTCTTATAAAAACACATTATGTACTATCAGTTATCTGGTCATTTAGATCTGTTAACTGAAATTATCAAATAATAATTCCTTATGAATCCGTCTACTTTCCAATGCGGTATTTTTTATGTTGTAATTTTCCGTGTACATGCAAATTTTTTCATATTAAAACAATTATTTTTTTTTATTATATTTCTATATCTTCAAAATATAATACTATCCGTATACATATTATGCATATACAATTAATAAAATTAAATTTAATCGTATTTTTCATCTTTATATATTCCAAAATAAATATCGTATTCTATGTAAGAGTATATTTGAATTATAAAATATATATTCAAAATGATTTCGAAACGCATTGAAATTGAATTAATTTTCATTTTTCATCATGTAAATAAATAAATAAATAAATAATTGTACAATCGTCGTGTGTGTGTTCGTGTACAAAAGTAATTTATCAAAAAAAAAACCAAAAAAAATAACCACCATTCGTATATATAAATAATAAATAAATAATATAACAATAAAAAAACAATAATAAAATAAAAATTAATTTAATTTACATTTGCCAAATAGTTTTTCATATACATCCGCGCATATATCTTTCATTTCATTTATAAATTCATTTCCATTTTCCAAATATATCTTTTCTATATAAAACTATAATACAATAAAAAAGAATTCAATTCAAATAAATATCAAAAATATAAAGCTGAATGGAATTATGATATTCAATTGAAAAACAAATAAAATTATTCGTTACTTTATTTTACAATATATTTTTTTCTTTTTCTACAATGAATTTGCATAAAAAATAATAATACGTAGATACTTCAAAGTTATGCAAATATATTCCTAAAATTAGGTTAATAATATTATTTTTATTTTTATTATTATTATTATTATAATTTGTTTACTTTTTATTTTTTAACTATTTATACTACTCAAAATCATAACCGTGTTGTATATTGTGGAATGCATTGCGGATAATGAAAAGTTTTACATTAAATATTAAGATGGTTATTTATACGTATTATGACAGAATTAAAAAGTAATATAATGAGTAAAATTTTTATTATAATATGTTTTTTGTTTTATTTTATCCCATTATTAAATTTCCCTTTACCTTTGATATACATTCACAATACTCGTTAGAACTTTTTATCTTGTTTTTTAGTTTATTTTAAATTGTCATATATATTTTTAGTTAATTTATAGAAATATTAAGAAATTAATTAAATTGTTGGTCCTTTTACTTCTTCGTAGTGATAATTTATTGATTTATTTATATATATGTTGAATTAACGGAAATTTTAGTTAGAGTTTAATATTACAAAACATTAATATATAAGGAAAATGAATCAATTTGGTATAAAAATAATTTATTACATAACTATTCTTTGTTGACTTCTATATAGATCATGAAAAACTCCTAAAAAATGTATAATTGACCTTATTTATATATTTAATTGTTCGGGACGAGAGGGCGAGATAACACAAATGTATTTTACAATTTTATTTAAAATGATTAATGAAATTTAAGTAAAAAAAAAACTCAATTTAACAAAAAAAAAATAACCAAATAAAAACCATAAATTTTATAAATATAGAACAAAAATCATTTTGAAATTGCTATCGAATCTCAATTCAATTTTATGTTTATATACGTGTATATTTTATAATTGTAAAGTTGTACATATATTCTGGATAAACAAAAAAAAGTACGAATAAATAAATGAAATAAAATGATAATTTATTCACGCTCTGATTAATACATAAATTTAATCAATAAAGGTATATGTATTTCTATATAAATTTAACACAAGCATATAGTGTATACTAAATATTCAGATATGGATATAAAAATAATACTTAATTAAAAATCGTGTTATATAAATTGATGAAAAAATAATAAAATAAAAAAAAAATTTAAACCACAGAAATGGAAAATTATATACATATAAAGTTGATTACATATTTTTATTTGTTTATTATTTATTATTATTATACCATATATATATATTATACAAGAAGTAAATTTACATAAAACAAATCATCATCATATAGAATATAATCGCATCAGTTCCATTATTTATACATCATCACCGTAGATTAATTATATATAACTTGTAGAATAGATAAATTATATATATTATAAGGAAGTTATTATTATAGACTTTTTATACCTTTCATCAGAAATTTTAATAAATTTACTGGAAAAATAAAGTTTACAAATAAAAAAATCAATCACTCTATAATAAATCATTGTACATTTTTTTTATAACATTTATTTATACAGAATATGTATACATATTTTTCAAAGAAAAAAAAAAATAAAATAAATATTTCTAGCCAACATAAATTTTATTAGAAATATATATCTCTGGATTCTGGATGATGATGATATTCGATCATCGTTCATTTTAAACAAATATTTCATTTTTTAATATATAGAAAAAATAAATCCACACTATTCGATTTACATAGTTTTTATATATTTTTATATATATATTGATGAAAATTCATCATTTCAATACAGGAAAAAAAGTTTTCCATACATCGGGTTGATTGTGGGGAACTATATATAGTATATATAAGTTGAAATATAATATACTAAATATGAAATTCTTTCTAATTTGTAATAATCAGATTACGTATATATGGTATATACTATAATGAAATAATATAATAAACAAAATTGTACATAAATTCATTAAATTCTGTTCATAACTTTATATATTAAGTCAAATGTACATATATATATGATTTAAAATCCCTGATATCCTTCTGATATACTATGTATATATTATAAATATATATCCCGTATAATAGTATTATGGTGCAATTGGTTGCATTTAATACACCTTTAGACACCACAATACAGTATATATAAATATACATTCAATATGAAATACAATATTTTATGTGACATCAATGATAAGTCATGTATATATGCAACATATATCTGGTTATATATAGAGATGAAATGAAAGTCTGCTTTCTATATATATATATATATATATATTTACCGACATATAATATATTTATATATATACCATAGATATAAAATCGAGGAGTATATATACAACACATATATTTTACAATGGATGGATGGATGTAATGTAATAAAATACATATATCAGAAAATGTACAACCTGAAGTGATTTATTTATGTATACTCTGTACTGCGTTTGTTTGAATATATAAAAATAATTCAATGTTTCAATTTATTGTTATACAGTATATAAAATTAGGTTATATATTATGTACTTTGTAACTAAATTTTTTTAGATATATAAGGTATTTTAACAATCAACTGTCATAATTGATATATTTATCTGTGTTTTTTTGCTGATAAACTCTTCTTCTTATTACTATAATTCATCATTTCGGCAATATAAAAAATTTTTTACTTGATTTCTAATGACATATAAACTATAATTCTATATATTAAAGAATTTTTTATAGAGGTATATCGAATTAGGGATTCAATTTTCCTTTACCCTATGTATAAAGTATATACATATCGATTTATTTATAAACACCATTTTTTTTATATTTTGTGAAAAATTCTGTACCAAAACAATATGTTACAGCATTTGACGTTCTATTACATATGGATACACGTTTTATTTATTTGAAAAAATAAAATACACACTCATATTGACCTAAGTGTTTTTTTAATGACCCCTGTGAATAAATATTTTATTTTTGTTTTTGTATATTTTTATATACATGCTATTTATCAAAACATTTTCCTAATTTCCAAGGTATTTTGTTTTTCAGTGATACATCAGAATTTTAAATATGTATGTCAAATAATAATATATATATACAGCACATGTAATGCGCGCGGGATATATTCCATCAATAAATCGCATATATAGTATAAACAATATTTAAATTAAATTTTTTTCCTTTATAAAGTCATAAATTTAATATTATATTTCTGAATTAATAATATTCCATATATATAAAATAGATTTAATTTATTGTATACCTGACAAACAAATTACATGTATGTATTAATATATATATATATATATATATATATATGTGTATTTTGAATATATATTTGTTTAACAAAACACAAACCCGCACGACGCACGTATACAATTTTAAAATTACTTTTTTTTTTGTAAACATTATTTCACATACAAAATAATATCAACATTAATTTATTATATATGTTATGTATATGTTTTTATTTTATTTTTTATCTTTAGTCCTTTTAAAAATAATATAAAATATATATACTGAATTTATTTCCAATAATACCGCGATGTATCAATAATAAATAAATGTTGTCATATGTAAATATATATGTATACAATCTGTCGGTATATTATATTAAATATTTTTTGTAATTGTCATTTCAGATAAATTTTATAGAACCAAAACTATAACCAACCGACAACAAAAACCAAATAATGAATGATGATATGTGAAAACAAAATTTTGTAATAAATCTATAAAAATAAAAATGTTAAAAAAACCAGAATGGTCACCAACATCCACATATTATTATATAGTAACAGATCAAAACACCACCATCAAAACACTATCAAAGTCAATGCAACAACAACCCATGCAAATATCAAATGGTTCAAATGTCATATTATCAATTTTAAAATCAATATCATTACTATTGCAGTTCACCATTTCATATCACATAATATAATATAAAAAAAATATGGAAATATCAATGTATACAATAGCATTTATTTATAATATAACACAATCAACCAATGTCAATGGAAAAATAATATTAATAAATAAAATTATAATTACTTCTGCTATTAATAGTCCTAGAAATATTTCATCTATCATTAACAATATTACTCCAAGTTCAAATACTACAACTATTATTACTACTAACAATATTATTGCTGCGGATACTACCATTGCTGCTGCTGCTGCTACATCTAAAATATACAAAATAAAAACGATAGTATGTCTAAAATTGGTGGTTTTTTGTGTCATCATTTTTATTTTATTATACCAATAGTTTCAAATATTATTATTATATTTTGGATTTGGATTATATCAATAAATGGTATTTTATCATTTAATATGACATTTGTACCTGACATCATTGAACAAAATTTACAAAATATATCAAGTAAGTTACTTATTTTAAACAAAAATTTATATACTATCATTTTATACATACAAAAAATATACAATGTAGAATAAATTTTATAAAAGTCTAATTTGTGTTAAAAGAGAAACATGACATTGAATACGTGCTTATTTTTTAGTTTTTCCTTTATATTTGATGCGGGATAAAAATAATTCTAAAATATAAAACATTCAGTTGCAAAATTATAAATTTAATTTTAAAAAGATAAAATTCACACAACCTAAAGAATACAACCTAAAGAAATTAGTAATAACTAATTATGTAATTTTATCTTTATGGACTACTTTCCATATACCAGTATAGAGATGATACAAAATCATAGACTATTTATCGTAAATGTTATAGAATATGTTCTTAAAATTTTATGTAATAAAGATCCTCTTGCAACAGAGTGTTCGTATTTTATATTTTTATATCTAAATAAATATCCTTTATATTGATAATTCAATTCTAAAAAAAAAGTATTATTTTTAGACGGATATAAATGTTGATGAATAAAAAATGGCATCTCTTTCGCATATGCGATATATATTTTCTTTTTTTCATTTTTTGTTGTTTCATTTGAAATCCCATGTGATAATCAGCTATATATATTTTTTAGATATCGCATAACTTTTTTTTGCGAGATAAATTTTCAGTAATTGACACATTTTATAATAGTAAAGTTTCCAATTATTTGGTATACATTCAAGGTTTATGTCAAAATATCTATAATAATATAATAAACAAAAAAATAAAGATATATTTTATTTTTTTGTAGAATTATAAAAAAAATATTCTTAAAAATCTATATAGAATTATGTATACTGCAATTTCCATTACAACGACTTATGAGATTTTTTCTGTAAATGAATTTTTGTATATTTACAAGAACAGAGATTATAAAATTAATATTTATTTCAATATGGAATTATTTACAGATAAATTCAATATAAATTGTCTAAATATATATAATGACTTGAAAGATACAAACATATTGATTCATACATTCGTATATTTATACATTAATGCCCAATAATTAAATATTTAAATTTCACAGAGTTTTTTTAAAAGGATATCTATGGATGGATAAAGTCTTTCTAACTATCTCACATAAATGATATATGATGTCTATATAATATAAAATGTATAATCATTAAATATGAATAAGACAACCAGGAAATGGTACACAAAGTTTGCGCATTTATATATAAATAAAAATTTATAGATTAGTACATATATAAAACCAAATATGTATTTGAAAAGAACTAATGGTAAAAAAAATAAAGAAACTTTTAGTGATATTTTTCATTATTATGCGGTATACATCAGAAAGTTTTAAGGATTCGTTTGGTTGTTATAAAACGAATGTTTTTTTTTATAATTACCTTGTTAATTTTTATTTAGAGAGATCTTCTTTATAAATTTCTTTTATTGTTGGATTGAGAATTAAATCTCCACCAAGGACGTTTATCTATAAATATTTTATCTGAATTAATAACTCAATTTTAAGTAAAAATTTTCTCAATCATCATATAAATTTTTATATATTTAGAAAACCATCAACTTGCAATTTTAATGTCTATATCGCATTATAAAAATTAAAAGTAAACTTGCAAATAGATTTTAAAAGTTTATTTTCCAATCTTAAAGGGAATAGTTTAATTCATATATTAGGAAAGTAGTAAAAAAATAAGAAGAAAATAACCAACAAATAGCATAATTCAAGTTCTATTTATATAAATATCCATGTTGATTTATATAAATATAAAATACGCACATATATAAAAAAGAATAAATTAATCTTTTATATGTATATATAGAAAAAATGTACATTGAATATAATTTATTAATGTTTAATTTTTGGTTTCGTATACGTAAAAGCACCGAGATATATATTTTTAATATATGCCGTAAGTGTAAGATTGTAAGATTTTTGATATACTTTAAGAAAAAAAAATGAATAAATCGTCTCTATATATGTGAAGATGATTTATATAATACAAACTTTTTACTTTTCATGTTTTTACATTAACAAAAATTATCTTAAAAAAAAATTTCCACCTTTACGCTTCGCTAATGAAAATTGACGAATTTTTGTTTACATTTTTCAATAAAGATAAATTTAAAAAATGTATGTTATAGATATACATACAATGAAATTCACTGATCGGAAGATTTTTTATAGCCTGATTGACAGCGAGTGTTTTTATGATTCATACTAATAAAATACAAACAAATAAGGATCCAAAATGAATTGTGAATTTTCTGAAAATTATTCGTTTGATGGAAAATTCATGAAAATCCATATGAGAAAATTCAATACACATAAATTAGACTAAAAAAAAAAATGTTTTGTTATATACGTTTTTATGTATTATACGATTCAATTTAACTTAATAAGTTATATTTATTTTTTTTTAATTAAAAGAAAAACATATATAAAATATTTAATTTAATTATGTTGATGTTAATTTAATTGCACATATTCGCATATATAATTCCTTTTTATCAAAAATTATATATTATAAATATTACATATATATACCTACATTAATTTTTACACTCATATATATATTACTCGAATTTAAACTGAAACTGAAATTGTATATATGTAATTTAAAACTTATTTTTAATTCAAAAATTTCGTATATGCGTATATATAATTATATATAGTGTAAAAATTATGTTATATTTAAATTATATAAAAAGAAATTTATCTTATACTTTCCATCCCATGAACATAATTTTCCTTATCGCATTGTTGACAATATATACAATACACATAAATATGTAATAATAATATTATTATTATTATTATCTACATCACGTACATATAAAAAGTATTAAATTTTGTATACATATAAAACAATATAAGTTTATAATTTCTTCTTCTTCTTCAAAATATAGAAGTATAATATACGAAGTTTTTTTTTCGTAATAAAGAAATAAAAAGTTTCAACTTATATTCTTTCAAAATAAATTTCAAGTATAAATTTTGATAAAAAAAAAAACCACACAAACCCAATATTTTTAGTTGTTAAATTCAGATAATACCCATATATTAAGTATATTTGAAGAAGCGGCTGATCTATTTGTAATATATGTATATAATACAAATAAAAGTTACATTGAGATGTATATAAAGTAAAACTTTAAGGTAAAGGTCATTTACACACAAAAAATATAAAGAAAAAACAGAATTGGGTAAATTTAAAAAAATCTATATTATAGTAAAATGATATTGAATATTGAATTCGTCGTAAGTTACTGTATATATGAATTTTTATTATCAAAACTATATCTCCCTGTATAATGAAATTAAATATATATATATATAAACTTTAATAATGCAGACATTATGTTTTGAATTATAAAATTTACCTTTTTTTTATTTTTTACCCCATACATAACATATTTAAAACATATATACTTTTGTATGTAAATCATTTATATAAATATACATATGTGTAAAAATGATTTTATATAGAATTTATATTCAATTATAACTTTTTTATTTTTTTTTAAAATACGGAAATTTATAAAATATATTTTTACAATATACTTTCATTATGTGCAAATATTTTCTACTAAATATGTGAATTTGAATATTCGCATTCATACGTATATGTATATATAAAATGTTCCTCTGACTCACAATTCAATTATTTTTATGTATATAAACCGCATTATAATTCAAATTAATATTGTATTTAAAATATTTTCATTAACGAAGCGGAAATATTTTTAGATATAAATTCCGTAGATACAATTCCAGAATAAATCATAAGGTTATCGAAAAAATTATCTCAAATATTTATCCTATATTTGACAAATTATTTTAAACACTATATCTCATTTGGCCTTTATCATTCAAACTTTTTCGGCCGAATGTTTCCAGTCGCATTGGTTTTTTGGTGTTCAAATCAACGTTTATTAATTCAATAGATTTTATGTGATAAAGTAATTTGCTTGAAAATTTGAATGAAATACACAGATAAAATAAAATTCTTGTAATCTGCTGATGTAGAAATTAAACTTTTATTTTTTATTTTTTTCAACAAGAATATATTTTATATATGTATATTCGTACATGAAAAGGTTATATTCAAAAATTTTATAATAAAATTTCATTTTATATAATTCGTAAAATAATTCTATATATATGCATTTTACTATAATATTTAAATGCACAATTAAATACACTCCTCTTTAACCCACATAAACTATATAAATGTGTAATAGCTATGGGTAATATATACATACATACATAGGTATAATACTTTTAATATATAAATATTTCTATATATATATGTTTATTTGTTCGAATATAATAAATAACAACTGTTGGTTAAATACTCTTCTAAAATGTAAAATTTAAATTTTCATATATTAGCAATTTTCTATATTATACATATCTATGTACATATGTTATATTTATAATTCCATATGCTCTAATAAATATATATATGGTATATATATGGACATATATAAATAATGATATAGATATAAATTTATTTATATGTATGTATATTAGAAGAATTTAATTTATCAATTAAAATACAGCAATTATAAAATTTGAAAATTATACCCTTATTATTTCAGATGGCACAACAAATAAAATGGATTTTAATTTCATTCCAATTTTAACAAAATTACAAATTATATCTACATCAAATAATATTACTAGTACTGCTACACCAACAACTACAACAACAAATAACATTAAAACCATTAATAATATGGAATCTGATGGTTCATCATCTACCGCTGTTACCATCATTAGTACAATAAATAATGACATAACTTCAATTATGACAACCAATTCAAATACTAAACCTAGTAATAAAGAGCAAATGCCAACAATTGGACCAACAATTGCACAAATTTTCCAAACATCTAAAATTGAATGGAATCGAAAATCACCAAAAACTACAACGACAGTATCAACAATATTGCCACCAAAAACTACTACTACTGCTACTACTACTACGGCTAATGCATATCAAATTAAAAATATTCAAATAGAACAAAATTTATTATTTCAAAGTGTTCAAACACAACAAATATCAACAGCAACACGTACAACAATTAAATTATCTCAACCACCACCATCATCGTCGGCTGCTGCTGCTGCCGCTGTATCCATTTCAACAATGAATTCAACCATAAAAAGTCATCATAAAATACCAGATGCGCCAATGTTAAATTATATTTTTGATTCACATTTGGCTACAAATAAACATCAGCATCATCATCATCATGGTCGTGATAGGTATAATTAACAAAGATTTTATTATATGTATATATATAAATATATTTTATGTATTTATTTATTTGTGCAGTATATATATTCGTCCGTATCCGTATATAGGATATTCTATTTGTGCATGAAATATACAAAATGTATTGTTACGGATTTAATTCACATATTTCCATGTTCCATATATATGAATATTTTGTTTGTCATTCCAATTTTACAAGTAATTTCATCTATATTTATATAACACCATGGTTATTTGACATCAACCATATATATATATATAAAAATTTTTCACTATATACGAAATTACGGAAGACATTTATAATAAAGTAACGCCAATTCATATGTCTTATATATAGTTAGTAATTCTTTTTTATCAGTAATCGAAACGTAATCAATAAATAATAGAATTGATTACATTTGTATAAATACGAATTTACTTTTACAAAAGAAATGTTTAAAAAATCATTTAATTACATTTTATTTTAAAACCAAAAGGAAAACAAATGTTATAAATATTTATGATTTTTTTCGCAGTAAAGCCATGCTTTAAATAACCGTATCATTCACATCCGCATATATATATTATAAGTCCACACATTATAAATAATTATTGTGAATGTTTTCGGATACCTATCCATTCATCCATCCATCCGTATACGAATGGATATATATAAAATGTTAAAAAAAAGGAAAATCTCATTTTATTTTCTATTATATATGTGATATGAAATATATTTTATTATTTTTTTCTTTTATTCATTTTATTTTTTGTCCAGTATATGGTTAAGTTTTTTTTCATATATTATTATTATTATCATTATTATTATGATTAGAGAGTATTATTATTATTATTATGTATATATTTATATATTATATATATATATAGATATGGACCACATTTTGATGATGTTCATTTTGGGGATAATTTAATTAATGTTAGTGTACAAGCGGGTGGTGAAGCATATCTAAATTGTCGAATCAGTTTATTGCAGGATAAAACAGTAATAAAAAAAAAATATTTAATTAATTTTTTCTTTCATTATATTATTATGATTATTATTTATTTACCTATATGACTAAGGATGTTGTTGTTGATGATGTTCAGGATTATTATATAACCGAACATCACAGCGTTTATATAGAATAATTTAATTTAATTTAATTCTATAAAAACAATAATAATTTCTAAATTCATATATATAATTCCATATATACAATACATTGCAGATAATATAAAAAATAATGTATATATTATAATCTTTTCATTTTTTTTGTATTAAAAATATTCATTTATATATTCAACATAAAATACACGCAGGAATATTATCTATATAATTTAGTATTATAAAAACAAAACACATAAAATGGTATAAATATATATTATATATTATAAATAGGTATCTTGGGTGAAACGAGAACAAAATAATAATACATTACAATTGTTAACAGTTGGTATGCAAACGTATAGTGGTGATTCACGTTTCAGTATAGAATTTCAATATCCAAATAATTGGAAATTGAAAATATTAAATGCGAATAAAAGTGATGAAGGCTTTTATGCATGTCAAATATCTACATATCCACCTAGAGTTATCTCAACATATTTACATGTAAATGGTGAGTATAGTTTATTATTGTATATATAGAATTGAATTTATATCTATAAATATGTATATACACATGTAATGAATAGATAAATATATTTATAAATATATATAGTAATATGATGATGAACAATTGTTTTAATTATATTCAACTATACAGATATATGTATATCGCATGATCATGTACAATGTCTATATATTGAATTTGTTCTATTTTATAAATTAATATAACCTTTTGTTTGCACATCACATATATCCATATATGTTCAGTTATATAGACAGATATATATATACGAATAAATATATTTATCCAAATGAATGCGTAAATATCTATATATATATATATAGTTATGTATATATAATCTATTTTATAATTGCGAACAAAATAGAAAAGAACAATTCATCTAACTAACATTGCATTGCACCTTATAAGAATTTATAATCATTTATTATACACTTTATATTGTATTCAAAAAAAAATGTATATGTGTTGTATATATAGAGATAAATTGATTAAATTTATATATGTGTATTATTATCGCGTATAATATTTTTTGTATAATAAAATCAATTAAATTTTACATAACAATTCAAAAAAAAAATTAAATATAAATGCGAATTCAGAATATATATAATGTATATATACATTTATTGACATTAATAGTGTAAAAATTCATTGAACTATACTTTTATATAAAATTATTTTTATTGCAATTTAATATACTAAAAATTATGTCAATAATATATTTTTCTCTATAAAATTCTGTTTAATACATTTCCTTATTCAATCAATATACAAATTTTTTTATTGAAATTTTATACTTCCTTTTAACCATTCCATATATGACGATGACGGTTACAAATTAGATATTATTATACAAAATTATAGTATTTATATCTATATATATAAAATATTTGATCAAAATTTCTATATATATACATAACATAACTTTTTCGTATATTATATATTTATATGTCCTGTTTGAAATTCGCAGAGTTTCGTAAAATATTGACTTGTTGACATTAAAATTTATACTGAAAGAAAAAAGTCTGAAAATCTGAAAATTCATATACGAATTTATGCGAATTTTAATCGCATTTTTTTGCCAGGTTAATAAACCAAAACAATAATTTAAGCGTATCCTTTTCATGTTCGGGTTTATTCCGATCCCTGATTTTAAGTTTTACTATAAACGAAAAATTTATCTGATAATGTTTTTTTTAATCCTTTTACATATAAGCTTTTACTTTCTCACATAACATACATTTATTTTTATATACATATATTTTAGATTTCTTGTGTATATACTCGGAAAATATAAAGTTTTATAGTTTTGTATAAAAAAAAAAACTATATTTACACTTGTGAAAAAGTTTTATACTATTATTAATTTGTTTGGATGGGTTTTTTTTTCTTTCTTTTTATTTTACCAACTAAAAACGTATATATTTTAATTAAATATACATCATATACGTTTTATATCCATCCGCATATAAAATCACTTAGGGCA
Source organism: Dilophus febrilis (assembly GCA_958336335.1). NCBI lineage: Eukaryota > Metazoa > Arthropoda > Insecta > Diptera > Bibionidae > Dilophus > Dilophus febrilis. The sequence goes on along the minus strand of OY284470.1, from coordinate 9,851,550 downwards.
AATTTATACTATATATATATATAGATATATTTGATATAAATACATATTATAATTATTTATAATTAAATGAATTTTATCGTAAATGAATATTTAAATATATTTACCATATATATACATCTGTGTCTGTATATATATTTATTAGTATAATTATTGTATAATATATAGATATACCATTTCATTCACCACAAAAACGAAATATATCTTTAATTAAACTTTTATTTAACAAAAAAAAACAAAAACTTATTTATTTTTTATATATATTTTTGTATTTTACAGCACCGGAAGTCATTATAATTGATGATAAACGTGATGATGTTAATAATAATAATCAATTAATAGAAAAATATTATCAAGAAAATTCAACAATACAATTAATTTGTTTTGTTCGACATATCACAATGACATCGTCCGTTGTCTATTGGTTACACGGTGAAAATATTTTAAATGCAGATGTTACTCGAGGCGGTATAAGGTAATTAATTATTTTTAGTATATTGATTCCCTGTTGTCGTGATTACAAAAAAAAATTACGTTGTTTGTCTGATTCAACTATGGATAATTTATAATATAGAAATTGAATAAAATTTGCAGCACATTCACATTCTGTTATATTAATTTACAAATATGTTATGTTATTATATTAATTATATATACATTTTTGTTTTATATACGTCTATCGCAACACCATATAGGATAGGAAAAAAATAAGAGAAAATAAACTTTAAAATTCTATTGAAATGAAAAATGAAAATAATACACATTGACCCGATTTTACTTTATTTATAATATTTACACGGTTTTAATTTTTACAATAAAAATCCAAAGTATAATATATCGTAATACTAAGAATTTCTTAGTTTTATTACTATATATATACATATAACAAACAAGTGTATATATATAATTAACATCTTTTGTTTTGTAAAATTAAATTAAATATTACCACTTATTCAGTTAGTATAATATGGAAAAACATTTCTCTGTGTGTGTGTGTGATACCCACTTGGGAAAATATTTAATTTTCCGATTTATTTTTATAAATTCAAAAGATTTTATTTTATTTCAAATATATATTAAAATTTTTTTAAGTTAACAATAATGAAGTATTGTATAATAAATTATAGATTACATTTTCGTATAAATTATATATACTATACATATGTTTATTAATTCACTCTATATATATATTGTACATAATTATTTCATTTTGCATATGTCTTTTTTTTATATTATTGTATATATAATTATATAACATCTATATTAAAAATTTTTTACCATACCATTCATTTTATTTTCATTATTATAATACGGAAAATATTTATGTAATCCACAAATAATGTATTATACATATATAATAAAAAAAAGTATAATATATTCATATAAAAATCGAAAAAAGCAACAATCATTATTATATATAGATTTATTTGAATATATCAATATAAAATATTGCACTAAAATATATACTCACTTAATAAATTATGTATATATATCATAATATATATAATAATATAAAATGTAATTACATGTTTATTATTGTATATAATATTTTTCCTTCTTATTTTCTTCGTATATTCGTACAATATATAGGCAATTTTTCCCCACGACTAAATTCAGGAAACGTATAAAATATATATATATATATATGTATTTATCAAAATATAATTCTCTTGATATATAAACGATTCATAAATAAACGATAAAATGTGTGTACATATAATATGAAATGAACATAAAGGACGTATTATATATGTAATGTAAATGTATATACATATATATATAAAGAGTATTTATATCGCGTATAAAGTGCAGTATATATAATAATGGACTTGAATGGAAAATTATATCTAAATACATTATTCAGGGTTAGCAAACATTAAAAAAATGTACGTATAACATACAATTTTCTTATAATAATTTCACACAAAATAATATTTTCTGTAAAAATAACTCCAAAAATTAAACTTTACAATCACATAACAAAATAAAACCATTTTTCCTTTTAATTATATAAAATTCTGAACATTTTCTTAACTATATTAACTATATATTTTATGATTTAATGAAAGAAATCAGCGAAACCCTACAAATAATTTCAAATTATCCATATATTCATTTAGTAAAGTAACTCTGATTGGATCTAGGTATATATACTTATAAAATATTTTTTATATACAACAAACAAGAATAAATATTTCGATCAAAAGAAAAAAAAGAAAAGAGTAACAATTACATGGGATCCTCGTACTTTAACATTGATTGATGGTTATTGCGTATTTTTGTCGTCGTCTTTTTATTATATTAGGTATATATAAATAAAATTTGGAATATACTTCTATATATATCCGGTGTGGGTGTGTGTGCGTTTGTGTCATAACCCATGGAACATTTTCGAAAATATATGTTTATCTAAATAAGAAAAAAACAGATCCAATCTTTCCCATAGAATTTCGAATATTTTTAATTACCAAGTGAGGTAATCTTGTGATTATCCTGAAATTTCCATACATCACAATGAAAATTCATTCAAATTCTGATTTTTATCTTAAAAATATAAACACGGTTTTGCGGAAATTGTTTAAACATGATTAAACAAAATTTTCCCCCAAAAAAAAATCTACTAATTCAAATTATTCAATGACTCTCACACTTAAAAATCCATCAAAATTAGTGTTTGACAATTAATATTTAAATCCTATACCTCATTGCTATACTGTTTTAATATATCATTTTATCCTTTCTGATTATCGGGCAAATATACATATATATATATAGATAGGATTGTTATATTATATTTTTTTATATAAATTTTGTATTTATATCTTCTTGCACGCATTATTATCCTTATACAAAGGCGATGTGTATATAAAATTAAATATAATAATATACATATTATGATATTATGTGTACGTACATTTGGTTCATTGAAAATTTTAATGCGTCAAATATATATAAACGCGTAATATATATACGAACATTACAAATATAATATTATATACATAATAAGACGAATGTAATTTTTTTTTCTTCCCTTTTATTGCAATATCAACTTGTTTCTTTATTTGGTTATATAAATATGTATATTTATAATATAACAAGAAATAAGGATTTTATATAAACAAGATAATACATATATATATGTATATAGACAGAGTCGTATCTTCCATCGTATCAAAAAAATATAAAGATTAGATGGATATAATATTTAAATGTTGTGTATATGATTGTGAAAAAAAATATATATCCAAAATCCTATATGGATGCTTTGAAAATGAATGAAAATTCATTTGTCTCAATGAAATTTATGACATTATATAGAATAATAGAATCAACGTATGAAAATCTATTTAAAAATCTACAAAACAATTGAAATTCTCCATTTCTCGATATGTAAATTTGTATATATTATAATAATATGTATAATATAACGTTTGTATCGTATCGGTTCTGTAAAGTATATATAATTTTGTTAAAAACATATTTATATACAAAAAATAATCGGTATATATTGACGCTATACGTTTACAATTTTTATATATTATTGTTGTGTGTTCTATATATGAGTACATTTGCATATATAAACGACATTATTATTATAAAGTGTATATATAATATAGGGAAATGTTGAAGAGTTAATTATATATATATATATAGTTTTATAATATTAATCTTTTCTATAAAAGTATTACATATATATATGAAGCTGTATTCTAAATAAATAACAATGACATTGATAAACAAAATGAAACCATTGATTTTATAGAAACATTTTTGGAGGAACATTTTAAAAATTACATATATCGATTGTAATTCTATTCCCGAATAAATTTTATACCTTACCCTATCAATAGATCAATAAATTTATAAAACATCGATTTTATTTTATAAAATAAATTTAATAAAAAAAATTCAATATTATAAATTTTAGCTATTCAAAATATTTTGCATAAATATAAAATTACCTTTATATATATATATAATTTAAAAGTAGGTATGTAAAAGCTCTTTTTAATGTAATATAAAACAACCAAACAAAAAATCGCTGTTACTGACATATGATTTATTATACTATATATTATTATATTTATATATATATTGAATAAAATTTAAAGTAAAAAAAGAAGAAGGAAAAATGTTTAAATCATAAATTCAATAAGCCAATAAAATCGTATATGTATAATACAAAAATTAAAAACAAAAAATACAAAAAATAAGAACAATAAAACTTTTATAAAATTAAGTTCCATTTATTATGATATTGCTATATATTATTATATGTATGTTATGTTGTATAAATTGTAATACTTATATATAATAATATAATATATACCTGTTAACAATAACGACCATATAGGTATAATAATATATATATATATAAATAAAGTTATAGTATGATATGTATTCATGCTGAATAAATTTATATTAAAATTGAGTATTATTATATAAACTTTATTATATCTAAAATGGTAAACAAGAAGTCAAGTGTTCAAGACTTTTTTGACGTGAAATTTAGTTCGTTGTTTTTTTTTTTTTATTTTATTTTGTAGATATAGTCACAAAATAAACACTTCTTATAAACATATTGAACTTTTGTAAAAAAAAATAAAAAGTATACATATAAAAAAATGTCTGTATAATATGCTCCAAAGGACAAATATGTGTTATGCATATGATAAATGTTTTTATATATTTATATATTGGTGTTATTTGTTATATCATCACCTGAATATTTTCCAAAAAATAAAAAGTTTGATTTAACAATATGTACATGGTTTGCATATTAACAAAAATAAAAAAAAATATATATATATCAAAATATATATGTATATAGATTGACTCTTTGGTTTTTATACATATAGAGAATATACAAACACTTGGCATTAAATATATTATATATATACATAATAAAACTACACGTTTCAATGTTATTTGAAATGTTGACATAGAATAGATACATATATACATTGAGGTTTTATTTTATCTTCTTTATATATTGATAGTTATTGTTGTCATATTTTTTATTATTCATAAATAAATATACTTATTTGAGCTAATTTACATATATCGAATATGTGTAAAATTTTATTAGCATAATAGAAGATAAATCAACAGAAAAATTTCTTTTTAAATTTTTCCCAAAATATATCTACGAATATATATAATATTAAAATTATTTTTCATTCTTCTTCTATCTCTATCATCCCATAAATAAATATATTTTCATATTTGTTGTTCGCATATATATTTTGGTGATTGGATTTTAAAATGGAATGCACAAATAGGCAAAATACACTTTACATATTCATATAATAAAACATCAAATCGAACATTTATGATTATAATACATACTTATATGCGAATAATAACTATATACACATATACTTGTTTTAGATGTGTGGATAGAAAAGATGAAATACGTGACATTTACTGTACATGTTTTTCTTTCATCTATATCTATATGAATTTATTCTTTAACATATTTAATTTGTGTATTTAAACTTTTGTATATAATTCTATATACTTTCATATGGAAATTTTCACATTCATTTTTCTATTTAAATAAAAAATTGGTAAATATACAATAAAATTATTCAATGTCATTCAATATTTATTATATTGTATATGTTGTATGGTTGTATGTATATGGAGTCAAGAATTAGAATTTCAAATTTCTGATTTTTTTTTTCAAAAAGTTTATTGCGAAATATTATTTTTATTGCATATAAATTTGATAAATTAATGAGATAAATTAATGAGATGAAATAAAAAAATACCTAAAAGATCGCATCTTTTTCACAATTTTCCGTTCACTTTTAAAATGTTTCCATATTTACTTTCAATATTTTTCAAGGTCAACAATTTTCTTTTCAATTTTAAATTTCTTTACTTGTACTAAAAGTGTCCTTTCATATGTCCTGCCATTTTGAAAGTGTCCTTTCAAATGTCCTGCCAATGGAAAAATGTTTATGAAAAAATGGTGGAAATTTTTTCCAGAAAATTGCATATAAAGAGAAATAAAAACATTTTTGGCAACAAATATGCGGAACAAAAAATATTTATATAATATACAAATAATGATTCACAAACACATTTTACGTGATAATTTTTTTCTTATATACATATACAATATACATTTCATTTTGTTTCAAATATAATACGATCAGAATAATAATAATAATAATTAAATTTTATTCATCATCTTTTAAATGGACAGTCACGAAAAATGTATGTCTATTCCTGTCTTCCATGTCTATATATAAAAAAAAATCTATATATTCTTATATAAATGGTCAATCAATATATATATTATATTATCTAATACAGAGTCTATCAAAAATTGGTTATATATTAATAAAACCGATAAAACATAACAAAAAATGTATATATATACATATATATAAAAAGATTAATATACCAAAGGCAAAAATCTTATGAAAAAATAAAAGAACATTCGCATATATAGATACGATGCTCTATATATTTTGATTATCATTTTAATATGGTGTACATATTCTTGTTATACTGGTATATAATAGTACCAAAATTTACGATATTCCATTTATTACATATATATATATATATATATATATATATATATCGATATCACATTTAACATGCTATATTAAAACATGCCTCATATTCACATACACATACCATTGCTTCTTATATTCACAGTTGAAGGTAAATACGTGCAACGAATTATAAATGATTTATAGAATGTTTCATATATACATATATTTTACTTATATATCGAAATATCCATATAGTATAAATGTATTAATAAATACACTATCTATCTATATATCTATATATGGTATATTAGATATATGAATTTATATTTATTTATATTGTATATATGTATATTAAATCCATTAGGGAAAATCAAAAATACTTTCATGAAAAGCTGAATAATCAATATATATACACTTATGTTGTGTAGGTATATATAAATAAAAAGAAAATGCATTCCTTATTTTTATTATTTTTTTAGCAGGATATTTGCTGGTGTTATATGTTTAATCTACGTGTAAATAATTGTATATATTACCTGTAATATGAAAATAAAAACAATCATTTTTCTTTTCCTATATATATTTGTTTTTTTTCGCATTCGAAGGATTCAATCAATATACAAATTTGTTTGTTTGTTTATTTTCGACTTTGTTTATATAATTGGAATAAAATTATTGGAATTGTATATATTTTATGTATATTTGAAACTTCTTAACTGCGATATACTATTTGATAGTTTAAATTATTGAGTTCATAATTCAATAAATATAATTATCAAATTGTACGCGTAAATTTAATGATAGGATAATCGTGAATCTTTATAAGTATATAGATTTCCCAATATGAAGCAAATGTAAATAATTTTTGATTAAAAATGGATCTAACAAAAATTAATGATGTAAAACACAAATTGAAAGTAACTTTTTACTTTAAAAACCCCTTTAATACTAATAATATCCTTTAAACTAACCATAAATTTCCAATCCATAATAAAACATAAAAATTAATTAAGTATAAATTGTTTATAAAATACAAATGTTGAATGCTTATGTTATTTTTTTTTTATTTCCATATTATTAAATATGCGTTTATTATTAATATTAGGGTTGACAGTTTTCCTAATTCGTTTTTCTATTATTAAATTCATCTATTAAAATCGATTGTTAATTTGTCATATATATATATAAGCAATATAAGTCAACTTCCCAATCCATATTTTATTTTTTTAATCATCAATGCCGATTTTTTGTTTAATTAAAAATGATTGATTATAAATATTAAAATGGAAATGGTATCAAACAAAAGGGAAAAAAAAAGATTTACTTTTAAAAACACTTTTCTTTGTATATATAATTAACTATATCCAATTGAGATTCAATTATTATATTGTAAAATATATATAGATAATTTCTTTTTAAATAGATAATTTTTATAGCGATACATTTTTCTTTTTTTTTTTGTAATCGATTTATTTTCAATACAATTTTTTTTTTGTTTCCGAATACTTTAAAAGGTAATCCTATACCTAATAATATCCTTTTAGTTTTTTTTTTATTATATATATATATATAATACCTATAAACAATCCAATTTTTTTTTATTATATATACCTATTTTTTTTGTTTGAATAAACTTTTTCTTTTTTTTTTTTATAGATAAACTTTTATTTATGGTATGGATGGATACTTTTATATACATATGTATATAATAATTTAACCTCAAAACAACGAATAACCTAAAAAAAATACGCTTTATAATAAAACACACACACAATTTTAAAAACTCACAAAACTTTAACTATTTAAAAAATCAAATTTATATAAAACTTTTGCCTCGTTAAACACGGCCGCTTTATATATAAGTATATGCATTTGTTTGTTTTATTTTATATTGTATATAGTGTGTGTGTGTGTGTGTGCGGTAATTGTGCGGTAGCCGCACATTATATGTATAGTATGTTATATACAGTTGTTTAGTCAAAAAGGATCAGGTTCAGGATATACATAAATTAATCTGTATATTATAGTATAGAGTATATTTTAATTTGAATGAACGTATATGTTTGCATTATATATTATATATAGAATATTGTTGTGTGTGAAACAGAGGATATTTTGGTTATTATATGAATTTGATAATATTTTATAAATGAAAAGTTATATAAATAGTGAGAAAAACTAAATAATAATAATGCAAATTTTTATATAATAGAGGAATTTCACTTTTGTAGTTTTGCTGCAATAATATAGTTTTGTTTTTTATTTGTACACTTGTATATAAAAAATATACGGACAATATTTACAAGAAGAGATTATACATTTAATGTGTATACATACACTTTGTATAGTTATATGTTTTATTTTTCATATCATATTTTTTACTTTTTGAATATTTTTTTATTAAGAAATGTATATATGTTTTTGATTTCATATACACAATAATATATATTTCTTTCATCTTACTATAGGTGTGATGATTCTTATTTATATGAAATACAATAAGAATATAACTAAGAATTAGCATTTTATTATATCACATAAACTCTTTTTAATATTATTTAACAAAGTATATATATACGAATCGCGTATTATTTTGAAATCTCTTATTTCCATATTTATATTTATTTACATATATATAAATATATATATATACATATATATATACATGGATCTGTTCAATTCAAACTGCAAGTTTCAAGTACAATTTTACCGCACTTACTTATATGTACCTATATGCATATATGTATAATAATATCTGTATATTATTAAAGTATTGTACAAAACAAAAAATTATATCATATATACGATAAACCCAATTTTCTTTTTCTTTTTTTTATAAAATTCTTTGTATTTTCACCATATGTATATGTATATATAAGCTATGATATTATAAATATAAGTGTATGTATATACACACAGTATAAATATGTAAACAGATTGCTTTCGTTTTATATAATATCTTCACAATAAAAGTTATATATTTTGTTTTTTTGTTTATAGATATCTGTATTTAAGTGTACGTATATATAGTACTCGTTGTATATAATCGGCTTTTATTTGGATTTAAACAATTTTCTTTTATTCTCTGTTTTTTTGTTTGTTTATTATTGTAATAAAAATCAGATTATTATCAACATGTTGATATTATTATTATTATATATATATATGATTCTCTCTCTATATTGTATATAAAACATATATTGATAATTTTTTAAGTGATTTTTTTTTTTGTTATAAGATATATGTAATTTTAATCACGTATAAAGTGTTTTATAAAAATTTTAGTCTCATTTAAATTAGTTTATGTTTAACAATCTGTGATGTTTATATATGTATATAAAAGAACGACAAGGATATTTTAGAATATTCACTGTATAAATTTTCTGATATAATAAACTATGAAATAAAGTTTATATTTTGCTATCATTTCATATTTTTGTAACATTTAATGATTTGCTTATACAATATTCAATTCAATTTTCACTTCAATATACCGAGATAACAATCAAATGAAATAAACCTATATTATAATGAATGATTTTATTATTATATTAACTTGATATAAAATTGGTGGATTATCAAATAACATAAAATATTAAAATTGTATTCAGTATATACCATTATATATTAAAAAAAAAAATGATATTAAAAATGTATATTTAGGTAATACTATATAGGTAACAACCTAACAACTATATAAGGTAGTAATAATACACATGATATTCTCGTTAAAAATATAGATAACGAGTAAAAAAATATTTACTTTATGATATTAATCTGTTAATATAAACATAAAGAAGACGAATTTTAAATTTGCCATTGTATGAAAATCTCTATTCAATTATATACTTTCAAATATTATCTTATTATTATATATATACTCTGTTGTTCATCGTATATCAAATTTCTTTATTATAAAATAATTTCGATTGAATATACATATATATGGTATATGAAAAAATTCAAGTTACAATATGTGTGTGATTATATAAAGCAAATTTTGTTTGAAGTACAAATTATATATAATATCTATAGCTTATACCTTACCAAATAAACAAAAAAAAAACATTTATATATATTGATATTCGAATATACAGTATTTTTAATATCTATATCTACAGTGTTAAAACAGATCTAATGGATAATGGAGCTAATTCAACATTAGCGATAGCAAAGGTAAAAAAATCGGATTCCGGTAATTATACCTGTTCAATTGGACCAAATCTTTTTTATACAGTTACAATCCATGTTTTAAATGGTATGTATATAATAAAATGTTGATGATAGATTCATTTTGATTCCTTATAATAAATTTTATTGTATCAAAAATCTAATAATTTTTTGATATAATATTGAATAGGAGAAAGTCTTGCTGAATTATATCATGGAAATTCATCAACAATTATTATAATTATAAATAATAATTTTAATAATATTTTAATTTATATTTTTTGTTTAATTATTTTGAATATTCATAGCCACATATATTTAATAATGCCACAAATAAATATTTAATAATAATTATTAAAACAAAATATTATTATATTTATGTGCGTGTTAAGTTTATGTTATTTCTAATATTTTGCATATATATAAATTAATAATAATTATATATGTATGAATATGTCGATGCAAATATATTTTATGATTTAAAAAATGCAAATAAATTTGATAAATTTTTGGGAAAAACTGAATATTACATAACATATAGTAGTTAAATTGAATAACAAATAAATGTATTTATTTATAATAACAAAATTAAAATGATGATGTATTATTAGTGGTATTTTTAAGCGACATAACATTTTTATAATAAAATTTAATATTAAAAAACCAACAAAAAATATATATAATAAAACTAATTATGCGGCGAATTGTTTAAAAATAAATAATAAATATATTGATTTTGTTTAGTTTTACAAACAATAATAAAATATTTCTATTTTGGGATAAAAAGGACGCGACGCGATCACAAAAATTATGTTTTATATAATATCAAATATATATACAACAATTCAATTATATTCGATTAATATATATTGTGCAAAAGACACATGGAAGACACATCAAAATATTTGGGAAAAGAATTGAGAAATGAATAACATGGTATAATGAATATACATGCTATATATGTAAGGAAATCTGTGCGAATAAATAATTAATGCATTTTACCATATCTATTTAAAATCAATAAAATAATAAAAACAATAAACGAAATCAATTTATATAATAAACATTACTATTATAAATGCTTTTTCATTTGTTTTAACACAAAAATAACAAACATTTTTTTTAACATAAATCTATCTATAGTATATATAAATTGCTTTGTAAACAAATAATATATATATATATATATAAATTTTTCCTTTTAAAATGTATAAGAAACATAACTATTATGTACATTATTAACAAAATAAATAACAATAATAAAAAAAACGATTCTGTATCATAATAAAATATCGCTTTGTGTTTCATTTTAAAAAAATTTTCGATTGTGCAATATAATATCACAAAAAAATAAATTACCAGATATATTATTATATATAGGTGGATTGCAGACAAACAAAAGTGGAGAATAGCATCCCAGTTCGTTGTCGTTATCGTTGTCGGTTCGAACTGTATAATATAGTGCATTTGAGCGACACATAGCATATACTCTTGCGACGTAATTTGTTTTTTTTTTTGAACACATTCATTATTTATATATGTATATTTTCTAAAAACTATATCTTCAATTAAAAAAAAACAAAACAAAAAAAACGCAGATATAAATGCAAACAAATTATATATATATATAAAGTATGTATATCAACACTATCCGAATTAAAAAAAATTTTAAATGCATAAACAAAAATTGTATATATATAGTTGATATATATACTATATATTTATAGTGGGACGGTATTCTTGTAATTCATTCAATAATATTAAAATAACACTTTAAAATACAATCAATAAATTAACTTTGAAATATTTTTTAATCATAAATATTTATAGTAATCTTGAAATAAAATATAATGAATCAAACTATCTTTTATTGAAAAAAAAAATATAATGAAAAAATGATTACTAAAAAGAAAATTATAAAAAATTATTTTCATATATACATATATTTATATATGTATATTAAAAATTTAAGAATTTTCAATTCGTTTTAAATTATATTAAATACGATTTTGTGAATTTATTTATATATTATATTGGTGCGGAATTTTCGATTTTTCAACAAAAATTGATATCGCACAAGTGTAATTTCAAATGAACAAAAATATTTTACATTTACATTAATATTTTACATAACATTAAGATGCTGTTTGAATTCAACTTTTTGTGAATTTTGTGAACTTATATATATTATATTGGTGCGGAATTTTCGATTTTTCAACAAAAATTGATATCGCACAAGTGTAATTTCAAATGAACAAAAATATTTTACATTTACATTAATATTTTACATAACATTAAGATGCTGTTTGAATTCAACCATCAAAAAAAGGATTTTTTTTAAAATTATGATTATGATCATTTAACCATATACATATGTAATATTTTCATATGTTAATTGTTAAGTAGGTATTAATAAACACTTTTTTATTGTTATTTTGTAATTTAGGTTATTGGCGATTCAACGCGGTATTTATATACCGGTATTTATATTTATATATATTCAGTATATATTAAAATAGGCAGATAGTTTAAATGAATTTGAGATATATTAAAATAATAGTTTATTTCTGGTGTAATAGTAGCTTCTTATCCAATTAGAAATTATCTTTATATTTAATAATCTTAAATAGCAAGTTTGAATTTAAATAAATTTAACGGACAAATGTTAAAATTTTTAAATCATAGAACTATGATATAAAAAAATAATTTAAAATGTTATATATATGTTAAATATGTGTCAAAAATGTTTGTTTTTTTTTTGTGAATGTGTATAATTTATGAATAACAAAACTGAATAATGGTGATACAAAAATAAAGGTAAATATATAAAAATTATTCAATTAATTTAAATCCAACAAACTTAATTACGACTTTTCTTTTCGACCATATAATTTTCATTTTCAATCATTTTCTTATTATCAAATTTGTTTTTGTAATAATCATTGTCAACAACAAAAATTAAGACCTTTTGGATTTGATCTTTTGCTTTGGATGTATGGCTTTTGGAATGGATTTGAATGTAATATTTGTTGTATAGATTTTCATTTTCCAGCAACAAAAATTATGATAATTTTCTTAATGGATGTTGTTACTTAATGGTCTGTGAAAAACAATTGCGGGTCTGTCTTTTTGTCTGAAATTGATTTTCAAATTACAACAACAAGAATTACTACATTTTTATTAATTTTCAAATTACAACAACAATCCCGACATTTTTATTGATTTTTAAAATCCAACAACAACAATTACGACATTTTTATCAATTTTCAAATTACAACAACAAGAATCACGACATTTTTATTGATTTTCAAATTACAACAACAGCAATCGGGACACTTTTATCGATTTTCAAATTACAACAACAAGAATTACGACATTTTTATTAATTTTCAAATTACAACAAAAACAATCGCGACATTTTTATTGATTTTTAAAATCCAACAACAACAATCGCGACATTTTTATCGATTTTCAAGTTACAACAACAAAAATTACATTTTAATCCGAAAAAAAATTGAGTGAGCCCCCCCTCCCACACCCTTACTTTTCCCCCCCACCCACCCCCTAATTCCCTAACTACTATTCCTATCTATTTACTTCCTCTTTCTTTTAAATACCCTCAACCAACTCCAACAACCACAACCCTTTTTCTTAATCTTTTTCTCCTCTACTATTTCAATTTCCTTTACATATTCCCTTTCATCTTCTATAATTGTTTGCAATCTAGGTTTTTTACTAACTTCATAAAACCTAGATCTCCAATTTATTCCACCTACATACCAACTTAATATATCATTTTTAAAATTCATCATTTCTTCATCACATTTTTCAAATAAATTCATGCAATAATCATCCACATAATTGGCTTCCACCAATTTTTCAATTTCTTTAACATTTTTGATATTTTCCATTATTGATTTTTTTGTATTTATTTTTTAATATATTTTATCACACACAATATTCTCACTAAATATTCAAAATATTCTCACTTTATTCTCACTATTATTCTCACTATTTTCACCAAATATTTTTATTTAATTATTTTAATTATTTTATTTTTATTCACACAACCTTCACGAACGAACGCTATTCACATACTGAAAAATTTTTCAAAAATCGGGCCCTATTTATACTATTTTATTTTAAAGGCCTACTACGATGAAAAAAAAATTAAAATCACAATTTTATACTAAAACACTCAGTTTTCAAACTTTTATTTCATTT